>OY998244.1:38670569-39870569 GCA_963922005.1 Cornus suecica
AACCAACCTTATGAATCTCAAAATCAGAACTTTGAACTCTCTAATATATGATCGGTGTATATATAGGCAATGGTATAGAGAGATCCTTTTCAGTCTTTTCACTCTAAAACTCATGCAAACCCTAACTTCTCATATATATAAGTGTATATACATGTATATAAAGGTCTGGAGTTGCAGGCACGTCTTCCAATTAAGTTGGGGGTGAAACAAGAAAAATCCATGAAAAACCACCAAAAGTTGTCGCACTTACGCTTCAAGCGTAGATAGATGTCTTACGCTTCAAGCGTAGGTCCCAAGCGTACTTCCAAGCGTAGGTCAAACCATAGAAATGTGATTTCCAGCCACTTTTTGAAACTGAAAGCATAGACAAAAGCGTAGGTATTTTGTGGAAAATCAGTTTTCTCCGTGAAAGTACCAAAACGATCGTCTTGAACCCACGATACTTTTTGCTGAAGATGACGGCTTTTAGAAATGCCGTTTTTGCCCTCTAGGAGCTATTTTGGTCTCGGACTGGCTCTTTGACTCTCCTCTTGGATAAAAAGAACACACTCTTCAGTTAATTCACCGAAGTTAGCTCCATTTCTTCATTAAGCTCCTGAAATATGCCTTAACACGCAAATGCAATAAAAATACCAAATAATGGAATGAAAGAACGTAACAGTAGTGAGTTAAGGGGTCAAAATGTCTAATATTTTACACCTATTAAGTATCGGACATGTGTCTGGGACTATTCGAGGAGTATCGATGTTGGATACGTCCCCGATACCGTCACGGCAGGGGCGGAGCCAGGATTTGAAGATATGGGGGGCCAATTAAAAAAATCAAGTATGAGTAGATGTATATAAAAAAAATATTTAGCTAAGCTTTTGTGTATTTACGTATACCGAAATAAAATATTATCTATATTAATCTTTATAAAAAGGGAAAAAAGGAGACCAAAACACGATAGCTACTACAAAATTTGAGCTCAAATAACACAATAGTTACATGAAAATTAAGCTCGGTGATTTTTTTTTTTTAAAGATTGAGGATCATCTTTTATAGAATTAATTAAAATTCAAACAATTTCTTTTAATATGATACTTAAATAATTTGTAAGAATTATATAAAATTAAAACATTATTTTTAGGTTTTTTTTTTTGGTAAATGTTATTTTTAAGTTTGACTGAACTACAATGTGCCATTTGAATTGTACTTAAAACAACTATTGAGAATTAAGCAAATTCACACACAAAACAATAATATGCCTTTGTTAATACCACTAGTGATAATTATTCATAACCCCGTTTAACAACTAAAGAGAAATTATGAGTCTGTACTGTCATAATTTTATGGATAATAAAATTAATCAAGTAATAATCACCCAAATAATTATTGTATGTGTGTGTAATGTCATAAAATTTTAATTTTTAAAGATAAGCAATTTGAGTTGTAATTACATTGAATAATAAGAATACAAAATTTGAGTGATAAATAATGTTGTCATGCTCACACCTACACAAAAATTTTAAGAATTGTTTTTATAAATTGATAATTCTTAATTAGGGCATCAAAAAGTCTTTTATTTAATAAATTATTTTGGCCCTTTTCTATATTTTGTGAGGGGGGCCAATTAACCTATTTCTTATATTTACCCTTAGACCTATATATAAAAAGTAAAAAAAAAGATTAAATTTTTTTTTGGGGGGGGGGGGGGGGGGCATAGCCCCTGCTTGCCCCCCTCCCTCCACCCCTGCGCCACCGTGCCTTCGGAGAAGTATTCGTGCTTCATAGTTTATTAGATATAGGCTTTTTTGTTTTTAGATATAAGCAAATAGATCAAAATTTAGTTAGTCATATTTTTATATGTACGTAATCAGTATTTGAATACATTCGACTTGGGCCCTATTTTCGGATCGTGACTCCGCCTGTGATTTTGAGTAGGGTTGTAAATGAGCCAAGCCAAGCCGAACTTTTAAGTGTTCGACCTCGGCTCGGCTCCCTCAGAGGAGAGCTCGAGCTCGGTCAAACTCGATTAAGTTTTGAAAAACGATGCTCGAGCTCGGCTTGATCAAAGCTTGATCAAGCTCGACAAACCGCTTGACTATCGGCTCAACAAGCCGTTTGACTCTCTTCTTGACAAATCACTTTTGCTTGATGTCATTCACAATTAAAGTGAATGATTAGAAAATTTTGAACTAATTTAATTATAAATAATGACATTAATACTTGAAGATAGTTGGCATTTAGAGGTGGGAAATGGACGGGTTTGGGTTGGGTTGTTAAACAGGTCAATGACCCGTTCTCAATCCGTCATGCCGGGTCATAAACATGTTGGGTCATAAACGGGTCGGGTCAACCCGGGTTGACCCGACCCATAAACTTTTCTTTCTCCAAATATACATTTAACCGTATTAAAATTTTGTTGTGGAAATAAATTTCAGTTCTAAGATTTTTTCTTGAAAAATAATTTCATTAATAGAAGTAATATATATATATATATATATATTGGTTTCCTAATAAAAGTGATATATATATAAATAATGTAGATTTGGAATGTAGTGCACACTTTACATAGGCAAGTGTGAACTGTGTGATACAAATTTGTTTACATTATATACTTTTTTTTGTTGTTGTATAAATGATATTTATATATGAGGTTCCCTTTTCTGTGTATAATTTAGGAAAAATTACGTGTATATAGCGATAAAATAAAATATAATTACAAATATAACGGAAGATAAATTGTACCTACAACAAATAAAAGAAATAAAAATTTATTTACAGATTAAATAACTTGACCATAATACCCTTATCAAAATTTTGTTTCAAGTTATCCGAATTTTATTCGTTACGTAAAAATTTCATTTCAAGTTAAAATAAAAATTATGTCAAAATTTTAATTCATGTAAACTAACATTGTACAAATTTCTTTTCAAATTGTTTGAATTCCATTTTCATTTGTCAGAATTTCGGTTCAAGTCAAAACAAATACTATTGTAAAAATTTTGATTATTGTCAAAAATTCTTTTTAACTTGTCTAAATTTTATTTCAACTTGTCACAGTAGAATTTTTTTCCCCCAGTTCTGTACGTAAGCTAAAGAAACATGAAAGCCCCATACTCTCATGACCTTTGCATAACCTAAAAGGAAATATGCCATTAAACTACTAATAAGAACTCAAACCCTGTTCAAAATTATCAAAGTAGAAACAAACTCCAGGATATTTGTAAATATATATATATACAAAATCAATTTTCAAGGTTTTCAGTTTACATTCATATGAATCCTCATGATTCCTAAATTATGTCTTGATGATTCTTAAAGGTCACAGTGATCTGAAATCCGAATCCGTCTATATACTTTTACATAAACACAGTGCACAATCATATATACGTTCGTATATATATATATATATCTGTATATATAGAGGCGAGAGATTGAGGGACAAAACCTAATTGCAATAAGGTTATTATAGTCATTAAAAAATATATAATTGTTAATGTTGTTATTAATTGTATTAAAAATGTCAAATATGTAAATAAATTTGAACTTTCGTTATTTATCGTAAATACAATTTATCTCATAATTATATTTTGTTTTATCAAAATTATTAGTAGAATTTTAATGGCGTAATTCCATTTTGAGTATGTGTGATGGGTTTAAATATAATTGGAGTTTTTGGCAATGTCTTGAACAATTACATTTTTCTTTGATGGTTTGGTACTGTAAGATTAGGGAACAAGAAAAATGAATCTACTTCTGACACATTACGATGAGTTTAATGAAACTGTGATGTGAATGGCTGAAATGGAGTGGCTTAGTGGGTCGACACGATATTTTATTTGACCCGTTAATAACCCGAATGTTAAATCACTCATTCATTATTCAACTTATTAGTAATTCACATGTTAAATCACTCAGCCATTACCCAATTTTAGCAGGCGGGTTGACGGATTTGAGTAATTTTTGTCAGCTCTAGTTGACAACAATTTATAGAAAACACTCAAATACTTCAATTTCTTAAGAGAATAATATATTTATTGGCATAACAGATCCTTAACTTTCAGTACACAAGCAATGTAGGATAAACTTTTTAGGGTAATTTGCAGCCATACCCCCTGAAGTTTGCATATATTCCACCTAAATGCAGATTCTCGGAATTTTGACACAAACACCTCCTGAGGTTTGGTTTTGATTGCCATGACACCCCAAATGACGAAAATACCCTTCAAAAAATTCCAAAATATTAAGGGTACTGTGAAATGACCTTTATGCCCTAACCCCAAATATATAAAATTTCGAAAAACATATATATAAATTCAAAAATATATATAAAACTTAAAAAATGTATAAAATTCGAAAACAAATATTTAAAATTTGAAAAAAATATATAAAATTAGAATAAAATATATAAATTTCGAAAAATATATATAAAAAATAATATAATTTCGAAAAACATATATAAATTTCAAAACATATATAAACAATTCAAAAAAATATATAAAATTTGATATATATATATATAATTCGAAAATATATATATATAATTTGAAAAATATATAAATTCGAATATATATATATATATATATATATATATTTCAAAAAAAATAAAAAATTCAAAATATATATTTTTTCAAAACCAAAATTAAAAAATATATATAATTTCGAAAAACATATATAAATTTCAAAAAATATATAAAAAATTCAAAACAATATATAAAATTTGAAATATATATAATTCGAAAATATATATAAAAAATTTGAAAAATATATAAATTCGAATATATATATATATATTTCAAAAAAATAAAAAATTCAAAATATTTATATTTTCAAAACCAAAATTCAAAAAACTATATAATTTCGAAAAACATATATAAATTTCAAAAAATATATAAAATTTGAAATATATATAATTCGAAAATATATATATATATATATTTTTTGAAAATTATATAAATTTGAATATAGATATTTCAAAAAAAAAAAAAAATTCAAAATATATATATTTTCAAAACCAAAATTCAAAAAATTATATAATTTCGAAAAACATATATAAATTTCAAAAAATATATAAAATTTGAAATATATATATAATTTGAAAATATATATATATAATTTGAAAAATATATAAATTCGAATATATATATATTTCAAAAAAAATAAAAATTTCAAAATATATATATTTTCAAAACCAAAATTCAAACAATTATATAATTTCAAAAAACATATATAAATTTCAAAAAATATATAAAATTTGAAATATATATATAATTTGAAAAATATATAAATTCGAATATATATATTTCAAAAAAAAGTAAAAAATTCAAAATATATATATTTTCAAAAAACAAAATTCAAAAAATTATATAATTTCGAAAAACATATATAAATTTCAAAAAATATTTAAATTTTGAAATATATATATAATTCGAAAATATATATCTATAATTTGAAAATTTATGTATATATAAAAAAATATACATATTTTTTGAAATTTATATATGTTTTCCGAAATTATATAATTTTTTGAGTTTTGTTTTTGAAAATATATATATTTTGAATTTTTTTATTTTTTTTGAAATATATATATATATATTCAAATTTATATAATTTTCAAATTTATATATATATTTTTGAATTATATATATATTTTTGAATTTTATATATATTTTTTGAAATTTATATATGTTTTTCGAAATTATATAATTTTTTGAATTTTGTTTTTGAAAATATATATTTTTAATTTTTTTTTTGAAATATATATATATTCGAGTTTATATATTTTTCAAATTATATATATATATTTTCGAATTATATATATATTTCAAATTTTATATATTTTTTTGAATTTTTTATATATATTTTGAAATTTATATATGTTTATCGAAATTATATAATTTTTTGAATTTTATATATATATTTTGAAATATATATATTCGATTTTAAATATTTTTCAAAATATATATATATATTTTCGAATTATATATATATATTTTTATTTTATATATATTTTTCGAAATTTATATATTTTATTCTAATTTTATATTTTTTTTTTCAAAATTTAAATATTTGTTTTCGAATTTTATACATTTTTTCGAATTTGATATATATTTTCGAATTTATATATATGTTTTTCGAAATTTTATATATTTGGGGTTGGGGCATAAAGGTCATTTCATATTACCCTTAATATTTAGGAATTTTGTGAAGGGTATTTTCGTCATTTGGGGTGTCATGGCAAGCAAAACCAAACCTCAGGGGGTGTTTGTGTCAAAATTTCGAGAATCTGCATCTAGGTGGAATAGATGCAAACCTCAGGGGGTGTGGCTGCAAATTACCCAACTTTTTAACAAAACACACCACCTCTTTATAGGGACAAGTATGCAACTACTTCACTAAAAGCGCAAATGTGAGATAAAGATTAAACCAAACCATATAATTTTATACCCATTTCTCTTGGATACTCATGGATGCATGTGAGGTGAGTAATTTGCTTCAAGTTTTCTTCTTTATCCATCTTTTTGTACAACATTATCTTGTAATTTACTAGTAATTGGTGTTTCGAATTCTGTCATATATTTAAATTTTAAAAACTAATAAGTAAAATTATTTTTAAAGTAATATTATATATATACACAATACAATATATGCATATATATTATTTTCACAAAAAAAATATATATATATATATATATAATCGAGCTTTTAGCGAGCTTTGCTCATGAACGTGTTTGCGAACACGTTTGAGAATATGTTTACAAGTTTTGTTCGTGAAAAATGTTCGCGAGCTTTGTTTGCGAATATTTTCGAGTAAAGCTCACACCTGTTTGAGCTTGGTTCATTTACGAATCAAGTCTCAAAAACTTATTTAAGCTTGATTTACTTATTAAATAAACAAACGCCAACCGAATTATTATTGAGCCGAGCTTGAGCTACTTATCAAGTGTTTGGTTCATTTACACCCCTAATCCTAATGGTGAGATAGGTTAGTTTCTGTTTCCATCTTCATCTAGTGTAACTTTTCGGCCTCTATCTTATTCTAGGATAAATTTTGTTTTTTTATTGGTATCAGACTGTTGGCAATAAAAATTTGGTAATTTTTATTTATGAACAGAAGGGTTGGTTTCAAATGATGTTCTTGAATTATAAATCAAATATGATAAAGCAAAATAAGAAAGGACCTCAAAGAATCCATTAAATCAAATAATACTGAAATTAATAATAAAAATAATAATTTAGTAAATTTAATATCTACTGACCGGTCCAGGCTTACAGAGGTATCTTTACCCCTTGCACAATTTGTAATTTGTTTTCTTGGAAAAAAATGGGAAAAAGAAAATTTTGAAACAGTTAGAGCTGAAGTTGCAATGGTGATGACATGGCATTACACGTGTCATGGTGCGGAAGGAAGCCAAAGAAGTCCACGAATTCACAACGAATTTCACAAAGTTGCGGGCAACAGTAAATATGATCCATATGTATGTCTCTCTATAGCTTCAGACTTTCTTCTTCTATGTTGTCTTTATCCTTTTCTCATACTGAAAACCACCCTCGAACCAAAATTCAAACTGCAAGCACTACTCTTTTCCTACAATGTGCTACCTGTGGTAACAATTCAGTCTTACATCCTTCTCTTTATATATATATATAAATTTATCTATGTGTAGTTTTGATTTATATGTACACACATATGCTTTTACATCCACTGTATGTAATTCTATAAATTATAATGCAATCAAATTATTTATTCGATTGGTTTCTTTCGTTGTATTTTAGTTGTTGTTGTTGCTAGTTTTATTTAGGTGTATTGGGGGTATAAATGAATAATGTTGCTGCGATTTGTTGGGGAGTCTTAAAATTTCCAGATTGATGAACGACTATATCCTCAAATCTTTTGTTGCAAATATAAGATAAAATGGGATTTGAAGATGTCCTTTTTGCCTCATTCAATATGGTGATGTTGTGACCCGTATTAACTTATGGATCTGGGTAGGCCGTAGGCCTATGCAAGGGAGTTTAGGATCTGGAGAGAGAGATTAAAACACTAAAAAAGAGGGAAGAGGGTTAGTGCTTTAAGGGCTGAAACTTAAAATCTCCTATTTTTAGCAGAGTAAAACTTTTGATGGATCTTGCGGAGGATGTATAAACACAATTTGCGTAAATTCTCATTTTTTTTATTTTTATTTTTTTTATTGTGTTGATTTTGGTAGTGTTTTGTTGTGCTTGCGTAACAAATAGAGAATCTTAGATCCATGATAGAAAATATGAGCCCGGCTCAAATAGTTAGGAAAATGCTTCATTGTGCAACCAATGAACTTCTCATTTTGCCATATGGTAGGACGGCAAGCCCTGTTGCACCGGTAAGTTTGTGACCCACCGAAAGTTTCTCGATCAACTATCTGACTCTTACTGACCATGAAACAGACTCTTCGTTTCCATATTTATTTACTCAACTCTTCGATTAGGGGATACTGATTGCACTAGGCCCCATGGTAAAACTCTTACTTGTTGCGGCTTGAAATTTCACTTCTTTTCTTGCAATCAGTAGCTGTGATTCACTTAAAAATCTCAGTGTCATAAAATCCTTGAGTGGATCACTTATGCTTGATTGATGTTCAATGGCCAACTGATGCAGCTCTTGGTGGTTCAAAGTTGTAATAAATTTCCACTTACGGTATTGACAATACATCTCCTAGTGAATAAAAATGAGTGGTTCTTATTTCGGGGTCTTTTGAATATTGCAATATACTGACTTAAAGCTTCGAGTTTTCGAAAGCATTTTCCTCTTTTACAGTAATTAGCCACCAGTTGGAGACTCTAGTATGTTGCAAGATTGCTTTTATTTATTAGTCTCTGTGGTCAATCAAATCACCTTATATTTACCAAAAAAGAAAAATAAATAAAGTGGTGATTATGGTTAATATTATTATTACCTTATATAATCAGCCATCTTTTATTGCTTCAAGATTGAGTCGATCTGAATTTTATGCCTTTTATTTTCAAGAGCTCAACAAGTACGATAGTTATCTAGTTATATAATGGACCTTATATTTATTTTTATTTTTTTAAATACAGTGATAAACTTGCTATTCGGGCCATCAAGGCCAATGGCGACTGGCATTATGAGCCAGCATTTGAAATATGGTTAGCTGATCCCGAAAAATTTGCTGAAAACGTGGAGGAGCTCTACAAAAAGTACAAAGGCAAGACACCCATCCCTCTATTGAAATCATGTGCTATCTTCCTTGAATTTAGACAAATATTTTTCCTTCATCGCTATTTTCTTGAATTCTTTCGTCTTCATATAACTGCGATCCTATTTCGTGAAGATATTTGATCATGTGAATAAACTAGATGGCATACTGATCCAATAACTTTATAGCTCTAGGTCTATTATCTTAAAAATATATACTCCTCTGTTTCAAATTACAAGTCCCCTTTTGGGGAATCCAATTTTTTAAAATGATAATTTTTATTGGTGTGATAGTGAATAAAAATCAATTTTATTCTTGGTCCCACCAAATGATTTGAAGTTTGTAGTTTATATATTTTATAACTTGAATGATTGAAAGATAAATTAATAAATTGATCAAATAAAGTGATATTAAATTTATTTATTTTGGAATTGATTGAATAGTGAATATTAATACTTAAATTGATATGGAAGAAGTATTTCTTATGCCAAGTTGCGCATAATTTTTTGTACATTTTCGCTTCATATAACACATTTATCCGAATATGCAGGATCTTTGATGAAGCCCTTAGTTCAAACAATAATTTTTATATGAATTTTGAGGTTCAGTGGCTTTACTAGGCGGATCCAGATCTTCTACATGCCTCTCCCTTCGCTGCCATGTGGCATGGTAAAGCAAAAGGAAATTTAAGCATATGGAATGGATGAAAAAGTTTATGAAAATGTAAAAATGCCCTTATTACTATCTCTACTCCCTTTCTCTATTTGTTCTCTTTCCAACCCACATGTAATGTTTCAATTACAATGGGATTAAATTATGATTTAATTATTTTATATATTTTTTAATTTTTCTTTTATATTTTAACTACAAACTTATTTTATTTATTTAATATTTTAGAATTTAATATTTTATGTGTTATATTTAAAATTTTACCTAACACTTATATATTTAAAAATTTGAATACAATTAGGCTTATTACAATTAAGTTATAAGTGTTAAGTAAAAGTTTAAATATAACATATAATTTTTTTGTTATATGTAAAATTTTTGTTATATAACAAAAATTTTATATGTTACATTTAAAATTTGTTATATTTAAAATTTACTTAATGCTTACAATTCAATTATAGTAAGCCTAATTGTATTCAAAGTATTAGGTAAAATTTTAAATATAATATATAAAATATAAAATTTTAAAATATTAAATAAAGAAAACAAGTTTGGAGTTAAAATATAAAATAAAATTAAAAAATAATTAAATCATAATTTATTTTCAATTTAATTGAAACATTACACATGTGAGTTGGAAAGAGAACAAAGGGAGAGGAGTAAAGATAATAATAAGGTCATTTTCGCCATTTTTGTAATTTTTTTCTTTCTTCCCATCCATCCCATGTGCTTAAATCTCCTTTTGCTTTAACAAGCCACATGTCAGCCATTTGGTGAGCCACATGGCAGCGGAGGGAGAGAGGCAACGTAGAGGATCTGGATCCTTACTAGGCCTATCCTATTCTGTGCACTTTAAGCCTGCATTGTAGTTAGGGATGACAAAAAAAACCCGTCCCGATGGAGATCTGTCTCGCCATGTCCTATTTATCCCGTCTCGTTAAATTAATTGGGGCAAGTATGGGGCAAAAAAAATTACCCGATTATAAACGGGACGGGTATGGGTCACCCCCACCCGCCCCGAATAACTAACTCGTCTCGCCCCGCTTAATTAATTATTTACTAAACTAACCTTATATATTTGATATATTACAAATATAACCCATATATATATCTTATGTTATACAAGATATTTCTAATACATACCTCCCAACCTGAGTACATCCGCCCCTACCTCATCTAGCTCTCTCTCTCCTACCCATCTCCCTTCACCAACTCCTCCATCATTTCCCAAATCTTGAATCCTGATCTCAACATCTCTGCCCCAAATCCAAAACCCATCAACAAAAACATCAATGAAAGCCATTTGATCTCTTCATATAGTGATCTTGGTGTCACATTAGACTTCCCCTCGAGCAATCTCAGGTTCTTCCTTGTTAGAGGAAGCCCTTTCTTGACCTTTTCTGCCAGAAATGGTGTTTCAATTTCAACCACTCATGCCATTGTTGATTGCTCCCCAAATAATGCTAAAACAAAGTACACCATCAAGCTCAAAAATCAACAGACATGGGTTTTGTATAGCTCTACACCAATCACATTGAGTCACAACACTTTTGTGATAAATTCTTCAGGTGGGTGTGATGGGATTATTCGGATTGCCATTGTTCCGGATTCTGATTCGAAGCACGAATTAGTCCTTGACCGGTTCAGTTCTTGCTATTCGGTATCGGGTCGCGGGGCAGGATAACCGGGTCACGGGGCGGGAAGGGTGGAAAATAAAAAATAATAATCGGTTATGGGGCGGGGAAATTAAACCGGATTCGGGAATGGGGAATATGATACTCGCCGCGACTCACCCTATTGCCATCCCTAATTGTAGTCGGTGTCTGATGTCGCTCATGTACTAATGCTTGTTCTATTGGGGAGCACAATTTTCTTTAAGTAGTTCAATTTCAAGGGTTGGAGTGGGTGAGGGTGGGGATGGTATTCAGGGATTGGACAGACACCATAGCTTCTGATATGTTGGTACAAAGAACATCAAACAAGACCTAGAGGGAGGCTAAAAAGGTCTCCACGCTAAATTACTTTTAACTATCTACTAATTATAGACAAATTGAAAGTGATTAGCGTAATGTGCAGAAACATAGAAATCATGACAGACATAAGAACACCAACTTTTAGGTGAGAAACTTTTGTCAAGGAAAATCACGGTTTGCAGTTCAAGTAGATCAAATTTCATAGAGAAACATATTACAAACCTACGTATAGATTCTAAACTGTAGAATGTGTGGATTGTACTGTGTTGAACTTTTTGATGCACACTCGAATCGAATTAACATTAATGAATAGTCAAGATAGTAGTACATCTGATGCACTTGAATTAATGCCCAACAGTTGAGATGACTCGCCATCTAATTGTTTGGATGGTGAGTGAACTAAATGAAAACTCTATAAATTGTTTGCTTCCACTATATGTATTTCTAATGCTTGTACATCCTAGGTGTATATATATATATATAATTTTCCTGGAACATAGCCTTTTAACTTTGAGGGTAAAAAAGTCAAAGTTTAAGTGTTTAAAACCTTTTCGGACCAATTGATTTTCATCCACTTCGGATCCAATTGATCACACTTATAAAGAGTTATGCTTACCTTTAGACCATTGAAGCATACAGGTTACAGGGAAAGTTCATTTTTACTTGGATTTTGGTAACTAACTTACTTTTGGTCACAAAATGAGGAAGTCAAAATTTGGGATTCCATTTATTACGAAATTTGCCTACAAAATCCTTTTGACCTAACAGGTTTTTGATAGTTTGGGAGAAACTGCTTCCTCGTTCGAATATTCATACATTGTCTCTGCTTGTACTTATGATGTCATACCTTCTCGTCCAATTTTTTCGAGATTACTTCGGATCAAGCCCAATTTATAATTGCACCTGAATTTTGTTCATATTCAAATTCATTTCGATTGCTGGAGCACCTTTAAACATGAACATGTTGTAAGAAATAAATCTTGTGTCATGAATTTGCTTCTTGATTTAGAAATTATAACTTTGGAGACGATGGTTGTGTTTGTAGATCCAGATGTTGATTTAATGTTGGCCGATGGTATTACTCAGATATGCAATGATATCGAGGTAACCCTATAGTGCTTCTCAATTACCTATATTCATACTATTGCGTTACAAAGTGAGTTATTTTTTAAGATTGAAATTTATGTGAATAATAAGAAGAGCATATGCAAGCGATATATTGTGTGTCTAAATGTATCGTATGGGTGGTATTATTTCAATTTTAAGAATTGATCTCCTAATCTTGAAAATCTTTAATAATTTATTAACAAAGATTTTCGAACCTTTTTGTCTTTGCAGGTGGATCCTCAAGATATTGTTATGGTGAGTTTTGCATCTATACACTTGGCATCTCTTACAATACGATCCACGCATATTGAATAATTTCCTATTTTCTTCCAAAAATTTATTACCAAAGCTTGAATCGAATCTAATTCTGTAATAGTCTTGGTCCTTTTAGCTGAAAATATTCTGAAATTGCAATGGAAGTTTGAATCTTGTAGGTTCTTGGATTTATATAGGACTAATGGGAATTCTCAAGACATAAATATGAAGGTAATACTGACAAGACAAAAGTACAAATATTCCTAATCAAGTTTGAACCTTTTAGGTTTTTATAACATTTCTATTCTTTACAAATAATGATCTCCACAATAATATCCAGGGTATCTCTCATTAACATTCCTAATCAACATCCTCTAGATTTATATACAATCTCTAATTACCCCAAATTGATGCTGGTGAATCAACAAGCATCAAATTTTCAACTAAGAACTGATGACGAGTCTTAGTCAAGGCTTTAGTGAAAACGTCTGCGGCCTGAAAATCTATTGACACATGAGGTAGTGTGATAAAACGAGTAGTATACACTTCTCGAATGTAGTGACAATATAACTCTATATGTTTTGTCCGTTCATGATATTGGATTTGCTGTAACCCGTATGACACTTGTATTATTAGCATGTAGAGGAGTAGGATTTGACTAAGGAAAGCCCAATTCCAAGAGAAGACGACAAAGCCAAACAATTTCAGAACATGCAGAAAACATGGCGCCATATTCTGCCTACATAGAAGATTTAGAAACTTTTGTTGTTTCTTGCATGACACCAGAGAACCATTGAGATACATGCACCAGCCTGTTGTAAATCTAGGAGATCGGGACAACTTTCCCAATCAACATCACTATAAGCTGTAAGATGGAGAGAGGAGCCAACTTTTTAAAACAAACCACGATTTAGGCTGCCTAATAATAAACGAATGATTCGCTTGACAGCTGCGAGATGAAGATGTTGAGGTTCATGCATAATTTGAATTTGCACATTTCCAACATATGGTTTCAAATTAGTGAGATGATTTGAGGAAGAATTCATGTGATTGGAAGTACTAGAATCAATATACCAAATAGATGAGAAGGTAGCTCTACATGTAAGACCAAGAGCTGAAAATGCAGAATGAATTGCACTACCTCTAAAGTTCCAGGATTGGAAGCTGCAAAATTTTGGGAAGGTTGCATAGTCACAAGGGCAGAGGAAGATTCTCCAACGGTGGTAGAATGAAATGCCCGGGGTCTTTAATTTTGAGATCGTTTACGGAAATCAACAATTAAATATCTAGACTTCTTACAATAGTTGCAGAATTTCATCCTACACTAATTAGCCATATGCCATATTCCTTACAACTATAATATTGTATATTGCTCCTATCTCTGCCTTTATCTTGAGCTACATACGCTACATCTAGTGGATTAGGGACACCAACCTTCTCTTCAATTGCATCTTGCGTCAAATATTGTTGTATTCTCAGAAAAGTTCACTGAAACAAATAATCAATCATGGAGAAGGATCTCTGGCCATCAAGTGTGAGTGAACAGATTCATATTCGCATCTCAGTTCATAAGAAATTGATATCTTTGAGTAATTTCATGCACTTTATAAATAGCTGGTAGCCCCTCACTTGGAACAGTAGCGTAAACTAACTCCTTATATTCAACCTAGAGATTCATAAATCCAGAATAATAGTCTATCTAGAATTGACGTATTCCTTGGGAATATTCAGATATGTCCAATTCAGTTTGAAATCACGAGCAAAGTTTTCTTAATTGTAGATCTTCTTTAGGTAAGCCCACATCTCTTTAGCTTTAGAGTAGGACTGCAAGTTAAGTCCAATATTAGACTCTATTGAACTTAAAATCCAACTAATTATTTTGGCATCGTTGGACTTCCACTTAGCTATAATAGCATGTTCAGTCCCAACATGTGGTTTTGGAATTGATCCATCTATGTGCCCCTATAATTCATCCCTTTCACAAACATACGAAGTTGGAACTCCCAAGAAAAAGATTTTTTTTCATTCAATTAAATGGGCAAGAAATATGATTTTTCTGACATTTTCTTTTGCAAAGAAACTTTCTAAGAAATTCAAATGAAAGAGGGAGATGAATGAGCACCTGAGATGACGTGAATTGCAATTATTGACTGCAAATGTAATCATGATCGTATCACCAAAATGCTAGAACTCTTTAGAAACGAGACACCATAGTTTTTTAGAAGAAAAAAAAAACTAGAATGTATCCTAAAAACTCTACAATTTCTTTGAATCAAATATGACTCTAATAAAATGACAACACAAAAGTACAAAGATATTTTTGGGAGAAAAAACTCCTCTGCCTTAACCATGGGAATACTTCATTTTTATAACATTTCTATTCCTTACAAGTCATTATCTCCACAATAATATCCCAAGATTTTGGGTAACTCTCATTAATATTCCTAATCAGCAGATCTCTGGATTTACATGCAATCACTAATTACATGCAATCTCACAACCTGATTATAAGTAATCTTACAACTCATGAAGATCATATATCTGAGAAATACAAGTGAAGATATGAAGAAGAGAGAAATCCCATAGACAGGTTAAGTGCCAAGTGATGAACATGGGATCAAGGTCTCAACCCTTTGTCTACTCGAGGTACGAAATTTTATGCTACTTAGTTGTGCCTTGGGTGCTACGCTGATGTGACATGCACAGTGGTACATGGCTCGAGGTCATCCAACATGACCTTGGGGTATCTACATTAAATACGCATGGCCTGCTCTGGGCTAGGCCTAGACCTCATCATTTCGTTGAGGAGAGATAATGAAGTAAGAAGAACATAAAATATACGTGATTCAATCACGACACACAAAACCCAAACGTTTTCATCTCTTTTATTACATTCGCTCTTAATTTTTATTATAATCATCTCTTTCTATAGGTGAAATAATATAATAAATAGAAAAACAATATCAATGCATTCCTAGAATCAATTCATGAATCACTCTAATTAATATCAAGTCAATGAGTGATTTGAGGCTTCAATTGCTGTACAAAAATATTCTCCAACATCCCCCTTAAATTGGTACATGAGATTTTAGTGTATCCAACTTGAAATTAAAAATGAAATTGTCTAGAGTACAAGATGAATGAGAAACTCGAGATTTGTTGATCCGAAGATCCAAGAGAAGTTAATATGATCCAAGATCTAAGAAAAGTTGATCCGAAAATCTAAAATAAGTAGAGTGTATAGAGAAGGAATAACAATAATCCTTGTCTGTACCATATTGAATATTTGAAGAGAGATAATGTATATATATATTATCTATAATAATAATATTCATGTGTTTATTAAGGGTGAACACGGATCGGATTGGACCAGATTGAGGATATTTTGGATCCAATCCATTATTACCGGATTTTCAATTTTCGGAACCAATCCAATCCATTTGTTTAATGAAACCAATCCAAATCGGACCGCGGTGAACCGGATTGGTTCAGATCGATTTCGCGGATTGAAATATAAACCTATATTAGTGAAAATGAGGAAATAAATTCATATACGACACTATTAAAAGGGGCGTGAAATTCTTGTGAAAGTCTTCTAGGGTTTCTTAAGTTTAGGTTAAACTCACGTGAAAGTCTCGTGACATTGTAATATTAAGTTAATATATATATATATATATATATATATAAATGTAGAAATATAATATTAAGGCTTTTGCGTGTAAATAAATATAATATAAAGGCTTTTGTATGTTAATTTAAGATTTTTAGTGTTAGTTTGGTTTTTGTGTGTAAATAAATGTATATAAAAATAATATAGTTGTAAGTAGATAGATCAATGAAATTATAAAATAAATTGTTAATTTTTTTTTTGTTTAAAAATATTTATTTTAAATATATAAATATATAAATTGTTGTAAATCCCCAATTCAAAGTAATGAAATTGACTTCAATTTAGTAAAATTGAGTAAATCCCAAATTCAAATTTGTGAAGTTGAGTAAAATTAAGTTCAATTGAGTAAATCCCCAATTCAAAGTAGTGAAATTGAGTTCAATTGAGTGAAATTGATAAAATTATCAATTCAAAGTAGAAAAATTGAGTTAAATTAAGTTCAATTGAGTAAAACCCTAATTCAAGGTAGTGAAATTGACTTCAAATGAGTGAAATTGCTAAAATCCCCAATTCAATGCAGTGAAATTGCTAAAATCGCCAATTCAAAATAGTGAAATTGAGTTCAATTGAGTTTAATTGATAAAACCCCCAATTCAAAGTAGTGAAATTGAATTTAATTGAGTGAAATTAACGAAATCCCCAGCTCAAAGTAATGAAATTGAGTGAAATTAAATTCAATTGAGTAAAATCCTTAACTCAAAGTAGTTAAATTGACTTCAATTGAGTGAAATTGATAAAATCCCAATTTAAATTAGTGAAATTGACTTTAATTGAGTGTAATTGAGTAAATCCTCCAATTCAAAATAGTTTAATTGAATGAAATTGACAACATTCCCAATTTTAAGTAGTGGAATTAAGTTCAATTGAGTAATCCCCATTCAATGTAGTTAAATTGAGTTTAATTGAGTTCAATTGGGTAAATCCCAATTCAATATAGTGAAATCGAGTGAATAGTAAATCCTATTTTTAAAGAAGATATAGATTTTTAAATAATACATTGTTAATAACACATTTTAACGAGAATATTATAGGTATAAATAGATAATTATTTAGTGTAAAATATGAGATTATGATTTAGTTTGAAATAATATATTAGTGATATAAGATATTATCATTTCGTTTAAAATAATATATCATGTGATATATTATTAATATAAATATATCGGACTGGATTGGATTAACCGGATTATCAAAAATGAAATCCAGAATCGATCCGTAAAATACCGGATTTAGGATTTTTGGATCCATGTTCAATCCAATCCATAATGAAACCGATCCAAAATGTCCGGACTGGATTGGATTTTTGGATTTGACAGATTTTTGTCCACCCCCTAGTGTGTATACATAAGATTTCTTATCCACATTAATTAGAAGACCAAAAAAGCATAATTAACTTTGAACAATATTCCGGAGCTTCCTTCATGCGGTTTCCATCATTTGCTTTTAAGCTTCACATTTATTTTATTTTATTTTTTATCTTTTTGCTTCTTATACATTTTCTGGGCTTTCATCCTTCTTTTGTTGATGAATATATTAAATGTTTCTTGATGGAAAACTTGAATGGGTTGACCCAGTTAAAAAAGGACTTGAAACTTAGTGTCTCAAGAAATTTTAGGTCCCATGTTCGATTCCTATTGTGTGCAAACAATTTGTTTGGGCCACGACCGTGGATATAGTCTGAGTTTTACCCGATCCGTGTGTAGGAATCACTTTGCACGGGTCCTGTGGATTAGTTGGAGCGAAAGCCCCGGACACCCGGTTATCGAAAAAGAAAAAAAATTCCATTATGGAATTTATTAGGGTTAATTATATCTATAAGTGATACAGAAGTACTATTGAGAAGTCCTGAAAACTTGGCTTGCATCTGCAGTGTGCGCCACTAGTCTTTTAGTTTTTCCCATCATCAAGATAATAGTTTTTTTTTTCCCCTCTAGATAATAGTTTTCAAGCAGATACATTTAGCTCACATAAGCTTGTGTAATTAATGTAGCTGGTTTGTTCATGGCACATGAAAGCTGTCACCATGTGTGAATTTACCAAGGAGGAATTCACTGCTGGATGTAAAGCTCTTGGGTAAGTATTGATCAAAGTCTTGACTAATGTATTGTTTCTCCCTTTTTTTTAAATGTTTTGTCTAGGAATATAATCGAATGAAAGTTTCTGGTTAAATATTTCAATGGCAGGATAGATTCAGTGGAGAGGTTCCGTGAGAGGCTAGACTTTATGCGCTCTGAGCTAAAAGATGAAAGTACGTACTATGACGTAGAAAGATTTTCTGCTAGTTTTGTGAGGCTAGACTTCATAAATTAATTAATTTATTATTATTATTTTTTTAATGTAATTAGCTCTTGGTTGAATTATGATCACATCTTAAACATCTCTAGGGTAAGGTAGAAGAATTGAGCCTCTTTGGAGAAGATTGTTCTGATCAACCTTGTAATAGTCCCCTTCTAATTCAGACACAATATTATTCGTTTTTAACTCACCCAAATGAGAGACATCCCTAGGGTCACCCATGCTGGTACTACTCCATGTCAATCAGGCTTAATTGTGGGATTTTGGTGGGTTCCCAGCCATCACGATTTTAAAACGCGTCGTCTTAATCAAAGTTGCACAGCGAAGCATGACCCACACTGGCCCACCCACCCCAAGCAATATTATCCTCTTTGGGCGCATGCCAATAGTTGAACCCTTGACCTTGGTATTAGAGCCTAACCCAGCCGTAAGTGTGCTGACGTGGACGTCGGGCCTCATAGGGGGGTGGATTGTGGTAACCTATGTGGGCTGATGTGCTGTGGGTGGGTGCAAGTGGCACTGACAGACTACTACACTAGGCGAGCTACAGGTGCACAATCCCACATTATCTGGGTAAGGAAAAACTACGTGTTATATGTCGGTTTCATACCCTTTTATCACACGACGCGTTTTAAAATCATGATGGCTGGGAACCCACCAGAACTCCACAGTTAAACGTGTTTGACATGAAGTTGTACCAGGATGTGTGACCCCTTGGAAAGTCTCTGGTCCGGGTGAGCCAAAAACGAACAATATTGTGTCTCGATAGGGAGGGGGCTGTTACAAACCTGATACAAAACTTTTCATATATTTCATTATCTAAACTAATTGTTGCTTCTTATAATTGGACAGAAAAGTTCTATGAGATCTACAACTATGCTTTTGGTTGGGCAAAAGAGAAGGTATGCAAATATTAGGCACAAAGACTTGATTTGCATTTATTTTCATGTAAATGTTTTTCTTGAACTGATTCTCTTTTTTATCCCTTAATGGTGTGAAGGATCCTCCAACTTTGTTGTTATAGCTCACTTTTCTCTTTTCAACTCTCTCTTTGTTAGGCTTCGTTTGGATGGGCATGAGAAATGATAACATTACTTATGAGAGAAAAGAAAAGAAAAGATAATTTGTATTTATGTTTGGATTAATTAGGAAGGAAAAGAAAATAAATGATAATATTCGTATTTGGTAAGGCTAAAGGAGAGAAAAAAAAAGATAGTATTATGACTCATTTACTTTCATCCCCTTTAATTCAAATTATGTGTTTTTAAATGTTAGGGCATTTTTGGTATTTTAAAATTTATACTTAAGTTGTTATCTTTTCTCTCAAAATCTTCTCATTTTTAAAAGGATAAACTATCCTTTCAAATCACTTCCTTTTTCTTATAAATGGCAACCCAAACACAAAAGTCATATCTTTTTTTCTTTTCTATCCAAATCATTCCTACCAAACGAAAAAGGGATACAAATGAAAAGGGTGAATATATTTATTGAATTTTGATTTCCTTGTCTTTTACCTACAAAGTGCACCTTTGAGATTGTACATTTACCATAGTAAGGGTAATAAATATAGAATAATAATAATAATAATAATATTAAAAAAAAAACTTTCTGTGACAGTAGTGACGAGGAGTAGATAAAAAAGAGGAAGAAGAAAAAATATCAACAACCAAGACACAGAAAAGAAAGAAATGGATTATGCTTGATAATATTATCAAAGGCAAAAATTAGTATAAAATTTAAAGCTATAACTCCAAAAAAACGTAATAAGTATTAGTGCAAGCTACAACTCCACTTTCGGTCAGCATGTGTAATTCTTGTTCTTCTACATCTCTAAATACGAATAAAATTTTCAACTTCAACAAGATGACTACCTAAAAGAGCTCAAGTTTCGGGTCACAATATACTAGACAAATATAAATATAGGGCACGATTGTGGACATAGTCCGAGCCTTACCTGATTCTTGTGGAGGGATTGCCTTACACGGGTCCCGTGAGCTGACCCGGATATCAAGGTTATTAAAATATATATATATATATATATCTATATATATATATATAATTATGGATAGTAGAGTAGAGAGGTTCCAATCTTGGTCTTCTACTTCGCCACCTAGGTATGCAGGTAGTCAAGGGCTAATTTTCTAAACTTTTTTCTACTTAACTTCCATCAGATATACACATGCGGTCATCTTTGTTAAAATATTTTGTTGGCACTGAGTATGAGTTTCTTTGTAGTTCTCGTTACTCTGTTCACTCTTTTTCCTCAACCACGACAAAGTAAAAAAATCGCCAAGAATTTAACATGAATATTCGGGAGCTCTTTCCTCCTCATATATATATGAAATGGGGGAGGGGTGAATAGGTTTTTTTTTGATTTTATGAACAATTAAAATTATTTAGCGAAAATTTAATTTTAATCAATCACAAACCTTAATTCTCAATTCAATTATCAAAACAGATTAATCAAACAAATATGAATATAAGTGCAGAAATTTAAATCATGAGAAGACACATATTTTTACATGAAAAACCTTGGAAAGACTCCCAAGTAAAAACCATGGATACGCTCGGTTATCTACACACTATGAATCAGAGAATTTGTACAGACTCTATGAAAACAGAACTTACAAACGTTGTAATTTGCTGTTATTCACTTGACGTCTAAAAATCTAGATCCACTCGCGCTCCACGAAACTTTTGCTTTGATCTCTGTACTCTGACGGCTCTGCTTCTCAACATATCAAAAATCACCACGAAGCCTCCTACTTCGATCTCCGCACACAGACGACTCCGTTCTTCAACGGATCAACGCAACCACGTTGCTATAAACGGTGTGTGAATTTTTCAGCAACTATACCATTCAATCGTGCATAAAAATCGTCGATGTAGAAGCACGATTGAAGACGTCTAATAACAAGAGAGAACTTATGTATCTCTAATCACTCAATAATATTCTCTCACCATATGTATATCTCTGTAAAAGAAGAAGATGAAGCTGTAGAAAACTTGCAGATGATTCTTAAAGATGTGTCTCCTCTTATTGAAGACTTGAGTATTTATAGACAATGATGATCTAAACCCTAAGTTTGCCCTTTCTCATAATTTCACATTCAAAACCTATGTTTTGGTGAATATAATGTATATAACACGCACTTTGATGTATATAAGTCGTGGACAAATCATAAAACCAACTCAGAAACAATTTGGACATCGCAGCAAAAAAATAGCCAAAAACTTGTTGCAGCTACGCTTCAAGCATTGCTGGGCCTATGCTTCAAGCGTAGGTCCAAGCGTACCTCCAAGCGTAAAAATGTATTTTCCAGCCACTTTTTGAAACTGAAAGCGTAGGCTTAAGCGTATACATTTTTGTTAAAACCACTTTTCTCCGTAATTGTGCCAAAATGACCCTCTTGAACCCACGATATTTTTTACTTGAAGTAACGACTTCGGAAAATGTCATTTTCGCCCTCCAGAAGATATTTTACCTCAATGTGCTCACTTTCGTGCTTCACTTGGATTCTTTATTACTTTAACGCTTAATTCTGCCTTTGACAAAGCTTATCGATGTCATTGAAACCAAACCAACCTATCTAACACTCAACATGATTATTGTCTAGAACATGCCATAAATAAACAATATACAAAAGTGTTCTTACAATCTTCCTCTTAGCATTTATGAGACAAAACCATATTTTATAACATAGCCTCACAAATAACAACATAACATCTATACCAATGAACACACACCAACAAACATAGATATAAATTGTCACATTGCTTTCATGACAATCAATCTTGTAACCACAATACTGAATAAACCATTAAACGCAAGTGTGAAAAACAAATAAAAACCAATATAATGATCATAAAAATAATCATAACAACAATGCACACATAATGATCATCATTCTCCCCCTGAGAATAAACTCCCCCTTACTAAATACTTCTCCATCTTAATTAAACAATCTTAACCAACCAATTTCTCCCCCTTACTTAATATTTCTCCCCCTTTTTGTCATTGAAATGTCAAGCAAAGAGAGTATATGTCATATCAACAATGTAAAGAGATACAAGGAAATACTCAAGGAAAAACACCAAGTTATAGAACTCTTATCAGATCATATCCAAATTCTCAGGGTAATATAAATCTATACTATGCATGACCCTACTACTAATGTATGAATGCAAAATGTCATGAATAAAAATAAAATAAAATATTTTTGTTTTCAGAAATCTGTGAGCAAGGCAGTAGAGACACAAAGCCAATCATTAACACATCATATTCTCAGATTTAACTCGACCATTATACACACGGTATAGAAGAAAATCAGCACACATACCTTGTAAACTCAAGAATGCACAAGTCAAGTTTTGCAAATAAATATATATATGAAGATTTTCATGTGTAAGCACTAAGGCAAGATGAAAACAATACATACTAAAGCTGATAATCTCCCCACCAACTGTGATGATAATTCAATCCAAGATCCAAACTAGAAGGCAAAATTAAAAGATACTTTCTCTTTGTCACACAATTTCCTCATTTTCATCTTTTTAACTTTTTCACCATATCCCTTTTTGTCTTTCTAAGCTTCAGACTTTCATGCGAGGATTTTTAATCCCGACCAACTGGGCCCGAACTTCTTCCATGGGATTTATGCTAATCAGTTATCTCTCATTTTTGGATTGAAGAACTGCTTTATGCATTTTTTTATCACCTTATCCCGTCCTCTTCTTTCAGCATTACCACAACATTCATACACATGAAAAAGATATTTCATGCATAGACCAATCTAGCATAGTTCATGAACCTTCATACCACTTCGGGTTAAATGAAAATATTACCAGATTCAGCAGGCATTACAATCATCACAGAAGCAACTAACACCTAAGAATAAAGTTTTGTAACGTAAAATAATCATGCTAAGTGATCATCCAAAAATCTTAGGTTAGTGTGATACCTCTACTTCACATATGCATAATGAGACAAGTAAATGTGAAAATAGATGATGTGGCTCCAAATGAACTTGATGATGTGGCTGCTCTTGATGGTTGAGTATGCTTCAGCTTCTACCCACTTGGTGAAGTAGTCCGTAGCCAGTAAGACATGAGTGGTGGACTGGATGGCTTGAGGGTGTGGGCCGACGACGTCCATTCCCCATCAGGCGAACGAATATGGGATAATAGTCGAACTAAGTAACTCCGGAGGTGGATGGATGACATCTCCATGGAACTGGCATTTCTGATACCTCCGGGCATATATTTCAGCATCCCTTGATAAGTAGGGCCAGAAATACCCTTGGGTAAGGACTTTGTGAGCGAGCCGACATATATTTCTTCCATGACCATAGAAGCTTCTGATGGTGTGAGACATCTCAGATAAGGCCCGGAAAAAGACTGTCGGTATAACTGGCCATTATACAGTACATATCTGGCTGCCTTCATTCTGATCTTCCTAGCTTCTGGCTTTGATTCGGGCAGGGCGCTCATCCTCAGGTAGTCAACTATAGGGTCCATCTAGCTAGGCTCCCATGGGATGACCATTACTTCCTCGAGAGGACCAAGGCTCGATCTAGTGACAAAGTCAATGGGTACCATTCGAGTCATACTTTCTGCCGCAACGGATGCCTGATTTGCTAGTCGGTCGGCGCTTGCATTATCTCCCCTTTGGATTCGCTCGAAGGTTAGTTGCCGGAAGCCCTCAGCTTCTTTCATTACCAGTTCCTTGTATGCCTCCATTTTTGGCTCTCGGATTTCGTACTCGCCGTTTATCTGTCTGACGATGAGCTGAGAGTCACTTCTTACTTCAGCTCTCTGAACTTGTAAGATTCGGGCAAGCCGGATACCAGCAAGAAGGGCTTCGTACTTGACTTCATTATTGGAGGCTAGGAACTCTAAACGGATAGACTGTTGGAGTTTAGTATCATCGGGCATTATGAGTTCGACGCCGATTCCTACTCCATTGATGTTTGACGGCCCGTCTACAAAGATTATCCATTGGTCGGCTTCCTCCTCTTCCGAAGAGTTTGTATGTTCAGTCTCCAATGGAAAATCAACTAGTGCTTGGCCCTTAATGGCACTTCGGGGGACATAAGTTATGTCGTAGATTCCTAACTTAATCGCCCATTTGGATACTTTTCCCGAGAGTTCGGGTTTTGCCATAATTGATCTGATCGGAGTGACGGTCGGTACCACGATCAGGTGTGCCTCGAAGTAGTACCGAAGACAACGTTTCACATTGATCAATGATAGTATTAGTTTTTCATGTTTGGTGTAGCGAGTTTCAGCATCGGCGAAGGCCTTGCTAGTGTAGAAGACCGACATTTGGCACCCCTTGCCCTCCTTGACTAGAGCAGTGCTTGTGGATGTGGTAGACACTACCAAGTACAAATGCAAAGGTTCTTCTTCTTCTTCTGGTGTTGCCAGTATAGGAGGTTTTGTCATGTAACCTTTGAGGCTCCGTAGAGCTTCTGACTGCTCAGGTCCCCAAGCTTCCCCTTTACTTGCTTTTATGGCTTGGAAGAATGATCGACATCGATCGGTTAGGCGAGAAATAAGTCGACTGAGAGCCGCCACCCTTCTAGTCAGCACTTGGATTTCTTTTCGGGACTTGGGTTTTTCCATCTCAATGAGGGCTCTGACTTGAGTTGGGATAGTCTGGAAACCTGTCTGATCAACTACATGCCCCAGGAACTGCCCCAAAGACACACCAAAGGAGCATTTGGCCGGGTTGAGCTTCATTATGTACTTTCTGAGGGTATCAAACACCTACTGCAGATCTGCCAAATGGTTACTTTTTGCCTTACTTTTGACCACAGTGTCATCAATATATGCTTCTATGGTAGATTCCATCATGCCCTGAAAGACCCTGCTAACCAACCTCTGAAAGGTTACACCTGCATTTTTTAGTTTAAAGGGCATAACTGTATAGCAATAAGAACTTGACTCCGTGATGAATGCGGTCTTCTCCTCATCGGCGGGATTCATGCATATCTGGTTATAGGCGGAGTATGCATCGAGGAAACTTAGGCATTTGAACCCTGCGGTGGCATAAACTATCTGATCGATCTTCGGTAGAGGAAAACAATCATTCGTGCATGCTTTATTCAGATAAGTGAAGTCTACACATACCTTCCATTTCCCATTCTTCTTCTGTACTACTACCACATTGGTCAGCCAGGAGGGATATTGTACCTCCTTGATGAATTCGGCTTGGAGGAGCCGATCCACCTCTTCTGTTATGATTTGGTTTCGGTGGGCTCCCATGCCTCGCTGCTTCTGTCTGACGGGTTTGACGCTAGGATCCATGTTGAGGGAGTGTTGGGCTATTGGTGGTCAATTCCTAGCATATCCAGGTGGTTCCATGCAAAAACATTAGCGTTAGATCGCAGGAGGGCTTCTAGCTCATTCCTTTCCTAATCGGGAAGGCCAAAACCGATGTAGGTCGTCTTTTCGGGTTGGTCGGGAATGACCGATACTTCCACCACCGGCTCCGCTGCTATCGGGGACCCCGCTTCCCCCTCATGTAATTGCTATTGGTCCCTATGAATCACCTTGGCTTTGGAGGTCTGCTCTGGTTTTGGCCTTTTCTTTAGCCTATTCATTGTAACTACATAACACTCATTTGCTGCTACCTGATCTCCTTGGATGTCGATTACATCGACGCCATTCTGGTCAATACATCACATCACCTGATTTAAGGTGGAGAGGACTCCGTGCATCCGATGGATCCAACCCCTACCCATGAGTAAATTGTACAAGGGCTTGACATCGACTACCATAAAGGTTTCCCTGAGTGTGCGTCTTGTTGCTGTGACTGGTAGCTGGACTTCTCCAACTAGTTCCATCCTTCTGCTATCAAAACCTGCCATTTGGACTCCTCGAGGGAACTATCACTTGAGGGTCAATCTCTAATTTCTCAAAGGCCCACTTGGTGATGATATTGGCATTACTCCCTGGATCAATCATCACTCGCTTGACCATGCAGTTTGATACCATGAGGGAGAGCACTAGAGGATCGTGGTGTGGCGACTGTATTCTCCGTAACTCAGATGAAGAGAAGGTGATCCTGGCATCCTCCTGCGGGTTTCTTCTGCTTCCGTCTTTCTGGGTCCTCCGTGTACCATATGGATAACCCTTACGGGTTCCATTGTGCCCTTTGCCAATGTAGGTGCGGGTTGGTCCGGTTGAGTACCTTCTTTGGCAACGTAGTCAGCTAATTCTCCCTTGGCGATCATTGCTTCTACATGTCTTCTGAGGCTTCTTCATGCATTGGCATGGTGTCCGTACTCTCCATGGAAAGCGCAGTGTCCGAACATGTCCCTCTGACCCATCAGTTGTCTAATAGGAGGTGGCGTTTGGAAGATCTCCCTACCCTTAGTTTCTTGGTATAATTTTGTCAGAATAACTTTTAAAGGGGTAATCTTGTTTTCGAAGCTCGGTCGTTTCTCAGGTGCATGGGAAGGTGTGGTAGTGCTACTCGGACACTTTTGGTCGGGCGCCCAGTCCTTTGCTCTCGTATTCGATGCCTTAGCTTCTATGCTTATGAATGCTGCCCTTCTCTGGCGTATGGCCAGCTCTTCTTCTATCAAGAGGTGCCCTTGTGCCCTGGAGTTGAGCTCTCCGATGTTGGCTGGCGGCCTTTTGACCAAGGACTAATGGAACTTAGTCCCGGGATGAGTGTCATCCTGAAGGCCTCAACGGATGAATGCTTATCGCAATTGTCAGTGGAAGACATCTCGACATTAAACCTCAAAACAAAGCTCTTCAGGGATTCACCCATCTCCTGGATCATAGTGAATAGACTGGAGATCGTATTCTTCTGTCTTTTGTTGCCGAAATATTGAGCAATGAACAGTTCGCATAGTCTAAGCCAGTTTCTTATCGATCAGGGCGGTTGCTTCCGGAACCAAAGAAGGGCAACTTCGGTCAGGCCTGTTGGGAAGACTTTGCAGAGCAGCGTTTCGTTTTCATTGTAAATGTTCATCTTTGTGTGGACATGGTAGATGTGCTCCATCGGGTCTTTCGTACCATCGAACAGAGTAAACTTCGGTAGTCTAAACCTCTCCGGGTAAGGTACGATGGTGATTGCCGGTGTGAACGGTGTTTGGACTGCGTCGATGGATGTCTCGAAAGCCAAGTCGTTGGGGGTTTGGACCCTCAGGTCCTTGAGTACTTCTTTTTGGAACCTGATCATGATTTCTTCCAGCTTTCTCATGGTTAGAGTCTCGTCGGGATTGTGGATCTCGATCACCTGCAGGGACGACTCCACATGGTCCTCCTGGTTGTGGTTATGACGTGTATGGTGTCTGTTATTTTCTGACTGATGTCCTGTAGATTGGTCCTGACAGTTGGACTGATCGCTTTGTTGGCCCGCCTAAGAGTTATGCTGTTCTTCAGGAGGGACCGGTGTGATGGGTGGCATCAGGGCTAGCTTCGCCACCAATTCAGCATTCTGTCTCTCCAGTTCAGCGTTTCTTTCCTCCAATGCTCATCGGACTGGGTCCTCGGTTTGAGTGGCTTGACCTCCCGCTGGGGGCAAGTCGGTTTGCTGTGATTGGGTGACTGCCATGAATTATGCTCACCGAATCTTAGCAGAGAGTGGAAAGCTTTGAAAAAGTTTCAAGTGTGCTTCCCACAAACCGTGCCAATTGCGTAGATGCAGAAAATTACACTAATTCGTTGCCTTTACTGATGACTTTAATCACATATTTATACACACTAAGATGGGCCTAGGCCTATCAATTTATACCTATCAAATCCCAATTTAAAGGGATTTGATATTTACCTTTTTCATTCTTGAATCAATCCCTTTGATTTAGGGATTTAATGTTGATCTTTGACTTGCAACTCACACCATTCTAGAATTTACCATGGGCTCAGCCCGTCGGATCATCTTGTGGCCCAATCCTACTTGGGCTACATTTTTTCCATTTTTGCTCCTATTACACATATGAATGGCTTATAAAATTCCTCATAACCTCAACATCCATTTACCTTGAAAAGAGAAGGGAATGCGAGTATTTTCTGTGGAGATGGCTAGTAGATATTACTATTTTGTCACTTTGGGATATATATTGCACTCACCAGAATTCAACTATTAGTGTCTATATGACAAAAAATAATTTTTGTCAGATAAATTTTTCTTACTTTAGGCATCCTGATAACTCAGAGGTGATGCTGTTTGTTTGCCAAAATTCAGGGTCAGAAGTCTTTGGCACTGAGTACGGCCTTAGGGATGTGGCAGTTGCTTTTTGAGGAAAAGGATTGGCCGTATATTGATGAATGGTGTCAATTCGTCCAGGTAAGTTCATGCAAGAATGAGTACTGAATTGTCCAACCAGCCTATGCTTTCAGTAATTTTAAATTTTATTTTAATTGGGCTAGAATACTTCTCTCAGTTATTAACTTATTATACTGCCTGTGGGTGCTTGAGAAATTAAGAACAAAAATCTTGTGCACCTAGTTGAACATCAAACTATTTATCCTCTTTTCCTATCATGGAGCTTCTTTCCTTATTGTCAAAGATGCACGTAAAACTGTATGGAAGTTGTGTCCATGATCATAACATCTTGGACATCAGCGCTTTATAGGCACACTCATACTTTTTCGACATAATTGAAACACGATATCCCAAGAGCTCGGATGGAATCAGTATTGATATTATTTGAACATTAGGCCCACGATGATCTCCAACATCATTCAATTTTTGGCTTTTGTTGCAGGAATGCGTATATGAGTCATATTTGTATAAAGTTCTAGAAATAAGATTAACACACCTTAATTTTAAATGAATCTTATATAAAGAGATGTCAATCTATATATATTGGAATAATCTTCAAGTCCAGTTCGACTACACCTTTTTGGGCCTTAGATTTGGGATTGCATTCTAATTCCAAAGATTCCTTTGTTCGTTTGTTCAAAAATAATTTGGATTTGGAATTGCATTCCAATTCCAAATTCACCAATTCCACAATTTGAATTCCACATGAGAAAGTTGTGATTTCCAATTCCAAATCTTCTGCAAGTCTTCAACCTAATAAATTCTCTCTTTAACAACTAATTTTTCACAACTACAAACTTACATATATATTTACAAACACCTATATATATATATACGTATGCCTATATATATATACAAACATATATACATATATATACACACGCCTATATATACAAATATATATACACATACATATATATATATATATATATTTTGTGTCATACTTATATTTACATACTTAAATCTATCTATATTCTCTAATTTAATTCAAAATTTATGATATTTTACATTCAAATTGAGTTTGAATTGAAATTCACATTCAAATTGGGTTTGTGATTGAAATCCAATTACACTTGAATTCCATGACTTAGTCGAACAATGTATTTGAAATTGCATTGGTGGAATTGTAATTCCATGAAATTGCAACTCCAATGCAATCCCACAAATCCGCGCAACTGAACGGACCCTCATGGTATTTGTTTAGCTCAGAATTCCACAATAATGCTTGAAATGAAGAAAATTCGATAAATTGAGAATTAATTTTCTAATAGATTCCAAAAAATAGTAAAAATACAAAAATGATTGTTACATAATATTAACAAGAAGATATACAAAATAAATATCCCCCTCCTATATATTTGATGCCCTCTCCCCTACAAAGAAACTTACAGTACCAACTCCATTAGTACTAATTCCATAAATTACTTTGATGCGTTTTATATAGACTCATGCATGTGTACATTTATACTTAATATTGTTGTGGAAATATTACCAAACAGTAGATCCGTTACATCTGCAAGACTGTAACCAGTCTATCTTCTTTCTTTGAATTTTTTGATTCAAAGGCCCCACACTACATAACGGCCCTTTCATATTCTCGTGTCTTTTTGAATGGGAAGGAGTAATTATAATAAAGAAAAGAGGCCAAAAGCCTTAAATCAGCTTAGGGGCATACCCCAGCAAAAATATAATACCAAGTGGATACCAAAGGAAGTAGACTAGACCACCTATAAGGTGAATAATAGCAAAAGAGAAAACCCCAGCATCAAAGAGACGAAAAGCTAAATAATACATACTACTCCACTTTGAAGCCTTACCTTTAAGATAACCAGCAGCAAGACCTGTTAAAGTCCTTCTGAAGAAAGCTAGAAGGGAAAGCCTAGCTTATCTAAGAATGAGAGCATGGTTGATAGTGGATGGGGCAAAATTCTGCAGAGAATCTAACACTGGATAATCATCTGAAAAATCTCATCAATTGTGCAAAACTCAGAGCTAAACACCCTTCTATTTCTTTCTCTCCATACTTCATAGATTGAGGCTGAAAAAGCAAGCTTATTAATGATAACTGATAGAGAATTCCCTTTCAGATTATGCATAGACCATTCCACGATAGCTTCCTAGTCCCCAACATAGGCTGACAATTCGTGTCGGTGAGTCGTGTTCGTGTCGGGTCGAAATCATGTTGTGTCTTGGTTAATATACGCGTCAAATATGTTTAACCCTAACCCAACCCATTTATTAAACATGTTATCCGTATCGATCCACATGTCGACCCATGTAATCCATTTAGCCTATTTAGTATAATATATTATATTATATTAAATTAAATTTGACACAATCCAACACGAAACGAACTATTTAATCTATTATCAGCAAAATTAAATTAAATTTGACACGATCCAGTAATAGTTTATTGATATATTTCAACCCATGACCAATTAGAGAAGAGAAAAAAATAAAAATAAATATAATCGTGTCAAACGTATCGTGTTCGGGTTACTCGTGTCGTGTTTGAGTCGACCCTTATATTCTCATGTTGTGTTCAGGTCGACCCTTACACAACTTCAACCCTTTTATGGTTAACTCTAATTCTTTTAAATTATGTTGTGTTCGTGTCGTGTCTAATTTTTCCATCTCTACCCCAATAGGCCAATTAGCAAGCCCCATATGAAGCACAATCCTCGATAATCTACTAGTAAAACTACAATTGAAGAACAAATGATCCGTATCCTCCATATATATAGAGCAAAAAACACAGTTTGCAGAGGTTAATTTTGTAGTACGTCCCATGTCATCATGTCCATGCTCTCTCTCTCTCTCTCTCTATATATATATATATATATATTATGAGATATAGACACTGTTTGATTTTTGTTTGTGTTTGTTGATGTGGAATTTAGAAAAACACAAATACATGTTTGTGTTCATGGAATGCTGGAGTCTAAAACATAAGCATGTTTGATATTGATATTTTTGCTGAAAATATATACATATGTATATGTGGTGTTTTGGGGCAAAGACAAGTGGTGGTGGTGGTGTTTCAGGGCAAAGGGAAGAGGTGGTGGTGGTCAGAGGAGGCGGCAGTAGTGGTCGGCAGTGGCGGTGGCGGCGGCGGCGCGACGGTGGTCGGCATTGGCGGTGGCGGTGGCAGTGGTGATGGAGGTGGTCGTGGTCGTGGTGTAAATATATACATATATATTTTGAGTGAATAGTAAAACGCAAAAGAAAAAACACATTTTTTTGTTTGCAAATAGGGGTAAAATAAAACACAAACGTTTTTCTTATTCAAAACAAAACACGAAAGCCAAATATATATTTGTTTGGAAAACAGCTACAATAGCAAACAAAAAACAAAAAACAAAAAAAATCAAACAAATACAAAAATCAAAGAGGGTGATAGTGTGATGATGCCCATATTAAGTAATGGATAAGTTACAGTTTGACCCCCTCAATATATGATATATTACATTCACACCCCCTATCGTTTGGTAAATCACAATTTGACCTCTTCTAGTTTGTAAGTAGTAATAAAAAAAACCCTCCGGTGAACCTTCGACATGGTGAACACGTATGTCAACAGTTGAGCATGGGTGAATTGACTATAATACCCGTATTTATTTGTAAATACATCTTTTAAATGAAAAACCGGAATTGTGATATAAGTAATTTCACAGCTCCGGTTACCTGTATTGAATGTGGATCAGCTAAATGTTACGCGGATGTCATTCAGATGACATGTAGTTACTTGTTATTTTCTTGTTTGTCAGCCCTGTCATAATTTCTAATGCCCTTATGTGGCATATCATTATCCATGGATTCATTCTTTTGGAATTCCAGGTCTCAGTGAAGTCACTAATTCAGATGGTCCATCTCAGTTGTCTTAATTGATTATTTAATATATATCTATCTCTAACTTATATAGAAATATTTTGATGCACTGAATTCAGGATACTTATGGTAAGGCAGTTTCTGAAGATACCTGGTCACAACTACTGGAATTTGCAACAGTAAGATACGAAGCGTCCATTTATGTGCCCCAAGCTCATGTGCACTTGCATATGTACTTGGTGCTTAATTCAATAGTTTTCATCTCTGTTATATCATCTCTCTAAACTAGAGCATGGATCGAAAATCCGGAACTGAAATATATAAATATATATATATATATATAATGGATAGGAAAGGATGATAATTGAAGATATTCAATGGTCATATTTCTTGGCTGTAAAAAATACTAATGTTTGTGATGTTTATTGTTGATGCAGACGATTGATCATTCCCTATCGAACTATGATGCTGCAGGAGCTTGGCCTTTCCTTATTGACGATTTTGTCGAATACTTGAATGAGAATGAGATACCTAAAAAAAAGTTGGCTGAAAAGGCAAACGGCCAAGAGAAGAATGAGAATGAGGTGGCTCAGGAAAAGTCAGCTGAATGATTGAGCCAATAGATTGCGGATAAAATGCTGGAGTTTTGGTACTTGCTATGTATGGAGTAGTACATTTATTCTCTTTTAGTACTACCGAGTTGTTTGTGTGATGATTAAATTAATTTTGTTTACTCAGTAGATTTAAAATTAACAATTCAATGGATAGAAAAAAAAACTTGGACTGATTTATGTATACACTAAATTTCAGCAACAACCATTAGCTGTTGAAGCCATTTATAGCCTCGAGTTCAGAGCATTTGTAGCCTCAAGTTCAGTCGGGAAAAATCAAGCACTTCTAGCAGCAACAAAATTTGCTGCAAAATGGTAAACATATGCCGCAGACATGACTGCTGTGGTAAGGTGAGTAGGGCTATAAATGAACCGAGCCGAGCCGAATAGTAACTTGTTCAAGCTCGGCTTGACTATGTATCTTGGGTGTTTGAGCTCAGTCGACCTTCCACATAACTATTCGAGCTCGGCTTGAATATAAATTAGGAAACTCAAGCTCGGCTCGCGAGCTCGATTAACTTAACAAGCCGAACTCAATCTCGAGCTAATTATAAAGTTTGAGCTTGATATCAGGCTTGTTTGTGAAAATCATATACATATAAATTATATGTAATAAGAAACAAAGAAATTTTTAATAAAACACCACAATTGTACAAAATATCAGTTACAAACTCTTATCAGTACAAAATATATACCAATAATGCAAATCTAATACTAATATTAGAACATAACAAAGATGATACAAAAAGAAAGAAAAAGAAAAACTGACTTAAGGTAAATTTCAGAAGAAATTGAAACTCTAAATTAGAAGAGTAAAAGAAATGTGAGAAAGAGATAAAAATCATTGAATAAGAGAATAATACAAAAAGAAAGAGAGAGGATCTCAAATTTCAGAAGAAATCATAACCCTAAATTAGAGGAGAAAAATTAAAAGACACAAGTGACAAAGGTAAAAATCATAGAGAATTTAGGAAGACTAGGCTATGATGGATACATACAGAGATGATGGATGAAGAGAGCCACACAAAAATCCTCTATTCTGTAAAGATTTGAGAGTAATATTGTGTAGAGAGAGTAATGTTGTGTAGTCTATATTTGTTTGACAGAGAGAAAGAACTGAAAACTTATACATGCATATTAAAGAAAAAGGGTCTCTTAAGCTTCACAAGAGAGAATTAATGCTGAAATTATCTAGACGATCAATGAAAATAGCCTAGAGGGGGAGGGGGGGAATAGGATTTTTGTAGATTTATTGACAAATTAATAATAATTGTGGAAAAGTCAATGTTAATCCAATTATCTATCAAGATAAATCATACAAAGAATAATCTAAGTACATAAAATAAAGTAATAGAGAGACACGATATTTTTACGTGGAAAACCTTGGAAAGACTACAAGTAAAAACCACAGATACGCTCGGGTATCGATGCACTATGAATCAGAGAATTTGTACAAACTATATGAAAACAGTACTTACAACCGATGTAATTTGTTGTTCTTCACTCGACATTTGAAAGTCTAGATTCACTCGCGCTCCACGAACGGCTCCGCTTCTCAATAAATCAAATCACCACGAAGCCTCCTGCTTCGATCTCCACACTCAGACGGCTCTATTTCTCAAACAGAGCTAAGCAACCACGTTGCACAAGGTGGTGTGTAGATTTTTCCAAAATCTAGGTCAGTCAATTGTGCATAAGATCATCAATGTAAAAGTATAATTAAACAAACCCTAACAAGGAGAGAAGTAGAAGATTTAGAATCACTCAATGATCTTCTCTCTCTATCTCTATCTCTGTAGAAGAATATGAATCTTTAGAAAACTTACAGAGATCTCTCAATGACTCAAAGACTCTATCTCATGTGTAGAAGACCTTGGTATTTATAGACCATAACTGAGGGAAACCCTAAGTTTGCCCTTTCTCGTAATTTCACATCCAACTCAGCAAAAACCTAATCTCTGATGTATATTATGTGTATTGCACATATACCAAGGTGTAGGAGTCGGTCCACACATCACAAAATCAAACTAGGGACAAAACGGACATCACAGCAGAAATCAACAGAATTTTAGCCGTCGCTACGCTTTAAGCGTAGGTCCAAGAGTTGCTTTTCACTTTCTGGCCACTTTTTACTTCTGTAAGCGTAGGCTTAGGCATAGCCATTTTTGTTAAAATCACTTTTTTTCGCAACTGTGCCAAAATGACCGTCTTGAATCGACGATACTTTTTCCTTGAAGTGATGGCTTTGGAAAATGTTGTTTTTGGCCTCCAGGAGATATTTTTCCTCAATACGCTCACTTTTTGCACTTCACTCATATTCTTCACTACTTCAATGCTTGATTTTGCCTTTGTCGAATCTTGTAGATGTCGTTGAAACTAAAACGACCTATCTAACACTCAATATGGTTATTGTCTACAACATGCCATAAATAAACAATACTCAAAAGTGTTCTTACAATATCCCCCTTGGCATTTCTGAGACAAAACCATGTTTTACAATATAGTCTCACAAATAACAACATAACATCTATACCTATGAACACACACCGACAAAAATAGATATAAATTGTCACATTCCTTTCATGACGGTCTACCAATCCTGTAACCACAACACTGAACAAACCATTAACCGCAAGTGTGGAAAACAAATATAGTGATCATAATAATAACATAACAATAATGCAATCACAATGATTATCAAATATACTCCTTCTCCCCATGAGAATATATTCCCCTTTACTAAAACCTTCTCCCTCTTAACCAAACAATCTCTCTCCCCATTAATAAATACATCTCCCCCCTAAAACCATTACTCCCCCTTACTCAATATTTCTCCCCCTTTTTGTCACTGAAATGACAAGGAATAATAAAAACAATCAAAGCTCATGAGAGAAACAAGGGAAAGCCTCAAGATGAATACATAGGAAAAGATCACAATATAAACATAGGGAAATGATCACAGAGGAGACTCTAGATAATCTAAGCCAAGCACTAAATACTAAGATAAAGTACTCTATAAGATTATATCCAGATTTTCAGGTAACAAAAAAATCTCTACAATGCATGAACTTACGACTAATGCATGAATGCAAAATGCAAAACAAAAAAATTTTGTTTTTAAAAACATGTGACCAGGGTAATAGAGACAATGAGCTAATCATTAACTCATCATATTCGCATATTTCATTTAGCTACTATACACATGATAGTGAAGAAAATCAGCACACATACTTTGTAGTCATAAGCAATCACAAGACAAGCTTTACATAGCATTTGTATCTATGAAAAATATTTAAGTGCAAGCAAACAACTAAAATTAAAGCAATACATGTTAATTCTAACAATCTTCTCACTAACTGTGATGATACTTCAGTTCAAAATCCAAACTAGAAGTCAAATCTTTAACTCAGACCTTATTGCTAATTAAGGGAACACAATATAATCTTTTCAACCTTTTCACCATATCCCTTTTTATCTTTCTAAGCTCCGGACTTTCCAGCGAGGATTTTTAGTCCCGACCAACTAGGCTCGAGCTTCTTTCTTGGGATATATGCTCGTTAGTCTTCTCCCCTTTTTACGCGAACACTCAATGCTTACTGAGGCAAGAGGTACGATTACTCAGATCAAGGAACTACTTTTTGCATTTCTATTTTTTAAACATCTCATCCTTTTCTATTCTTTCAACTTTATCACAACATTCACAAGCATGCAAAAAGGTATTCAAAAGCATAGATAAATCTAGCATAGCTCATTAACCTACATATCACTCCCGACTAGATGAAAAAGACTAAAAGTTTCATCAAGTATTACAGTCATCTCCGAAGTGAAACAAACACCCAAAGTTGATGAGTTCTAAAAATAATACTTATACATGTCAAGTGAATAACTCATAACCTCAGGTCAGACTATCAACTTCAATTTAATAAGAAAAGTAAATATGAGAATATAATAAAATATGACAACCATTTGTACCCTTACCCAAGCTCAACATGCTAAGAAATTTTGTTTTATAATTTTTATGGCAATTTTTGCCATAATAATGCATGCATGAATAATCTTAATAGTAGCAAAACATGATACACGCGTAATAAAAAAATTAAAAATAAACATACAAATAATACAAAATGCATGATAATGTATAAATTCTAGAATAAAAGATAATGCAAGATATTCCTAGAATGATACATATAAAAACATCTATTCTAATTAGACTATATCACTAGATTTCTTAACACTTACATGTTTTTGAAAAATCTAATGATTGTGTAGAGATATCTATCAACTGAGAAGTTGTGGATATAAACTCAAGACCTTTCTCAGTACAAAATTTAGGAAATATGCAATGCCGATTATCAGATGTACGTATACCTTCCATAAGATAATTTCCAAAAGAGTCATTAATAATGCAGTTATCATGACTGAAATTGACATATTGATAATCATTGCATATCTGGCTAATGCTAAGCAAATTAGCCTTTAGGCCCTTATCACAATCAACATGTTCTAGTCTAGGTAGACCATAAGCAATAATGGTTTCTTTTCCTAAACCTTTAGACTTTTTCTTTTCATCAAAAGAACCATTCTTACCATCACTATCCTTGAGATTATCAACCACTGACTTATCTCCTTTCATGTGCCTAGAGGATTCACTATCTAAACACACGGAACTAGAGTCACATGCTCTAAGTTCAGTATGAGCCTTACAAAAGAGACAAATTATTTATCTCTTTACTCAAAACCCTAATTTGATCTTCAACATTGGGTCTTTTATGAGTTCTCAATTTCTTCTTAGATTTCAAAGTCTCTTTTTTTAACTTTGAACACAAAGGTCGAATGTGACCTTTCACTCCACAATGATGGCATATTGGGACAAACTTTTGAAAACCATTATTCGAACCCTTAGAGGTAAAAAGGACCTTTCTTTCAACAGGTTTTCTAACATAAGATTGAGCATTAAAATTCCTATTAGACTTACCTTGAGAAGAACTTGATTCTACATGAGATCCCTTAATAAAAATAGTTTTAGGAATGACATTATGATTACTCAGTGTTCCTTCAAACCCCAAACCTTTTGTATTTCCCATAGATTTACCTACACTTAACGTATGATCAAGCTTATTAGTTCCACTAGATCATCTATGAATAGTTGAGTTAGCATCTTCCAAATTCTTCTTCAAATTTCCAATCTTCATAGATTTCTCAATCAAATAAGATCTTACAGCTATTAGTTCCTCATTGAGATCTTCTACACTCTTTAAAACCTCCTGTCTTTCTTTTTCAGACTTTTTCAACCTTTCAATCCATCTAGACTTATCAGTCATGTGTTGATTAAAGTCATGTGTAATGCTGGTTAATTCTTCTCTTAAGGATTCTTTTTCCTTGTCAACACTTTTAAATCTACCAATAGATTTTGAGAAAACTTCGCTAAGATGAATGTACTTATCATGCAATTTATTGTACTTAGCTTGAAGCGAATCATCACAATCATCATCACCCTAATTATTTAACCTATCAACAATAGGGGGGCTATCAAGGAAACCTCGTTGACGGAGAAATTCCATCGTCTAAGTTCAAGATCTAACCCTAGGTAGTTAACCTAAATCGGGACAACCACGCTCTGATACCGATTGAAATTACCTAGACGATCAATGAAAATAGCCTAGAAGGGGGGGGGGGGGTAATTAAGCTTTTTGTGGATTTATTGACAAATAGATAATAATTGCGGAAAAGTCAATTTTAATCCAATTCTTTATCAAGATAAATCATGCAGAGAAAAACATAAGTGCAAAAAATAAAGCAATAAAGACACATGAAATTTTTATGTGGAAAATCTTAGAAAGACTTCAAGTAAAAACCACGGATACGCTCGGGTATCGATGCACTATGAATCAGAGAATTTGTACAGAGTCTATAAAAATAGTACTTACAACCGATGTAATTTGTTGTTCTTCACTTGATGTCTGAAAGTCTAGATTCACTCACACTCCACGAAGCTCTTGCTCCGCTCTGTACTCTGATGGCTCCGCTTCTCAACGGATCAAATCACCATGAAGCCTCCTGCTCCGATCTCCACACTCAGATGACTTTATTTCTCAAACAAATCTAAGGAACCACATTGTATAAGGTGGTGTGTAGATTTTTCCAAAATCTAGGTCAGTCAATTGTGCATAAGATCATCGATGTAAAAACACAATTGAACAAACCCTAACCAAGAGAGAAGTAGAAGATTTAGAATCACTCAATGATCTTCTCTCTCTATCTCTATCTCTATCTCTGTAGAAGAATATGAATATGTATAAAACTTGTAGAGATCTCTCAATGGCTCAAAGACTCTATCTCATGTGTAGAAGACCTTGATATTTATAGACCATAACTGAGGGAAACCCTAAGTTTGCCCTTTCACGTAATTTCACATCCAACTCAGCAAAAACCTAATCTTTAATGTATATTATGTGTATTGCACGTATACCAAGGTGTAGGAGTTGGTCCATGCATCACAGAATCAAACTAGGGACAAAACCGACATCACAACATAATTCAATAAAATTTTAGCCGTCGCTATGCTTTAAGTGTAGGGCCAAGCGTAGGGTCAAGCAAATCTTTTCACTTTTTGGCCACTTTTTACTTCTGTAAGTGTAGGCTTAGGCGTAGCCATTTTTGTTAAAACCACTTTTCTCCGCAACTGTGCCAAAATGACCGTCTTAAATCCACGATACTTTTTCCTTGAAGTGACAGCTTTGGAAAATGTTTTTTTGCACTATGGGAGACATTTTTCCTCAATACGCTCACTTTTGTGCTTCACTAATATTCTTCACTAATTCAATGCTTGATTTTTCCTTTGTCAAATCTTGTAGATGTCGTTGAAACCAAAACGACCTATCTTACACTCAATATTGTTATTGTCTAGAACATGCCATAAATAAACGACCTATCATACTCAAAAGTGTTCTTACAAATGCTATGACTATTGACTAAGACCGGGTGATTAGAGAGATAGAAGTGTCAAGTGGGACTCTTCAAATTTGCCATGGAGTGTCATACCGTCGTACTCGTGTTGGGTACTCAGACACGTGTATCTGACTCGGATCCGTGTCCGACCTGTTTCAGACACATCTATTAATATCTTAAAATTTAAATATTTTTGGACACGCCATGGTCAAGTTTGGACAATTCGAGGACATATTTTGGATACCTTGAGGACACTGAAAAATAATTTTTAAAATAATTTTATGTAAAAAGTCCGGATAATTCAAGGACACGTTTTGGATACCTCTAAGACATGACAAAATAATTTTAATGTATTTTAAAATTCATTATAAACTAATTAAAAGATAAGCAAAATTCTATCTCAAGTTGAGGATTTGTACATTCCATATTAGTTTGACCAATGGGAGGTTGATGGCAATGCGAGTCTTACTGAAATTAATTCATCGAGGCACTTAACCAAATTACATATTCATGTGCCAGAAGCCATGTTATTATGCCCTCTCGATGAGCTCTAGTCTAAGTCACTAATTAGATTCCAAATATCCTTTGCATATGTGTTAGACTTTTATGAAATCCCCCCAGCAACAAAACTATTGAAATTAAAAGGTATTCCTTTGAACAAGGAGCTTACCATTTAATAAAATTAATAAATCTCAAAGGTTTGAAGGATGTGTTTCAAGACAGAGTGCAAAAAGAGTTTCTAGACTTGTAACATCTCAAAGTTGATGACTGTGATGGGGTAGAACATTTGTTTGGGAAACCTCTAATCAATTTCATAAATTAATGGGCCATGTGAATCCGGTTCTTTTAGTAAGTTAAGTGTATTAAAAGTTAAGAAGTGTTAGATGAGATCTTTAAAGTTAAGAAGTTAAAAGAGTTTCTAGACTTGTAACATCTCAAAGTTGATGACTGTGATGGGGTAGAACATTTGTTTGCAACGCACCCATGTAGTCGCCAACGAACAATAAATCACGAAATCGGAAACAAAATTCCACGACGTCATCCCGCTAAATCCAAAACACAAACGCGAAAAATTTACACGTACCAAAATTACACAAGACGTCATGAATTAGTGACATCACAAAACGTTAACACTTGGAAAAATAATTTCAGAAAGGAGAAAGGAAATGCGGGGTGTAATAAGACCTAATAATATCGAGTTAGGGGCCTAGAATGTGCAACATCTAGCTTCTATCACTCCTCCAAACTTTAATATTGCTAGTCTCTTAGCAATAAGTTCAAAGAAAAACTTAAAAACATTTTAATGATGATTGTTTTTATTACACTAATGTAACGACTCTAAAATAATCCCTTGCTTTCGTGAGGGTTAACGATTACACTTAGTATGTGTAATAAGCCTTTTAAACCCCCAAGTAATTTCTAGTTGACGAGTAAAGTCTCGTGAGGGTTAAATATACTACCCACAAATTTTTTCATTCTTCATTCTTACACATACTCATAAATTAAGTCATGGTACAATATACAAGATAGTATGAACACAATTATTCCCAATCACTTACGAATAACAATTATCCCGAATCAATGTCAAGAATTATCCCTACTAAGTAAATAACTTTGCTAGCTTCTACTTCTAATCTAGATAAATTTCCGTGTTGAAGTGAACTCTCTTTATGGTAAATCGGTTTGCTTTTCATATTTCATCTTCATTCGTTTCGCTATGTTTTTTTATTCTATATTTCATTATTCTTATCTTCTTTTCTTTCCTATGCATGAACTTTCTAGTGTTTTTAGTGGATATTGGGCCAACGAATCCCAAGCTAGATAACTTTAGGGTACTAGATGATAAAGCACCCCTCGGGCTTACTAATCCAAACTATCTAGGCTTGTTTTCTCATAATATACTTTAATTACTTTTCTCCCATTTTTACGTGAACACTCAATGCTTTGCGGCAAGAGGATTGGTTACTCGGTTTAAAACTACTTACTATATATATATTCATACTTTAACGAGTGCGTAACGCGTGGGAATTTGTCGAACAGTTTGGGCCAAATCCTGAAGAAAGCTAAAAAGCATTGTTTAGTGAGCCTGCGTAGTATTAGGTAGTTGGTCAGGTAAAGGTTAACTAAGCCAATGATATTTACCTGGTATTTTTGGATGATCGGCCACACTGGGACTGAGACACGGCCCAGACACCCATAGGGGCAACAATGGGGAATCTTGGACAATGGGCAAAAGCTCGATCTAGTTTTTCCTTTTTTTTTCTCATAGCATTCGAAACTTTTCCGACACAATACTCAAAGATAAACCAATCTAGCCGAAGAGATTGTGTGCATGTGTTTATAGGTCAAAATTATTCTTTTCGGTTTCGATTTAACTAATTCATTCACCTATGTAAAATCATATCTTTTCACCAACTCAAACTATTCATTAGTCACTCTCATGAGTGGGAACATTGCATCACATATTATTCATAAATCACAAACACATCCTCAATCAACCTGTAATGAAAAACATTCAATTTTAAAAAATTTTCAAAATGTTCTAATTTTTTTTTAAAATTTCTTCATTCCCTTAGTATACCCCTATATATGCTAGTAATAACTATCCTTCACCCAAACTTAAATTAGACCATGTCCTCATGGTCATAAATTCATAAGTGTTCGACTTCTCCCCCAAACTTGAACTGAGTCATCTAATAAGATATTTGACATAGCAAAGATACCCAATATAATAACAAAAGAAAAGGCATGCAATTTATTCCGAAATATTATATTTTTTATTAATAAAATTAAAATAACGTGATTTTCCCTTAAGGGCCTACAATCCTACGAATTGAAATTGTAAAAATTAAATACTACCAATACTGCTATTACCACTTAATACTATTACTAATTAGAAGTAAATATGGAATCCTATTCTAATTATGAGTTCTACTCATTCCCTTCTCCCTACGATGTCCTCCTTAGTACCACACGTTCGAGGCACTTTGTTTCGCATTAGTTATCTCATGATCAAACTCCCTAGCTTGAAAGTACTAAGTGAAAGCGACACACTCGACATCCAACTTGTCAAGATCATCCCTCATCTTTATTTCAAGTATTCATGATACTAAGTATGGGTACGAGAGTTTCCAATCCATGGTAGAATCCTCTTGGTCATGCAAATCCTTGTACACCTCAATCCTCTTATGACCAATCATGTTGTACAAAATTATATCTGGCACTGAAACCTAATAACCACTTTGAATAAAATATAGTATCTGAACCAACATATACCCATGCCATATCCTATGTTGATTTGGCACTACGTGATACGTAAGAAATTTATCTATAAACTAATAGCCCCTTTGAATATTATACTTTACTATGGGCTCATCTTTTAGTGATGGTATATACCTAGGGCATATTGCGTTTACCATTTGTGCACAAGTATGATTGAACTCTAAAGGCATCGACTCATAAATCATGTTAAAAGCTTTAGGACATTTATTTGGGATTTTCCATGCTTGAGCAATAGTGTCAGCATCAATAGTAATAGCATTCGTTGTGTCACTCATCCGAATCTGGATGAACTATTTACCATCCTCCTTATATGTGACCATATTCTTGTAAAACCGTCGAAGTAGGCTTGGATAAACTTGCAATCCTGCTGGACTCTCCAAGTTAGATAATCCCCTCTTCATTAGGATTTCTATTCCCATTTGAATCAATGGGTGTGTGAGAGTTTCAGTAAGAAACATCATCTCTGTAACGCCCCCCGTTCACTTTCCCCCTTTTTTGAAATTATTTATGGTTTTTTCTCAGTTTGTGATGACACTTTGTTCTTGTTCTTAATGTCTTGTGCATTCTCAGTGTTTGGTACGTGTAAACTTTTTGCATTTCGCATTTCAGATTTAGTGGGACGACTTCGTGGACTTTCGTTACCGGCTACGTTGTTTTGTTGTAACATCTCGTATTTTGGTACTTCTATTGGCTTATGGTGCGCTTTGTAACATCCGGTGTTTTTCTCTTCTTTTATGTTTGAATTGTTATGTGTTTTTTTTAATTACATGTGTTTATATTTCTCTACTTGTGTCATTTTCAAATTCGTTTTGTGCTTTATTTATTTTGGGTAATTTTGACCGTTTTGGAGATTTTTTAATTGTTGGGACCCGTTGGTTAAAAAATTATTTTCCTGGTCTATTAAATTGTTTGATAACATTTTGACACTTTTTCGTGTTTGCAACATCGCATTTTGGGATCTTTTCGACGAAACGGTAGAAGGTGGGATCATTTTGTTATTTTGGAAAGTTGGAGAGTTGGTTTTGTAATATATATATGTATGTTTGAAAATTCAAACTAACTATCTTCCACTCATCCTCACATGTTATATATATATATATATATATATATATATATTTTAAAGGATTAAAGAAAACAAATGAAAAAGGACAATGGTGAACATTTCTTTTGGGCATAGGTAATATGGTTATTGGCACACCACCACATATATATCACTTTTTTTTTTTGGATTTTTGGAAAGATCAACTTTAATATATTAATAAATAAAAGTGGTCAAATATCTTACACATAACACTGAGGCATACCCCATGCCATACAACTCTCAAGATGAAAACCAAATAACCACCAAAGGAAATACAAAACTAAAATGAAGATAGGACCATGAGTTCCTTGATGATGAATCAACACATACAAAAAACGTAACCTAGCATAACGCCTCTGTAGATGCAGTTTTTTGCTCTACCCTTGAATGAATATTATTGAGGCTCAATGACCTTATTTATACAAAAAATGATGGGATTTTTGGCCCATCTTAATCACTATCAGATCCCTAAATTTTAGGAATCTGATTTACCTTGCATAACAATCTCAATCTATCCCTATCTAGTTGGGATTTGGCTTGAGCCCCAAGAACTTCTAGAATGATCTCTGGGTTTTTAAAGTTCGGCTTAATCTCCACTTTGATATTAAACATTCCTTGATGGGCCTACTATTCTTTAATGGGCCCAAAATTATTGGCCTTTACACTAGCCCCTTCGGGTTTAACCCATTATTTCATGGGCTCGACCTGAACACTATTAGGCTATGTGATATAGATACAACTTGATGGGTGACGTTAGGGTAATGATGATTGGGTTTTGCCTGTGGATTTTAAATTTCAAAGACAATTGACCTCCCTTCGTTCTTCGCATTTGTCTCTCTTGGAAGTTGCAATGCCTCTACTAGCATTAATGGCGTCGGTTAGGTAATATTCCTTTACCTTTATAAAAACCCTCTTTATTCGACACTTAACACTTCTTCAATCTCTGAAATCTTTCTTTCCTTTTGCTTTTGCAATCTAAACTTTTTTTTTTTTTTTCTGGATTTCAATTATTGTTAAGACTTTCTTCGGCGATCAACTCCGGCAGCCTCCCTCTCTTTCTAAAAGTGTTCAAACTTCTTTTTTCCTTTCATCGTCATGTCTGAATCGAGTGCTTCCATATCCAATGAAGAGTTGGCTCCCAAAAATCATGGGGAAACTGTTGAGGGCCATGCTTATGAGGATCTTCTCGTTTTACCCCCTGCCAATGAGGGTGGTGATTATATTGAAGAGCCCCCTCCCTATAACCCCGACCGGATCCTAGCTGACCAAAGAAAAACCCCCAACATCAAATCCCTGAAAAAGCTGGTTAGGTCTCCCATGAGGGTGGAGTTTGAGGCTTATGACCCTGATTCTGATTTTACCCAAGGGGAAGGGGTTGGCCCCAACGATCTACTTATTTCCTACAAACAGGCAAAGCTTGTTAGGTCCCCCTTTCACCCCTCATTCCATTTTATCCTTTTTACTTTGGGTATAACCCTCCTCCAGGTTAACCCAAATTTATTTCGAATCCTTTCAATACAACTCTTTGATAATCGTGACCATGGGCTGCACCTAGGTCTTGATGACCTCCTCATCTGATACCAGATACAGGGGAAAGGGGATATGCACTGAAATTGAGAAATACGAGAAATAGTGGAAAGAACAAATGGTCATAGTTAAGTAACTCTGGTCTTATCCTCACTCCTCCCTTTTCCCTATTCCCAGTACCTTTGCCCCCATCAAACTCCTTCAGTATAAATTTTTCCATAAGGAGTCTTGTTTATGCTCCAACTGTGACCTCCATAGGGCCGAATATATTTATGAATTTTTTGATATAAGTAGTAAGACAGTCCATGCTAAAGGCATTCGACAACGAGTAAAGTTGCTGAAGAATAGGATCTGGTCTAGTCGTATGTCATATATTGACCTTGTAACTCCTGCCAATTTGCAGGAAATATCCAGCCTAGGAGCCTTTGTCGATATGCTTCGCCTTTCCTGCCCCCAGATTTTGGACGATGATGTGGAAGTAATTTCTAACCCTTCCACACAAGTAACCTCATCCTCTGTTCTTGTGGCAACCCAGGGGACTTGGTTTGCCATGGTTCAGACCACCGTCCCCTCTTTGCTCCAGCTCCCCTCTTCTCATACTTTGCCAACTACCGAAGATAGGTCTATCAAAAAGCAAAAGCAAAAGGGGAAGGCTACAGAGGCGAGCGGGGATAACCCCACCTCTATGGCAGTATTGACAGCCAGAGCCAAATCCCTTTGGACCTCTAAGGACTTGGCCTCCTTCAGGGCTTTTAATGGCCTAGATCTGCCCAATAATGTCATGGGTACAATGATGAGGGTATGTATTTTCCCTGCCCTCTTTTATTAATTCTTTATTTACGTACTATCTACATAGCTTCTGACATTTTTTGCCATGTGTTTTCTTCAGGAATTTTATAGTATGAGTGCTTTGTGCCTAGCACAAGAATCTCATACTGATGATGTGGCCCGGTTCAAAGCTACTCTGGCTTTGAAAGATGGTAGAGAGGCGATCCTAACCAATAAAGTTGTTACCCTGAAGAAGGAACTGGCTTCTGTGAAGGAGGGAAAGGCCAAGACAGATGCTGAGAATGAGTACCTCAGATATTGGCTGACACTTTCTCACTCTCAGCTAGAGATTTGCAAGGCAGGGGGGCTGGCCATGCAAGAGCGCTATGAGATCATTAACAACAATGTTGGTGGTGAGTTCTAGCATAGTGGCTTCCTCACTGCCCTCAAAGTGCCTGAAAAAGAGGAAGTATAAATACCTTGAGGCTATGGATGCTCATCTGAGGGTGAACCCCCCCTATAGGAGTCCGTAAATCATTCCAGTTGAAAATCTCTTCACAGAGTTTCTTATAGGGGCCCTTCCTGTAGATTCCCTGAATCCAAAGGTCCCACATTTTGCTCCTATAGAGATCGTGGACTCCTTTGGACCTGAGTTCAGATCCATGTCCAAGACATAGGTTTTTTTTGGCAGCATTCGGGCATTTTGTAGCCCCAGGGGAAGGATCTATAAAAACTCCATTCTTTTTAATGAAAATTTTAATTTATCATGATATGTGTTAACTTTCTCTCTTTCAAGAAAAGAGCCAGTTAGGAGAGTGTGAACTATTTTGCTGTGCTTTATAGTATTGTTGTGCATAAGAGTCCTATAATGGTGAAGGAATGATGTACAAACACCGATTCAACTCATAGGACGATTCGAGTGAATCCGTTTCACATAGAAAGAAAAAGAGGTTGGAGAGAAAGAAAATGGTTAATTAGCAGAGTTTGGACTATTTGTTTATGCTTTATAGTATTGTTGTCCATTAGAGTCTTATAATGGTGAATGAATGATGTACAAACACCGATTCAACTTATATGACATTCGAGTTAAATCCGTCCCCCTTAGAAAGAAACAGAGGTTGGAGAGAAAAAAAAAAGGGCCAATGAGGAGAGTATGGAGTATTTTGGTAAACTTTATAGTATTGTTTTCCATAAAAGTCTTATAGTGGTGAATGAATGATGTACAAACACTGATTCAACTAATAGGACAATTCGAGTGAAATCCAACCCACTTAGAAAGAAATAGAGGTAGGAGAAAGAGAAAAGGGTCAGCTGGGACCATGTGGACTATTTTGGTATGCTTTATAGTATTGTTGTCCATAAGAGTCTTATAATTATGAAGGAATGATGTACAAACACCGATTCAACTTATATGACGATTCGAGTTAAATCTGTCTCACTTAGAAAGAAACGGAGGTTGGAGAGAAAGAAAAGGGCCAATTAGGAGAGTGTGGACTATTTTGGTATGATTTATAGTATTTTTGTCCATAAGAGTCTTATAGTGGTGAAGGAATGATGTGCAAACACCGATTCAACTTATAGGAAAATTCGAGTGAAATCCGACCCACTTAGAATGAAAAGGAGGTAGGAGAGAAAGAAAAGGGCCAGTTGGCATCGTGTGGAATATTTTTGCATGATTTAAAGTATTGTTGTCCATAAGAGTCTTATAATTGTGAAGGAATGATGTATAAACACCAATTCAACTCATAGGACGATTCGAGTGAAATCCGTCCTACATAGAAAGAAAATGAGGTTGGATAGAAAGAAAATGGCCAATTAAAAGAGTGTGGACTATTTTGTTATGATTTATAGTATTGTTGTTCATAAGTATTATAATGGTGAATGAATAATGTACAAACACCGATTCAAGTTATATGACATTCGAGTGAGATCCGTCCCACTTAAAAAGAAACGGAGGTTGGAGAGAAAGAAAAGGGCGAATTAGGAGAGTGTGGACTATTTTGGAGTGCTTTATAGTATTGTTGTTCATAAGAGTCTTATAGTGGTGAAGGAATGATGTAGAAACACCGATTCAACTTATACGACAATTCAAGTGAAATCCGACCCACTTAGAAAAAAAAGGAGGTAGGAGACAAAAAAAAGGGCCAGTTGGGAGCGCGTGGACTATTTTGGTATGCTTTATAGTATTGTTGTTCTTAAGAATATAATAATTGTGAAGGAATGATGTACAAACACCGATTCAACTTATAAGACGATTATAGTGAAATCCGTCCCACTAAGAAAGAAAAGGATGTAGAAGAGAAAAAAAAGGGCCAGTTGGGATCGTGTGCACTATTTTGGTATCCTTTATAGTATTGTTGTTCTTTAGAGTCTAATAATTGTGAAGGAATTATGTACATACACCGATTCAACTTATATGATGATTCGAGTAAAATCCGTCCCAGTTAGAAATAAATGGAGGTTGAAGAGAAATAAAAAGGGTAGTTAGGAGAGTGTGGACTATTTTTGTATGTATTATAGTATTTTTGTCCATAGAGTCTTATAGTGGTGAAGGAATGATGTACAAACACCGATTCAACTTATAGGACGATTAGATTCAAATCCATCCCACTTAGACTATTTTGGTATGCTTTATAGTATTTTTGTTCATAAGAGTTTTATAATTGTGAATGAATGATGTACAAACACCGATTCAACTCATTGGACGATTCAAGTGAAATTCGTCCCACATAGAAAGATAAGGAGGTTGGAGAGAAAGAAAAGGGCAAATTAGGAGAGTGTGGACTATTTTGTGATGCTTTATAGTATTTTTATCCATAAGAGTCTTATAATGGTGAATGAATAATGTACAAATACCGAATCAACTTATATGTCCGTCGAGTGAGATCCGTCCCACTTAGAAAAAAACGGAGGTTGAAGAGAAATAAAATGGCCAATTAGAAGAGTGTGGACTATTTTGGAATCCCTTATAGTATTTTTGTACAAAAGAGTCATATAGTGGTGAAGGAATGAGATTCAAACACCGATTCAACTTATAGGACAATTCGAATGAAATCCAACTCACTTTGAAAGAAAAGGAGGTAAGGGAGAAAGAAAATGGCCAGTTGGGAGTGTATGGACTATTTTTGTATACTTTATAGTATTGTTTTCCATTAGATTCTTGTAATAGTGAAGGAATGATGTACAAACTCCGATTCAACTTATAGGACGATTAGAGTGAAATTCGTCCCACTTAGAAAGAAAAGGAGGTAGGAGAGACAGAAAAGGTCCAGTTGGGAGTGTGTGGCCTATTTTGGTATTCTTTATAGTATTTTTGTCCCTAAGAGTCTTATAATTGTGAAGGAATGATGTACGAACACCGATTATACTTATAAGACGATTGGAGTTAAATTTGTCCCACTTAGAAAGAAAAATGGCCAGTTTGGAGCGAGTGGACTTGTTTGGTATGCTTTATAGAATTCTTTACCCTAATAGTCTTATAATCATGAAAGAAAGATGTACAAACACTGATTCAACTTATAGGACGATTATATTCAAATTCATCTCACTTAGAAAGAAAATGAGGTAGGAGAGAAAGAAAATGGCCAGTTGGGAGCGTGTGGAGTATTTTAGTATGCTTTATAGTATTGTTGTCCCTAAGAGTTTTATAATTTTGAAGGAATGATGTACAAACACCGATTCAACTTATAAGACGATTAGAGTGAAATCCGGCCCACGTAGAAAGAAAAGGAGGATGAGAGAAATAAAAGAGCCAGTTGGGAGCGTGTGGACTATTTTGGTATGCTTTATTTTATTGTTATCCCTAAGAGTCTTATAATTGTGAAGGAGTGATGTACAAACACCGATTCAACTTATGTGACGATTCGAGTGAAAGAAAATTGACAGTTAGGAAAAGCAAACACTAATTCCATGGGTTAGAGAGAGAAGCTCCTCCTTCTCTCTAGAAATTGGAGACATGGTTTACTGATTCCATGAGTTCATGTTTCAAATGAAATCTGATTTTCTCTTTGCCGTTTCCTACTGATTTCGTTTCCTTTTTGATTGTTTTTGTCTTCAAGGGTTTCGTCATTTTCTCCTCTTTCTCTACTTGTGAGGTTTCGCTTTCTCTAGAGTGGCTCTTCCTTGTAGTTTTCATTCTCCAAAGTTTCTCCCATGGCTGGCCCGCATGAAGAGTGTAAATCTGGAAAGAGATATTCAATTACAAATGTTGAGAAATCTAAGAACACTTCTGGCCCACAGCTCCCATGTCTTTCTACACCTATTGGTGAAGGTAGGTATGATGTCTCCCCTAAAGGGACTGAAATTTCTGAGTTTGATGTTCTAAGGAAGGAAGTGGCTGATTTAAGGAATGCTCTTGAAGCCACTCATGAGCTATATGGCACATACAAGTTTGAAGGGGGAAATACCATTTGTAACGATGAAAGTTCTTCCCACCATGTGTTTGATGATATGACTAAGTCAAGTAATGATGAGTTTCCATGTTTGGATGCTAGTTTGGGTATTTCTAATTCTATTCCTTCCCCAAGATCAGATCTTCAACCCCTTAAGGATTATGGGGTGAAAGGTATGGATAGTGATTCTCATTTTCAGAATGTAAAAGGGGTTGGGGAGAGTACTCCAGACCCAAAATCATGATATATTACAAATGAGATGGTATCAAAAGTTAATGAAAAATCAGAAGTTGAATCCCATGTGGGGAGCTCGTATTTGGGATCAGTTGTAGAGATGGGAGTGGGTAATAACATGAAGTCACCTAGGTGTGCCCATCAGGTGTTTCATAATTTGCATCAAAAGGAAGGGCCACCAACTTGGGCTCAAAAACTTGCAAAAAGTATCAATAAGAGCAAAATGTCTTTGAAGTATCATCCGGAAGCAGTCTCGGGTATATTCGTAGAGATGCCTGCATAAGTTACAATGAAGGGAAGTGTCCCATGGAAAGAATGTATGGTGGGGTATTTCTTGGATAAACGGTTGCCTTTCCCTACAGTAGAATCGATTGCCAAAAGATTGTGGGGTAAGGAAGGTTTGAGAGAGGTTATTAGCTTGGATAAAGGTTTCTTTATTTTCAAATTTGATTCTGAAATGGAAAGGGATCTGGTGCTTGACAACAGACCATGGCATTTTGCCAACCATTTAATGGTTTTGCAAAAATGGAGGCAAGGAATGGTTATCCAAAAGGAAGCTTTCAAAACCATTCCTGTTTGGGCAAAGATTTACCATGTACCTTTGGATTGTTGGAATGAAGAGGGCATGGGATTCATTGCTAGTGTCCTAGGACGACCATTGCATGTTGATACTATTACGGATAGTATGAGACGACTCAACTATGCAAGGATTTGTGTTGAAATTGATGCTAAATATGATTTGAAAAAGGAGATTGGAGTGAAATTTGTTGATGGATCAGTGGCTAATCTTGATGTGGAGTACCAATGAATTCCAGCTAGATGTGCCCATTGCCAAGTTTTTGGACATTCTACTCACAATTGTATCAAGAATAAGAGAGAGACCAAAGGGGTGGAGCAGAAGATAACGAAACAAGAATGGGTTGTTGTTGGGAAAAAAGGGGGGCAAAATGTGGTTAGTGGAACTGATGTAGAGAAGGTCGTTTCTCCCTCTATGGAGGTTGGGGAGAGCATGAAATCTGATAATTTGGAGGTTAAACAACCAAAGTCCAATGCAGCTGATAAAGAAAGTACTCATCTTAATGCAATGGAACAGATTGTCATAAAGGAACCTATAGGCGCAAATGATGAAAAAGGGGGAACAAATTTAGATACTCAGATGATTGTTCACATAGAGGACAAGGTCCACACATCTCCAAACAAATTTGCTTGTCTTCTGAATTTAGAAGAGCAAGAGGTGGAGGATACAAATGAGAAAGAGGATATAGCTACAACGAGCTCTAAAGAGGAAGAGAGGGGTGTTGGTTTGGCCAAAGAGGGAAGCAATATCAGTGGTATGGTTTCTATGGCAAATTTTAATCCTAAAAAGATGCTGAAGCAAGTTGATGTATCGCCCAATAAGTTCTCTTGTTTGGGCGATCTTGATGATGGTAATATAATTGAGGAATGGGGAATTGATTCTGAAAATGAAAATATGGACATAGAGCATATTTCAGTAGCTTTAGAGGAGGTTAACGTTGAAAAAATTGCTCTCATTAATCCAATTAAGCACTCTTTTCATAAGAAAGAGAAAGGGGTGAAGAATCCTACCAATCTATTGAGTTCAGGGGCTGGTGTGATGGGAAATATTCCACTTCAGAAATTTAAAACTAAAAGGGTTTTAAAAAGAGAAGGGAAGGGGGGAGATGTTTCAAACTTAAAGTAGTGCTTATGAATTTATACATTTGGAATATTAGAGGCCTGAATGGGGACGTAAATCAAAGGGAAACCAAAAAGATGATAAAGGAGTTAGATATTGCTGTTTTTTGTTTGATTGAGACAAAGGTGGTAAAGGACAATGCTGAAAAAGTTTTTGAAAGTGATATGTCCTGGGTAGAGCTTATTAAATAATTATTTTTATGTTGTGTTGGGTAGAATTTGGATTTGTTGGGATCCTAATAAGATGATTATTGATCTCTTGGCTGGAAGTGCTCAATTTTTGCATTGTAGGGTGAGATCAGCTGACAATAAGTTCAAGGTTTTTGCTACATTTGTTTATGGGAGTAATGACTACGTGGAAAGAAGATTGCTTTGGAGAGAATTGTTCAATATTTCCATGGTTTTGCAATCAGATCCTTCGATTTGTGCAGGAGATTTAAATGTTGTGAGATACAAACATGAGAAATGGGGTGGTGTTGAGAAATGGACATCCAAGATGAAGGAATGTGGTATGGCTTTAGACAAAGCTGGGTTGTTGGATCTTATGTACAATGGTATCAAATACTCTTGGTCCAATGGACATGTTTTTAGCAAATTGGATAGATGTCTTGTGAATTCATCATGGTTAGAATTTTTTCAGCTTACAGAAGTGTCTTGTTTGCGGCCTGGCGTTTCTGATCATGCTTGTATTATGGTTAAAATTCCTATGGAGATGGTTAGGGTTAAAAGACCCTTTAGATTCAACAACTTTTTAACTAAACATGAGGATTTCATTCCAGTTGTGAGGGAGGCTTGGAATCATTCAGTTTTGGGGTCTAAAATGTTTGTGGTTATCCAGAAGTTAAAACTTGTGAAGATTGCTTTGAAGCTACTTAACAAAAGACACTTTGATAAGCCGCCCAATCAAGTTTCAGAAGCTAGAAAAAAATTGCTGAATGTTCAAGGATTAATTGATTGTGATCTGGGGAATCAAGAGCTGCAACGGATTGAAAAGGATTGCCTCAAATATTTCTATAGAGTTTCCTATGCTGAGGAATGCTTATATAGGCAACAATCAAGAGTTCAATGGCTCAGACTTGGAGATCAGAATACAAGCTATTTCCATAAGATTGCAACTCAAAGGAAAGCCTATAATAACATTACTTCCATTACTAGGGATGATGGGGTTATCCTTTCAGACAAAGGGGAAGTTTCAAGAGAAATTGTGGGTTTCTATAAGAACCTTTTTGCCAAGAAGAGGCAAGAAAGTTTACCAACCTTGAATGCATTCATCCAAAATCCTATCTCATCGGAGCAAGGTTTGGAAATGAACAAAGATGTTACTAGAGATGAAATTAAAGCTACATTCTTTTCAATGAGAGATGACAAAGCTCCCGGACCAGATGGGTTGAATGCTAGCTTTTACAAATCTGCTTGGTGTGTGATTGGTAATGAAGTGGTGGATGCTATCATGGACTTCTTCTCTACAGGTATGTTGCTCTCGGAGTTGAATTGTACCTCTATTTCTCTCCTTCCCAAAGTTGATAATCCGACTAAGGTGAGTGAATTTCGACCTATTTCAGTTTGTAATGTGTTATATAAATGCATAGCTAAAATCATTGCAAACAGAATAAAGCCCATTCTTGATTCTTGCATTAGTGCAAACCAATCCGTCTTTGTTCCTAGTAGGAGTATTTGTGATAATGTGTTGTTGGCTCAAGAAATTATGTTGCATTACCATAAGGATACATCTCTTCCAAGGACTGCAATGAAAATCGATATAACAAAAGCATATGATTCAGTTTCTTGGGATTTTTTGGAAGAAGTGTTAAGATGCTTTGGGTTGCCAAATAGAGTTAGAGGATGGATTAAAGCATGTTTTTCATCTCCAAAGTTTTCAATCAGTATAAATGGGGCTCTTGAGGGATTTTTTAAGGGAGAAAGAGGGCTTAGACAAGGGGATCCTATGTCCCCTTACCTATTTGTGATGTGTATGGAGGTGCTTTCAGGCATGTTGAATCAATTGGGCCAGAATGATCAATTTAAATTCCATGCTAGGTGCAAAAAGTTAAAGATTAACCATTTAATGTTTGCGGATGACCTATTCCTTTTTTGTGAAGGGAATGAGAGTTCTGTGAATTGCATGTTGGAGATTTTGAGGAAATTTAGCACCATTTCAGGTCTGATTCCTAACACTTCCAAATGTTCAATCTTTACCTCTGGAGTGGAGGCAAGTGTAGTGGAAAACATCGTTAATGCTTCTAATTTCCATATTGGTAAGCTTCATGTGAAATACTTGGGTGTGCTGCTGATATCTACCAAGCTTTGTGCCTCGGATTGTCAAGAGCTAGTTTTGAAAGTGACGAGAAGGGTTCAATCTTGGAATTGTAGATTCTTATCTTTTGCTGGCAGATTATAATTGATTGCTTCAGTGCTCTTCTCTGTGCAAGTCTACTGGAGCTCTACCTATATTCTTCCCAAATCAGTGATGAAACAATTAGCTGATATAATGAGGAAATTTTTATGGAAAGGGGTAGAGTTAAAGAGTGGGGGTGAGAAAATGGCTTGGCATAGAGTTTGTCTTCCAAAAGATGAAGGTGGTCTAGGGTTGAAGGACTTGGTGACATGGAATATAGCAGCCATAGGAAAACAACTTTGGAATCTGCTGCAGCCTAATCCAACTAATCTTTGGTGTAAATGGGCCAGAATTGAGCTTATGAAAGATCAAAACTTTTGGCTTCTCAAAGTTCCAGATAAACGATCATGGGCTTGGAAGAAGATTCTTGGGCTTAGAGATACTTTTCGGCAGCATTTTAGTTACAAGGTGGGGGATGGTCGCAACTTACTATTATGGCATGATGATTGGCTTTATTCTATATCCATTGCTGAAAAACATGGAGATAGGATTATTTATGACTCAGGTTTGAGGAAAGATAGTAAAGTTAGTGCTATTATTCGAAATGGGCAGTGGCACCCTCCTTTTGCAAACTCTCACAAATTGATGGAGCTTAGAGATGACATGGCAGAAATTCCCAACCCAAATTGTGAAGGCAAGGATACTTTGATATGGAATCCAACTATGGGTAATTATACTATTAAATCAGCTTGGGATTTATTGAGGCAAAGAGGATCTCAAGTTGGTTGGTACAGGTCAATATGGTTCACTAACAATATTCCAAGACATGCATTTATATTGTGGACTTTGGTTCATAATAGGATGCAAACCCAAGACAAGCTGGTGATGTATGGGTTGTTACAATATCAGAAATGTGTGTTGTGTGATATTCCTTGTGAGAATAGAGACCATTTATTCTTTGAATGCAAATTTTCTTCCAAGGTATGGAATGAAGTAGCTGGAAAAAGTGGTGTGCAGCATGTTGGAGTAAAATGGGAAGACATTTTGAATTGGTGTAATTCGCAATATAGTAGTACTTCTTTAAACGCTTGCATGGTTAAATTGTCTTTTGCCGCTTGTGTTTATATCTTGTGGAGGGAGAGAAACCTAAGAATGTTTGCGGGAGAGGTTAAAACTGAAGATCAGATTGTGCAGGAGATAAAGTCATCTGTGCAATTCAGATTATTTCATTTGTTGGGAAATGATGATAACCAAACTGGAGCTAACCTTTAAAGGTGTTATTATGCTGATGCTAGGTAGAATGGGAAGTAAAATGTTTGTTGGTGTGTTTTGGGATCATAAGGTGCTGAAGCAAAACCTTTTTTGGGGATGGTGTAATGCATATGATGCCTCAGCTCATGAATATGGTTCAAGTATTGAGTCAGCCGAATGCTGATTTGTTGAAGACTTTGAATTTGTTATGTGATGCAATTTGTATAACTTTGATTCATTTTGGGGACTCCATTGACGAGAGCCTCAGAACTGAAGTAGGAAGCCATGTGGTCTCCAAAGCTGTGAAGATTTGTAGTGGGCTGATCTCAATGTATTTTTGTAATCTGATGAAGATTATTTTCATTGTAACTCCAAATTTCACTTGGTATTGTATCTCTTTTCCTAGAGTTGGTATGTATGTTGATAGGGAAATTATGATTTCTATGTATTTTACCCCTTTTCATGATTTGAGTTTAACTCTTTGGTGGGTTTGGGGGTACCACCCTTGGGGTATGCCCCAAGTATTTTGTAGGCTTTGAGCCTTGTGTGGTGTTTATATAATTCTTACTTACCTTTCAAAAAAAAAAGTGACAGTTAGGAGAGTGCGAACTATTTTGGTATGCATTATAGTATTTTTGTCCATCAGAGACATATAATGATGAAGGAATTATGTATAAACACTAATTCAACTTATACGACGATTCGATTGAAATCCATTCCACATAGAAAGAAAAGAAGGTTGGAGAGAAAGAAAAGGAAGAGTTAGGAGAGTGTGGACAATTTTGCTATGCTTCATAGTATTGTTTTCCATAAGATTCTTATAATGTTGAAGGAATGATGTACAAACACCAATTCAACTTTTATGACGATTCGAGTAAAATCAGTCCCACTTAGAAAGAAACGAAGGTTAGAAAGAAAGAAAAGGGCAAATTAGGAGTGTGGACTATTTTGGTATGCATTATAGTATTGTTGTCCATAAGAGTATTATAATAGTGAAGGAATGATGTAGAAACACCGATTCAACTTATACGACAATTCGAGTGAAATCCGACCCACTTAGAAAGAAAAGGAGGTAGGAGATAAAGAAAAGGGCCAGTTGGGAGCGCGTGGACTATTTTGGTATGCTTTATAGTATTGTTGTTCTTAAGAGTCTAATAATTGTGAAGGAAAGATGTACAAACACCGATTCAACTTAAAAGATGATTAGAGTGAAATCCGTCCCACTAAGAAAGAAAAGGAGGTAATAGAGAATGAAAAGGCCCAGTTTGGAGCGTGTGGACTATTTTGGTATGATTTATAGTATTGTTGTCCCTAAGAGTCTTATAACTGGGAAGGAATGATGTAAAAACACTGATTCAACTTATAAGACGATAAGAGTGAAATCCGTCCCACTGAGAAAGAAAAGGAGGTAGGAGAGAATGAAAAGGGCCAGTTGGGATCGTGTGCACTATTTTGGTATGCTTTATAGTATTTTTGTTCTTAAGAGTCTAATAATTGTGAAGGAATAATGTACAGACACCGATTCAATTTATTTGACGATTCGAGTAAAATCCGTCCCACTTAGAAAGAAACGGAGGTTTGATAGAAGGAAAAGGGGTAGTTAGGAGCGGGTGGACTATTTTTGTATGTATTATAACATTGTTGTCCATAGAGTCTTATAATTGTGAAGGAATGATGTACAAACACCGATTCAACTTATAGGATGATTAGATTCAATTCCATCCCACTTAGAAAGAAAAGGAGGTAGGAGAAAAAGAAAAGGGCCAGTTGGGAGAATGTGGAGTATTTTAGTATGCTTTATAGTATTATTGTCCCTAAGAGTCTTATAATTTTGAAGGAATGATGTACAAACACCGATTCAACTTATAAGACGATTAGAGTGAAATCCAACCCACGTAGAAAAAAAGGAGATATGAGAGAAATAAAGAGCCATTTGGGTGCGTGTGGACTATTTTGGTATGCTTTATTTTATTGTTATCCCTAAGAGTCTTATAATTGTGAAGGAGTGATGTTCAAACACCGATTCAACTTATATGATGATTCGAGTGAAATTCGTCCCACTTAGAAAGAAACGGAGGTTGTAGAGAAAGAAAAGTGGCAGTTAGATGGTACAAGACTGTGTGGTTCCCAAATAATATTCCAAGACATGCTTTCATTTTATGGACTTTAATTCATAATAGGATGCAAACTCAAGATAAATTGGTCATTTATGGGTTGCTTCAGCAACAAAAATGTGTCTTCTGTGACTTATCGTGTGAAAGCAGGGAACATCTATTTTTTGAATGCAGTTTCTCTTCTCAAGTTTGGCCTTCGGTTGCTATTGAAAATGGATTGAAGCAAGTTGGGAAGAACTGGGTGGATATAGTAAATTGGTGCAATGACCATTGTACTAACAATACTTTAAAGGCATGTGTTACCAAACTCTCATTGGCTGCAAGTGTTTACATCTTATGGAGGGAGAGGAACCTCAGGTTGTTTGCAGGAGAGTTTAAAAAGGAGGTTCAACTTGTTCAGGAGATAAATACTTCTGTTAAATTTAAATTGTATCACTTGTTGGATATTCAAAATGGAGATAGAGTTTCAAGTAATGGGTGAGGGGAATATTTGCTCAATTTTCCTGGAATTTATGTTCTGGGTTTGTGTTTGGATGAGTGGTCGAGAGTCAGTGTTACTGGGATTATGGTTTAGGAAATGGTTTAGACTTCGTGGGAGGAGCTTTGTGATCTTTTTTATAAATGTTGCATTATCTTTTGATCCCTTTGTTTACACTATGTAGATTTATAAGTTGGTAGCTGAAGTTCAAGGGGATCGGATGGCTATGAAGACTCTCACTGTGATAGAAATTAATGTCTGTAATCTGATGAAGATTATGTATATTATATTTGTGGGGAGGTGCTCTAGAGATATCTTAAACATTGGTTGCTATAGTCTTATGTTTTATCAGACTTGTTTTCTTGTTGTAAGGGTTATGGTGATTCTCTTGTATAATCCCGTGTTTAGAGTTAAGCTTAACTCTTTGGTGGGTTTGGGGGTTCCACCCTTGGGGTATGCCCCAAGTATTTTGTAGGCTTCTTGCCATTTTTTAATTTTCTATAATATTGACTTACTTTTCAAAAAAAAAAAAAAAAGTGGCAGTTAGGAGAGTGCGGACTATTTTGGTATGCATTATAGTATTGTTGTCCATCAGAGTCTTATAATGATGAAGGAATGATGTACAAACACTGATTCAACTTATAGGACGATTCGATTGAAATCCATCCCACTTAGAAAGAAAAGAAGGTTGGAGAGAAAGAAAAGGACCAGTTAGGAGAGTGTGGACAATTTTTCTATGCTTCATAGTATTTTTTTCCATAAGATTCTTATAATGTTGAAGGAATGATGTACAAACACCGATTCTACTTTTATGACGATTCGAGTAAAATCTGTCCCACTTAGAAAGAAACGGAGGTTGGAGAGAAAGAAAAGGGGTAGTTAGGAGAGTGTGGACTATTTTTGTATGTATTATAGTATTTTTTTCCATAGAGTCCTATAATGGTGAAGGAATGATGTACAAACATCGATTCAACTAATAGGATGATTAGATTCAAATCCATCCCACTTAGAAGAAAAAAAGGTTGGAGAGAAAGAAAAGGTCCACTTAGGAGCGTGTGGACTATTTTTGTATGCTTTATAGTATTGTTGTCCATAAAAGTCTTGTTATTGTGAAGGACTGATGTACATACAACGATTCAACTTATATGACGATACGAGTAAAATCCATTTCACTTAGAAAGAAACGGAGGTTGGAGAGAAAGAAAAGGGCCAATTAGGAGAGTGTGGACTATTTTGGTATGCTTTATAATATATTTTTCCATATGAGTCTTATAATTGTGAAGGAATGACGTACAAACACCATTTCAACACATAGGATGATTCGAGTAAAATCGGATACACTTAGAAAGAAAAGGAGGTAGGAGAGAAAGAAAAGAGACAGTTGGGAGCGTGTGGACTACTTTGGTATGCTTTTATAGTATTTTTGTTCATATGAGTTTTATAATTGTGAAGGAATGATATACAAACACCGATTCAACTCATTGGACGATTCAAGTGAAATTAGTCCCACATAGAAAGATAAGGAGGTTGGAGAGAAAGAAAATGGCCATAAGATAAGGAGGTAGGAGAGTGTGGAGTATTTTGTGATGATTTATAGTTTTGTTATCCATAAGAGTCTTATAATGGTGAATGAATGATGTACAAATACCGAATCACTTACATGTCATTCGAGTGAGATCCGTCCCACTTAGAAAAAAACGGAGGTTGGAGAGAAAGAAAATGGCCAATTAGGAGAGTGTGGACTATTTTGGAATCCCTAATAGTTTTTTTGTACATAAGAGTCATATAGTGGTGAAGGAATAAGATTCAAACACCGATTCAACTTATAGGACAAGTCGAATGAAATCCGACTCATTTAGAAAGAAAAGGAGGTAAGAGAGAAATAAAACCCTCTGTGTATTAAAGAGATAGGGAGTAAGAGCTCTATTCCCTTGTTAGTCTTAGGTGCTGGTATGTCGAGCCATATTTCTAACAAGAAATTTAAAACTAAAAGGGTCTTGAAAAGAGAGGATAAGGGGGGAGATCAGTGTACTCAAAATTAGTTTCCATATGAATTGCTATATTTGGAATGTTCGTGGTCTTAATGGGGAGGTGAAACAGAAGGAAATTAAGTTAATGATTAAAACATTAGATATTTCTATATTTTGTTTGATTGAAACAAAGGTTTTAAAGAACAATGTTGATAAAGTGATGAAAGTGATTTTCCCAGGTTGGAAGTTAGTTAATAATTATGATTTTGCGGATTTGGCAAGATTATGGATTTGTTGGGACCCAAAGAAAATGAATGTGGATTTATTGAAGGGCAATGCTCAATTTCTTCATTGTAAAGTGAGTACTGTTGATAAAATTTATAAGTGTTTCGCTACTTTTATTTATGGAAGTAATGATTATATTGAGAGAAGGATTTTATGGAAAGAATTGTTTGATATTTCCATGGCTTTGAAGAACAACCCCTGGATTTGTGCGGGTGACTTAAATGCTATTAGATATCAACATGAGAAATGGGGTGGGGATGACAAGTGGAATGCAAAAATGAGGGAATGTGGGCAGGCTCTAGATAGAGTAGGATTAATGGACTTGAAGTATAATGGTATCAAATTTTCTTTGTCCAATGGTCATGTGTTTTGTAAGCTGGATAGATGCTTAGTGAATTCAGCTTGGGTTGATTATTTTCAAACCACTGAAGTTTCTTTTTTGCCTCCAGGGGTTTCGGATCATGCTTGTATTACGGTTAAAATCTCTATGGAGGTAGAGAGGGTTAAAAGACCATTTAGGTTCAACAATTTTTTAACTAAACATGAAAAGTTTACTCAAGTGGTGAGAGATGCGTGGAACGGCCATGTTACTGGGAGTAAAATGTTTGTGGTAAGTCAAAAGCTGATCATCGTAAAGAATGCTTTGAAAATTTTAAATAAAACTCACTTTGAAAATTTACCAACTCAAGTGTCTGAAGCTAGGAAAAAGTTATTGAACATTCAATGCTTGGTGGATTTGGATCCTGGAAATCACGAATTTCAAAGAATAGAAAAGGACTGTCTTAAACAATTTTATAAAGTGTCAAATGCCGAGGAATGTTTATATAGACAGCTATCTAGGATTCAATGGTTGAGGCTAGGAGATCAAAATACCAGTTATTTTCATAAGATTGCTAATCAGAGGATAGCTCATAACAATATAGTTTCCATAACTAGAGAGGATGGTACTGTTCTGACTGATAAAGGTGATGTTAGTAGAGAGATTGTGGGATTTTACAAGAATCTTTTTGCCAAGAGAGAAGAGGTCAGGATCCCTGTTTTGAATGAGTTTATTCAAAAACCTATTTATATAGAGCAAAGTATGGACATGAATAGAGATGTGACCAGAGAAGAAATCAAAGCTACCTTCCTTGCAATAAAAGATGACAAAGCCACAGGGCCGGATGGTTTGAATGCAGTGTTTTATAAGGCGGCTTGGGATGTTATTGGAAATGAGGTGGTGGATGCCATAATGGATTTCTTTGATTCAGGTCAATTGCTTTCTGAAGTAAACTGTACTTCCATTTCTCTCATCCCGAAAGTTGATAATCCTACTAAAGTGACGGAGTTCAGGCCTATTTCAGTATGCAATGTGTTGTATAAATGCATAGCAAAAATCATTGCTAATAGGTTGAAGCCCATTCTAGACTCGAGTATAAGTGCAAATCAATCTGGGTTTGTTTTGGGTAGGAGTATTTGTGATAATGTTCTGCTAGCTCAAGAGATATTACTCCATTACCATAAAGATGAGTCTCTAGCTAGAGTTGCCATGAAAATTGATTTGACTAAAGCTTATGACTCTGTCTCTTGGGATTTTTTGGGTGAGGTGTTGAAGGGTTTTGGTTTGCCTGATAGAGTTAGAGGTTGGATTCTTACTTGTTGTTCTTCTCCTAAGTTCTCTATAAATATTAATGGTGCTCTTGAAGGGTTTTTCAAAGGGGGAAGAGGGCTTAGGCAAGGGGACCCTATGTCTCCATATCTTTTTGTGATGTGTATGGAAGTTCTCTCAGGGATGTTGAATAAACTGGGGAATAATGACTCTTTTAGGTTCCACGCCAAATGTAAAAAATTGGAGATTAATCATTTGATGTTTGCTGATGACTTATTCCTCTTCTGTGAGGGTAGTGAAAATTCAGTGAACTGTATGTTGGATGTATTGAGGAAGTTTAGTGAATTTTCAGGTTTAATTTCTAATACTTCAAAGAGCTCCATTTTTACATCGGGTGTGGAGGGTAGAGTCTTAGAAAATATTGTCCTTGGGTCCAAATTTTCAATTGGGAAATTGCATGTCAAGTATTTAGGGGTGCCTCTGATTTCTTCTAAGCTTAATGCGGCTGACTGTCAAGAGTTAGTATTGAAAATTACCAGAAGGGTCCAGGCTTGGAATTGCAGATTCCTTTCCTTTGCGGGTAGGTTACAGTTGATTGCCTCAGTGTTGTTTTCAGTTCAAGTTTATTGGAGTTCTACTTATATCCTTCCAAAATCTGTGTTTAAACAACTGAATGAGATTATGAGGAAATTCTTATGGAAAGGGGCTGATTTGAAGAGTGGTGGTGAGAAATTGGCATGGACTAAAGTGTGTTTGCCGAAAGATGAAGGGGGCTTAGGATTAAAAGATTTGATAGCATGGAATGTGGCAGCTATTGGAAAGCAGCTATGGAACCTGTTGCAGCCTATTCCCACTAACCTCTGGAGTAAGTGGGCAAGGATTGAGCTCATGAAAGACCAGAATTTCTGGTTTCTTAACTTCCCGGATAAAAGATCTTGGTCTTGGAAGAAGATAATGGGTCTAAGAGATACTTTTAGACAGTACATTGAGTACAAGGTTGGGAATGGCGAAAATATTCTTCTTTGGCATGATGATTGGTTGTATCCCAATTCTATTGTAGAAAAACATGGGGATAGGATTAAGTATGATTCTGGGTTAAGAAACAATTGTAAAGTCAGTGCTATAATCAGAAATGGGCAGTGGTTTCCACCTTTTGCAAACTCTCATAAATTAATGGAGTTAAGAGATGATATTGCTGCCATTCCTCATCCAAATTGTCATGATGTTGATTCTTTGATTTGGAAGCCTACTAGGGGTAAGTACTCTATTAGTTCAGCTTGGAATTTGTTAAGGAACATGGATAATCAAGTTCAATGGTACAAGACTGTGTGGTTCCCAAATAATATTCCAAGACATGCTTTCATTTTATTCACTTTAATTCATAATAGGTTGCAGACACAAGATAAATTGGTCCTTTATGGGATGCTTCAGCAACAAAAATGTGTCTTTTGTGACTTACCGTGTGAAAGTAGGGAGCATCTATTTTTTGAATGCAGTTTCTCTTCGCAAGTTTGGTCTTCGGTTGATATTGATAATGGTTTGAGGCATGTTGGGAAGAGGTGGGTGGATATGGTTAATTGGTGCAATGTCCACTGTACAAATAATACTTTAAAGGCATGTGTTACCAAACTATCATTGGCTGCTAGTGTTTACATTTTATGGAGGGAAAGGAATCTCAGGTTGTTTGCTGGAGAGTTTAAAAAGGAGGATCAACTTATTAAGGAGATAAATTCTTCAGTCAAATTTAGATTGTTTCACTTGTTGGATATTTAAAATGGAGATAGAGTTTCTAGCAATGGGTGAGGGGAATATTTTGTGCTCTTTTTTCTTGGAATTAATGTTCTGGGTATCTGTCTGGATGAGTGGTAGTGAGCATGTTTCAGTGTTGTTGGGGGTATGGTTCAGGATTTGGTTCAGACTTCGTGGGAGGTGTGTTATGATAAATTTTATAAATGTTGCATTATCTTTTGATCCCTTTGCTTACATTGTGCAGATTTATAAGTTGGTGGCTGAAGTTCACGGGGTTCGGATGGCTATGAAGACCCTCACTGTGATAGGAATAAATTTTTGCAATATGATGAAGATTATGTATATTTTATTTGTAGTGAGGTGTTCTAGAGATATGTTAAACATTTGGTGCTATAGTCTTATGTATTATCAGACTTGTTTTATTGTTGTCAGGGTTATGGTGATTTTTTTTCATATCCCCCTGTGTTTAGAGTTAAGCTTAACTCTTTGGTGGTTTTGGGGGTTCCACCCTTGGGGTATGCCCCAAGTATTTTGTAGGCTTCTAGCCATTTTTTTTATTTTTCTATACAATTGACTTACCTTTCAAAAAAAAAAAAAAAAGGGCCAGTTGGGATCGTGTGCACTATTTTGGTATGCTTTATAGTATTGTTGTTCTTCAAAGTCTAATAATTGTGAAGGAATAATGTACATACACCGATTCAACTTATATGACGATTCGAGTAAAATCCATCCGACTTAGAAAGAAACGGAGGTTGGAGAGAAACAAAATGGGTAGTTAAGAGAGTGTGGACTATTTTTGTATGTATTATAGTATTGTTGTCCATAGAGTCTTATAGTGGTGAAGGAATGATGTACAAACACCGATTCAACTTATAAGACGATTAGATTCAAATCCATCCCACTTAGAAGAAAAGAAGGTTGGAGAGAAAGAAAAGGTCCACTTAGGAGCGTGTGGACTATTTTTGTATGCTTTATAATATTGTTGTCCATAAAAGTCTTGTTATTCTGAAGGAATGACATACATACAACAATTCAACTTATATGACAATTCGAGTAAAATCCATCTCACTTAGAAAGAAACAGAGGTTGGAGAGAAAGAAATGGGTCAATTAAGAGAGTGTGGACTATTTTGGTATGCTTTATAGTATTGTTTTTCATATGAGTCTTATAATTGTGAAGGAATGATGTACAACCACCATTTCAACACATAGGATGATTCTAGTAAAATCGGATACACTTAGAAAGAAAAGGAGGTAGGAGAGAAAGAAAAGAGACAGTTGGGAGCGTGTGGACTACTTTGGTATGCTTTTATAGTATTTTTGTTCATATGAGTTTTATAATTGTGAAGGAATGATATACAAACACCGATTCAACTTATTGGACGATTCAAGTGAAATTAGTCCCACATAGAAGATAAGGAGGTTGGAGAGAAAGAAAAGGGAAATTTAGGAGAGTGTGGACTATTTTGTGATGATTTATAGTATTGTTATCCATAAGAGTCTTATAATGGTGAATGAATGATGTACAAATACCGAATCACTTATATGTCATTCGAGTGAGATCCGTCCCACTTAGAAAAAAACGGAGGTAAGAGAGAAAGAAAAGGGCCAGTTGGGAGCGTGTAGACTATTTTGGTATGCATTATTGTATTGTTGTCCATCAGAGTCTTATAATGATGAAGGAATGATGTACAAACATGGATTCAACTTATAGGACGATTCGATTAAAATCCATCTTACTTAGAAAGAAAAGTAGGTTGGAGAGAAAGAAAAGGACCAGTTAGGAGAGTGTGGACAATTTTGCAAGCGTTCATAGTATTTTTTTCCATAAGATTCTTATAATGTTGAAGGAATGATTTACAAACACCGATTCTACTTTTATGACGATTCGAGTAAAATCCGTCCCACTTAGAAAGAAACGGAGGTTGGAGAGAAAGAAAAGGGCCAATTAGGAGTGTGGACTATTTTGGTATGCTTTATAGTATTGTTGTCCATAAGAGTCTTATAGTGGTGAAGGCATGATGTAGAAACACCGATTCAACTTATACGACAATTCGAGTGAAATCCGACCCACTTAGAAAGAAAAGGAGGTAGGAGATGAAGAAAAGGGCCAGTTGGGAGCGATTGGACTATTTTGGTATGCTTTATAGTATTGTTCTTCTTAAGAGTCTAATAATTGCGAAGGAATAATGTACAAACACCGATTCAACTTAAAAGACGATCTGAGTGAAATCCGTCCCACTAAGAAAGAAAAGGAGGTAGGAGAGAAAGAAAAGGGCCAGTTGGGATCGTGTGCACTATTTTAGTATGCCTTCTAGTATTGTTGTTCGTAAGACTCTTATAATGGTGAAGGAATGATGTACAAACACCAATTCAACTTACAAGACGTTAGATTCAAATCCATCTCACTTAGAAGAAAAGAAGGTTGGAGAGAAAGAAAAGGTCCACTTTGGAGTGTGTGGACTATTTTTGTTTGCTTTTTATAGTATTGTTGTCCATAAAAGTCATGTTATTGTGAAGGACTGATGTACATACAGCGATTCAACTTATATGACGATTTGAGTAAAATCCATCTCACTTAGAAAGAAACGGAGGTTGGAGAGAAAGAAAAGGGCCAATTTGGAGAGTGTGGACTATTTTGGTATGCTTTATAGTATTGTTTTCAATATGATTCTTATAATTGTGAATGAATGATGTACAAACATCATTTCAACACATAGGATGATTCGAGTAAAATCGGATACACTTAGAAAGAAAATGAGATACGAGAGAAAGAAAAGAGCCAGTTGGGAGTGTGTGGACTACTTTGGTTTGCTTTTATAGTATTTTTGTTCATATGATTTTTATAATTGTGAAGGAATGATGTACAAAAACCGATTCAACTCATTGGACGATTCAAGTGAAATTCGTCCAACATAGAAAGATAATGAGGTTGGAGAGAAAGAAAAGGGCCATAAGATAAGGAGGTAGGAGAGTGTGGAGTATTTTGTGATGATTTATAGTATTTTTATCCATAAGAGTCTTATAATGGTGAATGAATGACGTACAAATACCGAATCAACTTATATGTCATTCGAGTGAGATCCGTCCCACTGAGAAAAAAACGGAGGTTGGAGAGAATGAAAATGGCCAATTAGGAGACTGTGGATTATTTTGGAATCCCTTATAGTATTTTTGTACATAAGAGTCATATAGTGGTGAAGGAATGAGATTCAAACACCGATTCAACTTATAGGACAATTCGAATGAAATCCGACTCACTTAGAAAGAAAAAGGAGGTAAGAGAGAGAGAAAAGGCCAGTTGGGAGCGTGTGGACTATTTTGGTATGCATTATTGTATTTTTTTCCATCAGAGTCTTATAATGATGAAGGAATGATGTACAAACACAGATTCAACTTATAGGATGATTCAATTGAAATCCATCCCACTTAGAAAGAAAAGAAGGTTGGAGAGAAAGAAAATGACCAGTTAGGAGAGTGTGGACAATTTTGCTATGCTTCATAGTATTGTTTTCCATAAGATTCTTATAATGTTGAAGGAATGATGTACAAACACCGATTCTACTTTTATGATGATTCGAGTAAAATTCGTCACACTTAGAAAGAAACAGAGGTTGGAGAGAAAGAAAATGGCCAATTAGGAGTGTGGACTATTTGGTATGCTTTATAGTATTGTTGTCCATAAGAGTCTTATAGTGGTGAAGGAATGACGTAGAGACACCGATTCAACTTATACGATAATTCTAGTGAAATCCGACCCACTTAAAAAGAAAATGAGGTAGGAGAAAAAAAAAAAAGGGCCAGTTGGGAGCACGTGGACTATTTTGGTAAGCTTTATAGTATTTTTCTTCTTTAGCGTCTAATAATTGTGAAGGAATGATGTACAAACACCGATTCAACTTAAAAGACGATTAGAATGAAATCCTTCCCACTAAGAAAGAAAAGGAGGTAAGAGAGAAAGAAAAGGCCCAGTTTGGAGCGTGTGGACTATTTTGGTATGCTTTATAGTATTGTTGTCCTTAAGAGTCTTATAATTGGGAAGGAATGATGTAAAAACACCGATTCACCTTATGATACGATTAGAGTGAAATCCGTCCCACTAAGAAAGAAAAGGAGGTATGAGAGAAAGAAAAGGGCCAATTGGGATCGTGTGCACTATTTTGGTATGCCTTCTAGTATTGTGTTCTTAAGAGTCTTATAATGGTGAAGGAATGATGAAAAGACACCGATTCAACTTCTATGACGATTCGAGTAAAATCCGTCCCACTTAGAAAGAAACGGTGGTTGGAGAGAAAGAAAAGGGGTAGTTAGGAGAGTGTGGACTATTTTTGTATGTATTATAGTATTGTTGTCCATAGAGTCTTATAGTGGTGAAGGAATGATGTACAAACACCGATTCAACTTATGGGACGTTAGATTCAAATCCATCCCACTTAGAAGAAAAGAAGGATGGAGAGAAAGAAAAGGTCCACTTAGGCCTTTCAAAAAAAAATAAAATTCCTTTAAAAAAAAAAAGGTCCACTTATGAGCGTGTGGACTATTTTGGTATGCTTATATTATTGTTGTCCATAAGAGTCTTATAGTGGTGAAAGAATGATGTAGAAACACCGATTCAACTTATACGACAATTCGAGTTAAATCCGACCCACTTAGAAAGAAAAGGAGGTAAGAGAGAAAGAAAAAGGCCAGGTGGGAGCGTGTGGACTATTTTGGTATGCATTATAGTATTTTTGTCCATCAGAGTCTTATAATGATGAAGGAATGATGTACAAACACAGATTCAACTTATAGGACGATTCGATTGAAATCCATCCCATTTAGAAATAAAAGAAGGTTGGAGAGAAAGAAAATGACTAGTTAGGAGAGTGTGGACAATTTTTCTATGCTTCATTGTATTGTTTTCCATAAGATTCTTATAATGTTGAACGAATGATGTACAAATACCGATTCTACTTTTATGATGATTCGAGTAAAATCCGTCCCACTTCGAAAAAAACGGAGGTTGGAGATAAAGAAATGGGCCAATTAGGAGTGTGGACTATTTTGGTATGCTTTATAGTATTGTTGTCCATAAGAGTCTTATAGTGGTGAAGAAATGATGTAAAAACACCAATTCAACTTATAGGACGTTAGATTCAAATCCATCCCATTTAGAAGAAAAGAAGGTTGGAGAGAAAGAAAAGGTCTACTTAGGACCGTGTTGACTATTTTGGTATGCTTTATAGTATTGTTGTCCATAAGAGTCTTATAGTGGTGAAGGAATGATGTAGAAACACCAATTCAACTTATACGACAATTCGAGTGAAATCCGACCCACTTAGAAAGAAAAGGAGGTAGGAGATAAAGAAAAGGGCCAGTTGGGAGCGCGTGGACTATTTTGGTATGCTTTATAGTATTGTTCTTCTTAAGAGTCTAATAATTATGAAGGAATGATGTACAAACACCGATTCAACTTAAAAGACGATTAGAGTGAAATTCGTCCCACTAAGAAAGAAAAGGAGGTAAGAGAGAAAGAAAAGGCCCAGTTTGGAGCGTGTGGACTATTTTGGTATGCTTTATAGTATTGTTGTCCCTAAGAGTCTTATAATTGGGAAGGAATGATGGAAAAAAACCGATTTAACTTATAAGACGATTAGAGTGAAATCCGTCCCACTAAGAAAGAAAAGGAGGTAGGAGAGAAAGAAAAGGGCCAGTTGGGAGCAAGGTAGGGACATGAATAGAGATGTGACTAGAGAAGAAATCAAAGCTACTTTCCTTGCTATAAAAGATGACAAATCTCCAGGGCCGGATGGTCTGAATGCTGTGTTTTATAAGGCTGCCTGGGATGTTATTGGAAATGAGGTGGTGGATGCCATTATGGATTTTTTTGCTTTAGGGTAGTTGCTTTCTGAGTTAAATTGTACTTCCATCTCTCTTATTCCCAAAGTGGATAATCCTACTAAAGTGACAGAGTTTATGCCTATTTCAGTTTGCAATGTGTTGTATAAATGCATAGCCAAAATTATTGCTAATAGGCTGAAGCCCATTCTAGAATCGTGTATAAGTGCAAATCAATCAGGGTTTGTTCCTGGTAGGAGTATTTGTGATAATATTTTGCTAGCACAATAGATATTACTCCATTACCATGAAAATTGATTTGACTAAAGCTTATGATTCTGTCTCTTGGGATTTTCTGGGTGAGGTGTTGAAGTGTTTTGGGTTGCCTGAAAGAGTTAGAGGTTGGATTCTTGCTTGTTGCTCTTCTCCTAAGTTTTCTATTAATATTAATGGAGCTCTTGAAGGGTTTTTCAAAGGGGGAAGAGGGCTTAGGCAAGGGGATCCTATGTCTCCTTATCTTTTTGTGATGTGTATGGAAGTTCTTTTAGGAATGTTGAATAAGTTGGGGAAAAATGACGCGTTTAAGTTCCGTACCAAATGTAAAAAATTGGAGATTAATCACTTGATGTTTGCTGATGACCTATTCCTCTTCTGCGAGGGTAGTGAAAATTCAGTGAATTGTATGTTGGATGTATTGAGGAAGTTTAGTGATTTTTCAGGTTTATTTCCTAATACCTCAAAGAGCTCCATTTTTACATCGGGTGTGGAGGGTAGAGTTTTGGATAATATTATCCGCGGGTCCAACTTTTCAATTGGAAAATTACCTGTCAAGTATCTAGGGGTGCCTCTGATTTCTTCTAAGCTTAATGCTAATGATTGTCAAGAGTTAGTTTTGAAAATTACTAGAAGGGTTCAGTCTTGGAATTGCAGATTCCTTTCCTTTGCGGGTAGGTTACAATTGATTGCCTCGGTGTTGTTTTCAGTTCAAGTTTATTGGAGTTCTACTTATATCCTTCCAAAATCGGTGTTTAAACAGCTGAATGAGATTATGAGGAAATTCTTGTGGAAAGGGGCTGACTTGAAGAGTGGAGGTGAGAAAATGGCATGGACTAAAGTGTGTTTGCCGAAGGATGAAGGGGGCTTAGGCTTAAAAGATTTGATAGCTTGGAATGTGGCTGCTATTGGTAAGCAACTTTGGATCCTGTTGCAGCCTATTCCCACCAACCTTTGGAGTAAGTGGGCTAGGATAGAGCTCATGAAAGACTAAAATTTTTGGTTGGTTAAGGTCCCGGATAAAAGATCTTGGTCAAGGAAAAAGATAATGGGGCTAAGAGATACATTTAGACATTACATTGAGTACAAGGTTGGGAATGGAAATAATATTCTTCTTTGGCATGATGATTGGTTATATCGCACTTATATTGTAGAAAAACATGGGGATAGGATCAGGTATGATTTTGGGTTAAGAAACAATTGTAAAGTCAATGCCATAATTAGAGATGGGCAATGGTACCCTCCTTTTGCAAACTCTCACAAATTAATGGAGTTAAGAGATGATATTGCAATCCTCCCCCCTCCTGATTGCCATGATGTTGATACTTTGATTTGGAAACCTACCAAGGGTAAGTATTCTATTAGCTCGACTTGGAATTTGTTAAGGAACAGGGATAGTCAAGTTAAATGGTACAAGACTGTGTGGTTCCCAAATAATATTCCAAGACATGCTTTCATTTTATGGACTTTAATTCATAATAGGATGCAAACTCAAGATAAATTGGTCATTTATGGGTTGCTTCAGCAACAAAAATGTGTCTTCTGTGACTTACCGTGTGAAAACAGGGAACATCTATTTTTTGAATGCAGTTTCTCTTCTCAAGTTTGGTCTTCGGTTGCTATTGAAAATGGTTTGAAGCAAGTTGGGAAGAAGTGGGTGGATATAGTAAATTGGTGCAATGACCATTGTACTAACAATACTTTAAAGGCATGTGTTACCAAACTCGCATTGGCTGCAAGTGTTTACATCTTATGGAGGGAGAGGAACCTCAGGTTGTTTGTAGGAGAGTTTAAAAAGGAGGTTCAACTTGTCAGGAGATAAATTCTTCTGTCAAATTTAGATTGTATCACTTGTTGGATATTCAAAATGGAGATAGAGTTTCAAGCAATGGGTGAAGGGAATATTTGCTCAGTTTTCCTGGAATTTATGTTCTGGGTTTGTGTTTGGATGAGTGGTAGAGAGTCAGTGTTTCTGGGTTTATGGTTCAGGAAATGGTTCAGACTTCGTGGGAGGTACTTTGTGATCTTTTCTATAAATGTTGCATTGTCTTTTGATCCCTTTGTTTACACTGTGCAGATTTATAAGTTGGTTGCTGAAGTTCAAGGGGTCCGGATGGCTATGAAGACTCTCACTGTGATAGAAATTAATTTCTGTAATCTGATGAAGATTATGTATATTATATTTGTGGGGAGGTGCTCTAGAGAAATTAAGGGTTATGGTGATTCTCTTGTATAATCCCCTGTGTTTAGAGTTAAGCTTAACTCTTTGGTGGGTTTGGGGGTTCCACCCTTGGGGGTATGCCCCAAGTATTTTGTAGGCTTCTAGCCATTTTTTAATTTTCTATATTATTGACTTACTTTTCAAAAAAAAAAAAAAAAAGGGCCAGTTGGGATCGTGTGCACTATTTTGGTATTCTTTATAATATTGTTGTTCTTAAGTGTCAAATAATTGTGAAGTAATAATGAACATACACCGATTCAACATACATGACGATTCGAGTAAAATCCGTCCCACTAACAAAGAAACAGAGGTTGGAAAGAAAGAAAAGGGGTAGTTAGGAGAGTGTGGACAATTTTTGTATGTATTATGGTATTGTTGTCCATAGAGTCTTATAGTGGTGAATAAATGATGTAGAAAGACCGATTCAACTTATAGGACGTTAGATTCAAATCCATCCCACTTAGAAGAAAAGAAGGTTGGAGAGAAAGAAAAGGTCCACTTAGGACCGTGTTGACTATTTTGGTATGCTTTATAGTATTGTTGTCCATAAGAGTCTTATAGTGGTGAAGGATTGATGTAGAAATACCGATTGAACTTATACGACAATTTGAGTGAAATCCGACCCACTTAGAAAGAAAAGGAGGTAGGAGACAAAGAAAAGGGCCAATTGGGAGCGCGTGGACTATTTTGGTATGCTTTATAGTATTGTTCTTCTTAAGAGTCTAATAATTGTGAAGGAATGATTTACAAACACTAATTCAACTTAAAAGACAATTAGAGTGAAAGCCGTCCCACTAAGAAAGAAAAGGAGGTAAGAGAGAAAGAAAAGGCCCAGTTTGGAGCGTGTGGACTATTTTGGTATGCTTTATAGTATTGTTGTCCCTAAGAGTCTTATAATTGGGAAAGAATGATGTAAAAACACCGATTCAACTTATAAGACAATTAGAGTGAAATCCGTCCCACTAAGAAATAAAAGGAGGTAGGAGAGAAAGAAAAGGGCCAGTTGGGATCGTGTGCACTATTTTGGTATGCTTTATAGTATTGTTGTTCTTAAGAGTCTAATAATTGTGAAGGAATAATGTACAAACATCGATTCAACTTATATGACGATTCGAGTAAAATCTATCCCACTTAGAAAGAAACGGAGGTTGGAGAGAAAGAAAATGGGTAGTTAGGAGAGTGTGGACTATTTTTGTATGTATTATAGTATTGTTCTCCATAGAGTCTTATAATGGTGAAGGAATGATGTACAAACACCGATTCAAATTATAGGACGATTAGATTCAAATCCATCCCACTTAGAAGAAAAGAAGGTTGGAGAGAAAGAAAAGGTCCACATAGGAGCGTGTGGATTATTTTTGTATGCTTTATAGTATTTATGTCCATAAAAGTCTTGTTATTGTGAAGGAATGATGTACATACTGCGATTCAACTTATATGACGATTCAAGTAAAATCCATCTCACTTAGAAAGAAACTGAGGTTGGAGAGCAAGAAAAGGGCCAATTAGGAGTGTGGACTATTTTGGTATGGTTTATATTATTGTTATGCATAAGAGTCTTATAGTGGTGAAGGAATGATGTAACAACACGGATTCAACTTATAAGACAATTCGAGTGAAATCAGACCCACTTAGAAAGAAAAGGAGGTAGGAGAGAAACAGAAGGGTCAGTTGGGAGCGTGTGGACTATTTTGGTATGCTTTATAGTATTTTGTCCATTAGAGTCTTATAGTGGTGAAGGAATGATGTTCAAACACCGATTCAACTTATAGGAGAATTCGAGTGAAATCCGACCCACTTTGAAAGAAAGGAAGGTAGGAGAGAATGAAGAGGGCCAGTTGGGAGCGAGTGGACTACATTTTTTTTTTTTTTTTTTTTTTTTTTTTTTTTTTTTTTTGAAAGGTAAGTAATTTATAAAATAAAAAAGAAAAGGCAAAGCCTTACAAAACACATGGGGCATACCCCATGAGAAAAAACTCCCCCATACATAAATGGTATCCCCAAACCCACCAGATTAATAGAAGCCAAGAAATACAATGAAAATGAAGCACTATACCCTTATAATTGGCTTTACAAAAATTTTGAAAATGATAACAAAAGGAAACAATAAAGTAATCAAAATCATTTCTATGCCATTGCTTCCAACTTTGCCAGTCTTCAAAAGTAACACAATCTTCAACATTTGCCGAATAACTATTGAACTTGTAATTCCCATAATCGTCCAGCCCCATATACAACCTCATTGACAAGTGAAAACCATTAGCACGGCTCCAAGTATCATAACAAATCAGCCATAACCAATGACTAAAACTGAGAAGCAAAATAGACCACATCTCCACACATTTGAAGCTCAAAAATCTGCTCAAAATCTGCTCTAAAATCTGATTTCCCTTCAAAATCTGCTCAAATCTGCTCAGAAATCTGCTCAAAATCTGCTCTAAAAACTGATTTTCCTTCAAAATCTGCTCAAAAATATGATTTTCCTTCGAAATCTGCTCAAAAATCTGATATTCCTTCGAAATCTGCTCAAAACACTGATTTTCCTTCGAAATCTGCTCAAAAATCTAATTTACCTTCGAAATCTGCTCAGAAAGCTGCTCAAAAATCTGAAATTCCTACGAAATCTGCTCAAAAATCTGCCCCAAGAACCCCATATACTGCTCTTCATAAGATGCTCAAGAGCCTCGAATATAATATACATAATCTTCATCAGATTACAAACATTAATTCCTCTCACAGTGAGTGTCTTCATAGCCATCCGATCCCCGTGAACTTCACCAACCAACTTATATCTCTGCACAATGTAAACAAAGGGATCAAAAGATAATGCAACATTTACAAAAATTATCACGAAGAACCTCCCACGATGTCTGAACCATAACCCTAACAACACTAACTCTCTACCACTCATCCAAACACAAACCCAGAATATAAATTCCATGAAAACTGAGCAAAAATACCCCTCACCCATTGCTTGAAACTCTATCTCCATTTTGAGAATCCAACAAGTGAAACAATCTAAATTTGACAGAAGAAAGTATCTCCTGAACAAGTTGATCCTCCTTTTTAAACTCTCCTGCATACAACCTGAGATTTCTCTCCCTCCATAAAATGTAAACACTAGCAGCCAAAGAGAGCTTGGTGACACATGCACTTAAGTATTATTAGTACAATGGTCATTGCACCAATTTACCATATCCACCCACTTCTTCCCAATGTGCGTCAAACCATTTTCAATAGCAACCGAAGACCACACTTGAGAAGAAAAACTACATTCAAAGAATAAATGCTCCCTGTTTTCACACGGTAAGTCACAAAATACACATTTTTGTTGCTGAATCAACCCATAAATGACCAATTTATCTTGTGTCTGCATCCTATTGTGAATTAAAGTCCATAAAATGAAAGCATGTCTTGGAATATTATTTGCGAACCACACAGTCTTATACCATTTAACTTGATTATCCCTGTTCCTTAACAAATTCCAAGCTGAACTAATAGAAAACTTACCCCTGGTAGGCTTCCAAATCAACGTATCAACATCATGACAATCTGGAGGAGGGAGGAGAGCAATATCATCTCTTAACTCCATTAATTTATGAGAGTTTGCAAAAAGGAGGAAACCATTGCCCATTTCTGATTATAGCATTGACTTTACAATTGTTTCTTAATCCAGAATCATACCTGATCCTATCCCCATGTTTTTCTACAATAGAATTGGGATACAACCAATCATCATGCCAAAGGAGAATATTATTTCCATTCCCAACCTTGTACTCCATTTATTGTCTAAATGTTTCTCTTAGACCCATTATCTTTTTCCATGACCAAGATCTTTTATCCGGGACCTTAAGCAACCAGAAATTCTGGTCTTTCATGAGCTCTATCCTAGCCCACTTACTCCAAAGGTTAGTGGAAATAGGATGCAACAGGTTTCATATCTGCTTACCAATAGCTGCCACATTCCATGCTATCAAATCTTTTAATCCTAAGCCCCCTTCATCTTTCGGCAAACACACTTTATTCCATGCCATCTTCTCACCTCCACTCTTCAAGTCCGCCCCTTTCCATAAGAATTTCCTCATAATCTCATTCAGTTGCTTAAACACTGATTTTGGAAGGATATAAGTAGAGCTCCAATAAACTTGAACTGAAAACAACACTGAGGCAATCAATTGTAACCTACCAGCAAAGGATAGGAATCTGCAATTCCAAGACTGCACCCTTCTAGTAATTTTCAATATTTACTCTTGACAATCAGCTGCATTAAGCTTTGAAGAAATCAGAGGCACCCCTAAATACTTGACCGGCAATTTTCCAATTGAAAAGTTGGACCCAAGGACAATATTTTCTAAAACTCTACCCTCCACACCCGATGTAAAAATGGAGCTCTTTGAAGTATTATGAATTAAACCAGAAAATTCACTAAACTTCCTCAATACATCCAGCATACAATTCACTGAATTTTCACTACCCTCACAGAAGAGGAAAAGGTCATCAGCAAACATCAAATGATTAATCTCCAATCTTTTACATTTGGCATGGAACTTAAAAGAGTCATTTTTCCCCAGTTTATTCAACATCCCTGAGAGAACTTCCATGCACATCACAAAGAGATATGGAGACATAGGGTCCCCTTGCCTAAGCCCTCTTCCCCCTTTGAAGAACCCTTCAAGAGCACCATTAATATTTATCGAGAACTTAGGAGAAGAGCAACAAGTAAGAATCCAACCTCTAACTTTATCAGGAAATCCAAAACACTTCAACACCTCACCCAAAAAATCCCAAGATACAGAGTCATAAGCTTTAGTCAAATCAATTTTCATGGCAACTCTAGCTGGAGACTCATCTTTATGGTAATGGAGTAATATCTCTTGAGCTAGCAGAACATTATCACAAATACTCCTACCCGGAACAAACCCAGATTCATTTGCACTTATACTCGAGTCAAGAATGGGCTTCAACCTATTAGCAATAATTTTTGCTATGCATTTATACAACACATTGCATACTGAAATAGGCCTAAACTCCGTCACTTTAGTAGGGTTATCAACTTTGGGAATAAGAGAAATGGAGGTACAGTTTATCTCTGAAAGCAATTGACCTGAAGCAAAAAAATCCATAATGGCATCCACCACCTCATTTCCAATAACATCCCAGGCCGCCTTATAAAACACAACATTCAAACCATCCGGCCCAGGGGCTTTGTCATCTTTTATAGCAAGGAAAGTAGCTTTGATTTCATCTCTGGTCACATCTCTATTCATGTCCATACTTTGCTCTAGAGAAATAGGGTGTTGAATAAACTCATTCAATTGCTTTATTGTATTTTTTTTCGTAAGAGTCTTATAATTGTGAAGGAATTATGTACAAACACCGATTCAACTTATAAGACGATTAGAGTAAAATTCGTCCCCTTAGAAAGAAAAGGAGGTAAGAGAGATAGAAATGGGCCAGTTGGGAGTGTGTGGACTATTTTGGTATGCTTTATTTTATTTTTGTCCCTAAGAGTCTTATAATTGTTAAGAAATCATGTACAAACACCGATTCAACTTATATGACGATTCGAGTAAAATCCGTCTGACTTAGAAAGAAACGGAGGTTGAAGAGAAAGAAAAGGGGTAGTTAGGAGTGTGTTGGCTATTTTGGTATGCATTATAATATTTTTTTCCATATGAGTCTTGTAATTGTGAAGGAATGATGTACAAACACCATTTCAACACATAGGATGATTCGGGTAAAATCGGACCCACTTAGAAAGAAAAGGAGGTAGGAGAGAAAGAAAAGGGCTATTTGGGAGCGTGTGGACTATTTTGGTATGATTTATAGTATTTTTTTCCATTTGAGTTTTATAATTGTGAAGGAATGATGTACAAACACAGATTCAACTCATTGGACGATTCTAGTGAAATTCGTCCCACATAGAAAGAAAAAGAGGCTGGATAGAAAGAAAATGGGAAATGAGGAGAGTGTGGACTATTTTGGGATGCTTTATATTATTGTTATCCATAAGAGTCTTATAATGGTGAATGAATGATGTACAAACACCGAATCAACTTATATGACATTCGAGTGAGATCCGTCCCACTTAGAAAGAAACGAAGGATAGAGAGCAAGAAAATGGCCAATTAGGAGCGTGTGGACTATTTTGGAATCCTTTATAGTATTTTTGTACATAAGATTCATATAGTGGTGAAGGAATGATGTTCAAACACCGATTAAACTTTTTGGACAATTCGAGTGAAATCCGACTCACTTAGAAAGAAAATGGTCAGTTGGGAGCGTGTGGACTTTTTTTGTATACTTTATAGTATTGTTGTCCATTAGATTCTAGTAATTGTTAAGGTATGATGTACAAACTCTGATTTAACTTATAAGATGATTTGAGTGAAATCCGTCCCACTTAGAAAGAAAAAGAGGTAGGAGAGAAAGAAAATGGCCAGTTGGGAGCGTGTGGCCTATTTTGGTATTATTTATAGTATTGTTGTACCTAAGAGTCTTATAATTGTGAAGGAATGATGTACGAACACCGATTATACTTATAAGACGATTGGAGTGAAATCCGTCCCACTTAGAAAGAAAAAGGGCCAGTTGGGGGCGGGTGGACTAGTTTGGTATGCTTTATAGCATTGTTTACCCTAATAGTCTTATAATGGTGAATGAATGATGTACAAACACTGATTCAACTTATAGGACGATTAGATTTAAATCCATCTCACTTAGAAAGAAAAGGAGGTAGGAGAGAAAGAAAAGGGCCAGTTGGGAGCGTGTTGAGTATTTTAGTATTCTTTATAGTATTTTTGTCCCTAAGAGTCTTATAATTTTTAATAAATTATGTACAAAGACCGATTCAACTTATAAGACGATTAGAGTGAAATCCGACCCACGTAGAAAGAAAATTAGGTAATGGAGAAATAAAAGGGCCAGCTGGGAGGGTGTGAACTATTTTGGTATGCTTTATGTTATTGTTGTCCCTAAGAGTCTTATAATTGTGAAGGAGTGATGTAAAAACACCAATTCAACTTAAATGACGATTCGAGTGAAATCTGTCCCACTTAGAAAGAAATGGAGGTTGCAGAGAAAGAAAAGTGGCAGTTAGGAGAGTGCGGACTATTTTGGTATGCATTATAGTATTGTTGTCCATCAGAGTCTTATAATGGTGATGGAATGATGTACAAACACCGATTCAACTTATAGGACGATTCGATTGTAATCCATCCCACTTAGAAATAAAAGAAGGTTGGAGAGAAAGAAAATGACCAGTTAGGAGAGTGTGGACAATTTTGCTATGCTTCATAGTATTGTTTTCCATAATATTCTTATAATGTTGAAGGAATGATGTACAAACACCGATTCTACTTTTATGACGATTCGAGTAAAATCCGTCCCACTTAAAAAGAAACAAAGGTTGGAGCGAAAGAAAAGGGCTAATTAGGAGTGTGGACTATTTTGGTATGCTTTATAGTATTTTTGTCCATAAGAGTCTTATAGTGGTGATTGAATGATGTAACAACACCGATTCAACTTATAAGACAATTCGAGTGAAATCCGACCCACTTAAAAAGAAAAGGAGGTAGGAGAGAAAGAAAAGGGTCAGTTGGGAGCGTGTGAACTATTTTGGTATGCTTTATAGTATTTTTGTCCATAAGGGTCTTATAATTGTGAAGGAATGATGTACAAACACCGATTCAACTTATATGACGATTCAAGTAAAATTCTTCCCACTTAGAAAGAAACGGTGGTTGGAGAGAAAGAAAAGGGTCAGTTAGGAGAGTGTGGACTATTTTAGTATGCTTTATAGTATTGTTGTCCATAAGATTCTTATAGTGGTGAAGGAATGATGTACTTATAGGTGAATTCGAGTGAAATCCGACCCACTTTGAAAGAAAAGGAGGTAGGAGAGATAGAAATGGGCCAGTTGGGAGCGTTTGGACTATTTTGTTATGCTTTATTTTGTTTTTGTCCCTAAGAGTCTTATAATTGTGAAGGAATCATGTACAAACACCGATTCAACTTACATGACGATTCGAGTAAAATCCGTCTCACTTAGAAAGAAACGGAGGTTGGAGAGAAAGAAAAGGGGTAGTTAGGAGAGTGTGGAATATTTTGGTAGGCACTATAGTATTGTTGTCCAATCAGAGTCTTAGAATGGTGAAAGAATGTTGTACATACACCGATTCAACTTATAGGACGATTCGATTGAAATCCATCCCACTTAGAAAGAAAATAAGGTTGGAGAGAAAGATAAGGGCCAATTAGGAGAGTGTGGACAATTTGTTTATGCTTCATTGTATTGTTGTCCATAAGATTCTTATAATATTGAAGGAATAACGTACAAACACCGGTTCAACTTATATGACGATTCGAGTAAAATCCGTCCAACTTAGAAAGAAACGGAGGTTGGAGAGGAAGAAACGGGCGAATTAAGAGTGTGGACTATTTTTTTATGCTTTATAGTATTGTTTTCCTTAAGAGTCTTATAGTGGTGAAGGAATGATGTACAAATTCCGATTCAACTTATAGGGAAATTTAAGTTAAATCTGACCGACTTTGAAGGAAAAGGGTCAGCTGGATTAAAGCTTGCTTTTCTCCTCCCAGATTCTCTATTAACATTAATGGTGGTCTAGAAGGATTTTTTAAAGGAGAGTGGGGGTTTAATACTGGGGCTCCCTATGTCTCCTTATTTATTTGTGATGGCTATGGAAACTCTATCTGGTTTGATGAACAAATTGGGAAATGAGGACAAGTTTAAATTTCACCCAAAATGCAAGAAGAGATTGAAGATCAATCATCTAATGTTTGCTGATGACTTGTTCTTATTCTTTAAAGGAAAGGTTAATTCAGTGAAACTTGTGTTGGAAAATTCTGGGAAGTTTAGTGTTTGGTCAGGTTTAATTCCTAACCCTTCTAAAAGTGCTATTTTTGCTTCTGGAGTTCAGGAAAGTATTTTAAGTTCTATTGTTTCCATTTCTAATTTCTTTGTGGGCTCTCTTCCTATCAAATACCTTGGGGTGCCTTTGGTATCTTCCAAATTGAGAGCTGATGATTGTCAAGAGCTTGTTTTAAAGATTACAAAAAAAGTGCAATCATAGAATATTATATTTCTATCTTTTGCAGGGAGATTGCAATTAACTTCGTTTGTTTTATTTTCTGTGCAATTTTATTGGAGTAGCACATATATTCTCCCTAAATCCATTATGAAACAATTATCTAATATCATGAGGAAGTTTTTGTGGCAAGGGGCTGAGTTTAAAAGAGGAGCTGAGAAACTTGCATGGCATAAAGTGTGTCTGCATAACGAAGAGAGATGACTAGGTTTGAAGGATCTAGTGGATTGGAATGTTGCTGCTATAGGCAAACAATTATGGAATGTTTTGCAACCTAAGCCTTCTAGTCTTTGGAGTAAATGGGCTAGGATGGAGCTTATAAAGGATCAAAATTTCTGGTTATTGAAAGTTCCTGATAAAAGATCATGTTCCTAGAAAAAAATCATGGGATTGAGGTCTACTTTTAGAGAGCATTTCAAATTTAAAGTGGGTAATGGTGAAAATATTTCTCTTTGGAATGATGGATGGCTCTACGATATTTCTATTGCTGAAAAACATGGAGATAGAATCATTTATGACTCTGGGCTTAGAAGAGAAGCAAGGGTAAGTACTATAATTGTTGATGGAAATTGGCATCCTCCATTCCCTGTTTCTCATAAACTTATGGATTTAAAAGAAGACCTTAATCAGTTTGAGGCTCCTGATATTGCAGCTGAAGATAGTTTGGTGTGGATTCCAAATCAGGGAAAGTTCACTATAAAATCTTCCTGGGAAGTGATTAGAAAGAGAGGAGCTGATGTTAATTGGCATGCTTCTATTTGGTTCAATTATAATATTCCTCGCCACGCTTTTATTCTTTGGACTGTTATCCATAATCGAATTCAAACCCAAGATAAGTTGGTTTTTTATGGGTTACTTCATCAGCAAAAATGTGTTCTTTGTGCCGCCCCTTGTGAGAATAGAGAACATTTGTTTTTTGAAATGCAAACAAAGTATGGAATTCTATTGCTTCGATTGCTAGGTTAGATAGGGCTGGTAGGGGTGGTTTTGAAGTGCTGGAATGGTGTAACTTTCATTTTCAAAACAGAAATATCAAGTCTATTCAAGTTAGGCTCTATTTCGCGGCTACGGTGTATATGATATGGAAGAGAAAGAAATTTCAGATTATATGTTGGGGAAGCTAGAACTGAAGACCACTTAATTCATGAAATCAACACTTTAGTACACTTCAGATTGTTACATCTTCAATAACCACCTGATTGAGTATCTTGATGCTATGGGACGAAGGTTCATGGTGGGATGCTATGAGTGTTATTTCGGTTTTAATTTGATGGGAATTGCTGCAGAATTTAATTGGGCTATCATCTTTTGTGTAATAATGGTTTTGGGGCTGATGGTGCGAAATTGTATTCAAGGGGTTTCAATTCTGATTGTAGCATTTCCAACAAAAATGATCATTTTGTTTGAGGTCTGGAAGTTTCAGAATGGGCTGTTTTTTCATAAAGTTTCAGAATGGGCTGTTTTGCTTTGGGATTATGCAGTGGTTTTCCAAAAGGATGATGAGAGCATTCATGAGATACAAGCTTCGAAAATTTAAGCAGATCACCGAGCATCAAATGAAGTCTAGATCTTTGGGTTTTCAAGGCAGAATTTCAAGCAGATTCCTTGGTTTCAATTATGTGATGATGTGGTATTATATGATCTTCCGTTTTTGTCATTGGGTTTTAATGAAGATGTGGAAGACTTTTGCAAATATTGAAGAATGTGATACTTTTGAAATGAGGCAAAGATGGAAGAAATGACATAGAGATTATTCTGATTATCTTATTGTTTATTTTTGTATTAAAATTCAAAATTTGTGTAAAGCCAATTATAAGGATATAGTGCTTCATTTTCATTGTATTTCTTGGCTTCTTTTAATCTGGTGGGTTTAGGGATACCATTTATGTAAGGGGAATTTTGTTTCTCTTGGGGCATGCCCCAAGTAAATTTGTAAGGCTTTGCCTTTTCTTTTTTATTTTATAAACTACTTACTTTTCAAAAAAAACAAAAAGGGCCAGTTGGGAGCGTGTTGACTATTTTGGTATGCATTATAGAATTGTTGTCCATAAGAGTCTTATAATGGTGAATGAATGATGTACAAAAACCAATTCAACTCATAGGACAATTCAAGTGAAATCCCTCCGATATAGAAAGAACAGGAGGTTGGAGAGAAAGAAAATGGCCAATTAGGAGAGTGTGGAATATTTTATTATGCTTTATAGTATAGTTGTCCATAAGAGTCTTATAATGTTGAAGGAATGATGTACAAACACCAATTCAACTTATATGATAATCGATAGAAATCCGTCCCACTTAGAAAGAAACGGTGGTTGGAGAGAAAGAAAATAGCCAATTAGGAGAGTCTTGAATATTTTGGTATTCTTCATAGTATTGTTGTCCATAAGAGTCTTATAGTGGGGAAGAAATGATGTACAAACACCGATTCAACTTATACGACAATTCGAGTGAAATCCGACCCACTTAGAAAGAAAAGAAGGTAGGAGAGAAAGAAAAGGGTCAGTTGGGAGCGTGCAGACTATTTTGGTATGATTTATAGTATTTTTGTCCATAGGAGTCTTATAATTGTGAATGAATGATGTACAAACACCGATTTAACTTATAGGACGATTATAGTGAAATTCGTCTCACTTAGAAATAAAATGAGGTATGAGAAAAAGAAAAGGGCTAGTTGGGAGCATGTGGACTATTTATGTATGCATTATAGTATTGTTGTCCATAAGAGTCTTATAATGGTGAAGGAATGATATAGAAATACCGATTCAACTCATAGGATGATTCGAGTGAAACCCATCCCATATAGAAAGAAAAGGAGGTTGGAGAGAAAGAAAAGGGCTAGTTAGGAGAGTGTGGAATATTTTGTTATGCTTTATAGTATTGTTTTCCAAAAGAGTCTTATAATGGTGAATGAATGATGTACAAACACCGATTCAACTTATATGATATTCGAGTAAAATTCATCCCACTTAGAAGGAAACAGAGGTTGGAGAGAAAGAAAAGGGCCAATTACTAGAGTGTGGACTATTTTAGTATGATTTATAGTATTTATGTCCATAAGAATCTTATAGTGGTGATGAAATGATGTACAAACACCGATTCAACTTATAGGACAATTCGAGTGATATCCGACCCACTTAGAAAGAAAAGGAGGTGGAGAGAAAAAAAAGGGCCAGTTGGGAGCATGTGGATAATTTTGGTATGCTTTATAGTATTGTTGTCCATAAGAGTCATATAATTGTGAAAGAATGATGTACAAACACCGATTCAACTTAAAGGAGGATTCGAATGAAATCCGTCCCACATTAAAAGAATATGAAGTTGGAGAGAAAGAATATGGCCAATTAGGAGAGTGTGGACTATATTGTTATGCTTTGTAGTATTGCTGTCTAGAAGAGTCTTATAATAGTGAAGGAATGTTGTACAAATTCGATTTAACTAATAGGACGATTCGAGTGAAATTCGTCCCACATATAAAGAAAAGGAGGTTGGAGGGAAAGAAAAGGTCTAATTAGGTGAGTGTGGAATATTTTGTTATACTTTATAGTATTTTTTTCCATAAGAGTCTTATATTGTTGAAGGAATGATGTACAAACACCGATTCAACTTTTACGATATTTGAGTGAAATTCGTCCCACTTAGAAAGAAACGGAGTTTGTAGAGAGAGAAAATGGGCAATTAGGAGAGTGTTGACAATTGCGGTATGCTTTATAGTATTGGTGTCCATAAGATTCTTATAATTTTGAAGTAATAATGTACAAACACCGATTTAACTTATAGGACGATTAGATTGAAATCCGTCCCAGTTAGAAAGAAAATGAGGTAGGAGAGAAAGAAAAGGGCCAGTTAGGACACTCCACAAAGAACTGTTTGAAGACCAAGAGAGTGGCAAAGCTGGAAAATCATAAGGAAAAAAAACATGAATGGGTTGTAGTAGGAAAGGATAGAGGCCTAAAAGGAAATGAGGATAGATCTCTGAATGTAGTTGAGGAAATTTCAAGTGATATGGCAGAGTCCTCAAATTTGGGATCAGGGAAAGGAATTAATTCTGAAAATTTGGGAGGTGTTGAGAAATGTCAAGATAGTGTTAATCCAAATGAGAAAATTGAGACATCAGTGGTGAATTCTATTAGTAAGGATCCTGAAAATTTTATTTCTCCCAACAAATTTAATTGTTTGGGTGACTTGGAGGAAAAGGATATTGTGGAGGAATGGGGAGTTGTTTCTGAAGATGAATCGCCTGGACAAATGACGAAAATGGACTTTTTTCCAATATTGTATGATTCTGCTCAAGATGGGCTGGAAATTTCGAGGTCTGACAGTTTTGAAATTTTTATTGATGGTGAGTTGGGAACAAAGACCAATCAAATCATTAATGAAGATGCTATTACTCAAAAGATAGATGATCCCGGTGGAGCAATTGCTTTTAGAAAAAATGGGAAAGTCTCATTTTTTAAATCTGCTAGTGAAGGATTGGTAGAAAATTTTCCAGTTTCTAAATTTAAAACCAAGAGAGTGCTTAAAGGAGATCATAAAGGGAAGGTTGCGGCTGGTCCTAAAAATTGTTAATTTTTTATGTTGATTTACTCTTGGAATATTAGGGGTCTGAATGGTGTTACAAAGCAGAAAGAAGTGAAGAATTTGTTAAAGAAGCTTGACATTTCTGTGTTTTGTTTAATGGAGACTAAAGTTACTGAAGAAAATGCTCAGAATATTTTACAGAATATCTGCCCAGGATGGAATTTCTTGAATAACTATGCTTATGCTAACTTGGGTCGGCTGTGGGTCTGTTGGAATCCCTTGAGATGTGATTTGGAACTGATTTCTAGCAGTGATCAGTTTGTCCACTGTAAAGTGGTGGAATCTGAAAGTTCTTTTAAATGATTTGCCACTTTTATTTATGGTAGTAACGACTACATTGAGAGAAGGGTTTTGTGGCAGGATCTTCTTGATATTTCTATAAATTTACAAGAAGAGCCATGGTGTTGCTATGGGGATTTTAATGCAGTGCGATATCAGCATGAAAAAAGGGGAGGATCTGAGAAATGGGATATAAAAATGAAAGAATGTGAGTTGGCTCTGAACCGAATTGGTCTGTTGGATTTAAAGTATGTGGGCATCAAATTTCTTGGTCGAATGGCCATGTTTTTTGTAAACTGGATAGATGCATGGTTAACTCAGCGTGGGTCGAATGCTTTCCTATTTCAGAAGTGAATTTTAATCCTCCAGGAGTTTCGGATCATGCTTGTATGGTGCTGAAAATTCCAAATGCTAATCAAACAAAGATCAAGAGACCCTTCAGATTCAATAACTACCTGACTAAACATGATGATTATCTGTCATGTATTAGAGAGGCTTGGAGCCCCCCTAAAAGGGGGATCTACGATGTTTGTAGTTGTTCAAAAGCTAAAGAAGGTGAAGTCTGCTCTGAAAGTTTTGAACAAGAGATATTTTAATAAATTGCCAGATCAGATTGAAGAAGCTAGAAGAAAATTACTAAATGTTCAGACTCTTATTGATCAGGATGTTGAGAATGGTCAGTTGAAGCAGATGGAAAGAGTCTGTCTCAAGGAATTCCATCGAGTTACTTATGCTGAGGAGTGTTTGGCTAGGCAACAATCCAGAGTTCAGTGGCTGCAACTGGGAGACCAAAACACCAAATATTTTCATCGAGTTGCTGCTCAGAGAAGGGTCATTAACAAAATAAATGCCATTACAAAGGATGATGGGACTATTGTCACCGATGCTGATGATATTAGTAGGGAAATTGTTGGTTTCTACAGAAGATTGTTCGCTAAAGGAGCTGGGGCTGATTTTGTAAATTTGCAGCCATATATAAATAAGACTATTTCTATGGAACAAGGAAATAAAATGTGCAGAGTAGTGTCCAGGGAAGAGATTAAAGACATCATTTTTGGCATGAAAGATGACAAAGCACCAGGACCAGATGGTCTTAATGCTGTTTTTTATAAAACTGCATGGAGCATTATTGGAAATGATATTATTTGGGCTGTTCAGGATTTTTTCAGATCTGGTATGATGCTTGCTGAGATCAATAACACTTCTATCTCTCTAGTTCCTAAAGTGGAAATCCTACTAGAGCTGCTGAATTCAGGCCCATCTCAGTGTGTAATGTCCTTTATAAATATATTGCGAAGATTATTGCAAATAGGCTTAAGCCTGTCTTGGATGAGTGCATTAGCCCTAACCAATCAGGGTTTGTGCCAGGGAGGAGCATTGGTGATAATGTATTATTAGCCCAAGAAATTCTTCTTCAATATCACAAAGACCAGAGCCCGGCTAGAGTGGCTATGAAGATTGATCTAGCAAAAGCATATGACTCAGTTTCATGGGACTTTTTAGAAGAGGTTTTGAGATGTTTTGGGTTACCAGATAAGATGAGAAGCTGGATCAAGGCTTGCTTTTCTACGCCTTGATTCTCTATTAACATTAATGGTGGCCTTTAAGGATTTTTTTAAAGGGGAGAGGGGATTAAGGCAGGGGGATCCTATGTCCCCATATTTATTTGTGATGGCTATGGAAGCTCTCTCTGGCTTAATGAACAAATTGGGTAATGAAGACCAGTTTAATTACCACCCAAAATGTAAGAGGCTGAAGATCAACCATCTAATGTTCGCAGACGACTTGTTCTTATTCTGTGAAGGAAAGGTAAATTCTGTGAAGCTTATGTTGGAAAATTTGGGGAAGTTTAGCTCCTGGTCAGGTTTAATTCCAAATCCTTCTAAGAGTGCTATTTTTGCTTCTGGATTTCAGGAAAATATTTTGAGATCTATTGTTTCCATTTCAAATTTCTCTGTGGGATCTCTTCCTGTCAAATACCTTGGGCTGCCGTTGGTCTCTTCCAAATTGAGAGCGGATGATTGTCAAGAGCTGGTGTTAAAGATTACAAAAAAAGTGCAATCTTGGAATAGTCGTTTTCTTTCCTTTGCAGGGAGATTGCAATTAATTTCTTCGGTCTTATTCTTTGTGCAAGTCTATTGGAGTAGTACTTTTATCCTCCCTAAATCCATTATGAAACAACTTTATGCTATCATGAGAAAGTTTTTGTGGAAAGGGGCTGAGCTTAAAAGAGGAGGGGAGAAACTTCCTTGGCATAGAGAGGTTCTAATGTTAACTGGCATGCCTCCATTTGGTTCAAGTATAATATTCCACGCCACACTTTCATTCTTTGGACGGTCATCCATAATCGTATTCAAACCCAAGACAAACTGGTTTTTTATGGGATGCTTCAACAACAAAAATGTGTTCTTTGTTCCGCCCCATGCGAGAATAGAGAACATTTTTTTTTTGAATGTAGGTTTGCAAACAAAGTATGGAAATCTATTGCGTCGCTTGCTGGGCTGGAGGGGGCTGGTTTGAAGTGCTGGAATGGTGTAACGAACAACGTCAAAACAGAAATTTTCAGTCTACTCAAGCTAGGCTCTACTTTGCAGCTACAGTGTACATGATATGGAGGGAAATAAATTTCAGATTGTATGCGGGGGAAGCTAGAATAGAAGACAACTTAATTCATGAAATCAACACTTCAGTTCACTTCAGATTGTTGCATCTTCAACAACCAACTGATGGAGTCTCTTGACTACGGGAGGAAGCTTCATGTAGGGTAGGTTTTTGCTAGGGATTTTCATGATGGATTTTGGTTGTATTATGAAGAGGAGCTGCTACACTTCAGATTTTCGGAGCTGCTACACTGCAGTTTTTTTTTTTTTTTTTTTTTTTTTTTTTTTTTTTTTTTGGGCTGCTCCTACTGCTGCTGTAGTTCACTACAAATTATGGGGCTGGGCCTGCTGGTTCACAGTTGTTTACAAGGGGCTGCATTTCAGTTTTGGGGCATTCTCAAAATCAAAGTACAATTGTTGGAGTTCTTGATGCTGAGGAAGGAAGCTTCTTGCAAGGTTGCTGGGCTGATTTTTCTTTGGAGGGCACATGTTAGGGTTCAGGTTTTATGGGAGGCTGCTCCAGATTTTATGCAGGGACATTTTGATGGACAAATCAGTTGCATTAATGGGATACAATTTTCAGAATTACAAGCAAGGTTTTGAGCATCATGTGAAGTGCAGGCCGAGTGTATCTTGGAGCAGTAGTGCAAGTAGTGTTTTGTGGTTCAAAAGTATGGTGATGGGGCCTATTTTGCTTCTCGGGTTATTAATTCAGGGGCTGATCCATTGTGTTTCTTGGAGCAGTGCTAATGGGTTTCATTCAGCTACACGGCTGTTCATGGGGCTAGATGACTATAGGGAGTACAAGTCCTATGGTTACTCGACAAAGTTTGAAGATTATGTTTTCCCTGAAGAATGCCAAAGATGGAAGAAAGGGCACCGAAAGAATTATGTTTTCTTTTTTGTTCCCCATTGGTTTAAATTCCAGAATTTGTGTAAAGCCAAATATAAGGCTATAGAGCTTCAATGTCATGCATTTTTTTGGCTTCTTTTAATTTGGTGGGTTTGGGGTTTCCATTTATGTATGGGGTGTTTTTATCACTTGGGGTATGCCCCATGAACGTTGTAAGGCTTTGCCTTTTCTTTTTTAATTTATAACATCTTACCTTTTCAAAAAAAAAAAAAAGGGCCAGTTAGGAGCGTGTGGACTATTTTGGTATGATTTATAGTATTGCTATCCCTAATAGTGTCATAATTGTGAATGAATGATGTACAAACACCGTTTCAACTTAAATGACGATTCGAGTAAAATCCGTTCCACTTAAAAAGAAACGGAGGTTGGAGAGAAAGAAAATGGCCAGAAAGGAGAGTGTAGACTATTTTGCTATGTTTTATTGTATTGTTGTCCATAAGAGTCTTATAATGGTGAAGGAATGATGTACAAATACCGATTCAATTTAAAGGACAATTCGAGTGAAATCCGACCCACTTAGAAAGAAAAGAAGGTAGGAGAGAAAGAAAAGGGCCAGGTTGGAAGTTAGGAGAGGAAGGGTTAAGTGCAGATTTCTAGTGAGAGAAGAGACTTCTCTCTAGAATGAGGGGTGTTTGGGAATTGGGTTAGTGGAGTGAGTTTATGTTTTTGCAAGTTGTTTGTTATGTTATTCCACTGAGTCATTACGGGTTTGGTTTATTATGAGATTGAAGTACTGAGTTATAGTACGAGTCATTACAGATCTGGGAGTTTCTTCTTGTGTGTTTGGGCATTGACTTCGTCTCTTCTCTCCTCAAAGATAAGATTGAAACAAATTTGTTCATCTTCTTGATCATTCCTCCAGAGATTTCACTGGGTCGAAGCTTTCTGGGGTTCTCTTATTGTCCTGCGATTGGGTCGGACATTTTGATTGGGCGAAGAGTCGTTAGCGTTTCGGATTCCAGGTGAGGTTTCGTATCTTCAATCCCCTGAAGTCTGAGTAGGGGGTGTGAGGTCGAATCCACTAGGGTCCTGGTCGACGTTTCTGATCCTGGTCGAAGTCTCTGATCGTGGGTCTGTCGAAGACTCTATTCGACTTGCGGAGATAGAGGATTATTCATCTGGGCTGCTGAAGTTAGTTTCGTTGCTCTTGGGGTTCATCAGCGAAACCTGTTTCGTGGTACCTTGAAGGTTTTCGAGGCGACGACGCTTCCCTGAAGTCTCCAGTGATTTCAGGTTGTTGCTTGCCGGTGTTGTGACTGAAGAAGACGACCTGAGAAAGGGGTGTGAGGAAGATAGGTTGCTGAGTATCCTGATACTGCAATTGATTCGGGGGTTGTGGGTTTCGTCAAACCATCCCCGGTTTGTGCAGACGAAGCAAGGGGCGATTTTTGGGGGTCGGTCAGTATCTTCGGTGGTTCTTGGTTTCGAGGAGACGGCGCTCATAGCCGGTTCTTCATCCGAAGCTCGCCTGTGATCGTGATCCTCCAGTTTCGTCAGCTGAAGAAGACAACCTGTAACAGAGGAGTCAGACGAAATTGGGGGTGATTCACCCGTCGGTTCGTGGTGATTCCAGTTCAGACGTTGCATTCTGGTGAGCGCGGCCTAGTAGCTGTTACTGCTGCAATTGCCGATTTTAGGCAACTGCTGCTGTTGCTGTGCTACTGGTGATTGTGCTGCGGTAAGTTGTGTAAGCTTTCATCTCTTTATTTTGGGGTTGGTGCCCCTTGTTGTCTGGGTTGGAGCCCCTTGGCTCGTTGGATTGGAGCCCATTTGATTTTCTTGCAAGGGTTGGTGCCCTCTTTGTGTGTTTTTTTAGCTGGTAATGGGGGATTCTGCTGAATTTGAACGTATGAAAAAACAGGTTCAGGAATATAGGGTAGCTTTACAGGCTAGAAATGAACTGACTGAGAAACAATAATCATGAGGGTAATATGAAATTGACGCTCAATGATTCACAGCAGGGGTCTGATTTTAAGGGTAAGGAGTCTTTGTTAGAAGGAGTTACAGGTAGTTTTCTTACGGGTCACCAAGTGTCTGTAGGGAAGTCTGAAATTATCGTGAGGGCTGAGGGTTCTAAAGACGCATCGATAGAGATTCCTTCAGGCTCTTCGAATAAAGGGAAGTTTTCAGGGATGAGTAAAAATTTGCAGATGCCTGGGAGTGATGAGGGTAGTAGTGTTAAACCTACGTTGTCATGGGCGGATACTCTAATTAAAAATATATCAAAGAACAAAATGTAATTAAATTACTTCCCACAAGCTGTGAAAGATAAGATTGTTGAAATTCCTTATGATGTTGAAATGAAGGGGTGTTATATGTGGAGGGATTGCTTAGTGGGTTATTGTATGGATAGGAAACTACCATTCCCAACTGTAAATTCCATTGCAAAGAGACTCTGGGGTAAAAATGGGATGACTGAGGTTATGAGCCTTGATAGGGGTTTCTTTTTGTTCAAGTTTGATAGTGCTGAAAGTAGTAATTCTATTATAGAAAGCAGACCTTGGCATTTTTCAAACCAGCTTATGGTGTTGCAAAAGTGGATGCCTGATCTTGCTATCTATAAACAAGGGTTAAAAAGTGTTCCAATATGGGCTAAATTTTATCATATCCCATTACAATTGTGGACTCCGAATGGGTTGGGATATATTGCTAGCATTTTTGGGAGACCTCTATATACTGATTCTCAAAGTGATGATAGGGGTAGATTAAATTATGCCAGGATGTGTATTGAGGTTGATATTAAAGCTGAATTTCCGTCTGAAGTAGGGGTCAAGTTGGCTGATGGGAGAATTGTTACTATTGGTGTTGAATACCAATGGGTACCCATGAAATGTGAGCACTGTGAGATTTTTGGACATTCTTCCAAAAATTGTGTTAAAATGAAAGTCCAAAATGCAATTCAAAAAACTAAAGAGATTAAGAAAGAATGGGTTGTTGTTGGGAAGAAAGTTGGAGAAACAAGTAATTCTGATGCAATAAATCTGGAGCAGGTTAATGTTGTACCTAATGATATTCAGAATTTAGGAAATAAAGTTGTTGAGGTTGAGAATATTGTTGAGTCAAATGAATTAAAAAATCATGAGGTTCTGGTGAAGGCAAATGAGTTGAAGATAGAGACGCCTAGGGATAATACAAATGTTCTTTCTCCTAATAAATTCTCATGCTTGGGAGATTTTGATGATGGGGAGATAATGGAGGATTGGGGAATTGATATAGATAATGAAAATGAAGGTTTTATACATGAACCAGGGAGAAGGGTAGAGGAAGAAAAGCATGGTCATGAAGCTGGAGAAAACCCTCTGATCAGTATGAAGGAGAAAGGGATTAAGAGCTTTATTCCCTTGCTGGTTTCAGGTGTTGGTATGTCGGGCCCCATTTCTAACAAGAAATTTAAAACTAAAAGGGTCTTGAAAAGAGAGGATAAGGGGGGAGATCAGTCTGCTCAAAATTAGTTTCCATATGAATTGCTATATTTGGAATGTTCGTGGTCTTAATGGGGAGGTGAAACAGAAGGAAATAAAGTTAATGATTAAATCTTTAGATATTTCTATTTTTTGTTTGATTGAGACAAAGGTTTTAAAGAATAATGTGGATAAAGTGATAAAAGTGATTTGCCCAGGTTGGAAGTTAGTTAATAATTATGATTTCGCGGATTTGGGGAGATTATGGATTTGTTGGGACCCAAAGAAGATGAATGTGGTTTTATTGAAAGGCAATGCTCAATTTCTTCATTGTAAAGTGAGTACTGTTGATAAAATATACAATTGCTTTGCTACATTTATTATGGAAGTAATGATTATATTGAGAGAATGATTTTATGGAAAGAGTTATTTGATATTTCCATGGCTTTGAAGAACAACCCCTGGATTTGTGCGGGTGACTTAAATGCTATTAGATATCAACATGAGAAATGGGGTGGGGATGAAAAGTGGAATGCAAAAATGAGGGAATGTGGTCAGGCTCTAGACAGAGCAGGATTAATGGATTTGAAGTATAATGGTATCAAATTTTCTTGGTCCAATGGTCATGTGTTTAGTAAGCTGGATAGATGCTTAGTGAATTCAGCTTGGGTTGATTATTTTCAAACCACTGAAGTTTCTTTTTTGCCTCCTGGGGTTTCGGATCATGCTTGTATTACGGTTAAAATACCTATGGAGGTAGAGAGGGTTAAAAGACCGTTTAAGTTCAACAATTTTTTAACTAAACATGAAAAGTTTACTCAAGTGGTGAGAGATGCGTGGAATGGCCATGTTACTGGGAGTAAAATGTTTGTGGTAAGTCAGAAGCTGAAAATGGTAAAGAATGCATTGAAAATTTTCAATAAAACTCACTTTGATAATTTACCAAGTCAAGTTTCTGAAGCTAGGAAAAAGTTATTGAACATTCAATGCTTAGTGGATATGGATCCTGGAAATCACGAGTTCCAAAGAATTGAAAAAGATAGTCTTAAGCAATTTTACAAAGTGTCAAATGCTGAGGAATGTTTATATAGACAGGTTTCTAGGATTCAATGGCTAAGGCTAGGGGATCAAAACACTAGCTATTTTCAAAAGATAGCTAATCAGAGGAAATTTCAAAATAATATTGCTTCCATAACTAAAGAGGATGGCACTGTCCTGACTGATAAAAGTGATGTTAGTAGAGAGAATGTGGGATTTTATAAGAGTCTCTTTGCCAGGAGAGAAGAGGCCAGGATCCCTGTTTTGAATGAGTTTATTCATAATCCTATCTCTCTAGAGCAAGGTAGGGACATGAATAGAGATGTGACCAGAGAATAAATCAAAGCTACCTTTCTGGCTATAAAAGATGACAAAGCTCCAGGGCCGGATGGTCTGAATGTTGTGTTTTATAAGGCTGCCTGGGATGTTATTGGAAATGAGGTGGTGGATGCCATTATGGATTTCTTTGCTTCAGGTCAATTGCTTTCTGAGATAAACTGTACTTCCATCTCTCTTATTCCCAAAGTGGAGAATCTTACTAAAGTGACAGAGTTTAGGCCTATTTCAGTGTGCAATGTGTTGTATAAATGCATAGCTAAAATTATTGCTAATAGGCTGAAGCCCATTCTAGAATCTTGTATAAGTGCAAATCAATCAGGTTTTGTCCCTGGTAAGAGTATTTGTGATAATATTCTGTTAGCTCAAGAGATATAACTCCATTACCCATAAAGATGAGTCTCCAACTAGAGTTGCCATGAAAATTGATTTGACTAAAGCTTATGATTCTGTCTCTTGGGATTTTTTGGGTGAGGTGTTGAAGTGTTTTGGGCTGCCTGAAAGAGTTAGAGGTTGGATTCTTACTTGTTGCTCTTCTCCTAAGTTCTCTATAAATATTAATGGTGCTCTTGAAGGGTTTTTCAAAGGGGGTAGATGACTTAGGCAAGGGGACCCTATGTCTCCTTATCTTTTTGTGATGTGTATGGAAGTTCTCTTAGGTATGTTGAATAAATTGGGGAAAAATGACTCTTTTAAGTTCCATGCCAGATGTAAAAAATTGGAGATTAATCATTTGATGTTTGCTGATGACCTATTCCTCTTCTGTGAGGGTAGTGAAAATTCAGTGAATTTGTATGCTGGATGTATTGAGGAAGTTTAGTGAATTTTCAGGTTTAATTCCTAATACTTCAAAGAGCTCCATTTTTACATCGGGTGTGGAGGGTAGAGTATTAGATAATATTATTCTTGGGTCCAACTTTTCAATTGGAAAATTGTCTGTCAAGTATTTAGGGGTGCCCCTGATTTCTTCAAAGCTTAATGCAGCTGATTGTCAAGAGTTAGTATTGAAAATTACTAGAAGGGTTCAGTCTTGGAATTGCAGATTCCTTTCCTTTGCGGGTAGGTTACAGTTGATTGCCTCAGTGTTGTTTTCAGTTCAAGTGTATTGGAGTTCTACTTATATTCTTCCAAAGTCTGTGTTTAAACAACTGAATGAGATTATGAGGAAATTCTTATGGAAATGGGCTGACTTGAAGAGTGGAGGTGAGAAGATGGCATGGACTAAAGTGTGTTTGCCGAAAGATGAAGGGGGCTTAGGATTAAAAGATTTGATAGCTTGGAATGTGGTTGTTATTGGTAAGCAGCTATGGAACCTGTTGCAGCCTATTCCCACTAATCTTTGGAGCAAGTGGGCTAGGATAGAACTCATGAAAGACCAGAAATTTTGGCTGCTTAAGGTCCCGGATAAAAGATCTTGGTCATGGAAGAAGATAATGGGTCTAAGAGACACATTTAGACAATACATTGAGTACAAGGTTGGGAATGGCAATAACATTCTTCTTTATCATGATGATTGGTTGTATCCCAATTCTATTGTAGAAAAACATGGGGATAGAATTATGTATGATTCTGGGTTAAGAAATAATTGTAAAGTCAATGCCATAATCAGAAATGGGCAATGGTTTCCTCCTTTTGCAAACTCTCATAAATTAATGGAGTTAAGAGATGATATTGCTATCCTCCCTCCTCCAGATTGTCATGATGTTGATACTTTGATTTGGAAACCTACCAGGGGTAAGTATACTATTAGTTCAGCTTGGAATTTGTTAAGGAACAGGGATAACCAAGTTAAATGGTACAAGACTGTGTGGTTCTCAAATAATATTCCAAGACATGCTTTCATTTTATGGACTTTAATTCATAATAGGATGCAAACACAAGATAAATTGGTCATTTATGGGTTGCTTCAGCAACAAAAATGTGTCTTCTGTGACTTACCGTGTGAAAACAGGGAACATCTATTTTTTGAATGCAGTTTCTCTTCTCAAGTTTGGTCTTCGGTTGCTATTGAAAATGGTTTGAAGCAAGTTGGGAAGAAGTGGGTGGATATAGTAAATTGGTGCAATGACCATTGTACTAACAATACTTTAAAGGCATGTGTTACCAAACTCGCATTGGCTGCAAGTGTTTACATCTTATGGAGGGAGAGGAACCTCAAGTTGTTTGCAGGAGAGTTTAAAAAGGAGGTTCAACTTGTTCAGGAGATAAATTCTTCTGTCAAATTTAGATTGTATCACTTGTTGGATATTCAAAATGGAGATAGAGTTTCAAGCAATGGGTGAAGGGAATATTTGCTCAGTTTTCCTGGAATTTATGTTCTGGGTTTGTGTTTGGATGAGTGGTAGAGAGTTAGTGTTTCTGGGTTTATGGTTCAGGAAACGGTTCAGACTTCGTGGGAGGTACTTTGTGATCTTTTCTATAAATGTTGCATTGTCTTTTGATCCCTTTGTTTACACTGTGCAGATTTATAAGTTGGTTGCTGAAGTTCAAGGGGTCCGGATGGCTATGAAGACTCTCACTGTGATAGAAATTAATTTCTGTAATATGATGAAGATTATGTATATTATATTTGTGGGGAGGTGCTCTAGAGATATGTTAAACATTGGTTGCTATAGTCTTATGTTTTATCAGACTTGTTTTTTTGTTGTAAGGGTTATGGTGATTCTCTTGTATAATCCCCTGTGTTTAGAGTTAAGCTTAACTCTTTGGTGGGTTTGGGGGTTCCACCCTTGGGGTATGCCCCAAGTATTTTGTAGGCTTCTAGCCATTTTTTAATTTTCTATAACCGATTGAGTCTTATAATTGTGAATGAATGATGTAGAAACACCGATTCAACTCATTGGACGATTTGAGTGGAATCTGTCCCACACAGAAAGAAAAGGAGGTTGGAGAGAAAGAAAATGGTCAATTAGGAGAGTGTGAAGTATTTTGTTATACTTTATAGTATTGTTGTCCATAAGAGTCTTTATATGGTGAATGAATGATGTACAAATACCGATTAAACTTATATGACATTTGAGTGAGATCCGTCCCACTTAGAAAGAAACGGAGGCTTGAGAGAAAGAAAAGGGTCAGTTAGGAGAGTGTGGACAATTTTACTATGCTTTATAGTATTTTTTTCTATAAGAGTCTTATAATGTTTAAGGAAAGATGTACAATCACCGATTCAACTTACATTACAATTCGAATATAATCCGTCCCACTTAGAATGAAACGGAAGTTGGAGAGAAAGAAAAGGGCCAATTAGGAGAGTATGGACTATTTTGGTATGAGTTTTTGTATTGTTATCCATTAGATTCTTATAGTGGTGAATGAATGATGTATAATCACTGATTGAACTTATAGGACAATTCGTGTTAATTCCGACCAACTTTGAAAGAAAAGGAGGTAGCAGAGATATAATAGGACCAGTTGAGATCCTGTGGATAATTTATGGATGCATTATAGTATTGTTGTCCATAAAAGTCTTATAATGGTGAATGAATGATGTAAAAACACCGATTTAATTCATAGGATAAATCGAGTGAAATCCGTCCCAAAAAGAATAAAAAGGAGGTTGGAGAGAAAGAAAATGGCTAATTAGGACAGGGTGGACTATTTTGTTATGCTTTATAGAATTTTTTTCCAAAAGAGTCATATAATTGTGAATGAATGATGTATAAACACCGATTCAACTTATATGATATTCGAGTAAAATTCGTCCCACATAGAAAGAAAAAGAGGTAGGAGAGAAAGAAAAGGGCATGTTGGGAGCGTGTAGACTATTTTGGTATGTTTTATAGTATTGTTGTCTATAAGAGTCATATAATTGTCAAGGAATGATGTACAAACACCGATTCAACTTATATGACAATTCGAGTGAAATTCGTCGCACTTTGAAATAAACGGAGGTTGGAGAAAAAGAAAAGGGCCAGATAGGAGAGTGTGGACTGTATTGGTATTCTTCATAGTATTGTTTTGCATAAGAATCTTATAGTGGTGAAGAAATGATGTCCAAACACCGATTCAACTTATAGGACAATTCGAGTGAAATCCGACCTACTCAGAAAGAAAATGAGGTAGGAGAGAAAGAAAAAGGTCAATTGGGAGCTTGTGGACTATTTTGGTATGGTTTATTGTATATTTTTCCATAAGAGTCTTATAATGGTGAAACAATGATGTACAAATCTCGATTTAACTAATAGGACGATTCGAGTGAAATCCGTCCCACATTGAAAAAAAAGGAGGTTGGAGAGAAAGAAAAGGGCCAATTAGGAGAGTGTAGACTATTTTGTTATGCCTTATTGTATTGTTTTCCATAGGAGTCTTATAATAATGAAGGAATGATGTACAAACCCCGATTCAAATAATAGGACGATTCGAGTGAAATCCGTCCCACATAGTAAGAAAAGGAGGTTGCAGAGAAAGAAAAAGGGCCAATTAGGAGAGTGTTTAATATTTTCTTATTGTTTATAGTATTGTTGTCCATAAGAGTTTTATAAAGTTGAAGGAATGATGTACAAACACCGATTCAACTTCTATGATAATGGATAGAACTCCGTCCCACTTAGAAAGATACGGAGGTTGGAGAGAAACAAAATAGCCAATTAGGAGAGTGTTGACTATCTTGGTATGCTTTATAGTATTTTTGTCAATAAGATTCTTATAGTGGTAATGAAATGATGTACAAACACCGATTCAACTTATAGGACAATTCGAGTGATATCCGACCCACTTAGAAAGAACAGGAGGTAGGAGAGAAAGAAAAGGTTTCGCTGGGAGCGTGTGGATTATTTTGGTCTGCTTTATAGTATTGTTGTCGATAAGAGTCATATAATTGTGAAAGAATGATGTACAAACACCGATTCAGCTCACAGAACGATTCGAGTGAAATCAGTCCCTCATTCAAAGAAGAGGAGGTTGGAGAGATAGAAAAGGGCCAATTAGGAGAGTGTGGAATATTTTATTATGATTTATAGTATTGTTGTCCATAAGAGTCTTATAATTGTGAAGTAATGATGTACAAATCACGATACAACTAGTAGGACGATTCGAGTTAAATCCGTCTCACATAGAAAGAAAAGGAGATTGGAGAGAAAGAAAAGGGTCAATTAGGAGAGTGTGGAATATTTTGTTATGATTTATATTATTTTTGTCCATAAGAGTCTTATAATGTTGAAGGAATGACGTACAAACACCTATTCAACTTATAGGACAATTCGAGTGATTTCCGACCCACTTAGAAAGAAAATGAGGTAGGGGAGAAAGAAAAGGGCCTGTTGGGAGTGTGGATTATATTGGTATTCTTTATAGTATTTTTGTCCATAAGTGTCTTATAATATTGAAGGAATGATGTATAAATACCGATTCAACTCATAGGACAATTCGAGTGAAATTCGTCCCATATTGATACATGAGGAGGTTGGAGAGAAAGAAAATGGTCAATTAGGAGAGTGTGGACTATTTTGTTATGTTTTGTAGTATTTTTGTCCATAAGAGTCTTATGAATGATGTACAAACCCCGAATCAACTAATAGTGCAATTCGAGTGAAATCAGTCCCACATAGAAAGAAAAGGAGGTTGGAGAGAAATAAAAGGTCCAATTAGGAGAGTATTGAATATTTTGTTATGCTTTATAATATTTTTGTCCATAAGATTCTTATAATGTTGAAGGAATGATATACAAATACCGATTCAACTTATAGGACGATTCGAGTGAAATTCGTCCAACATTGAAACAAGAGTAGTTTGGAGAGAAAAAAAGGGCCAATTAGGAGAGTGTGGACTATTTTGTTATGCTTTATAGTATTTTTGTCCACAAGAGTCTTATAATTTTGAAGGAATGATGTACAAACACCGATTCAACTTATATGACAATTCGAGTGAAATTCGTCGCACTTAGAAAGAAATGCAGGTTGGAGGGAAAGAGAAAGGCAAAATAGGAGTGTGCGGACTATATATTTTTTTTTTTTTTTTTTTTTTGATAAGTAAGTCAATATTATAAAAATAAAAATCATGGCTTATCGCCTACAGAGTACTTGGGGCATACCCCAAGGGTGGTACCCCCAAACCCACCAAATAGTCTAACTCAATTCTTTAAAGGGGGAGAAATACATAAAGATCATAATAGCCCTATCAGCATACCCACCAACTCTAGTAACAGAGATATAGACCCAAGTGAAATCATGTTTTACAATGAAAAAACTCTTCTCAAAAAAGAACCATAGAAACTTCATAAGATTACAATAAAGCATGTAGAACAGCTCAATAAAAAACCCTCCAGTTCTTGAGACCGCATGACTTCCAACAGCCCTCCTGACAATCTCATCATAAAGCACATGAAAATAATTCCTGCATTGATAAAACAGCAATGCTATCCAGAAATTCTCAACATAAAACTGCATTGATAAAAACAGCCCAGAAATCGTCCTTAACAACCAGCAAACTGCACTGAGAAAACAGCCCTGAAACATTGATAAACAGCCTAAACTGCACTGAAAAACACCCTTGAAGTACTGAACAACTATCAAAACTGCACTGAAATCCAGCAGACTGCCCTGAAAAACAGTCAAACCTGTACTGAAAAACCAGCAAACTGCACTGAAATCCAGCAAACTGTACTGAAAAACAGTCAAAACTGCACTGAAATCCAGCAAAATGCACTTAAAAACAGCCCTGAAACATTGATACAACAGCCAAAAACCCAAATCTTTGCATCCCATACAACAAGTCAGCATCATTGATCATAGTAATAAAATTGAAGTTTTTAATAATCTGTTCTTGTAGTCCTCCATCTTCCATAGCATCTCGTTTTATTGGCATGGTATCTCATATTCTGAATATCTCTAGCACAATAGCACAAGGCTGTACCATTTGATGGTCTGGTCCCCAATACTAATATCCAAGTAGTCTGAATAGCTAAGTATCTCATCTCACAACCTGTGGAAAAAAATTTCACTACATAGAAAGCATCAATATCATAACATATTTTCATTTATAGATTCAAGTCTAAAGCTTATTGTAGTAATAATCTCATGGACCAACTGGTTGTCATCCCTTGTTTCATTTGCAAAGATTCTCATGTTCCTTTCTCTCCATACAATATACACTGTTGCTGCATATAATAGTTTTATAGTTATAGATATGACATTTTTGCTCTTGCAATTAATATTACACCAGTGTAACAACTCCTCCCAATTCAGATCAGAGAGTATAGTCTTTGTATCTTGGATAGCTCTTTTCCAAACTTTCCTTGTAAACTCACATCTGAAAAATAAATGATCCCTTGATTCACATGGCAATTGACAAAAAACACACTTTTGTTGATTTAAAATGCCATACATAACCAATTTATCTTGAGTTTGCATCCTATTAAGAATCATTGTCCACAGTATGAACGAATGTCTAGGAATATAAGCAGAAAACCAGACTGTTTTAGTCCAATCCACATTATTTGCTCTTCTTCTAACATGCTCCCAAGCAGTTTTAATATAGAATTTACCTTGAGTAGGAACCCAGATCAACTTGTCATGTTGAAGAATATCAGGTCTTTCAAGCTTCAAAATATCCTCTTTCAACTCCATGAGTTTATGAGAAACAACCGTTGGGGGATACCAATTTCCATTGACAATAATAGAACTCACTGTTGCATTACTCCTCATACAAGAATCGTACCGAGTCCTTTCTCCAAATCTCTCTATAATGGATATATCATATAACCAACTGTCATTCCACATCGAAATAGCTTTCCCATTTCCCACCTTGTACTTGATAAGATTTCTAAACTGAGATCTCAATCCAAGAATCTTTTTCCAGCACCAAGATCCCTTATCAGGAATTTGTAAATTCCAAAAATCCCTGCCCTTTATTAATTCTATTTTAACCCATTTGCTCCAAAGACTTTTTGCTTCAGGATTTAGAGCATTCCATAGAAACTTGCTTATCGCTGCTGTATTCCACTCTACTAAGTCCTTTAACCCCAGCCCACCTTCCTTCTTTGGTAGACATATTCTCTCCCATGGAACTTTTTCACCCCCACTTTTAAGATCAGTTTCTTTCATAAAACTTTTCTCATAATCGCAGCCAATTCTTTCATAATAGTGTGCGGACTATATTGGTATGCTTCATAGTATTGTTGTGCATAAGAGTCTTATAGTGGTGAATAAATGATGTGCAAACACCAATTATACTTATAGGACAATTCAAGTGAAATCCGACCCATTTCGAAAGAAAAGGAGGTAGGAGAGAAAGAAAAGGGTCAGTTGTGAGCGTGTTGACTATTTTGGTATGTTTTATAGTATTGTCGTCCATAAGAGTCTTATAATATTGAATGAATGATGTACAAATACCGATTCAATTCATAGGACGATTCGAGTGAAATCCGTCCCATATTGAAACAAGTGTAGTTTGGAGAGAAATAAAAGGGCCAATTAGGAGAGGGTGGACTATTTTGTAATTATTTATTCTATTGTTGTCCATAAGAGTCTTGTAATTTTGAAGGAATGATGTACAAACACCGATTGAACTTATATGACAATTCGAGTGAAATCCGTCGCACTAAGAAAGAAACGGAGGTTGGAGAAAAAGAAAATGGCCAGAGAGGTCAGTGCGGACTATATTGGTATGCTTCATTGTATTTTTGTGCATAAGAATCTTATAGTGGTGAAGAAATGATGTACAAACACTGATTCAACTTATAGGACAATTCGAGTGAAATCTGACCCACTAAGAAAGAAATGAGGTAGAAGAGAAAGAAAAGGGTCAGTAGTGAGTGTGTGGACTATTTTGGTATGCTTTATACTAATGTTGACAATAAGAGTCTTATAATATTGATGAAATGATGTACAAATACCGATTCAACTTATAGGATAATTCGAGTGAAATCCGACCCACTTAGAAATAAAAGGAGGTAAGAGACAAAGAATGGGTCCGTTGGGAGTGCGTGGACTATTTTGGTATTCTTTATAGTATTGTTGTCCATAACTTTCTTATAATTGTGAATGAATGATGTACAAACACCGATTCAACTCATATGACGATTCGAGCGCAATTTGTCCCACATCGAAAGAAAAGGAGGTTGGAGAGAAAGAAAAGAGCCAATTAGGCAACTGTGGACTACTATTTTATGTTTTACAGTATTTTTGTCCATAAGAGTCTTATAATAGTGAAGTAATGATGTACAAACACCGATTTAACTAATAGAACGATTCGAGTGAAATCCGTCCCATATAGAAAAAAAAGAAGGTTGGAGAGAAAGAAAATAGTTAATTAGGAGAGTGTGGACTATTTTGTTATGCTTTATAGTATTGTTTTCCAAAATAGTCTTATAATGTTGAATGAATGATGTATAAACACTGATTCAACTTATATGACAATTCGAGTGCAATCCATCACACTGAGAAAGAAACAGAGGTTGGAGAGAAAGAAAATGGCCAGATAGGAGAGTGCAGACTATATTGGTATGCTTCATTTTATTGTTGTGCATAAGAATCTTATAGTGGTGAAGAAATGATGTACAAACACCGATTCAACTCATAGGACAATTCTAGTGAAATTCGACCCACTAAGACAAAAATTAAGGTAGGAGAGAAAGAAAAGGGTCAGTTGTGAGCGTGGAGTATTTTGGAATGCTTTATAGTATTGTTGTCCATAAGAGTCTTATAGTAGTGAAGGAATGATGGACAAACCCCGATTCAACTAATAGGACGAAAATGAAGTATGAGAGAAAGAAAAAGGCTAATTTGGAGAGTGTGGACTATTTTGTTATGTTGTATAATATTATTGTGTATAAGAGTCTTTATATGGTGAATGAATGATGTATAAATACCGATTCAACTTCTATGACATTCGAGTGAAATCCGTCTGACTTAGATAGAAACGAATGTCGGAGAGAAAGAAAAGGGCCAATTAGGAGAGTTTGGACTATTATGCTTTGCTTTATAGTATTGTTTTCGATAAGAGTTATAATGTTAAAGGAATGATGTACAAACACCGATTCAACTTATATGACGTTTCGAGAAAAATCAGTCCAACTTAGAAAGAAACGGAGGTTGGAGAGAAAGAAAATGGTCAATTAGGAGAGTGCGGACTATTTTGGTATGTTTTATTGTATTTTTGTCCATTAGAGTCTTATAGTTGTGAAAGAATGTTGTACATTCACCGATTCAACTAATATGACAATTCGTGTTCAATATAACAAACTTAGAAAGAAAAGGAGGTAGCAGAGAAAGAAAAGGGCCAGTTGGGAGCGTCTAGACTATTTATGTATGCATTACAGTATTGTTGTCCATAAAAGTCTTATAATAGTAAAGGAATGATGTACAAACACCGATTCAACTCATAGGATGATTCGAGTGAAGGAAGGAGAGTGCAGATTTTTAGTGAGAGAAGCTCTCCCTTCTCTCTAGAATGAGTGGTGTTTGGGATATGGGTTAGTGGAGTGAGTTAATTTTTTGACTCGGTCAAACTGTGTTTGACCAAGTTATTTGTTATGTTATTCCACTGAGTCATTACGAGTTGGGTCTATTTTTCAGATTCATTTACTGAGTTGTATTCGAGTCATTTCAGATCTGATTGTCTTGTGGGTGTTGACTTTCTTGATTCTATCTTCATTACACTGAGATTCCATTTCATAGAGCAGGAGAGTGCGACATCTTCAATCCCATATCTCCCTGAAGTCTGAGTAAGGGTTATATAGGCGTTGAGGTTGTGATTGTGGGTACTTGAAGCTGTTCGATTGCCGATTGTCTTCTTCAGTTGAGCGAGTGGCGATTTACGTTGCTGTGCTTGAGCTGTGTTTTTCGGTGTTCGTGGGTGAAGATTCCACTGGTTTTCAGACTCCAGTTGAGTCGTCCGGTGATTCCAGGCCAGACGAATCGCTGGTTTTGAGGCGTCGGCGCTACCCTGAAAGGGGTTCTGTTGTTTTCTGCAGACAACAACAAACTGTTGGGTTCTTCTCGTTCGACCACTGAAGAGCAGTTCGTGTGAAGAAACGGCCGGATCTGGACTTTGGTGTCGGTGGTGAATCCAGTTCAGTCGCAGGCCTGATTCGCTGTGGTTTCGTGTTTCGAGGACGACCCTTCCCTGAACTGAGTAGGGGGATTGCTGTTCGTCTACAGCCGGTTCGTTGGCTACAGTGACTTTCGACTGAGGACGACGACCTTTGCTGATTGCTGCTACGACTGCATTTTCTGACGCAGTTTCGATCCTGGACCTGTAGCTGTTCGGTCCTGAAAGCTGGGTTTCTCTGACGCAGGTGCTTTTGGCATTGATACAGGGCTGCCATATTAACGGTTCAAGGTGACGGGTTTGCGATTCAACAGGAGACTGTGAGCGTAGCCTGAAGCTGTCATTTTCAGGCTTTGTAGCTGCTACTGAAGTGGTGGCCGAAGCTGGCTGCTATTTCTGGTCTTGGAGCAGAGCTTTACTAATGACAGTGATTAGCTATTTCACGAAGCTGTGAGTGTGCTGTGGTATCCATCATTGCTACAATCAAACTGATTGTGCTGAGTAAGGTTTTCTTTCTCTGGTTGGGTTGGTGCCCATTTGTTTGTTGCAAGGGTTGGTGCCCTGGTGTTGGTGAGGGTTGGTGCCCTATTTGTGTTTTTTTTATTTTTTGTTTTTAGGTTGGTGCCCATTTTTTGTTGCAAGGGTTGCTGCCCTGGTGAATTTGGTGAGGGTTGGTGCCCTATTTGTGTTTTTTTTCTCTTTTTATGAGTCTGGTTATGGGGGATGCTGATGAGATTGAGCATCTAAATAAATTGGTTGAGAAGCTTAGTAATGAACTGAATGAGCAGTTTAAGGTTAAGTCTGGAATTCCTAAGGGTGATAATAAAATGTTACACAATGTTTCACAACAGGGGTCTCCTATAAAAGGAAAGGATTCTGCGATTGAAGTAGTTTCAGGTGGGGTTTCAAATGAGCACCAAATGTATGTTGAACGGTCTGAAATTAATATGTGTATTGAGGGTACTAAGGTTGTTGTTCCTTCAGTCTCTTCGATGAATGGGAATTTTTCTGGGGTGAGTGATAACTTGCCGAAGCTAGGGGGTGATGAAGGTACTGTTAAACCTACTTTGTCATGGGCGGATACTCTAATTAAAAATATTTCTAAGAACAAAATGCAATTAAAATACTTCCCACAAGCTGTGAAAGATAAAATTGTTGAAATACCTTATGATGTCGAAATGAAGGGGTGTTATTTGTTGAGGGATTGTATAGTGGGATACTGTATGGATAGGAAACTACCATTCCCAACTGTAAATTCCATTGCAAAGAGACTCTGGGGTAAAAATGGAATGACTGAGGTGATGAGCCTAGATAGGGGTTTCTTTTTGTTCAAATTTGATAGTGCTGAAAGTTGTAATTCTATTATAGAAAGCGGACCTTGGCATTTTGCAAACCAGCTTATGGTGGTGCAAAAGTGGAGGCCTGATCTTGCTATCTATAAACAAGGGTTAAAAAGTGTTCCAATATGGGCTAAATTTTATCATGTTCCATTACAATTGTGGACACCGGATGGGTTGGGTTACATTGCTAGCATTTTGGGGAGACCTCTATTTAATAATTCCCAAACTGATGATAGGGGTAGATTAAATTATGCCAGGATGTGTATTGAGGTTGTTATTAAAGCTGATTTTCCATCTGAGGTAGGGGTCAAGTTGGCGGATGGGAGAATTGTTACTATTGGTGTTGAATATCAATGGGTGCCTATGAAATGTGAACACTGTGAGATTTTTGGACATTCTTCCAAAAATTGTGTTAAAATGAAAGTCCAAAATGCAATCCTAAAAACTAAAGAGATTAAGAAAGAATGGGTTGTTGTAGGGAAGAAAGTAGGTGAAACAAGTAATCCTGATGCAATAAATCAGGAGCAGGTTATTGTTTTACCTAAAGATATTCAGAATGTAGGAAATAAAGTTGTTGAGGTTGAGAATATTGTTGAGTCAAATGAATTAAAAAATCATGAGGTTCTAGTGAATGTAAATGAGTTGAAGATAGAGGATCCTAGGGATAATACAAATGTTCTGTCTCCTAATAAATTCTCATGCTTGGGAGATTTTGATGATGGGGAGATATTGGAGGATTGGGGAACTGATACAGTAAATGCAAAGGAAGGTTTTATACATGACCCAGGGAGAAGGGTAGAGGAAGTAAAGCATGGTCATAAAGCTGGGGAAAACCCTCTGTGTATTAAAGAGATAGGGAGTAAGAGCTCTATTCCCTTGTTAGTCTCAGGTGCTGGTATGTCGGGCCCTATTTCTAACAAGAAATTTAAAACTAAAAGGGTCTTGAAAAGAGAGGATAAGGGGGGAGATCAGTCTACTCAAAATTAGTTTCCATATGAATTGCTATATTTGGAATGTTCGTGGTCTTAATGGGGAGGTGAAATAAAAGGAAATTAAGTTAATGATTAAAACATTAGATATTTCTATATTTTGTTTGATTGAAACAAAGGTTTTAAAGAACAATGTTGATAAAGTGATGAAAGTGATTTGCCCAGGTTGGAAGTTAGTTAATAATTATGATTTTGCGGATTTGGGAAGATTATGGATTTGTTGGGACCCAAAGAAAATGAATGTGGATTTATTGAAGGGCAATGCTCAATTTCTTCACTGTAAAGTGAGTACTGTTGATAAAATTTATAAGTGCTTCGCTACTTTTATTTATGGAAGTAATGATTATATTGAGAGAAGGATTTTATGGAAAGACATGGCTTTGAAGAACAGCCCCTGGATTTGTGCAGGTGACTTAAATGCTATTAGATATCAACATGAGAAATGGGGTGGGGATGACAAGTGGAATGCAAAAATGAGGGAATGTGGGCAGGCTCTAGATAGAGCAGGATTAATGGACTTGAAGTATAATGGTATCAAATTTTATTGGTCCAATGGTCATGTGTTTTTAAAGCTGGATAGTTGATTAGTGAATTCAGCTTGGGTTGATTATTTTCAAACCACTGAAGTTTCTTTTTTGCCTCCAGGGGTTTCGGATCATGCTTGTATTACGGTTAAAATCTCTATGGAGGTAGATAGGGTTAAAGACCATTTAGGTTCAACAATTTTTTAACTAAACATGAAAAGTTTACTCAAGTGGTGAGAGGTGCGTGGAACGGCCATGTTACTGGGAGTAAAATGTTTGTGGTAAGTCAAAAGTTGAAAATGGTAAAGAATGCTTTGAAAATTTACCAACTCAAGTGTCTGAAGCTAGGAAAAAGTTATTGAACATTCAATGCTTGGTGGATTTGGATCCTGGAAATCACGAATTTCAAAGAATAGAAAAGGACTGTCTTAAACAATTTTATAAAGTGTCAAATGCCGAGGAATGTTTATATAGACAGCTATCTAGGATTCAATGGCTGAGGCTAGGAGATCAAAATACAAGTTATTTTCATAAGATTGCTAATCAGAGGAAAGCTCATAACAATATAGTTTCCATAACTAGAAAGGATGGTACTGTTCTGACTGATAAAGGTGATGTTAGTAGAGAGATTGTGGGATTTTACAAGAATCTTTTTGCCAAGAGAGAAGAGGTCAGGATCCCTGTTTTGAATGAGTTTATTCAAAAACCTATTTCTATAGAGCAAAGTATGGACATGAATAGAGATGTGACCAGAGAAGAAATCAAAGCTACCTTCCTTGCAATAAAAGATGACAAAGCCCCAGGGCCGGATGGTTTGAATGCAGTGTTTTATAAGGCGGCTTGGGATGCTATTGGAAATGAGGTGGTGGATGCCATAATGGATTTCTTTGCTTCAGGTCAATTGCTTTCTGAAGTAAATTGTACTTCCATTTCTCTCATCCCCAAAGTTGATAATCCTACTAAAGTGATGGAGTTCAGGCCTATTTCAGTATGCAATGTGTTGTATAAATGCATAGCAAAAATTATTGCTAATAGGTTGAAGCCCATTCTAGACTCGAGTATAAGTGCAAATCAATCTGGGTTTGTTCCGGGTAGGAGTATTTGTGATAATGTTCTGCTAGCTCAAGAGATATTACTTCATTACCATAAAGATGAGTCTCCAGCTAGAGTTGCCATGAAAATTGATTTGACTAAAGCTTATGACTCTGTCTCTTGGGATTTTTTGGGTGAGGTGTTGAAGGGGTTTGGTTTGCCTGATAGAGTTAGAGGTTGGATTCTTACTTGTTGTTCTTGTCCTAAGTTCTCTATAAATATTAATGGTGCTCTTGAAGGGTTTTTCAAAGGGGGAAGAGGGCTTAGGCAAGGGGACCCTATGTCTCCATATCCTTTTGTGATGTGTATGGAAGTTCTCTCAGGGATGTTGAATAAACTGGGGAATAATGACTCTTTTAGGTTCCACGCCAAATGTAAAAAATTGGAGATTAATCGTTTGATGTTTGCTGATGACCTATTCCTATTCTGTGAGGGTAGTGAAAATTCAGTGAACTGTATGTTGGATGTATTGAGGAAGTTTAGTGAATTTTCAGGTTTAATTCCTAATACTTCAAAGAGCTCCATTTTTACATCGGGTGTGGAGGGTAGAGTCTTAGAAAATATTGTCCTTGGGTCCAACTTTTCAATTGGGAAATTGCCTGTCAAGTATTTAGGGGTGCCTCTGATTTCTTCTAAGCTTAATGCGGCTGACTGTCAAGAGTTAGTATTGAAAATTACTAGAAGGGTTCAGGCTTGGAATTGCAGATTCCTTTCCTTTGCGGGTAGGTTACAGTTGATTGCCTCAGTGTTGTTTTCAGTTCAAGTTTATTGGAGTTCTACTTATATCCTTCCAAAATCTGTGTTTAAACAACTGAATGAGATTATGAGGAAATTCTTATGGAAAGGGGCTGATTTGAAGAGTGGTGGTGAGAAATTGGCATGGACTAAAGTGTGTTTGCCGAAAGATGAAGGGGGCTTAGGATTAAAAGATTTGATAGCATGGAATGTGGCAGCTATTGGAAAACAGCTATGGAACCTGTTACAACCTATTCCCACTAACCTCTGGAGTAAGTGGGCAAGGATTGAGCTCATGAAAGACCAGAATTTCTGGTTGCTTAAGGTCCCGGATAAAAGATCTTGGTCTTGGAAGAAGATAATGGGTCTAAGAGATACTTTTAGACAGTACATTGAGTACAAGGTTGGGAATGGTGAAAATATTCTTCTTTGGCATGATGATTGGTTGTATCCCAATTCTATTGTAGAAAAACATGGGGATAGGATTAGGTATGATTCTAGGTTAAGAAACAATTGTAAAGTCAGTGCTATAATAAAAAATGGGCAGTGGTTTCCACCTTTTGCAAACTCTCATAAATTAATGGAGTTAAGAGATGATATTGCTGCCATTCCCCCTCCAAATTGTCATGATGTTGATACTTTGATTTGGAAGCCTACTAGGGGTAAGTACTCTATTAGTTCAGCTTGAAATTTGTTAAGGAACATGGATAATCAAGTTCAATGGTACAAGACTGTGTGGTTCCCAAATAATATTCCAAGACATGCTTACATTTTATGGACTTTAATTCATAATAGGTTGCAGACACAAGATAAATTGGTCCTCTATGGGATGCTTCAACAACAAAAATGTGTCTTTTGTGACTTACCGTGTGAAAGTAGGGAGCATCTATTTTTTGAATGCAGTTTCTCTTCGCAAGTTTGGTCTTCGGTTGCTATTGAAAATGGTTTGAGGCATGTTGGGAAGAGGTGGGTGGATATGGTTAATTGGTGCAATGTCCACTGTACAAATAATACTTTAAAGGCATGTGTTACCAAACTATCATTGGCTGCTAGTGTTTACATTTTATGGAGGGAAATGAATCTCAGGTTGTTTGCTGGAGAGTTTAAAAAGGAGGATCAACTTGTTAAGGGGATAAATTCTTCAGTCAAATTTAGATTGGTCCACTTGTTGGATATTCAAAATGGAGATAGAGTTTCTAGCAATGGGTGAGGGGAATATTGTTTGCTCTTTTTTCTTGGAATTAATGTTCTGGGTATCTGTCTGGATGAGTGGTAGTGAGCATGTTTCAGTGTTGTTGGGGGTATGGTTCAGGATTTGGTTCAGACTTCGTGGGAGGTGTTTTATGATAAATTTTATAAATGTTGCATTATCTTTTCATCCCATTGCTTACATTGTGCAGATTTATAAGTTGGTGGCTGAAGTTCATGGGGTTCGGATGGCTATGAAGACCCTCACTGTGATAGGAATAAGTTTGTGCAATCTGATGAAGATTATGTATATTTTATTTGTAGTGAGGTGTTCTAGAGATATGTTAAACATTTGGTGTTATAGTCTTATGTATTATCAGACTTGTTTTATTGTTGTCAGGGTTATGGTGATTTTTTTTCATATCCCCCTGTGTTTAGAGTAAAGCTTAACTCTTTGGTGGTTTTGGGGGTTCCACCCTTGGGGTATGCCCCAAGTATTTTGTAGGCTTCTAGCCATTTTTTGATTTTTCTATACAATTGACTTACCTTTTAAAAAAAAAATTAAAAAAAATAAAAAAAATAAAAAACAAATAAAATAAAATAAAAATGATTCGAGTGAAATCCGTCCCCCCTTGAAAGTAGAGAAGGTTAGAGAGAAATAAATTGGCGAATTAGGAGAGTGTGGATAATTTTTTTATGCTTTATAACATTGTTGTCCATAAGAGTCTTATAATAGTGAAGTAGTGATGTACAAATACCGATTCAACTAATAGAACGATTCGAGTGAAATCCGTCCCACATAGAAAGAAACGAAGGTTTGAGAAAGGGAAAATGGCTAATTACGAGAGTGTGGAATATTTTATAATGCTTTATAGTATTGTTTTCCATAAGTGTCTTCTAATCGTGAAAGAATGATGTACAAACACCGATTCAACTAATAGGACGATTCGAGTCAAATCCGTCCCACAGAGAAATAAAATGGCCAATTAGGAGAGTGTGGAATATTTTGTTATGCTTTATAGTATTGTTGTCCATTATAGTCTTATAATGTTGAAAGAATGATGTACAAACACCGATTCAACTTATATGACAATTCGAGTGAAATCCGCCGCACTTAGAAAAAAACGGAGGTTGGAGATAAAGAAAAGGGCCAGATAGGAGAGTGCGGACTATATTGGTATGCTTAAAGTTTTTTTGTGCATAAGAGTCTTATAATGGTGAAGAAATGATGTACAAACGCCGATTCAACTCATAGGACGATTTGAGTGAAATCCGTCCCACATTGAAAGAATGGACTATTTTTTTATGCTTTATAGTATTATTGTCCATAAGAGTCTTATAATAGTGAAGGAATGATGTACAAACCTCGATTGAACTAATAGTACGATTCGAGTGAAATCCGTCTCATATAAAAAGAAAAGGAGGTTGGAGAGAAAGAAAATGGTCAATTAGGAGAGTGTTGACTATTTTTTTTTTTTTGAAAGGTAAGTTAATTGTATAGAAAATTAAAAAATGGCTAGAAGCCTACAAAATACTTGGGGCATACCCCAAGGGTGGAACCCCCTAACCCACCAAAGAGTTAAGCTTAACTCTAAACACAGGGGAAAATACAAAAAAATCTCCATAACCCTGACAACAAAAACACAAGTCTGATAATATATAAGACTATAGCAGCCAATGTTTAACAAGTCTCTAGAGCACCTCACTACAAATAAAAAATACATAATCTTCATCAGATTACAAAAATTAATTCCTGTCACTGTGAGGGTCTTCATAGCCATCCGAACCCCTTGAACTTCAGCCACCAACTTATAAAGCTTAATATGAGCCTTGTAATCCCCACAAATGAACATAATCAAGATAAATGAAGGAAATAGCAGAGCATTTGATCCATCATTTTCCATCGTTAAAACCGTGTCCATAAAATGAAGAGCATCCTTGTCAAATAGCCAAGAGCACTAATAAGAGTCTGCCATCACAAAACTGCACTATAAAATAGCCCTGAAACACTGAAAAAACGACCATTTCAGCACTGAAATACTGAAATCTGCACTGAAAAAACTGCATTTCAGCACTGAAATACTGAAATCTGCACTGAAAAAACTGCATTTCAGCACTGAAACACTGAAAATACTGCATTTCAGCACTGAAACAAAACTGCATTTCAGTACTGAAGCATTGAAATCAGCACTGAAAAACTGTATTTCAGCACTGATAAATCTGCACTGATAAACTGCATTTCTGGACGTCACAAGACTGCAGTTTACAAACTGCACTGAAGCACTGCACAACGACCGAAAACAGTAGTAGCCATCCGCGAGGGACTTCATATTCATCCGAACCCCGTGAAACTCAGCCCCCAACTTATAAATCTGCACAATGTAAGCAAAGGGATCAAAATATAATGCAACATTTAAATTTTTTATCATAAACCACCTCCCCCGCATTCTGAACCAAATCCTGATCCATACCCCCAACAACACTGAAACATGTTCTCTACCTCTCATCCAGACAGAGATCCTGAACATAAATTCCAGGAAAACTGAGCAAAAAATAATCCCCTCACCCATTGCTAGAAACTCTATCTCCATTTTGATTATCCAACAAGTGAAACAATCTAAATTTGACAGAAGAATTTATCTCCTTAACAAGTTGATCCTCCTTTTTAAACTCTCCAGCAAACAACCTGAGATTCCTTTCCCTCCATAAAATGTAAACACTAGCAGCCAATGATATTTTGGTAACACATGCCTTTAAATTATTATTTGTACAGTGGACATTGCACCAATTTACCATATCCACCCACTTTTTCCCAACTTGCCTTAAACCATTATCAATTGCAACCAAAGACAAAACTTGAGAAGAGAAGCTGCATTCAAAAAATATATGCTCTCTGCTTTCACACGGTAAGTCACAGAAGACACATTTTTGTTGCTGAATCATCCCATAAAGGACCAATTTTTCTTGTGTTTGCATCCTATTATGAATTAAAGTCCATAAGATGAAAGCATGTCTTGGAATATTATTTGGGAACCACACAGTCTTGTACCATTGAACTTGATTATCCCTGTTCCTTAACAAATTCCAAGCTGAACTAATAGAATACTTACCCCTGGTAGGCTTCCAAATCAAGGTATCAACTTCATGACAATCTGGAGGGGGAAGGGTAGCAATATCATCTCTTAACTCCATTAATTTATGTGAGTTTGCAAAAGGAGGAAACCATTGCCCATTTCTGATTATAGCATTGACTTTACAATTGTTTCTTAACCCAGAATCATACCTGATCCTATCCCCATGTTTTTCAACAATAGAATTGGGATACAACCAACCATCATGCCAAAGAAGAATATTATCGCCATTCCCAACCTTGTACTCAATGTATTGTCTAAATCTATCTCTTAGACCCATTATCTTCTTCCATGACCAAGATCTTTTCTCCGGGACCTTAAGCAGCCAGAAATTCTGGTCTTTCATGAGCTCAATCCTTGCCCACTTACTCCAGAGGTTAGTGGGAATAGGTTGTAACAGGTTCCATAGCTGCTTACCAATAGCTGCCACATTCCAAGCTATCAAATCTTTTAATCCTAAGCCCCCTTCATCTTTCGGCAAACACACTTTAGCCCATGCCAACTTCTCACCAGCACTCTTCAAATCAGCCCCTTTCCATAATAATTACCTCATTATCTCATTCAGTTGTTTAAACACAGATTTAGGAAGGATATAAGTAGAACTCCAATAAACCTGAACTAAAAACAACACTGAGGCAATCAATTGTAACTTACCCGCAAATGAGAGGAATCTGAAATTCCAAGCCTGAACCCTTCTGGTAATTTTCAATACTAACTCTTGACAGTCAGCTGCATTAAGCTTAGAAGAAATCAGAGGCACCCCTAAGGACAATATTTTCTAAGATTCTACCCTCCATACCCGATGTAAAAATGGAGCTCTTTGAAGTATTAGGGATTAAACCTGAAAAATCACTAAACTTCCTCAAAACATCCAGCATACAGTTCACTGAATTTTCACTACCCTCAGAGAAAAGGAATAGGTCATCAGCAAACATCAAATGATTAATCTCCAATTTTTTACATTTGGCGTGGAACCTAAAAGAGTCATTATTCCCCAGTTTATTCAACATCCCTGAGAGAACTTCCATACATATCACAAAAAGATATGGAGACATAGGGTCCCCTTGCCTAAGCCCTCTTCCCCCTTTGAAAAACCCTTCAAGAGCACCATTAATATTTATAGAGAACTTAGGGGAAGAGCAACAAGTAAGAATCCAACCTCTAACTCTATCAGGCAAACCAAAACACTTCAGCACCTCACCCAGAATATCCCAAGAGACAGAGTCATAAGCTTTAGTCAAATCACTTTTCATGGCAACTCTAGCTGGAGACTCATCTTTATGGTAATGGAGTAAAATCTCTTGAGCTAACAGAACATTATCACAAATACTCCTACCCGGAACAAACCCAGATTGATTAGCACTTATACTCGAGTCTAGAATGGGTTTCAACCTATTAGCAATAATTTTTTCTATGCATTTATACAACACATTGCATACAGAAATAGGTCTGAACTCCGTCACTTTAGTAGGATTATCAACTTTGGGGATGAGAGTAATGGAAGTACAGTTTACTTCAGAAAGTAACTGACCTGAAGCAAATAAATCCATTATGGCATCCACCACCTCATTTCCAATAACATCCCAGGCCGCCTTATAAAACACTGCATTCAAACCATCCGGACTTGGGGCTTTGTCATCTTTAATTGCAAGGAAAGTAGCTTTGATTTCTTCTCTGGTCACATCTCTATTCATGTCCATACTTTGCTCTAGAGAAATAGGGTGTTGAATAAACTCATTCAAAACAGGGATCCTGACCTCTTCTCTCTTGGCAAAAAGATTCTTGTAAAATCCCACAATCTCTCTACTAACATCACCTTTATCAGTCAGAACAGTGCCATCCTCTCTAGTTATGGAAATTATATTGTTAAGAGCTTTCCTCTGATTAGCAATCTTATGAAAATAGCTGGTGTTTTGATCTGCTAGCCTCAGCCATTGAATCCTAGAAAGCTGTCTATATAAACATTCCTCGGCATTTGACACTTTATAAAATTGTAAACTGAAAGAAGAGGTGGTTGGAGAGAAAGAAAAGACTCAATTAGGAGAGTGTGGACTATTTTTTTATGCTCTACAGTATTTTTGTCCATAAGAGTCTTATAATAGTGAAGTAATGATGTACAAACACCGATTCAACTAATAGGATGATTCGAGTGAAATCCGTCTCTTATAGAAAGAAAGGGGTCAGTTGTGACCGTGTGGACTATTTTGGTATACTTTATTGTATTGTTGTCCATAAGAGTCTTATAATTTGTTAAGGAATGATGTATAAACACCGATTCAACTCATAGGACAATTCGAGTGAAATCCGTCCCACATTGAAACAAGAGAAGGTTGGAAAGAAAGAAAATGGCCAATTAGGATTGTGGACTATTTTTTTATGCTTTATAGTATTGTTGTCCATAAGAGTCTTATAATACTGAAGTAATGATGTACAAACACCGATTCAACTAATATGACGATTCGAGTTAAATCCGTCCCACACAGAAAGAAAAGAAGGTTTGAGAAAAAAAATGGCTAAAAGATGGATCAAATGCTCTGCTATTTGTTTCATTTATCTTGATTATGTTCATATGTGGGGATTTCAAGGCTCATATTAAGATTTATAAGTTGGTGGATGAAGTTCACCGGGTTCGGATGGCTATGAAGACCTTCACGGTGATAGGAATTAATTTTTGTAATCTGATGAAGATTATGTTTATTTTATTTGCAATGAGGTGCTCTAGATATATGTTAAACATTGGTTGTTATAGTCTTAGGCATTATCAGACTTATTTTTTTGTTGTCAGGGATATGGTGTTTTTCTTGTATTTTCCCCTGTGTTCAGAGTTAAGCTTAACTCTTTGGTGGGATTGGGGGTTCCACCCTTGGGGTATGCCCCAAGTTTTTGTAGGCTTCAAGCCATTTTTTAATTTTTCTATAAATTGACTTACCTTTCAAAAAAGAAAAAAAATATTTTTAGAAGCTTTATAGTATTGTTTTCCATAAGTTTCTTATAATTGTGAAGGAATGATGTACGAACACCGATTCAACTAATAGGACGATTCGAGTCAAATCCGTCCCACATAGAAAGAAAATGAGGTTGGAGAGAAAGAAAATGGCCAATTAGGAGAGTGTGGAATATTTTGTTATGCTTTATAGTATTGTTTTCCATTAGAGTCTTATAATGTTGAACGAATGATGTACAAACACCGATTCAACTTATATGACAATTCGAGTGAACTCCGTCGCACTTAGAAAGAAACGGAAGTTGGAAATAAAGAAAAGGGCCAGATAGGAGTGTGCGGACTATATTGGTATGCTTCATAGTTTTTTTGTGCTTAAGAATCATATAGTGGTGAAGAAATGATGTACAAACACCGATTCAACTCATAGGACGATTCGAGTGAAATCCGTCCCACATTAAAAGAATAGGAGGTTGGGGAGAAACAAAAGGACCAATTAGGAGAGTGTGGACTATTGTTTTATGCCTTATAGTATTGTTGTCTACAAGAGTTATATAATAGTGAAGGAACGATGTACAATCCCCGATTGAACTAATAATACGATACGAGTGAAATCCGTCCCACATAAAAAGATGAGGAGGTCGGAGAGAAAAAAAAGGGCCAATTAGGAGAGTGTGGACTATTTTGTTATGCTGTATATTATTGTTGTCCATAAGAGTCTTTATAGTGTTCATGAATGATGTACAAACATCGATTCAACTCATAGGACGATTCGAGTGAAATCCGCCCCACATTGAAAGAAGAGGAGGTTGGAGAGAAAGAAAATGGCCAATTAGGAGTGTTGAATATTTGTTTATGCTTTATAGTATTATTGCCCATAAGAGTCTTTATAGTGTTCATGAATGATGTACAAACACCGATTCAACTCATAGGATGATTCGAGTGAAATCCGTCCCACATAGAAAGAAAAGAAGGTTTGAGAAAAAGAAAATGGCTAATTACGAGAGTGTGGAAAATTTTGTAATGCTTTATAGTATTGTTTTCCATAAGTGTCTTATAATCGTGAAAGAATGATGTACAAACACTGATTCAACTAATAGGACGATTCGAGTCAAATCCGTCACATAGAGAAAGAAAATGGCCAATTGGGAGAGTGTGGACTATTTTTTTATGCTTTATAGTATTGTTGTCCATTAGAGTCTTATAATGTTGAAGGAATGATGTACAAACACCGATTCAACTTATATGACAATTCGAGTGAAATCCGTCGCACTTAGAAAAAAATGGAGGTTAGAGATAAAGAAAAGGGCCAGATAGGAGAGTGCGGACTATATTGGTATGCTTCATAGTTTTTTTGTGCATAATAATCTTATAATGGTGAAAAAATGATCTACAAACACCGATTCAACTCATAGGACGATTCGAGTGAAATCCGTCCCACATTGATAAAATAGGCGGTTGGAGAGAAAGAAAATGGCCAATTAGGAGAGTGGACTATTTTTTTATGCTTTATAGTATTGTTGTCCATAAGAGTCTTATAATAGTGAATGAATGATGTCCAAACCTCGATTGAACTAATAGTACGATTCGAGTGAAATCCGTCCCACAAAGAAAGAAAAGGAGGTTGGAGAGAAAGAAAATGGTAAATTAGGAGATTGTGGATTATTTTGTTATGCTGTATATTATTGTTCTCGATAAGAGTCTTTTTATTGTTCATGAATGATGTAGAAACACCGATTCAACTCATAGTATGATTCGAATGAAATCCATCCCACATTGAAAGAAGAGGTGGTTGGAGAGAAAGAAAAGAGCCAATTAGGAGAGTGTGGACTATTTTTTTATGCTCTATAGTATTGTTGTCCATAAGAGTCTTATAATAGTGAAGTAATGATGTACAAACACCGATTCAACTAATAGGACGATTCGAGTGAAATCCGTCCCTTATAGAAAGAAAAGTGTCAGTTGTGACCGTGTGGACTATTTTGGTATACTTTATTGTATTGTTGTCCATAAGAGTCTTATAATTTGTGAAGGAATGATGTATAAACACCGATTCAACTCATAGGACAATTCGAGTGAAATCCGTCCCACATTGAAACAAGAGAAGGTTGGAAAGAAAGAAAAGGGCCAATTAGGAGTGTGGACTATTTTTTTATGCTTTATAGTATTGTTCTCCATAAGAGTCTTCTAATAGTGAAGTAATGATGTACAAACACCGATTCAACTAATAGGACGATTCGATTTAAATTCGTCCCACACAGAAAGAAAAGAAGGTTTGAGAAAAAAAATGGCTAATTAGGAGAGTGGAATATTTTGTGAAGCTTTATAGTGTTGTTTTCCATAAGTGTCTTATAATTGTGAAGGAATGATGTACGAATACCGATTCAACTAATAGGACGATTCGAGTCAAATCCGTCCCACATAGAAAGAAAAGGAGGTTGGAGAGAAAGAAAATGGCCAATTAGGAGAGTGTGGAATATTTTGTTATGCTTTATAGTATTGTTTTCCATTAGTCCTATAATGTTGAACGAATGATGTACAAACACCGATTCAACTTATATGACAATTCGAGTGAACTCCGTCGCACTTAGAAAGAAACGGAGGTTGGAGATAAAGAAAAGGGCCAGATAGGAGTGTGCGGACTATATTGGTATGCTTCATAGTTTTTTTGTGCTTAAGAATCATATAGTGGTGAAGAAATGATGTACAAACACCGATTCAACTCATAGGACGATACGAGTGAAATCCGTCCCACATTAAAAGAATAGGAGGTTGGGGAGAAAGAAAAGGACCAATTAGGAGAGTGTGGAATATTTTTTTATGCCTTATAGTATTGTTGTCTACAAGAGTTATATAATAGTGAAGGAACGATGTACAATCCCCGATTGAACTAATAATACGATACGAGTGAAATCCGTCCCACATAAAAAGATGAGGAGGTTGGAGAGAAAGAAAAGGTCCAATTAGGAGAGTGTGGACTATTTTGTTATGGTGTATATTATTGTTGTCCATAAGAGTCTTTATAGTGTTCATGAATGATGTACAAACACCGATTCAACTCATAGGACAATTCGAGTGAAATCCGCCACACATTGAAAGAAGAGGAGGTTGGAGAGAAAGAAAATGGCCAATTAGGAGTGTGGACTATTTTTTTATGCTTTATAGTATTATTGTCCATAAGAGTCTTTATAGTGTTCATGAATGATGTACAAAAACCGATTTAACTCATAGGGCGATTCGAGTGAAACCGTCCCACATTAAAAGAAGAGGAGGTTGGAGAGAATGAAAAGGGCTAATTAGGAGAGTGTGGACTATTATTTTATGCTGTATAGTATTGTTGTTCATAAGAGTTTTATAATAGTGAAGTAATGATGTACAAACACCGATTCAACTAATAGGACGATTCGAGTGAAATCCGTCCCTTATAGAAAGAAAAGTGTTAGTTGTGACCGTGTGGACTATTTTGGTATACTTTATTGTATTGTTGTCCATAAGAGTTTTATATTTTGTGAAGGAATGATGTATTAACACCAATTCAACTCATAGGACAATTCGAGAGAAATCCGTCCCACATTGAAACAAGAGAAGGTTGGAAAGAAAGAAAAGGGCCAATTAGGAGTGTTGACTATTTTTTATGCTTTATAGTATTATTGTCCATAAGAGTCTTCTAATAGTGAAGTAATGATGTACAAACACAGATTCAACTAATAGGACGATTCGAGTCAAATCCGTCCCACACAGAAAGAAAAGAAGGTTTGAGAAAAAAAAAATGGCTAATTAGGAGACTGTAATATTTTGTGAAGCTTTAAAGTATTGTTTTCCAAAAGTGTCTTATAATTGTGAAGGAATGATGTACGAATACCGATTCAACTAATATGACGATTCGAGTCAAATCCGTCCCACATAGAAAGAAAAGGAGGTTGGAGATAAAGAAAATGGCCAATTAGGAGAGTGTGGAATATTTTGTTATGCTTTATAGTATTCTTTTCCATTAGAGTCTTATAATGTTGAACGAATGATGTACAAAAACCAATTCAACTTATATGACAATTCAACTGAACTCCGTCGCACTTAGAATGAAACGGAGGCTGGAGATAAAGAAAAGGGCCAGATAGGAGTGTGCGGACTATATTAGTATGCTTCATAGTTTTTTTGTGCCTAAGAATCTTTTAGTGGTGAAGAAATGATGTACAAACACCGATTCAACTCATAGGACGATTCGAGTGAAATCCGTCCCACATTGAAAGAATACGAGGTTGGAGAGAAAGAAAAGGACCAATTAGGAGAGTGTGGACTATTGTTTTATGCTTTATAGTATTGTTGTCCACAAGAGTCTTATAATAGTGAATGAATGATGTACAATCCCCGATTGAACTAATAATACGATTCGAGTGAAATCCGTCCCACATAGAAAGATGAAGAGGTTGGAGAGAAAGTAAAGGGCCAATTAGGCGAGTGTGGTCTATTTTGTTATGCTGTATATTATTGTCATCCATAAGAGTATTTATAGTGTTCATGAATGATGTACAAACACCGATTCAACTCATAGGACGATTCAAGTGAAATCCGCCCCACATTGAAAGAAGAGGAGGTTGGAGAGAAAGAAAATGGCCAATTAGGAGTGTGGACTATTTTTTTATGCTTTATATTATTGTTGTCCATAAGAGTATTTATAGTGTTCATGAATGATGTACAAAAACCGATTTAACTCATAGGGCGATTCGAGTGAAATCCGTCCCACATTAAAAGAAGAGGAGGTTGGAGAGAATGAAAAGGGCTAATTAGGACTGTGCACTATTTTTTTATGCTTTATAGTATTGTTTTCCATAAGTGTCTTATAATTGTGAAGGAATGATGTACGAACACCGATTCAACTAATAGGACGATTCGAGTCAAATCCGTCCCACACAGAAAGAAAAGGAGGCTAGAGCGGAAGAAAATGGCCAATTTGGAGAGTGTGGAATATTTTGTTATGCTTGATAGTATTTTTGTCCAATATAGTCTTATAATGTTGAACGAATGATGTACAAACACCGATTCAACTTATATGACAATTCGAGTGAAATCCGTCGCACTTAGAAAGAAACGGAGGTTGGAGAGAAAGAAAAGGGCCAGATAGGAGAGTGCGGACTATATTTGTATGCTTCAAGTTTTTTTGTGCATAAGAATCTTATAGTGGTGAAGAAATGATGTATAAACACCGATTCAACTCATAAACTGATTCGAGTAAAATCTGTCCCACATTGAAAGAATAGGAGGTTAGAGAGACAGAAAAGGGCCAATTAGGAGAGTGTGGACTATTTTTTTTATGCTTTATTGTATTGTTGTCCAGAAGAGTCTTATAATAGTGAAGGAATGATGTACAAACCCCGATTGATCTAATAGTACAATTCGAGTGCAATCCGTCCCACATAGAAAGAAAAAGAGGTTGGAGAGGAAGAAAAGGGCTAATTAGGAGAGTGTGGACTATTTAGTTATGCTGTATATTAATTTTGTCCATAAGAGTCTTTATAGTGTTCATAAAAGATGTACAAACACCGATTTAACTCATAGGACGATTCGAGTGAAATCCGTCCCACATTAAAAGGAGAGGAAGTTGGAGAGAATGAAAAGGGCCAATTAGGACTGTGCACTGTTTTTTTATGCTTTATAGTATTATTTTCCATAAGAGTCTTTATAGTGTTCATGAATGATGTACAAACACCGATTCAACTGATAGAACGATTTGAGTGAAATCCGTCCCACATTAAAAGAAGAGGAGGTTGGAGAGAATGAAAAGGACCAATTAGGACTGGGCACTATTTTTTTATGCTTTATAGTATTGTTTTCCATAAGTGTCTTATAATTGTGAAGGAATGATGTACGAACACCGATTCAACTAATAGGACGATTCGAGTCAAATCCGTCCCACATAGAAAGAAAATGAGGTTAGAGAGGAAGAAAATGGCCAATTTGGCAAAAATTAAATTAAATACATGGCGTCGCCCAAGTATTAATTTGTGTAATCTGATGAAGATTATGTATATTATATTTGTGGTGAGGTGTTATAGAGATATGTTAAACATTTGTGGTTATAGTCTTATGTTTTATCAGACTTATTTAATTGTTGTAAAGGTTATGGTGATTCTCTTGTATAATCCCCTGTGTTTAGAGTTAAGCTTAAATCTTTGGTGGGTTTGGGGGTTCCACCCTTCGGGTATGCCCCAAGTTTTCTTGTAGGCTTTTTACCATTTTTTATTTTCTATAAAATTGACTTACCTTTCAAAAAAAAAAAAAGGCCAATTTGGAGAGTGTGGAATATTTTCTTATGCTTTATAGTATTGTTGTGTATTAGAGTCTTATAATGTTGAACGAATGATGTACAAACATCGATTCAACTTATATGAAAATTCAAGTGAACTCCGTCGCACTGAGAAAGAAACGGAGGTTGGAGATAAAGAAAATGGCCAGATAGGAGAGTGCGGACTATATTGGTATGCTTCATAGTTTTTTTGTGCTTAAGAATCTTATAGTGGTGAATAAATGATGTTGAAACACCGATTCAACTCATAGGACGATTCGAGTGAAATCCGTCCCACATTGAAAGAATAGGAGGTTGGAGAGAACAAAAAGGACCAATTAGGAGAGTGTGGACTATTTTTTTATGCTTTATAGAATTTTTGTCCATAAGAGTCTTATAATAGTGAAGGAATGATGTACAAACCCCGATTGAACTAATAGTACGATTCCAGTGAAATCAGTTCCACATAGAAAGATTAGGAGGTTGGAGAGAAAGAAAAAGGCCAATTATGTGAGTGTAGACTATTTTGTTATGCTGTATATTATAGTCGTCCATAAGAGTCTTTATAGTGTTCATGAATGATGTACAAACACCGAATCAACTCATAGGACGATTTGAGTGAAATCCGTCCCACATTGAAAGAAGAGAAGGTTGGAGAGAAAGAAAAGGGCCAATTAGGAGTGTGGACTATTTTTTATGCTTTATAGTATTTTTGTCCATAAGAGTCTTTATAGTGTTCATGAATGATGTTCAAACACCGATTCAACTCATAGGACGATTTGAGTGAAATTCGTCCCACATTGAAAGAAGAGGAGGTTCGAGAGAAAGAAAAGGGCCAATTAGGAGTGTGGACTATTTTTTTATGCTTTATAGTATTGTTGTCCATAAGATACTTTATAGTGTTCATGAATGATGTATAAACACCGATTAAATTCATAGGATGATTAGAGTGAAATCCGTCCCACATTGAAAGAAGAGGAGGTTGGAGAGAAAGAAAAGGGCCAATTAGGAGTGTGGACTATTTTTTTATGCTTTATAATATTGTTGTCCATAAGAGTCTTATAATAGTGAAGTAATGATGTACAAACACCGATTCAACTAATATGATGATTCGAATGAAATCCGTCCCATATAGAAAAAGAATGGTCAGTTGTGAGCGTGTGGACTATTTTGGTATACTTTATTGTATTGATGTCCATAAGATTCTTAAAATTTGTGAATGAATAATGTATAAACACCGATTCAACTCATAGGAGAATTCAAGTGAAATCCGTCCCACATTGAAACAAGAGAAGGTTGGAAAGAAAGAAAAGGGCCAATTAGGAGAGTGTGGACTATTTTTTTCTGCTTTATAGTATTGTTGTCCATAAGAGTCTTAGAATTAGGTGAGTGTGGATGTACAAACACCGATTCAACTAATAGGATGATTCGAGTCAAATCCGTCCCACACAGAAAGAAAAGGAGTTGGGAGAGAAAGAAAATGGCCAATTAGGAGAGTGTGGAATAATTTGTTATGCTTTATAGTATTTTTGTCCAATATTGTCTTATAATGTTGAATGAATGATGTACAAACACCGATTCAACTTATATGACAATTCGAGTGAAATCCGTCGCACTTAGAAAGAAACGGAGGTTAGAGAGAAAAAAAAGGGCCAGATAGGAGAGTGCGGACTATATTGGTATGCTTAAAGTTTTTTTGTGCATAAGAATCTTATAGTGGTGAATAAATGATGTACAAGCACCGATTCAACTCATAAAATGATTCGAGTGAAATCTGTCCCACATTGAAAGAATAGGAGGTTGGAGAGATAGAAATGGGCCAATTAGGAGAGTGTGGACTATTTTTTTTATGCTTTATAGTATTGTTGTCCAGAAGAGTCTTATAATAGTGAAGGAATGATGTACAAACCCCGATTGATCTAATAGTACGATTCGAGTGCAATCCGTCCCACATAGAAAGAAAAAGAGGTTGGAGAGGAAGAAAAGGGCTAATTAGGATAGTGTGGACTATTTAGTTATCCTGTATATTAATTTTGTCCATAAGAGTCTTTATAAATGAGTAAAAATGAGGGAATGTGGTCAGGCTCTTGACAAAGCAGGATTAATGGATTTGAAGTATAATGGTATCAAATTTTCTTGGTCCAATGGTCATGTGTTTAGTAAGCTGGATAGATGCTTAGTGAATTCAGCTTGGGTTGATTATTTTCAAACCACTGAAGTTTCTTTTTTGCCTCCAGGGGTTTCGGATCATTCTTGTATTACAGTTAAAATTCCTATGGAGGTAGAGAGGGTTAAAAGACCGTTTAGGTTCAACAATTTTTTAACTAAACATGAAAAGTTTACTCAAGTGGTGAGAGAAGCGTGGAAAGGCCAGGTTACGGGGAGTAAAATGTTTGTGGTAAGTCAGAAGCTGAAAATGGTTAAGAATGCTTTGAAAATTCTCAATAAAACAAACTTTGATAATTTACCAAGTCAAGTTTCCGAAGCTAGGAAAAAGTTATTGAACATTCAATGCTTGGTGGATATGGATCCTGGAAATCAAGAGTTGCAAAGCATTGAAAAAGATAGTCTTAAACAATTTTACAAAGTGTCAAATGCGGAGGAATGTTTATATAGACAGTTATCTAGGATTCAATGGCTGAGGCTAGGAGATCAAAACACCAGCTATTTTCATAAGATAGCTATTTTCATAAGAGAGATTGTGGGTTTTTACAAGAACCTCTTTGCAAAGAGAGGGGAGGTCAGGATCCCTGTTTTGAATGAGTTTATTCAACATCCTATTTCTCTTGAGCAAGGTAGGGACATGAATAGAGATGTGACCAGAGAAGAAATCAAAGCTACTTTCCTTGCTATCAAAGATGACAAAGCTCCACGGCCGGATGGTCTGAATGCTGTGTTTTATAAGGCTGCCTGGGATGTTATTGGAAATGAGGTGGTGGATGCCATTATGGATTTTTTTGCTTCAGGGCAGTTGCTTTCTGAGTTAAATTGTACTTCCATCTCTCTTATTCCCAAAGTGGATAATCCTACTAAAGTGACAGAGTTTAGGCCTATTTCAGTTTGCAATGTGTTGTATAAATGCATAGCCAAAATTATTGCTAATAGGCTGAAGCCCATTCTAGATTCGTGTATAAGTGCAAATCAATCAGGGTTTGTTCCTGGTAGGAGTATTTGTGATAATATTTTGCTAGCACAAGAGATATTACTCCATTACCATAAAGATGAGTCCCCAGCAAGAGTTGACATGAAAATTGATTTGACTAAAGCTTATGATTCTGTCTCTTAGGATTTTTTGGGTGAGGTGTTGAAGTGTTTTGGGTTGCCTGAAAGAGTTAGAGGTTGGATTCTTGCTTGTTGCTCTTCTCCTAAGTTTTCTATTAATATTAATGGAGCTCTTGAAGGGTTTTTCAAAGGGGGAAGAGGGCTTAGGCAAGGGGATCCTATGTCTCCTTATCTTTTTGTGATGTGTATGGAAGTTCTTTCAGGAATGTTGAAAAAGTTGGGGAAAAATGACGCGTTTAAGTTCCATACCAAATGTAAAAAATTGGAGATTAATCACTTGATGTTTGCTGATGACCTATTCCTCTTCTGTGAGGGTAGTGAAAATTCAGTGAATTGTATGTTGGTTGTATTGAGGAAGTTTAGTGATTTTTCAGGTTTATTTCCTAATACCTCAAAGAGCTCCATTTTTACATCGGGTGTGGAGGGTAGAGTTTTGGATAATATTATCCGCGGGTCAAAATTTTCAATTGGAAAATTGCCTGTCAAGTATCTAGGGGTGCCTCTAATTTCTTCTAAGCTTAATGCTAATGATTGTCAAGAGTTAGTTTTGAAAATTACTAGAAGGGTTCAGTCTTGGAATTGCAGATTCCTTTCCTTTGCAGGTAGGTTACAATTGATTGCCTCGGTGTTGTTTTCAGTTCAAGTTTATTGGAGTTCTACTTATATCCTTCCAAAATCGGTGTTTAAACAGCTGAATGAGATTATGAGGAAATTCTTGTGGAAATGGGCTGACTTGAAGAGTGAAGGTGAGAAAATGGCATGGACTAAAGTGTGTTTGCCGAAGGATGAAGGGGGCTTAGGCTTAAAAGATTTGATAGCTTGGAATGTGGCTGCTATTGGTAAGCAGCTTTGGAACCTATTGCAGCCTATTCCCACCAACCTTTGGAGTAAGTGGGCTAGGATAGAGCTCATGAAAGACCAAAATTTTTGGTTGCTTAAGGTCCCGGATAAAAGATCTTGGTCATGGAAAAAGATAATGGGGTTAAGAGATACATTTAAACATTACATTGAGTACAAGGTTGGGAATGGAAAAAATATTCTTCTTTGGCATGATGATTGGTTGTATCCCACTTCTATTGTAGAAAAACATGGGGATAGGATCAGGTATGATTCTAGGTTAAGAAACAATTGTAAAGTCAATGCCATAATCTGAGATGGGCAATGGTACCCTCATTTTGCAAACTCTCACAAATTAATGGAGTTAAGAGATGATATTGCAATCCTCCCCCCTCCTGATTGCCATGATGTTGATACTTTGATTTGGAAACCTACCAAGGATAAGTATTCTATTAGCTCGGCTTGGAATTTGTTAAGGAACAGGGATAGTCAAGTTAAATGGTACAAGACTGCGTGGTTCCCAAATAATATTCCAAGACATGCTTTCATTTTATGGACTTTAATTCATAATAGGATGCAAACTCAAGATAAATTGGTCATTTATGGGTTGCTTCAACAACAAAAATGTGTCTTCTGTGACTTACCGTGTGAAAACAGGGAACATCTATTTTTTGAATGCAGTTTCTCTTCTCAAGTTTGGTCTTCGGTTGCTATTGAAAATGGTTTGAAGCAAGTTGGGAAGAAGTGGGTGGATATAGTAAATTGGTGCAATGACCATTGTACTAACAATACTTTAAAGGCATGTGTTACCAAACTCGCATTGGCTGCAAGTGTTTACATCTTATGGAGGGAGAGGAACCTCAAGTTGTTTGCAGGAGAGTTTAAAAAAGAGGTTCAACTTGTTCAGGAGATAAATTCTTCTGTCAAATTTAGATTGTATCACTTGTTGGATATTCAAAATGGAGATAGAGTTTCAAGCAATGGGTGAGGGGAATATTTGCTCAGTTTTCCTGGAATTTATGTTCTAGGTTTGTGTTTGGATGAGTGGTAGAGAGTCAGTGTTTCTGGGTTTATGGTTCAGGAAATGGTTCAGACTTCGTGGGAGGTACTTTGTGATCTTTTCTATAAATGTTGCTTTGTCTTTTGATTCCTTTGTTTACACTGTGCAAATTTATAAGTTGGTTGCTGAAGTTCAAGGGGTCCGGATGGCTATGAAGACTCTCACTGTGATAGAAATTAATTTCTGTAATCTGATGAAGATTATGTATATTATATTTGTGGGGAGGTGCTCTAGAGATATGTTAAACATTGGTTGCTATAGTCTTATGTTTTATCAAACTTGTTTTTTTGCTGTAAGGGTTATGGTGATTCTCTTGTATAATCCCCTGTGTTTAGAGTTAAGCTTAACTCTTTGGTGGGTTTGGGGGTTCCACCCTTGGGGTATGCCCCAAGTATTTTGTAGGCTTCTAGCCATTTTTTTATTTTCTATAATATTGACTTACTTTTCAAAAATAAAATAAAATAGTGTTCATAAATGATGTACAAACACCGATTTAACTCATAGGACGATTCGAGTGAAATCCGTCCCACATTAAAAGAAGAGGAGGTTGGAGAGAATGAAAAGGGCCAATTAGGACTGTGCACTATTTTTTTATTCTTTATAGTATTGTTGTCCAGAAGAGTCTTATAATAGTGAAGGAATGATGTACAAACCCCGATTGAACTAATAGTACGATTCGAGTGTCATTCGTCCCACATAGAAAGAAAAAGAGGTTGGAGAGAAAGAAAATGGCTAATTAGGAGAGTGTGGACTATTTTGTTATGCTGTATATTAATTTTGTCCATAAGAGTTTTTATATTGTTAATGAATTATGTACGAATACCGATTCAACTTATATGACATTCAAGTGAAATCCGTCCCAGTTAGAAGGAAACGAAAGTCGGAGAGAAAGAAAAGGGTCAATTAGGAGAGTGTGGACTATTTTGGTTTGCTTTACAGTATTTTTGTCCATAAGAGTCTTATAATGTTGAAGGGATGATGTACAAACACTGATTCAACTTATATCATGATTCCAGTAAAATCCGTCCCATATAGAAAGAAGAGGAGGTTGGAAAGAAAGAAAATGGCCAATTAGGAGAGTTTAGAATATTTTGTTATGCTTTATAGTATTTTTATCCATAGAAGTCTTATAATATTGAAGGGAATGATGTACAAACACCGATTCAACTTATATGACAATTCGAGTGAAATCCGTCGCACTTAGAAAAAAACAGAGGTAGAAGAGAAATAAAAGGGTCAGATAGGAAAGTGCGGACTATATTGGTATGCTTCATAGTGTAGTTGAGCATAAGAATCTTATAATGGTGAAGAAATGATGTACAAACACCGATTGAACTTATTAGGACAATTCGGTTGAAATCTGACCCACTTAGAAAGAAAAGGAGGTAGGAGAGAAAGAAAAGGGTCAGTTGGGAGCGTGTGGACTATTTTGGTATACTGTATAGTATTTTTGTCCATAAGATTCTTATAATTTGTGATGGAATGATGTACAAACACCGATTGAACTTATAGGACAATTCGGTTGAAATCTGACCCATTTTGAAAGAAAAGGAGGTTGGAGAGAAAGAAAAGGGTCAGTTGGGAGCGTGTGGACTATTTTGGTATACTGTATAGTATTTTTGTCCATAAGGTTCTTATAATTTGTGATGGAATGATGTACAAACACCGATTCAACTCATAGGACGATTCGAGTGAAATTCGTCCCACATTGAAAGAAGAGGAGGTAGGAGAGAAAGAAAAGGGCCAATTAGGAGAGTGTGAAATATTTTTTTATGCTTTATAGTATTGTTGTCCATAAGAGTCTTATAATAGTGAAGTAATGATGTACATACACCGATTCAACTAATAGGATGATTCCAGTGAAATCCTTCCCACATAGAAAGAAAAGGGTCAGTTGTGAGCGTGTGGACTATTTTGGTATACTTTATGTTATTTATGTCCATAAGAGTCTTATAATTTGTGAAGAAATGATGTATAAACACCGATTCAACTCATTGGATAATTCGATTCAAATCTGTCCCACATTCAAACTAGAGGAGGTTGGAGAGAAAGAAAATGTCTCATTAGGAGAGTGTAGACTATTTTGTTATGCTTTAAAGTATTATTGTCCATAAGAGTCTGATAATAGTGTAGGAATGTTGTACAAACCCCGATTCAACAAATAAGATGACTCGAGTGAAATCCGTCCCACATTGAAGAAATGGTGGTTTGAGAAAAAGGAAAGCGCCAATTAGGAGAGTGTGGACTATTTGGTTATGCAGTATATTATTGTTGTCCATAAGAGTCTTAGAATGATGAAGGAATGATGTACAAACACCGATTCAACTTATATGACACTTCGAGTGAAATCCGTCGCAGTTAGAAAGAAACGGAGGTTGGAGATAAAGAAAAGGGCCAGATAGGAGAGTGCGGACTATATTGGTATGCTTCATAGTTTTTTTGTGCAAAATAATCTTATAGGGGTGAAGAAATGATGTACAAACACCGATTAAACTCATAGGACGATTCGAGTGAAATCCGTCCCACATTGAAAGAATAGGAGGTTGGAGAGAAAGAAAATGGCCAATTAGGAGATTGTGGACAATTTTTTTATGCTTTATAGTACTGTTGTCCATAAGAGTCTTATAATAATGAAGGACTAATGTACAAACCCCGATTGAACTAATAGTACGATTCGAGTGAAATCCGTCCCATATAGAACGAAAAAGGAGGTTGGAGAGAAAGAAAAGGGCCAATTAGGAGAGTGTGGACTATTTTGTTATGTTGTATATTATTGTTGTCCACAAGAGTCTTTATATTGTTAATGAATGCTGTACAAATACCGATTCAACTTATATGACATTCAAGTGAAATCCGTCTCACTTAAAAAGAAACGAAAGTCGGAGAGAAAGGAAATGGCCAATTAGGAGAGTGTGGACTATTTGGTTTTGCTTTATAATATTGTTGTCCATAAGAGACTTATAATGTTGAAGGGATGATGTACAAACACCGATTCAACTTATAACACGATTTGAGTAAAATCCGTCCCACTTAGAATGAAACGGAGGCTGGACAGAAGGAAATGGGCCAGTTAGCAGAGTGTGGACAATTTTCCAATGCTTTATAGTTCTGTTTTCCATAAGAGTCTTATAATGTTTAAGGAATGATGTACAAACACAGATTCAACTAATAGGACAATTCAAGTGAAATCCGTCCCATATAAAAAGAAAAGGAGGTTGGAGAGAAAGAAAATGGCCAATTAGGAGAGTTTAGAATATTTTGTTATGCTTTATAGTATTTTTGTCCATATGAGTCATATAATATTGAAGGAATGATGTATAAACACCGATTCAACTTATATGACAATTCGAGTGGAATCCGTCGCACATAGAAAAAAATGGAAGTTGAAGAGAAATAAAAGGGTCAAATAGGAAAGTGCGGACTATATTGGTATGGTTCATTGTGTTGTTGTGCCTAAGAATCTTATAGTGCTGAAGAAATGATGTACAAATATCGATTTAACTTATAGGACAATTCGAGTGAAAACCGACCTACTTACAACGAAAAGGTGGTAGGAGAGAAAGAAAAGGGTCAGTTGGAAGCGTGTGGACCATTTAGGTATACTTTATAGTATTCTTGTCCATAAGAGTCTTATAATTTGTGAGGGAATAATGGACATACACCGATTCAACTCATAGGAAGATTAGAGTGAAATTCGTCCAACATTAAAAAAAAAAAAGAGGTTAGAGAGAAAGAAAATGGCAAATTAGGAGAGTGTGGGCTATTTTGTTAGGCTTTATAGTATTATTGTCCAAAAGAGTCTGATATTAGTGAAGGAATGATATACAAACCCCGATTCAACTAATAGTACGATACGAATGAAATCCGTCCCACATTGAAAAGAAATGCGGTTGGAGAGAAAGTAAAGGGCCAATTAGGAGAGTGTGGACTATTTTGTTATGCTCTATAGTATTGTTGTCCATAAGAGTCTTATAATTTGTGAATAAATGATGTACAAACACCGATTCAACAGATAGGATGATTCGAGTGAAATGCGTCTCACATTGAAAGAAGAGGAGGTTGGAGAGAAAGAAAAGGGCCAATTAGGAGAGTGTGGACTATTTTTTTATGCTTTATATTATTGTTGTCCATCAGATTCTTATAATAGTGAAGTAAAGATGTACAAACACCGATTCAACTAATAGGACGATTCGAGTGAAATCCGTCCCACATAGAAAGAAAATGAGGTAAGAGAGCAAGAAAAGGTCCAATTAGGAGAGTGTTGGATATTTTGTTATGCTTTATGGTATTGTTGTCCATAAAAGTCTTATAATGTTGAAGGGATGATGTACCAACTCCGATTCAACTTATATTATAATCGATAGAAATTCGTCCCACTTAGAAAGAAAATAGCGAATTAGGGGAGTGTTGACTATTTGCGTTTGCTTTATAGTATTGTTGCCCATAAGAGTATTATAGTGGTGTGGAAATGATGTACAAACACCGATTCAACTTATAGGACAATTCGAGTGAAATCCGACCCACTTAGAAAGAAAATGAGGTAAGAGAGAAAGAAAAGGGTCAGTTGGAAGCGTGTGAACCATTTAGGTATACTTTATAGTATTCTTGTCCATAGGAGTCTTATAATTTGTGAGAGAATGATGTACATACACCGATTCAACTCATTGTACGATTCGAGTGATATTCGTCCCACATTGAAAGAAGAGGAGGTTAGAGAGAAAGAAAAGGGCCAATTAGGAGAGTGTGGGCTATTTTGTTATGCTTTATAGTATTTTTGTCCATAAGAGTCTTATAATTTGTGTTGGAATGATGTACAAACAACGATTCAACTAATAGTACGATTCGAATGAAATCCGTCCCGCATTGAAAGAAAAGGCGGTTGGAGAGAAAGAAAAGGGCCACTTAGGAGAGTGTGGACTATTTTTTTATGCTTTATAGTACTGTTGTCCATAAGAGTCTTATAATTTGTGTAGGAATGATGTACAAACAACGATTCAACTTATATTATAATCGATAGAAATCCGTCCCACTTAGAAAGAAACGGAGGTTGGAGAGAAAGAAAATAGCGAACTAGGGTAGTGTTGACAATTTGCGTATGCTTTATAGTATTATTGTCCATAAGAGTATTATAGGGCTTAGAAAATGATGTACAAACACCGATTCAACTTATAGGACAATTCGAGTGAAATCCGACCCACTTAGAAAGAAAATGAGGTAAGAGAGAAAGAAAAGGGTCAGTTGGAAGCGTGTGGACCATTTAGGTATACTTTATAGTATTCTTGTCCATAAGAGTCTTATAATTTGTGAGGGAATAATGGACATACACCGATTCAACTCATAGGACGATTAGAGTGAAATTCGTCGAACATTAAAAAAAAAAAGAGGTTAGAGAGAAAGAAAATGGCCAATTAGGAGAGTGTGGGCTATTTTGTTAGGCTTTATAGTATTATTGTCCAAAAGAGTCTGATATTAGTGAAAGAATGATATACAAACCCCGATTTAACTAATAGTACGATACGAATGAAATCCGTCCCACATTGAAAGGAAAGGCGGTTGGAGAGAAAGTAAAGGGCCAATTAGGAGAGTGTGGACTATTTTTTTATGCTCTATAGTATTGTTGTCCATAAGAGTCTTATAATTTGTGAATAAATGATGAACAAACACCGATTCAACAGATTGGATGATTCAAGTGAAATGCGTCCCACATTGAAAGAAGAGGAGGTTGGAGAGAAAGAAAAGGGCCAATTAGGAGAGTGTGGACTATTTTTTTATGCTTTATATTATTGTTGTCCATCAGATTCTTATAATAGTGAAGTAATGATGTACAAACACCGATTCAACTAATAGGACGATTCGAGTTAAATCCGTCCGACATAGAAAGAAAATGAGGTAAGAGAGCAAGAAAAGGTCCAATTAGGAGAGTGTTGGATATTTTGTTATGCTTTATGGTATTGTTGTCCATAAAAGTCTTATAATGTTGAAGGAATGATGTACTAACTCCGATTCAACTTATATTATAATCGATAGAAATTCGTCTCACTTAGAAAGAAACGAAGGTTGGAGAGAAAGAAAATAGCGAATTAGGGGAGTGTTGACTATTTGATAAAGTGATGAAAGTGATTTGCCCAGGTTTGAAGTTAGTTAATAATTATGCTTTTGCGGATTTGGGAAGATTATGGATTTGTTGGGACCCAAAGAAAATGTAATGTGGATTTATTGAAGGGCAATGCTCAATTTCTTCACTGTAAAGTGAGTACTGTTGATAAAATTTATAAGTGCTTCGCTACTTTTATTTATGGAAGTAATGATTATATTGAGAGAAGGATTTTATGGAAAGAATTGTTTGATATTTCCATGGGTTTGAAGAACAGCCCCTAGATTTGTGCGGGTGAATTAAATGCTATTAGATATCAACATGAGAAATGGGGTGGGGATGACAAGTGGAATTCAAAAATGGGGGAATGTGGGCAGGCTCTAGATAGAGCAGGATTAATGGACTTGAAGTATAATGGTATCAAATTTTCTTGGTCCAATGGTCATGTGTTTTGTAAGCTGGATAGATGCTTAGTGAATTTAGCTTGGGTTGATTATTTTCAAACCACTGAAGTTTCTTTTTTGCCTCCAGGGGTTTCGGATCATGCTTGTATTACGGTTAAAATCTCTATGGAGGTAGAGAGGGTTAAAAGACCATTTAGGTTCAACAATTTTTTAACTAAACATGAAAAGTTTACTCAAGTGGTGAGAGATGCGTGGAACGGCCATGTTACTGGGAGTAAAATGTTTGTGGTAAGTTAAAAGCTGAAAATGGTAAACAATGCTTTGAAAATTTTAAATAAAACTCACTTTGAAAATTTACCAACTCAAGTGTCTGAAGCTAGGAAAAAGTTATTGAACATTCAATGCTTAGTGGATTTGGATCCTGGAAATCACGAATTTCAAAGAATAGAAAATGACTGTCTTAAACAATTTTATAAAGTGTCAAATGCCGAGGAATGTTTATATAGACAGCTATCTAGGATTCAATGGCTGAGGCTAGGAGATCAAAATACCAGTTATTTTCATAAGATTGCTAATCAGAGGAAAGCTCTTAACAATATAGTTTCCATAACTAGAGAGGATGGTACTGTTCTGACTGATAAAGGTGATGTTAGCAGAGAGATTGTGGGATTTTAGAAGAATATTTTTGCCAAGAGAGAAGAGGTCAGGATCCCTGTTCTGAATGAGTTTATTCAAAACCCTATTTCTATAGAGCAAAGTATGGACATGAATAGAGATGTGACCAGAGAAGAAATCAAAGCTACCTTCCTTGCAATAAAAGATGACAAAGCCCCAGGGCCGGATGGTTTGAATTCAGTGTTTTATAAGGCGGCTTGGGATGTTATTGGAAATGAGGTGGTGGATGCCATAATGGATTTCTTTGCTTCAGGTCAATTGTTTTCTGAAGTAAACTGTACTTCCATTTCTCTCATCCCCAAAGTTGATAATCCTACTAAAGTGACGGAGTTCAGGCCTATTTCAGTATGCAATGTGTTGTATAAATGCATAGCAAAAATTATTGCTAATAGGTTGAAGCCCATTCTAGATTCGAGTATAAGTGCAAATCAATCTGGGTTTGTTCCGGGTAGGAGTATTTGTGATAATGTTCTGCTAGCTCAATAGATATTACTCCATTACCATAAAGATGAGTCTCCAGCTAGAGTTGCCATGAAAATTGATTTGACTAAAGCTTATGACTCTGTCTCTTGGGATTTTTTGGGTGAGGTGTTGAAGGGTTTTGGTTTGCCTGATAGAGTTAGAGGTTGGATTCTTACTTGTTGTTCTTCTCCTAAGTTCTCTATAAATATTAATGGTGCTCTTGAAGGATTTTTCAAAGGGGGAAGAGGGCTTAGGCAAGGGGACCCTATGTCTCCATATCTTTTTGTGATGTGTATGGAGGTTCTTTCAGGGATGTTGAATAAACTGGGGAATAATGACTCTTTTAGGTTCCATGCCAAATGTAAAAAATTGGAGATTAATCATTTGATGTTTGCTGATGACCTATTCCTCTTTTGTGAGGGTAGTGAAAATTCAGTGAACTGTATGTTGGATGTATTGAGGAAGTTTAGTGAATTTTCAGGTTTAATTCCTAATACTTCAAAGAGCTCCATTTTTACATCGGGTGTGGAGGGTAGAGTCTTAGAAAATATTGTCATTGGGTCCAACTTTTCAATTGGGAAATTGCCTGTCAAGTATTTAGGGGTGCCCCTGATTTCTTCTAAGTTTAATGCGGCTGACTGTCAAGAGTTAGTATTGAAAATTACCAGAAGGGTTCAGGCTTGGAATTGCAGATTCCTTTCCTTTGCGGGTAGGTTACAATTGATTGCCTCAGTGTTGTTTTCTGTTCAAGTTTATTGGAGTTCTACTTATATCCTTCCAAAATCTGTGTTTAAACAACTGAATGAGATTATGAGGAAATTCTTATGGAAAGGGGCTGATTTGAAGAGTGGTGGTGAGAAATTGGCATGGACTAAAATGTGTTTGCCGAAAGATGAAGGGGGCTTAGGATTAAAAGATTTGATAGCTTGGAATGTGGCAGCTATTGGAAAGCCGCTATGGAACCTGTTGCAGCCTATTCCCACTAACCTCTGGAGTAAGTGGGCAAGGATTGAGCTCATGAAAGACCATAATTTCTGGTTGCTTAAGGTCCTGGATAAAAGATCTTGGTCTTGGAAGAAGATAATGGGTCTAAGAGATACATTTAGACAGTACATTGAGTACAAGGTTGGGAATGGCGAAAATATTCTTCTTTGGCATGATGATTGGTTGAATCCCAATTCTATTGTAGAAAAACATGGGGATAGGATTAGGTATGATTCTGGGTTAAGAAACAATTGTAAAGTCAGTGCTATAATCAGAAATGGGCAGTGGGTTCCACCTTTTGCAAACTCTCATAAATTAATGGAGTTAAGAGATGATATTGCTGCCATTCCCCCTCCAAATTGTCATGATGTTGATACTTTGATTTGGAAGCCTACTAGGGGTAAGTACTCTATTAGTTCAGCTTAGAATTTGTTAAGGAACATGGATAATCAAGTTCAATGGTACAAGACTGTGTGGTTCCCAAATAATATTCTAAGACATGTTTTCATTTTATGGACTTTAATTCATAATAGGTTGCAGACACAAGATAAATTGGTCCTTTATGGGATGTTTCAGCAACAAAAATGTGTCTTTTGTGACTTACCGTGTGAAAGTAGGGAGCATCTATTTTTTGAATGCAGTTTCTCTTCGCAAGTTTGGTCTTCGGTTGCTATTGAAAATGGTTTGAGGCATGTTGGGAAGAGGTGGGTGGATATGGTTAATTGGTGCAATGTCCACTGTACAAATAATACTTTAAAGGCATGTGTTACCAAACTATCATTGGCTACTAGTGTTTACATTTTATGGAGGGAAAGGAATCTCAGGTTGTTTGCTGGAGAGTTTAAAAAGGAGGATCAACTTGTTAAGGAGATAAATTCTTCAGTCAAATTTAGATTGTTTCACTTGTTGGATATTCAAAATGGAGATAGAGTTTCTAGCAATGGGTGAGGGGCATATTTTTTGCTCTTTTTCTTGGAATTAATGTTCTGGGTATCTGTCTGGATGAGTGGTAGAGAGCATGTTTCAGTGTTGTTGGGGGTATGGTGCAGGATTTGGTTCAGACTTCGTGGGAGGTGTTTTATGATAAATTTTATAAATGTTGCATTATCTTTTGATCCCTTTGCTTACATTGTGCAGATTTATAAGTTGGTGGCTGAAGCTCACGGGGTTCGGATGGCTATGAAGACCCTCACTATGATAGGAATAAATTTTTGCTATCTGATGAAGATTATGTATATTTTATTTGTAGTGAGGTGTTCTAGAGATATGTTAAACATTTGGTGCTATAGTCTTATGTATTATCAGACTTGTTTTATTGTTGTCAGGGTTATGGTGATTTTTTTTCATATCCCCCTGCGTTTAGAGTTAAGCTTAACTCTTTGGTGGTTTTGGGGGTTCCACCCTTGGGGTATGCCCCAAGTATTTTGTAGGCTTCTAGCCATTTTTTGATTTTTCTATACAATTGACTTACCTTTCAAAAAAAAAAAATAAATAAAAAAACAAAAAGGGTCAGTTGGAAGCGTGTGAACCATTTAGGTATACTTTATAGTATTCTTGTCTATAGGAGTCTTATAATTTGTGAGAAAATGATGTACATACACCGATTCAACTCATTGTACGATTCGAGTGATATTCGTCCCACATTGAAAGAAGAGGAGGTTAGAGAGAAAGAAAATGGCCAATTAGGAGAGTGTGGGCTATTTTGTTATGCTTTATAGTATTTTTGTCCATAAGAATCTGATAATAGTGAAGGAATGATGTACAAACCCCGATTCAACTAATAGTACGATTCGAATGAAATCCGTCCCGCATTGAAAGAAAAGGCGGTTGGAGAGAAAGAAAAGGGCCACTTAGGAGAGTGTGGACTATTTTTTTATGCTTTATAGTATTGTTGTCCATAAGAGTCTTATAATTTGTGTAGGAATGATGTACAAACAACGATACAACTTATATTATAATCGATAGAAATCCGTCCCACTTAGAAAGAAACGGAGGTTGGAGAGAAAGAAAATAGCGAACTAGGGTAGTGTTGACAATTTGCGTATGATTTATAGTATTATTGTCCATAAGAGTATTATAGGGCTGAGAAAATGATGTACAAACACCGATTCAACTTATAGGACAATTCGAGTGAAATCCGACCCATTTAGAAAGAAAATGAGGTAAGAGAGAAAGAAAAGGGTCAGTTGGAAGCGTGTGGACCATTTAGGTATACTTTATAGTATTCTTGTCCATAAGAGTCTTATAATTTGTGAGGGAATAATGGACATACACCGATTCAACTCATAGGACGATTAAAGTGAAATTCGTCCGACATTAAAAAAAAAGGAGGTTAGAGAGAAACAAAATGGCCAATTAGGAGAGTATGGACTATTTTGTTAGGCTTTATAGTATTATTGTCCATAAGAGTCTGATATTAGTGAATGAATGATATACAAACCCCGATTCAACTAATAGTACGATACGAATGAAATCCGTCCCACATTGAAAGGAAAGGCGGTTGGAGAGAAAGTAAAGGGCCAATTAGGAGAGTGTGGACTATTTTTTTATGCTCTATAGTATTGTTGTCCATAAGAGTCTTATAATTTGTGAATAAATGATGTACAAACACCGATTCAACAGATAGGATGATTCGAGTGAAATGCGTCCCACATTGAAAGAAGAGGAGGTTGGAGAGAAAGAAATGGGCCAATTAGGAGAGTGTGGACTATTTTTTTATGCTTTATATTATTGTTGTCCATCAGATTCTTATAATAGTGAAGTAATGATGTACAAACACCGATTCAACTAATAGGACGATTCGAGTGAAATCCGTCCCACATAGAAAAAAAATGAGGTAAGAGAGCAAGAAAAGGTCCAATTAGGAGAGTGTTGGATATTTTGTTAAGCTTTATCGTATTGTTGTCCATAAAAGTCTTATAATGTTGAAGGAATGATGTATCAACTCCGATTCAACTTATATTATAATCGATAGAAATTCGTCCCACTTAGAAAGAAACGGAGGTTGGAGAGAAAGAAAATAGCGAATTAGGGGAGTGTTGACTATTTGCGTTTTCTTTATAGTATTGTTGCCCATAAGAGTATTATAGTTGTGTGGAAATGATGTACAAACACCGATTCAACTTATAAGACAATTCGAGTGAAATCCGACGCACTTAGAAAGAAAATGAGGTAAGAGAGAAATAAAAGGGTCAGTTGGAAGCGTGTGAACCATTTAGGTATACTTTATAGTATTCTTATCCATAGGAGTCTTATAATTTGTGAGAGAATGATGTACATACACCGATTCAACTCATTGTACGATTCGAGTGATATTCGTCCCACATTGAAAGAATAGGAGGTTAGAAAGAAAGAAAAGGGCCAATTAGGAGAGTGTGGAATATTTTGTTATGCTTTATAGTATTTTTGTCCATAAGAATCTGTTACTAGTGAAGGAATGATGTACAAACCCCGATTCAACTAATAGTACGATTCGAATGAAACCCGTCCCGCATTGAAAGGAAAGGCGGTTGGAGAGAAAGAAAAGGGCCACTTAGGAGAGTGTGGACTATTTTTTTATGCTTTGTAGTATTGTTGTCCATAAGAGTCTTATAATTTGTGTAGGAATGATGTACAAACAACGATTCAACTTATATTATAATCGATAGAAATCCGTCCCACTTAGAAAGAAACGGAGGTTGGAGAGAAAGAAAATAGTGAACTAGGGTAGTGTTGACAATTTGCGTATGCTTTATAGTATTATTGTCCATAAGAGTATTATAGTGCTGAGGAAATGATGTACAAACACCGATTCAACTTATAGGACAATTCGACTGAAATCCGACCCACTTAAAAAGAAAATTAGGTAAGAGAGAAAGAAAAGGGTCAGTTGGAAGCGTGTGGACCATTTAGGTATACTTTATAGTATTCTTGTCCATAAGAGTCTTATAATTTGTGAGGGAATAATGGACATACACCGATTCAACTCATAGGACGATTAGAGTGAAATTCGTCAGACATTAAAAAAAAAGGAGGTTAGAGAGAAACAAAATGGCCAATTAGGAGAGTATGGACTATTTTGTTAGGCTTTATAGTATTATTGTCCATAAGAGTCTGATATTAGTGAAGGAATGATATACAAACCCCGATTCAACTAATAGTACGATACGAATGAAATCCGTCCCACATTGAAAGGAAAGGCGGTTGGAGAGAAAGTAAAGGGCCAATTAGGATAGTGTGGACTATTTTGTTATGCTCTATAGTATTGTTGTCCATAAGAGTCTTATAATTTGTGAATAAATGATGTACAAACACCGATTCAACAAATAGAATGATTCGAGTGAAATGCGTCCCACATCAAAAGAAGAGGAGGTTGGAGAGAAAGAAAAGGGCCAATTAGGAGAGTGTGGACTATTTTTTTATGCTTTATATTATTGTTGTCCATCAGATTCTTATAATAGTGAAGTAATGATGTACAAACACTGATTCAACTAATAGGACGATTCGAGTGAAATTCGTCCCACATAGAAAGAAAATGAGGTAAGAGAGCAAGAAAAGGTCCAATTAGGAGAGTGTTGGTTATTTTGTTATGCTTTATGGTATTATTGTCCATAAAAGTCTTATAATGTTGAAAGAATGATGTACCAACTCCGATTCAACTTATATTATAATCGATAGAAATTCGTCCCACTTAGAAAGAAACGGAGGTTGGAGAGAAAGAAAATAGCGAATTAGGGGAGTGTTGACTATTTGCGTTTGCTTTATAGTATTGTTGCCGATAAGAGTATTATAGTGGTGTGGAAATGATGTACAAACACCGATTCAACTTATAGGACAATTCGAGTGAAATCCGACCCACTTAGAAAGAAAATGAGGTAAGAGAGAAAGAAAAGGGTCAGTTGGAAGCGTGTGAACCATTTAGGTATACTTTATAGTATTCTTGTCCATAGGAGTCTTATAATTTGTGAGAGAATGATGTACATACACCGATTCTACTCATTGTACGATTCGAGTGATATTCGTCCCACATTGAAAGAAGAGGAGGTTAGAGAGAAAGAAAAGGGCCATTTAGGAGTGTGGAATATTTAGTTATGCTTTATAGTATTTTTGTCCATAAGAAGAATCTGTTATTAGTGAAGGAATGATGTACAAACCCCGATTCAACTAATAGTACGATTCGAATGAAATCCTTCCCGCATTGAAAGGAAAGGCGGTTGGAGAGAAAGAAAAGGGCCACTTAGGAGAGTGTGGAATATTTTTTTATGCTTTATAGTATTGTTGTCCTTAGGAGTCTTATAATTTGTGTAGGAATGATGTACAAACAACGATTCAACTTATATTATAATCGATAGAAATCCGTCCCACTTAGAAAGAAACGGAGGTTGGAGAGAAAGAAAATAGCGAATTAGGGGAATGTTGACTATTTGCGTATGCTTTATAGTATTTTTGTCCATAAGAGTATTATAGTGGTGTGGAAATGATGTACAAACACCGATTCAACTTATAGAACAATTCGAGTGATATCCGACCCACTTAGAAAGAAAATGAGGTAAGAGAGAAAGAAAAGGGTCAGTTAGAAGCGTGTGAACCATTAACGTATAATTTATAGTATTCTTGTCCATAGGAGTCTTATAATTTGTGAGAGAATGATGTACATACACCGATTCAACTCATAGTACGATTCGAGTGATATTCGTCCCACATTGAAAGAAGAGGAGGTTAGAGAGAAAGAAAAGGGCCAATTAGGAGAGTGTGGGCTATTTTGTTATGCTTTATAGTATTATTGTCCATAAGAGTCTAATAATAGTGAAGGAATGATATACAAACCCCGATTCAACTAATAGTACGATTCGAAAGAAATTCGTCCCACATTGAAAGGAAAGGCGGTTAGAGAGAAAGAAAAGAGCCAATTACGAGAGTGTGGACTATTTTGTTATGCTTTATAGTATTGTTGTCCATAAGAGTCTTATAATTTGTGAAGAAATGATGTACAAACAACGATTCAACTGATAGGATGATTCGAGTGAAATGCGTCCCACATTAAAAGAAGAGGAGGTTGGAGAGAAAGAAAAGGGTCAATTAGGAGAGTGTGGACTATTTTTTTATGCTTTATATTATTGTTGTCCATCAGATTCTTATAATAGTGAAGTAATGATGTTCAAACACCGATTCAACTAATAGGACGATTCGAATGATATCCGCCCCATATAGAAAGAAAATGAGGTAGGAGAGCAAGAAAAGGTCCAATTAGGAGAGTGTTGAATATTTTGTTATGCTTTATGGTATTGTTGTCCATAAAAGTCTTATAATGTTGAAGGAATGATGTACCAACTCCGATTCAACTAATATTATAATCGATAGAAATTCGTCCCACTTAGAAAGAAACGGAGGTTGGAGAGAAAGAAAATAGCGAATTAGGGGAGTGTTGACTATTTGCGTATGCTTTATAGTATTGTTGTCCATAAGAGTATTATAGTGGTGTGGAAATGATGTTCAAACACCGATTCAACTTATAGGACAATTCGAGTGAAATCCGATCCACTTAGAAAGAAAATGAGGTAACAGAGAAAGAAAAGGGTCAGTTGGAAGCGTGTGAACCATTTAGGTATAATTTACAGTATTCTTGGCCATAGGAGTCTTATAATTTGTGAGGGAATGATGTACATACACCGATTAAACTCATAGTACGATTCGAGTGATATTCGTCCCACATTGAAAGAAGAGGAGGTTAGAAAGAAAGAAAAGGGCCAATTAGGAGAGTGTGGGCTATTTTGTTATGCTTTATAGTATTTTTGTCCATAAGAGTCTGATAATATTGAAGGAATGATGTACAAACCCCGATTCAACTAATAGTACGATTCGAATGAAATCCGTCCCACATTGAAAGGAAAGGCGGTTGGAGAGAAAGAAAAGGGCCACTTAGGAGAGTGTGGACTATTTTTTTATGCGTTATGGTATTGTTGTCCATAACAGTCTTATAATTTGAGAAGAATGATGTACAAACAACGATTCAACTTATATTATAATCGATAGAAATCCGTCTCACTTAGAAAGAAACGGAGGTTGGAGAGAAAGAAAATAGCGAATTAGGGGAGTGTTGACTATTTGCGTATGCTTTATAGTATTGTTGTCCATAAGAGTATTATAGTGGTGTGGAAATGATGTACAAACACCGATTCAATTTATAGAACAATTCGAGTGATATCCGACCCACTTAGAAAGAAAATGAGGTAAGAGAGAAAGAAAACGGTCAGTTGGAAGCGTGTGAACCATTTAGGTATACTTTATAGTATTCTTGTCCATAGGAGTCTTATAATTTGTGAGAGAATGATGTACATACACCGATTTAACTCATAGGACGATTAGACTGAAATTCGTCCGACATTGAAAAAAGAGGAGGTTAGAGAGAAAGAAAAGGGCCAATTAGGAGAGTGTGGGCTATTTTGTTATGCTTAATAGTTATTTTGTCCATCAGAGTCTGATAATTGTGAATGAATGATGTACAAATCCCGATTCAACTAATAGTTAGATTCGAGTGATATCCGTCCCACATTGAAAGGAAAGGCGGTTAGAGAGAAAGAAAAGGGCCAATTACGAGAGTGTGGACTATTTTGTTATGCTTTATAGTATTGTTGTCCATAAGAGTCTTATAATTTGTGAAGAAATGATGTACAAACAACGATTCAACTGATAGGATGATTCGAGTGAAATGCGTCCCACATTGAAAGAAGAGGAGGTTGGAGAGAAAGAAAAGGGCCAATTAGGAGAGTGTGGACTATTTTTTTATGCTTTATATTATTGTTGTCCATCAGATTCTTATAATAGTGAAGTCATGATGTTCAAACACCGATTCAACTAATAGGACGATTAAAATGATATCCGCCCCACATAGAAAGAAAATGAGGTAGGAGAGCAAGAAAAGGTCCAATTAGGAGAGTGTTGAATATTTTGTTATGCTTTATGGTATTGTTGTCCATAAAAGTCTTATAATGTTGAAGGAATGATGTACCAACTCCGATTCAACTTATATTATAATCGATAGAAATTCGTCCCACTTAGAAAGAAACGGAGGTTGGAGAGAAAGAAAATAGCAAATTAGGGGAGTGTTGACTATTTGCGTATGCTTTATAGTATTGTTGTCCATAAGAGTATTATAGTGGTGTGGAAATGATGTACAAACACCGATTCAACTTATAGAACAATTCGAGTGATATCCGACCCACTTAGAAAGAAAATGAGGTAAGAGAGAAAGAAAAGGGTCAGTTGGAAGCGTGTGAACCATTAAGGTATAATTTATAGTATTCTTGTCCATAGGAGTCTTATAATTTGTGAGAGAATGATGTACATACACCGATTCAACTCATAGTACGATTCGAGTGATATTCGTCCCACATTGAAAGAAGAGTAGGTTAGAGAGAAAGAAAAGGGCCAATTAGGAGAGTGTGGGTTATTTTGTTATGCTTTATAATTTTTTTGTCCATAAGAGTCTGATAATTGTGAATGAATGATGTACAAATCCCGATTCAACTAATAGTAAGATTCGAGTGATATCCGTCCCACATTGAAAGAAAAGGAGGTTGGAGAGAAAGAAAAGGGCCAATTAGGAGAGTGTAGACTATTTTGTTATGCTGTATATTATTATTGTCCATAAGAGTCTTTATATTGTTAATGAATGATGTACAAATACCGATTCAACTTATATGACATTCGAGTGAAATTCGTCCCACTTAGAAAGAAACGAAGGTCGGAGAGAAAGGAAAGGGCCAATTAGGAGAGTGTGGACTATTTGGTTTAATTTATAGTATTGTTGTCCGTAAGAGTCTTATAATGTTGAAGGGATGATGTACAAACACCGATTCAACTTATATCACGATTTGAGTAAAATCCGTCGCACTTAGAAAGAAACGGAGGTTGGAGAGAAGGAAATGGGCCAGTTAGCGGAGTGTGGACAAATTTCCAATGCTTTAGAGTTCTGTTTTCCATAAGAGTCTTATAATGTTGAAGGAATGATGTACAAACACCGATTGAACTAATCGGACGATTCGAGTGAAATCCGTCCCACATAAAAAGAAAATGAGGTTGGAGAGAAAGAAAATGGCCAATTAGGAGAGTTTAGAATATTTTGTTATGCTTTATAGTATTTTTGTCCATAGGAGTCTTATAATATTGAAGGAATGATGTACAAACACCGATTCAACTTATATGACAATTCGAGTGAAATCTGTCGCACTTAAAAAAAACCGGAGGTTGAAGAGAAATAAAAGGGTAAGATAGGTAAGTGCGGACTATATTGGTATGGTTCATAGTGTTGTGGTGCATAAAAATCTTATAGTGGTGAAGAAATGATGTACAAACACCGATTCAAGTTATAGGATAATTCGAGTGAAAACTGACCCACTTAGAACGAAAAGGTGGTAGGAGAGAAAGAAAAGGGTCAGTTGGGAGCATGTGGACTATTTTGGTATACTGTATAGTCTTGTTGTTCATAATATTTTTATAATTTGTGAAGGAATGGTGTACAAACACCGAGTCAACTCATAGGACGATCCGAGTGAAATTCGTCCCACATTGAAAGAAGAGAAGGTTAGAGAGAAAGAAAATGGCCAATTAGGAGAGTTTGGGCTATTTTGTTATGCTTTATAGTATTTTTGTCCATAAGAGTCAGATAATAGTGAAGGAATGATGTACAAACCCCGATTCAACTAACAGGACGATTCTAGTGAAATGCGTCCCACATTGAAAGAGGAGGAGGTTGGAGAGAAAGAAAAGGGCCAATTAGGAGAGTGTGGACTATTTTGTTATGCTTTATAGAATTGTTGTCCATAAGAGTCTTATAATTTGTGAAGAAATGATGTACAAACACAGATTCAACTGACATGACGATTATAGTGAAATGCGTCCCACATTGAAAGAGGAGGAGGTTGGAGAGAAATAAAAGGGTCAATTAGGAGAGTGTGGACTATTTTTTTATGCTTGATATTATTGTTGTCCATAAGAGTCTTATAATAGTGAAGTAATGATGTACAAACACCGATTCAACTAATAGGACGATTCGAGTGAAATCCGTCCCACATAGAAAGAAAATGAGGTAGGAGAGCAAGAAAAGGTCCAATTAGGAGAGTGTTGAATATTTTGTTATGCTTTATGGTATTGTTGGCCATAAGAGTCTTATAATGTTGGAGGAATGATGTACAAACACCGATTCAACTTATATTATAATCGATAGAAATCCGTCCCACTTAGAAAGAAACGGAGGTTGGAGAGAAAGAAAATAGCCAATTAGGGGAGTGTTGACTATTTGCGTATGATTTATAGTATTGTTGTCTATAAGAGTATTATAGTTGTGAGTAAATGAGATTATGAGGAAAGTCTTATGGAAAAGGGGCTGACTTGAAGAGTGGAGGGGAGAAGATGGCATGGACTAAAGTGTGTGTGCCGAAAGATGAAGGGGGCTTAGGATTAAAAGATTTGATAGCTTGGAATGTGGCTGCTATTGGTAAACAGCTATGGAACCTATTGCAGCCTGTTCCCACTTACCTTTGGAGTAAGTGGGCTAGGATAGAACTCATGAAAGACCAGAATTTTTGGCTGCTTAAGGTCCCAAATAAAAGATCTTGGTCATGGAAGAAGATAATGGGTGTAAGAGATACTTTTAGACAACACTTTGAGTACAAGGTTGGGAATGGAAATAATATCCTTCTTTGGCATGATGATTGGTTGTATCCCAACTCTATTTTAGAAAAACATGGGGATAGAATTAGGTATGATTCTGGGTTAAGAAACAATTGTAAAGTCAATGTCATAATCAGAAATGGGCAATGGTTTCCTCCGTTTGCAAACTCTCATAAATTAATGGAGTTAAGAGATGATATTGTTATCCTCCCTCATCCAGATTGTCATGATGTTGATACTTTGATTTGGAAACCTACCAGGGGTAAGTATTCTATTAGTTCAGCTTGGAATTTGTTAAGGAACAGGGATAATCAAGTTAAATGGTACAAGACTGTGTGGTTCCCAAATAATATTCCAAGACATGCTTTCATTTTATGGACTTTAATTCATAATAGGATGCAAACACAAGATAAATTGGTCATTTATGGGTTGATTCAGCAACAAAAATGTGTCTTCTGTGACTTACCATGTGAAAGCAGGGAGCATCTATTTTTTGAATGCAGCTTCTCTTCTCAAGTTTGGTCTTCGGTTGCTACTACAAATGGTTTGAAGCAAGTTGGGAAAAAGTGGGTGGATATTGTAAATTGGTGCAATGACCATTGTACTAATAATACTTTAAAGGCATGTCTTACCAAACTCTCATTGGCTGCAAGTGTTTACATTTTATGGAGGGAGAGGAACCTCAGGTTGTTTGCAGGAGAGCATAAAAATGAGGTTCAACTCGTTCAGGAGATAAACTTTTCTGTGAAATTTAGACTGTATCACTTGTTGGATATTCAAAATGGAGATAGAGTTTCAAGCAATGGGTGAAGGGAATATGTGCTTAGTTTTCCTGGAATTTATGTTCTAGGTTGGTGTTTGGATGAGAGGTCGAGAGTCAGTGTGGTTGGGGTTACGGTTCAGTAAATGGTTCAGACTCCGTAGGAGGTGCGTTGTGATAATTTTTATAAATGTTGCATTATCTTTTGATCCCTTTATTTACACTGTGCAGATATATAAGTTGGTGGTTGAAGCTCAAGGGGTTCGGACGACTATGAAGACACTCACTGTGATAGGAATTAATTTCTGTAATCTGATGAAGATTATGTATATTATATTTGTGGTGTGGTGTTCTAGAGACATGTTAAACACTGGTTGTTATAGTATTATGTTTTATCAGACTTGTCTAATTGTTGTAAGGGTTATGGTGATTCTCTTGTATAATCCCCTGTGTTTAGAGTTAAGCTTAACTCTCAGGTGTGTTTGGGGGTTCCACCCTTGGGGTATGCCCCAAGTTTTTTGTAGGCTTATAGCCATTTTTTAATTTTCTATTAAATTGACTTACCTTTCAAAAAAAAAAAAAAAAAAAAGCGCCAATTAAGAGAGTGTGGACTATTTTGTTATGCTTTATAGTATTGTTGTCCATAAGAGTCTTATAATTTGTGAAGGAATGATTTACAAACACCGATTCAACTGATAGGACGATTCGAGTTAAATGCATCCCGTATTGAAAGAAGATGAGGTTAGAGAGAAAGAAAAGGACCAATTAGGAGAGTGTGGACAATTTTTTTATGCTTTATATTATTGTTGTCCATAAGAGTCTTATAATATTGAAGTAATGATGTACAAACACCGATTCAACTAATAGGACGATTCGAGTGAAATTCGTCCCACATAGAAAGAAAAGGGTCAGTTGTGAGCGTGTGGACTATTTTGGTATAATTTATTGTATTGTTGTCCATAAAAGTCTAATAATTTGAGAAGGAATGATGTATAAACACCGATTCAACTCATAGGACAATTCGAGTGAAATCCGTTCCACATTGAAACAAGAGGAGGTTGGAGAGAAAGAAAAGGTCCAATTAGGAGAGTGTGGACTATTTTGTTATGCTTTATAGTATTGTCGTCCATAAGAGTCCGATAATAGTGAAGGAATGATATACAAATCCCGATTCAACAAATAACACGATTCAACTGAAATCCATCCCACATAGAAAGAAAAGGTGGTTGGAGAGAAAGAAAATGGTCAATTAGGAGAATATGGACTATTTATTTATGCTGTATATTATTTTTATCCATAAGAGTCTTATAATGTTGAAGGAATTATGTACAAACACTGATTCAAGTTATATGATAATTAATAGAAATCCGTCCCACTTAGAAAGAAACGGAGGTTGGAGAGAAAGAAAATAGCCAATTAGGAGAGTGTTGTCTATTTTGGTATGCTTTATAGTATGGTTTTCCATAAGAGTCTTATAGTGGTGAAGAAATGATGTACAAACACCGATTCAACTTATAGGACAATTCGAGTGAAATCCGACCCACTTTGAAAGAAAAGGTGGTAGGAGGGAAATAAAAGTGTCAGTTGGGTGCGTGTGGACTATTTTTGTATACTTTATAGTATTGTTGTCCATAAGAGTCTTATAATTTGTGAGGGAATGATGTACAAACACCGATTCAACTCATAGGACGATTCGAGTGAAATCCGTCCCACATAGAAAGAAAAGGAGGTTGGAGAGAAAGAAAAGGGCCAATTAAGAGAGTGTGGACTATTTTTGTAACACCCCGCTCCAACACTTGGTATAATAATGTCCAGTCTAGGCCCAGGCGGCTTGGTTTTGCTCTTGGGCTCTTCCCAAAAGGCCTCATACGTGCTTATATGTGTAGTGTTGTCTGCAATTGGTATGAGTCCTTTTGGGAGGAGCCCAAGAGCAAAATCGTGCGGGTTGGGCTCAGAGCGGACAATATTATACCAAGTGTTGGAGCGGGGTGTTCAAATTTTGTTATGCTGTATATTATTGTTGTCCATAAGAGTCTTATAATATTGAAGGAATGATGTACAAACACCGATTCAACTTATATGATAATCGATAGAAATTCGTCTCACTTAGAAAGAAACGGAGGTTGGAGAGACAGAAAAATAGCCAATTAGGAGAGTGTGACTATTTTGGTATGCTTTATAGTACTATAGTCAATAAGAGTCTTATAGTGGTGAAGAAATGATGTACAAACACCGATTCAACTTATAGGACAATTCAAGTGAAATCCAACCCACTTAGAAACAAAAGGAGGTAGGAGAGAAAGAAAAGGGTCAGTTGGGAGTGCGTGGACTATTTTGGTATGCTTTATAGTATTGTTGACCATAAGAGTCTTATAATAGTAAGGAAATGAAGTACAAACACTGATTCAACTCATAGAACGATTCGGGTGAAATCCGTCCCACATTGAAAGACGAGGAGGTTGGAGAGAAAGAAAATGGCCAATTCGGAGAGTGTCGACTATTTTTGTATGCTTTATAGTATTGTTGCCCATAAGAGACTTATAATAGTGAAGTAATGATGTATAAACACCGATTAAACTAATAGGACGATTCGAGTGAAATCTGTCTCACATAGAAAGAAAAGAAGTTTGGAGAAAAAGAAAATGGATAATTAGGAGAGTGTGGACTATTTTGTCATGCTTTATAGTATTGTTGTCCATAAGAGTCTTATAATTTGTGAAGGAATGATATACAAACACCGATTCAACTGATAGGACGATTCGAGTTAAATCCTTCCCGTATTAAAAGAAGATGAGGTTAGAGAGAGAGAAAAGGACCAATTAGGAGAGTGTGGACTATTTTTTTATACTTTATATTATTGTTGTCCATAAGAGTCTTATAATATTGAAATAATGATGTACAAACACCGATTTAACTAATAGGACGATTCGAGTGAAATCCGTCCCACATAGAAAGAAAAGGGTCAGTTGTGAGCGTGTGGACTATTTTGGTATAATTTATTGTATTATTGTCCATAAAAGTCTAATAATTTGAGAAGGAATGATGTATAAACATCATTCCAACTTTTCAATCGGGTGTGGAGGGTAGAATCTTAGAAAATATTGTCCTTGGGTCCAACTTTTCAATTAGAAAATTGCCTGTAAAGTATTTAGGGGTGCCTCTGATTTCTTCTAAGCTTAATGCAGCTGACTGTGAAGAGTTAGGATTAAAAATTACGAGAAGGGTTCAGGCTTGGAATTGCAGATTCCTCTCCTTTGCGGGTAGGTTACAATTGATTGCCTCAGTGTTGTTTTCAGTTCAGGTTTATTGGAGTTCGACTTATATCCTTCCAAAATCTGTGTTTAAACAACTGAATGAGATAATGAGGAAATTCTTATGGAAAGGGGCTGATTTGAAGAGTGGTGGTGAGAAGTTGGCATGGGCTAAAATGTGTTTGCCGAAAGATGAAGGGGGCTTAGGATTAAAAGATTTGATAGCTTGGAATGTGGCAGCTATTGGTAAGCAGCTATGGAACCTGTTACAGCCTATTCCCACTAACCTCTGGAGTAAGTGGGCAAGGATTGAGCTCATGAAAGACCAGAATTTCTGGCTGCTTAAGGTCCCGGATAAAAGATCTTGGTCATGGAAGAAGATAATGGGTCTAAGAGATACATTTAGACAATACATTGAGTACAATGTTGGGAATGGCGATAATATTCTTCTTTGGCATGATGATTGGTTGTATCCCAATTCTATTGTTGAAAAACATGGGGATAGGATCAGGTATGATTCTGGGTTAAGAAACAATTGTAAATACAATGCTATAATCAGAAATGGGCAATGGTTTCCTCCTTTTGCAAACTCACATAAATTAATGGAGTTAAGAGATGATATTGCTACCCTTCCCCCTCCAGAATGTCATGAAGTTGATACCTTGATTTGGAAGCCTACCAGGGGTAAGTATTCTATTAGTTCAGCTTGGAATTTGTTAAGGAACAGGGATAATCAAGTTCAATGGTACAAGACTGTGTGGTTCCCAAATAATATTCCAAGACATGTTTTCATCCTATGGACTTTAATTCATAATAGGATGCAAACACAAGATAAATTGGTCCTGTATGGGATGATTCAGCAACAAAAATGTGTCTTCTGTGACTTACCGTGTGAAAGCAGAGAACATTTATTTTTTGAATGCAGCTTCTCTTCTCAAGTTTGGTCTTCGGTTGCAATTGATAATGGTTTAAGGCAAGTTGGGAAAAAGTGGGTGGATATGGTAAATTGGTGCAATGTCCACTGTACAAATAATCCTTTAAAGGCATGTGTTACCAAAATATCATTGGCTGCTAGTGTTTACATTTTATGGAGGGAAAGGAATCTCAGGCTGTTTGCTGGAGAGTTTAAAAAGGAGGATTAACTTGTTAAGGAGATAAATTCTTCTGTCAAATTTAGATTGTTTCACTTGTTGGATATTCAAAATGGAGATAGAGTTTCTAGCAATGGGTGAGGGGATTATTTTTTGCCCAGTTTTACTGGAATTTATGTTCAGGATCACTGTCTGGATGAGAGGTAGAGAACATGTTTCAGTGTTGTTGGGGGTATGGATCAGGATTTGGTTCAGAATGCGGGGGAGGTGGTTTATGATAAATTTTTTAAATGTTGCATTATCTTTTGATCCCTTTGCTTACATTGTGCAGATTTATAAGTTGGGGGCTGAGTTTCACGGGGTTCGGATGAATATGAAGTCCCTCGCGGATGGCTACTACAGTTTTCGGTCGTTGTGCAGTGCTTCAGTGCAGTTTGTAAACTGCAGTTTTGTGACGGCCAGAAATGCAGTTTATCAGTGCAGATTTATCAGTGCTGAAATATAGTTTTTCAGTGCTGATTTCAGTGCTTCAGTACTGAAATGCAGTTTTGTTTCAGTGCTGAAATGCAGTATTTTCAGTGTTTCAGTGCTGAAATGCAGTTTTTTCAGTGCAGATTTCAGTATTTCAGTGCTGAAATGGTCATTTTTTCAGTGTTTCAGGGTTATTTATAGTGCAGTTTTGTGATGGCAGACTCTTATCAGTGCTCTTGGCTATTTGACATGGATGCGCTTCATTTTATGGACACGGTTTTAACGATGGAAAATGATGGATCAAATGCTCTGCTATTTCCTTCATTTATCTTGATTATGTTCATTTGTGGGGATTTCAAGGCTCATATTAAGATTTATAAGTTGGTGGCTGAAGTTCAAGGGGTTCGGATGGCTATGAAGACCCTCACAGTGACAGGAATTAATTTTTGTAATCTGATGAAGATTATGTATTTTTTATTTCTAGTGAGGTGCTCTAGAGACTTGTTAAACATTGGCTGCTATAGTCTTATGTATTATCAGTCTTGTGTTTTTGTTGTCAGGGTTATGGAGATTTTTTTGTATTTTCCCCTGTGTTTAGAGTTAGGCTTAACTCTTTGGTGGGTTTGGGGGTTCCACCCTAGGGGTATGCCCCAATTATTTTGTAGGCTTCTAGCCATTTTTTAATTTTTCAATAAAATTGACTTACCTTTCAAAAAAAAGAAAAAAAAATGATGTATAAACACCGATTCAACTCATAGGACAATTCGAGTGAAATCCGTTCCACATTGAAACAAGAGGAGGTTGGAGAGAAAGAAAAGGTCCAATTAGGAGAGTGTGGACTATTTTGTTATGCTTTATAGTATTGTCGTCCATAAGAGTCCGATAATAGTGAAGGAATGATATACAAACCCCGATTCAACAAATAACACGATTCAACTGAAATCCATCCCACATAGAAAGAAAAGGTGGTTGGAGAGAAAGAAAATTGTCAATTAGGAGAATATGGACTATTTATTTATGCTGTATATTATTGTTATCCATAAGAGTCTTATAATGTTGAAGGAATTATGTACAAACACTGATTCAAGTTATATGATAATCGATAGAAATCCGTCCCACTTAGAAATAAACGGAGGTTGGAGAGAAAGAAAATAGCCAATTAGGAGAGTGTTGTCTATTTTGGTATGCTTTATAGTATGGTTTTCCATAAGAGTCTTATAGTGGTGAAGAAATGATGTACAAACACCGATTCAACTTATAGGACAATTCGAGTGAAATCCGACCCACTTTGAAAGAAAAGGTAGTAGGAGGGGAATAAAAGTGTCAGTTGGGTGCGTGTGGACTATTTTTGTATACTTTATAGTATTGTTGTCCATAAGAGTCTTATAATTTGTGAGGGAATGATGTACAAACACCGATTCAACTCATAGGACGATTCGAGTGAAATCCGTCCCACATAGAAAGAAAAGGAGTTTGGAGAGAAAGAAAAGGGCCAATTAAGAGAGTGTGGACTATTTTTGTAACACCCCGCTCCAACACTTGGTATAATAATGTCCAGTCTAGGCCCAGGCCGCTTGGTTTTGCTCTTGGGCTCTTCCCAAAAGGCCTCATACGTGCTTCTATGTGCAGTGTTGTCTGCAATTGGTATGAGTCCTTTTGGGAGGAGCCCAAGAGCAAAATCGTGCGGGTTGGGCTCAGAGCGGACAATATTATACCAAGTGTTGGAGCGGGGTGTTAAAATTTTGTTATGCTGTATATTATTGTTGTCCATAAGAGTCTTATAATATTGAAGGAATGATGTACAAACACCGATTCAACTTATATGATAATCGATAGAAATTCGTCCCACTTAGAAAGAAACGGAGGTTGGAGAGACAGAAAATAGCCAATTAGGAGAGTGTGACTATTTTGGTATGCTTTATAGTACTATAGTCAATAAGAGTCTTATAGTGGTGAAGAAATGATGTACAAACACCGATTCAACTTATAGGACAATTTAAGTGAAATCCAACCCACTTAGAAACAAAAGGAGGTAGGAGAGAAAGAAAAGGGTCAGTTGGGAGTGCGTGGACTATTTTGGTATGCTTTATAGTATTGTTGACCATAAGAGTCTTATAATAGTAAGGAAATGAAGTACAAACACTGATTCAACTAATAGAACGATTCGGGTGAAATCCGTCCCACATTGAATGACGAGGAGGTTTGAGAGAAAGAAAATGGCCAATTCGGAAAGTGTAAACTATTTTTGTATGCTTTATAGTATTGTTGCCCATAAGAGACTTATAATAGTGAAGTAATGATGTATAAACACCGATTAAACTAATAGGACGATTCGAGTGAAATCTGTCTCACATAGAAAGAAAAGAAGTTTGGAGAAAAAGAAAATGGATAATTAGGAGAGTGTGGACTATTTTGTCATGCTTTATAGTATTGTTGTCCATAAGAGTCTTATAATTTGTGAAGGAATGATGTACAAACACCGATTCAACTGATAGGACGATTCGAGTTAAATGCATCCCGTATTGAAAGAAGATGAGGTTAGAGAGAGAGAAAAGGACCAATTAGGAGAGTGTGGACTATATTTTTATGCTTTATAGTATTGTTGTCCATAAGAGTCTGATAATAGTGAACTAATGATGTACAAACACCGATTCAACTAATAGGACGATTCGAGTGAAATCCGTCGCACATAGAAACAAAAAGATGTTGGAGAGAAATAAAATGGCCAATGAGGAGAGTGTGGAATATTTTGTTATGCTTTATAGTATTTTTGTCCATAAGAGTGTTATAATGTTGAAGGAATGATGTACAAACACCGATTCAACTTATATGACAATTCGAATGAAATCCGTCGCACTTAGAAAGAAATGGAGGTTGGAGAGAAAGAAAAGGGCTAATTAGGAAAGTCTGGACTATATTTTTATGCTTTATAGTATTGTTGTACATAACCGATTCGACTAATAGGACGATTCGAGTGAAATCCGTCCCACATAGAAAGAAAAGGATGTTGGAGAGAAAGAAAATGGCCAATTAGGAGAGTGTGGAATATTCTGTTATGCTTTATAGTATTGTTGTCCATAAGAGTCTTATAATGTTGAAGAAATGATGTATAAACACTGATTCAACTTATATGACAATTCGAGTGAAATCCGTCGCACTTAGAAAGAAACGGAGGTTGGAGAGAAAGAGAACGGCCAGATAGGAGAGTGCGGACTATATTGGTATGCTTCATAGTATTTTTGTGTATAAGAATCTTATAGTGGTGAAGAAATGATGTAAAACCACCGATTAAACTTATAGGATAATTCGATTGAAATCCGACCAACTTAGAAAGAAAAGGAGGTAGGAGAGAAAGAAAAGGGTCAGTTGTGAGCGTGTGGACTATTTTTGTATGATTTATATTATTGTTGTTCATAAGAGTGTTATAGTAGTGAAGGAATGATGTACAAACCCCGATTCAACTAATAGGACGATTCGAGTGAAATTCGTTCCACATAGAAAGAAAAGGAAGTTGGAGAGAAAGAAAATGTCCAATTAGGAGACTGTGGATTATTTTGTTATGTTTTATAGTATTGTTGTCCATAAGAGTCATATAATATTGTAGGAATTATGTACAAATACCGATTCAACTCATAGGACGATTCGAGTAAAATCCGTCCAACATTGAAACAAGTGGAGGTTGGATAAAAAGAAAAGGGCCAATAAGGTGAGTGTGGACTATTTTGTTATGTTTTATAGTATTTTTGTCCATAAGAGTCTTATAATAGTGAAGGAATGATGTACAATCCACGATTCAACTAATAAGACGATTCGAGTGAAATCCGTCCCACATAGAAAGAAAAGGAGGTTGGAAAGAAAGAAAAGGTCCAATTAGGAGAGTGTTGAATATTTTGTTATGCTTTATAGTATTGTTGTCCATAAAATTCTTATAATGTTGAAGGAATGATGTACCAACACAGAATCAACTTATATAATAATTGATAGAAATCCGTCTCACGAAGAAAGAAACGGAGGTTGGAGAGAAAGAAAATAGCCGATAAGGAGAGTGTTGACTATTTTGGTATGCTTTATAGTATTGTTGTCCATAAGAGTTTTATAGTGGTGAATAAATGATGTACAAACAGCAATTCAACTTATAAGAGAATTCGAGTGAAATCCGACACACTTAGGAAGAAAAGGAGGTATGAGAGAAAGAAAAGACTCAGTTGGCAGCGTGTGGACTATTTTGGTACACTTTTTAGTATTGTTGTCCATTAGAGCCTTATAATTTATGAAGGAGTGATGTACAAACACCGATTCAATTTATAGAACGATTCGTGTGAAATCCGTCCCACATTGAAAGAAGAGGAGGTTAGAGAGAAAGAAAAGGGATAATTAGAAGAGTGTGGACTATTTTTTGATGCTTTGTAGTATTGTTGTCTATAAGAGTCTTATAATAGTGAATGAATGATGTACAAACCCCGATTCAAATAATAGTACGATTCGAGTCAAATCCGTCCCACATAGAAAGAAGAGGAGGTTGGAGAGAAAGAAAAGGTCTAATTAGGAGAGTGTTGAATATTTTGTAATGATTTATAGTATTTTTTTCCATAAGAGTCTTATAATGTTGAAGGAATGATATACAAACACCGATTCAACTAATGGGATGATTCAAGTGAAATCCGTCCCAAATAGAAAGAAAAAGAGGTTCGAGAGAAAGAAAAGGGCCAATTAGAAAGTATTGAATATTTTGTAATGATTTATAGTATTGTTGTCCATAAGAGTCTTATAATATTGAACGAATGATGTACAAACACCGATTCAACTTACATGATAATCGAGTGAAATTCGTCCCACTTAGAAATAAAACGGAGGTTCGAGAGAAAGAAAATGGCCAATTAGGAGAGTGTTGACTATTTTGTTATGCTTTATAGTATTGTTTTCCATAAGAGTCTTATAGTTGTGAAGAAATGATGTCCAAACACCGATTCAACTTATAGGACAATTCGAGTGAGCTTCGCCCCACACAGAAAGAAAAAAGGGTCAGTTGTGAGTGTGTGGACTATTTTGGTATGCTTTATAGTATTTTTGCCCGTAAGAATTTTATAACTGTGAAGGAATGATTTACAAACATCGATTCAACTCATAGGCCGATACGAGTGAAATACGTTCCACATTGAAAGATGAGGAGGTTGGAGAGAAAGAAAATGGCCAATTAGTAGAGTGTGGACTATTTTGTTATGATTTATAGTATTTTTGTCCATAAGTGTGTTATAATAGTGAAGGAATAATGTAAAAACCTCAATTCGACTAATAGGACGATTCAAGTGAAATTCGTCCCATATAGAAACAAAATGAGGTTGGAGAGAAAGAAATGGGCCAATTAGGAGAGTGTGAAATATTTTTTTATGCTTTATAGTATTTTTATCCATAAGACTCTTTTAATGTTTAAGGAATGATGTACAAACACCGATTCAACTTATACGATAATCGATATAAATGGCCAATAAGGAAAATGTTGACTATTTTGTTATGCTTTATAGTATTGTTGGCCATAAGAGTCTTATAGTGGTGAATAAATGATGTACAAACACCGATTCAACTTATAGGAAACTTTGAGAGAAATCTGACCCACTCAACCACTATAAGAAAAGGGTAGGAGAGAAAGAAAAGGGTCAATTGGGAGCGTGTGGTCTATTTTTGTATGCTCTATTGTATTGTTGTCCATAAGAGTCTTATGATATTTAAGGAATGATGTACAAACACCGATTCAAATCGTAGGACGATTCGAGTGCAATCCGTCCCACACAGAAAGAAAAGGAGGATGGAAAGAAAGAAAAGTGCCAATTAGGAGAGTGTTGAATATTTTGTTATGCTTTATAGTATTGTTGTCCATAAGAGTCTTATAATGTTGAATGAATGATGTACAAACATCGATTCAACTTATAAAATAACAGATAGAAATACGTCCGAGTTAGAAAGCAAGAAAATAACCAATTAGGAGAGTGTGGACTATTTTATTATTCTTTATAGTATTGTTGGCCATAAGAGTCTTATAGTGGTGAAGAAATGATGTACAAACACCGATTCAACTTATAGGACAATTCGAGTGAGATCTGACCCACACAGAAAACATATGAGGTAGGAAAGAAAGAAAAGGGTCAGTTGTGAGTGTGTGGACTATTTGGGTATTCTTTATAGTATTGTTTTCCACAAGAGTCTTATAATATTGAAGTAATGATGTACAAACACCGAATCAACTAGTAGGACGATTCGAGTGAAATTCATCCCACATAGAAAGAAGAGGAGGTTGGAGAGAAAGAAAAGGGCCAATTAGGAGAGTGTGGACTATTCTGTTATGCTTTACAGTATTTTTGTCCATAAGAGTCTTATAATAGCGAAGGAATAATGTACAAACACCGATTAAACTAATAGGACGAGTCGAGTGAAATCCGTCCCACATAGAAAGAAAAGGAGGTTAGAGAGAAAGAAAAGGTCCAATTAGGAGAGTGTGGACTATTTTGTTATTCTTTATAGTATTTTTGTCCATAAGAGTCTTTATATGGTTAATAAATGATGTACAAATACCGATTCAACTTATATGACATTCGAGTGAGATCCGTCCCACTTAGAAAGAAACGAAGGTTGGAGAGAAAAAAAAGGGCCAATTAGGAGAGTGTCAACTATTTTTATATGCATTATAATATGGTTGTCCATAATAGTCTTATAATATTGAAGGAATGATGTATAAACACCGATTCAACTTATATGACGATTTGAGTAAAATATGTCCCACTTAGAAAGAAACGGAAGTTGGAGAGATAGAAAAGGGCAAGTTAGGAGAGTGTGGACAATTTTTTTATGATTTATAGTATTTGTTTCTATAAGAGTCTTATAATGTTAAAGGAATGATATACAAACACCGATTCAAATTATATGACGATTGGTGTAAAATTTGTCCAACTTAGAAAGAAACGGAGGTTAGAGAGAAAGAAATGGGTGAATTAGGAGAGTGTGGACAATTTTGGAATGCTATATTGTATTTTATCCATTAGAGTCTTATAGTGGTGAAGGAATGATGTACAATCACCGATTCAACTTATAGGATAATTCGAGTTAAATCCGACTAACTTAGAAAGAAAATGAGGTAGCAGAGAAAGAAAATGGCCAGTTGGGAGTGTGTAGACTATTTATGTTTGCATTATAGTATTATTGTGCCTAAGAGTCTTATAATGGTCAAGGAATGATGTACAAACACCGATTCAACTCATAGGACGATTCGAGTGAAATCCGATCCACATAGAAAGAAAAGGAGGTTTTTTTATTTGAAAAGGAAAGAAAAGGAGGTTGGAGAGAAAGAAAAGGGCTAATTAGGTTAGTGTGGACTATTTTGTTATGCTTTATAGTATTGTTTTCAAAAAGAGTGTTATAATGGTGAATGAATGATGTACAAACACCGATTCAAATTGTAAGATATTCGAGCAAAATAGTCCACACTATCCTAATTGGTCATTTTCTTTCTCTCCATCCTCCGTTTCTTTCTAAGTGGGACGAATTTCACTCGAATATCATATAAGTTGAATCGGTGTTTGTACATCATCATTCATGATAATAAGACTCTTATGGAAAACAATACTATAAAGCATAACAAAAAAAATTCCACACACTCCTAATTGGCCCTTTTCTTTTTCTCCAACATCCTTTTCTTTCTATGTGGGACGGATTTCACTTCTTTCTATGTGGGACGGATTTCACTCGAAATGTCCTATGATTTGAATCGGTGTTGGTACATCATTCCTTTACCATTATAAGACTCTTATGGACAACATCACTATAAAGCAGACCAAAATAGTCCACACACTCCAAACTGGACCTTTTATTTCTATGTGGGTTGGATTTCACTCGAATTGTCCAATACGTTGAATCGGTGCTTGGTCATCATTCCTTCACCACTATAAGAATCTTTCGTACAACAATACTATAAAGCATAGCAAAATTATCCACACTCTCCTAACTGACCCTTTTCTTTCTCTCCAACCCTCTGTTTTTTCCAAGTGGGAAGCATTTCAATCGAATCGTCCTATAAGTTGAATCGTAGTTTGTACATCATTCCTTCACCATTATAAAAATCTTATGGACAACAATACTATAAAGCATACCAAAATAGTCCACACTCTCCTATCTGACCCTTTTCTTTCTCTCCAACCTCCGCTTCTTTCTAAGTGGGACAGATTTTACTCGAATCGTCATATAAGTTGAATCGGTGTTTGTACATAATTCCTTCATAATTATAAGACTCTTAGGGACAAAAATACTATAAACCATACCAATATAGTCCAAACGCTCCCAGCTGAACCTTTTCTTTCTCTCCTACCTCCATTTCTTTCTAAGTGGGACGGATTTCACTTTAATCGTCCTATAAGTTGAATCGGTGTTTATACATAATTCCTTCAAAATTATAAGACTCTTATTGACAACAATACTATAAAGCACACCAAAATAGTCCACCCTCTCCTATCTGGCCTTTTCTTTCTCTCCAACTTCCGTTTCTTTCTCTGTGGGACGGATTTTACTCGAATCGTCATATAAGTTGAATTGGTGTTTGTACATCATTCCTTCAATATTATAAGACACTTAGGAACAACAATACTATAAATCATACCAAAATAGTCCAAACTCTCCCAACTGACCCTTTCTCCCCTACCTCTTTTTCTTTTTAAGTGGGACGGATTTCACTTGAATCGTCATATAAGTTGAATCGGTGTTTGTACATCTTTCCTTCAACATTATAAGACTCTTATGGAAAAAAATACTATAAAGCATAGCAAAATTGTCCACACACTCCAAACTGGCTCTTTTCTTTCTCTCCAACCTCCTTTTCTTTCTAAGTGGGATGGATTTCAATCGAATAGTCCTATAAGTTGAATCGGTGTTTGTACATCAATTCTTCACCACTATAATACTATTATGGGCAAAAATATTATAAAGCATTCCCAAATAGTCCGCACTCTCCTAATTGGCCCTTTTCTTTATCTCCAACCTTTGTTTATTTCTAAGTGGGACGGATTTTACTCAAATGTCATATAAGTTGAATCAGTGTTTGTATATCATTCATTCACCATTATAGGACTCTTATGTACAATAATACTATAAAGCATAACAAAATAATCCACAGTCTCCTAAGTGGCCCTTTTCTTTCTCTAACCTCCTTTTCTTTCTATGTGGGACGGATTTAACTCGAATCGTCCTATGAGTTGAATTTGTGTTTGTACATCATTCCTTCACAATTTTATGACTCTTATGAACAACAATACTATAAAGCATACCAAAATAGTCCACACTCTCCTATCTGCCCCTTTTGTTTCTCTCCAACCTCCGTTTCTTTCTAAGTGGGATGGATTTTACTCGAATCGTCATATAAGTTGAATATGTATTTGTACATCATTCCTTCAAAATTATAAGACTCTTAGGGACAAAAATACTATGAAGCATACCAAAATAGTCCACATGCTCCCAACTGGCCCTTTTCTTTCTCTCTTACCTCATTTTCTTTCTAAGTGGGACGAATTTCACTCTTATCGTCCTATACGTTGAATCGGTGTTTGTACATTATTCCTTCACAATTATAAGAATCTTATGGACAAAAATACTATAAATCATTCCAAAATAGTCCACTCGCTCCCAACGGGCCCTTTTCTTTCTCTCCTACCTCATTTTCTTTCTAAGTGGGTCGGATTTCATTCGAATTGTCTTATAAGTTGAATCGGTGTTTGGATATCATTCCTTCACGACTCTAAGACTATTGTGGACAACAATATTATAAAGCATTCCAAAATAGTCCACACTCTCCTAATTGGCCTTTTTCTTTCTCTCCAACCTTCGTTTCTTTCTAAGTGGGACGGATCTCACTCGAATGTCAAATAAGTTGAATCGGTGTTTGTACATCATTCATTCACCATTATAGGACTCTTATGGAAAAAAATACTAAAAATCATAACAGAATAGTCCACACTCTCGTAATTGGCCATTTTCTTTCTCTCCAACCTCCTTTTCTATCTATGTGGGATGGATTTCACTCGAATCGTCCTATGAGTTGAATCAGTGTTTGTACATCATTCCTTCACAATTATAAGACTCTTATGGACAACAATACTATAAAACATACCAAAATAGTCCACACGCTCCCAACTAGCCCTTTTATTTCTCTCCTACCTCATTTTCTTTCTAAGTGGGTCGGATTTCCCTCGAATTGTCCTATAAGTTTAATCAGTGTTTGTATATCATTCCTTCATCACTATAAGACTCTTATGGACAACAATACTATAAAGCATTTTAGATATGGGTGTTCATCTTGAGTACACAGAAATTTTGGAGTTATCTTTCTTGCTTTTCCCATCTTAGATCACGGTGGTTATTTTGTTTTTTTGGCGAAGTTGGTTACAGAAGAGAGATATTCATCTTCGGCGAAGTTCATTACAGCAGAGATTTTCTTCCTCGAATCAAATCATAACCTGAAGTCTAAGTAAGGGGCGATTTGGGGGTGAAATTGAGTTATGTGCCATTCCGAAAGTCAGATTTTGGTCTGGTCTAGTTTTCTGCTTCAAACTGGAAGACTAAGTATGGTTTGTTTACTGAATCTGAACGAGAGAAGATTTTTGAAGATTGGTTATTTGAGCTAAGTTCTGGTCAAAGATTATCAAACGTTTCTATTCACTTAGTCGAAGTTGTGATGAGTCTGAGCTACTATTTCTCCATGAAGTTTGAGTAGGGGTGAAATTTGGTTTCAATTTTATCTTCGTTTACTGTTGCTGGTTGCTGGGTTCTGTACTGCGAGGGTAAGAATCTTGTATTTCTCTCTTTGTTTTTCATTCACTGGGGTTGGTGCCCCGATTTGTAAGGGTTGGTGCCCTCTTGTTGTGTTTGTAAAGGGTTGATTGCCTGTAGTTTATAAGTAATGGGTGAACAAATTATGAGGCTCAATAATAAAATTGAGGAATTGCAGAAAGCTTTAAAGGCTAGTGTTGAACTGAATAGTAAATATAAATTTGATGAGAGTAAGCTGGTTTCTGGGTTTGAGAAGGGAAAAGGAAGTCAGAATGTAAGGTTGGGTGATTTGTGTATGGGTTCAGTTCAAAGGGTTTCCCATCTTTGGTTTCACATGGTGAAAGTAGTAATGGTCAGGTAAAGGAAGGAATAGGTGGAGTATTACCTGCTATGTCTTGGGCTGATACATTATATAAGAACATTGATAAGAAGAAGATGAACTTGAAGTATTACCCTCATGCTGTGAAGGATAAAATAGTTGAAATCCCTTATGAGGTTGAAATGAAGGGGTGTGTTATGATGAGGGGTTCTATTGTAGGTTACTGTTTGGATAGGAAACTTCCATTTCTTACAATGAACTCAATTGCAAAAACACTTTGGGGTAGACAAGGTCTTATTGAAGTATTAAGTTTGGAGACGGGTTTTTTCCTTTTCAAATTTGATTGCTCTGAAAATTGTGATGCTATTTTAGAGGGTGGATCTTGGCATTTTGCAAATCAACTGATGGTATTGCAAAGATGGAGACATGATTTAATTATGAACAAGAAAGGCCTTAAGAGCATTCCTATTTGGGCGATTTTTTTTAATGTTACTCTAAATATGTGGACTTCTGAAGGTTTGGGGCATATTGCTAGTGTTTTGGGGAAACCCTTATATAATGATGCTCAAACTGATGGGAAAGGGAGATTAAACTATGCCAGAGTATGTATCGAGGTTGATATATCAACTGAACTTCCGAATGAAATTGGGGCTAAAATGTCTGATGGTAGAATTGTTCCAATTGCTGTTGAATATCAATAGATTCCGATGAAATGTTCTCATTGTGAGGTTTTTGGTCACTCTAATAAGAATTGTACTAAGCTGAAAGTCCAAGCTGCTTTATCAAAGCCTAAAGAGATTAAAAAGAAATGGGTTGTAGTGGGAAAAAAAGGTGGGGAAACTAGTACTGACAAGGCTGGTTTGGAGAAAGATAATATAATGGTTGATTCTGATAAGCAAGATACTGATATAAATGTTTATACAGTTGATGATGGTTTTGAAAACCATGATACAAATACAGTTGGTGATGGTTTTGAAAATTATGTTCAGGATGAGGTGGGAGGAGTTTCTATTGAAGTGAATATGTTGAATGTGAATGAGGGGCCCTCTTTGGTTAATAAGAAGGTTGTATTGAGCCCTAATAAATTTTCTTCATTGGGAGATTTTGATGACGGTGAGATTGTTGAAGAATGGGGATCTAAATCTGAAGTTCTTCAGGATACTGTTTTAGAGGATGGGGGAGTTTCAATTGCTGATAAAAGTTTTATGTTCAATAAAAAGGAAAAAGGCACTGGTCTTGAGAAGGTGAGTAAAGAATCTGTTTCTAAGCCCACTTTCAAGACTAAAAGAGGTAATAAAAGGGAGTTGAGAGGGAAGGAGGATCCAAATCAGATTGTTTCACAATGATTTCTTATATATTGAATATCAGAGGCCTAAATTGGGAGGGAAAGCAAAAAGAGGTCAAGTTGATGATTAGTAATTTGGACGTGTCTATGTTTTGTTTAATTGAAACGAAGGTTCTTAAGGATAATGCTGAGAAAATTCTTAACAAAATATGCCCAGGTTGGTGTTTTGTGAACAATTATCAGTTTGTTGTTCTGGGGAGAGTTTGCGTGTGCTGGAATCCAAGGAAAATCAATATAAAAATGCTTTCTGGGAGTGATCAATATATCCATTGTTTGGTGTCTTCTTGTGACAACAAAATAAGATATTTTGCTACTTTTATTTATGGAAGTAATGAGTATATTGATAGAAGGGAATTGTGGAGAGTTCTGTTTAACATTTCTTTGGAAATGAAAAAATGATCCGTGGATGTGTACTGGTGACTTTAATGCTGTGAGATTCAAACATGAGAAGTGGGGTGGATCTGATAGTTGGAATTCAAAGATGAGGGAATGTAGCTTGGATCTTGATAAAGCTGGTTTGATTGATTTAAAATACACGGGTATTAAGTACTCATGGTCTAATGGTCATGTGTTTACTAAATTGGATAGATGTATGGTTAACACTGTATGGTGTGATTATTTTTAGCATACTGAAGTTAGTTTTCTTCCACCTGGGGAGTCAGATCATGATTAAGATTCAAATGGATATTGTCAGGATAAAGAAGCCATTTAGATTTAATATTTTTTTGGCTAAGCATGATGATTATATTGTTCTGATTAAGCAGGCTTGGGACACTCATATTGAGGGCTCTGTGATGTTTATTGTGGTTCAAAAGCTGAAGTTGGTTAAAGTGACTTTGAAAAATCTTAACAAAAATTTCTATGATAAGTTACCTACTCAAGTTGTTATTGCCAGGAAAAAATTTCTAAATGTTCAATGCTTAATTGATCAGATGCCTGGGAATCAACAGTTGCAGGAGGTTGAGAAGTCTTGTCTCAAAGATTTTTACAGAGTGTCTAATTCTGAGGAGTGTCTTTATAAGCAACAATCAAGAGTGCAGTGATTGAAATTGGGTGATCAAAATACCAGCTATTTTCACAAGTTTGATGTGCAAAGGAAAGCCTACAACAGTATTAATGCTATCACTAGGGATGATGGATCTATTGCTTCTGATCAAAATGATATTAGTAGAGAGATTGTTGGTTTTTATAAAAAAAACTATTTTCTAGAAGGGATGGTGAAAATGATATTAGGCTTCTAGCCATTTTTTGATTTTTCTATACAATTGACTTACCTTTCAAAAAAAAAAAAAAAATGGTGAAAGGATGATTGATTTATCTGAATTTATTAAGAATCCTATTTCAAATGTTCAAAGTGAAGAGATGAGCAGAGAGGTTACTAGAGAGGATTATAAAGGTTTTCTTTTCCATGAAAGATGATAAAGCTCCTGGGCCAGATGGTTTGAATGCTTTCTTCTTGAAATCTGTTTGGTGTGTTATTGGAAATAATGTGATTAGTGTTGTCCAAGATTTCTTTCAATCTGGAATTCTCCTCTCTGAATTAAATTGCACTTCCATTTCTCTGATCCCAAAGTTGATAATCCAACCAAAGTTTCTGAATTCAGACCCATTTCTGTTTGTAATGTTCTGTATAAAGGTATTGTAAAGATCATCGCTAACAGATTAAAGCTTATGTTGAACTCGTGTATCAGTGCTAATCAATCTGGGTTTGTTCCTGGTAGAAATATTGGTGATAACATTTTGCTGGCTCAAGAGATTCTGTTACATTATCATAAGGATAAGACACTTTCTAGGATTGCTATGAAGATTGATTTGACTAAGGCTTATGACTCTGTATCTTGGCTATTTTTAGATGAGGTTCTCAGATGTTTTGGGATTCCGGATAAAGTCAGAAGATGGATTAATTTGTGTTTTAGTTCCCCTAAATTCTCTATAAATGTCAATGGTGGCCTTGAGAGATTTTTTAAAAGTGGGAGAGGGCTTAGGCAAGGGGATCCCATGTCCCCTTACTTGTTTGTTATGTGTATGGAGATTTTGTCTGGAATGTTAAATGGTTTGGGTAAGAATGATCAGTTTAAATTCCATACTAAGTGCAAGAATCTTGAAATTAATAACCTTATGTTTGCGGATGATTTGTTTCTCTTTTGTGAAGGAAGTGAAGGTTAAGTTAACATTATGTTGAATGTGTTGAAGAATTTTAGCAATTTATCTGGATTGTTTCCTAATGCTTCTAAAAGTTCTACTTTCACATATGGTGTGGATGAGAGGGCGGTTGAGAGCATTGTTCTTGCCTCTAATTTTTCTGTTGGGAAATTGCCTGTTAAGTACCTCGGTGTTCCTCTAATATCCACTAAATTAAATACTTCTAATTGTTCTGAGCTTGTGCTTAAGATTACAAGGAGGGTTCAGGCTTGGAGATGTAGGTTTCTTTCTTTTGCAGGGAGGCTTCAATTGATTGCTTCAGTTCTATTTTTTGTGCAAGTTTATTGGAGTTCTACTTACATTTTGCCTAAAGCAGTGATGAAGCAGTTGACATCTATTATGAGAAGGTTTCTTTGGGAAGGGGTTGATTTAAAAATTGGGGGTGAGAAGGTTGCTTGGGATAGGATTTGTCTTCCTAAGGAGGAAGGTGGGCTTGGTATGAAAGACTTGGTCACTTGGAACATAGCTGCTATATGTAAGCAACTTTGGAATTTGTTACAGCCCATTCCTACAAATCTATGGAGTAAATGGGCTAGGATTGAGTTGATTAAAGATCAAAATTTTTGGCTTCTGAAGATTCCCGATAAAAGGTCTTGGTCATGGAAGAAGATATTAAGGTTGAGGGAGAAATTTAGAGGTCATTTCAGTTACAAAGTGGGGAATGGTGAAAATATCTTGTTGTGGCATGATGATTGGGTGTACAACATTTCTATAATTGAGTAGCATGGTGATTGAATTGTGTATGACTCTGGTATGAGGAGAGATTCTAAAGTAAGTTCAATCATTAGAGAGGGGAATTGGCATCCTCCATTTGTTGTTTCTCATCAACTGATGGAGCTCAGAGATGATATTCAAAATCTTCCTAAGCCTAATTGTAGTTCAAATGATAGAATTTCGTGGATTCCAACAAATGACAAGTACTCCATTAAATCGGCTTGGAACATTCTAAGGAATAAATCTGATGATGTTCCTTGGTTCAAATCTGTGTGGTTTTCAAATAATGTGCCTAAACATGCATTTATTCTTTGGACCCTAATTCACAATAGAATGCAAACGCAAGATAGGTTGGAAAAATTTGGTATTATACAGCACCAAAAATGTGTTTTATGTTCAAGTCCCAATGAAAACAGAAATCATCTTTTCTTTGCATGCAAATTTTCTACCAGAATCTGGAATTTAGTGGCTAAGGAAAATGGATGGAGAATTTGGGTATGGATTGGTCTGCTATTCTAAGCTGGTGTAATTCTTTTTGTAAATCTAAATCTCTGAAATCTTGTGTTGCCAAGCTTTCTTTTGCTGCTGCAGTTTTCATAGTTTGGCGGGAAAGAAATCTCAGGTTGTTTGCTAAAGAATTTAAAACTAAGATGCAGCTTGCTAAGGAAATCATTGAAACTGTGAAATTCAGATTGTTCCACCTTATTAGTGATGAGCATCAGGGAGTTATTGCTGGATGATTTTCTTTGAATTCAGCTTGTTAAGGAAATCTTTGAAACTGCAGTTTGCTGGATGCTAAGTATCAGGACCAACAGTGATTCAGTTCAGTTGGTAAGTTTCAGTGTAGGGTCAGCCAGTAGTGTTTCAATGCAATTTTGTGAGTTTCAGTGTTTGGTCGTCTTTTAGTGCTTCAGTGTAGTATGCAAACTGCAGTTTTTTTGCCGGCCAGAAATGCATCAGTGCTTCAGTACTTCAATACAGTTTATCAGTGCAGTTTTTCAGTGCTTCAGTGCAGCAATGGTCGTTTTCAGTGCCTCAGGGCTATTTTTATCAGTGCAGTTTTGGCTACTGAGCTGTAAAATAATGCAGCAGACTGAGAATATCAATGCAGTTTGTAAACTGCAATTTTTTGCGGTTGGCCAGCAATGTGCAGAAATACAGTTTTTTGGTCGGCCAACATGGCTTCAGTTTTCAAGGTGATCTTATGGTTGATTTTGGAGTGTTACATATTTATTTTAGTGAAATGTCTGGAAATGCGCGGGAATTATATGTTTGATTTTTGGGTTCCGGGTGTCTTGCAAAAGGGAGGTATTACTGATGTTGCGTTTTTCATTCTTGTGATTGTTGTAGTGTTAATTCATTTTGAGGTCTTCACTTGCTATTATGATGAGAATGTCAGGATGGTTGTTGGAAGACATGAGGTCTCAAGAGCTGGGGAGATTATTATTGAGCTATTCTCAATATTTTATTGTAAAATGATGAAGATTCTATGGTTCTTTTTTTAGAAGAGTTTTCTCATTGTAAAGCATGATTTCACTTGGTACTACATCTCTATAACTAGATTTGGTGTGTATGCTGATAGGGATATTATGATCTTTATGTATCTCTCTGCTTTTAAAGAATTGAGTTTGATTATTTGTTGGGTTTGGGGATACCACCCATGAGGTATGCCCCAAGTACTCTATAGGCGTTAAGCCATAATTTTGTTTTTTATAATATTGACTTACTTATCCAAAAAAAAAATACTATAAAGCATTCCAAAATAATCCACTCTCCTAATTGACCATTTTCTTTCTCTCGAACCTCCGTTTCTTTCTAAGTGGGACTGATTTTACTCGAATCGTCATATAAGTTGAATCGGTATTTGTACATCATTCCTTCAATATTATAAGACTCTTATGGAAAACAATACTATAAAGCATTGCAAAATTGTCCACACTTTCCACACTGGCTCTTTTCTTTCTCTCCAACCTTCTTTTGTTTCTAAGTGAGATGGATTTCAATAAAATCGTCCTATAAGTTGAATCGGTGTTTGTACATGATTCCTTCACAATTATAAGACTCTTATGGACAACAATACTATAAAGCATACAAAAATAGTCCACACTCTCCTAATTGGCCCTTTTATTTCTCTCCAACCTCCGATTCTTTCTAAGTGGGACGGATTTCACTCGAATATCATATAAGTTGGATCAGTGTTTATACATCATTCATTCACCATTATAAGACTCTTATGGAAAACAATACTTTAAAGCATAACAAAATGTTCCACAATATCCGAATTGGCTCTTTTGTTTCTCTCCAACCACCTATTCTTTGGGACAGATTTCATTCGAATCGTCCTATGAGTTGAATCGGTGTTTGCACATGATTCCTTCACAATTATAAGACTCTTATGGACAAAAATTCTATAAATAATTCCAAAATAGTCCACATGCTCCCAACTGGCCCTTTTCTTTCTCTCCTACCTCATTTTCTTTCTAAGTGGGTCGGATTTCACTCGAATTGTACTGTAATTTGAATCGGTATTTGTACATCATTCCTTTACCACTATAAGCCGCTTATGGACAAAAATACTATAAAGCATACCAAAATAGTCTATACTCTCCTATCTGACCATTTTCTTTCTCTCTAACCCTCGTTTCTTTCTAAGTGGGACAGATTTTACTCGAATCGTCATATAAGCGGAATTGGTGTTTGTACATCATTCCTTCAACATTATAAGACTCTTATGTAAAAAAAAACTATAAAGCATAGCAAAATTTTCCACACTCTCCTAACTGGCCCTTTTCTTTCTCTCCATCCTTCTTTTTTTTCTAAGTGGGATGGATTTCACTCAAATCGTCCTATAAGTTGAATCAGTGTTTGTACTTCATTCATTCACCTTTATAAGACTCTTATGGACAAAAATTCTATAATGCATACAAAAATAGTCAACACTCTCTTAACTGACCATTTTCTTTCTCTCCTACCTCATTTTCTTTCTAAGTGGAACAAATTTCACCCGAATTGTCCTATAAGTTGAATCGGTGTTTGTACATCATTCCTTCACCACTATAAGACTATTATGGACAAAACTACTGTAAAGCATACCAAAATAGTCCACACTCTCCCAACTGGCCCTTTTCTTTTCTCCTACCTCCTTTTCTTTCTAATCGGGACGGATTTCACTCTACTCGTCCTATAAGTTGAATCGGTGTTTGTACATATTTCCTTCACAATTATAAGACTCTTAGGAAGAACAATGCTATAAAGAATACAAAAATAGTCTACACGCTCTCAACTGGCCCTTTTCTTTGTCTCGTACCTCCTTTTCTTTCTAAGTGGAACGGATTTCACTCTAATCGTCCTATAAGCTGAATCGGTGCTTGTCCATGATTGCTTCATTATTATAAGACTCTTATGGAAAACAATACTGTAAATCATACCAAAATAGTCCATACACTCCCAACTGGCCCTTTTCTTTCTCTCCTACCTCATTTTATTTCTAAGTGGGATGGATTTCACTCAAATCGTCCTATAAGTTGAATTGGTATTTGTAAATCATTCTATCACCATTATTAGACTCTTATGGACAATAATACTATAAAAGCATACAAAAATTGTCAACACGCTCCCAACAGACCTTTTTTTTCTCCCATACCTTCTTTTCTTTCTAAATGGGTTGGATTTCACTCTAATCGTCCTATAAGTTGAATCGGTGTTTGTACATAATTCCTTCACAATTATAAGACACTTATGGACAATAATACTATAAAGCAAACAAAAATAGTCCACACTCTCCTAATAGGCACTTTTCTTTCTCTCCAACCTCCGTTTCTTTCTAAGTGGAACAGAATTTACTCGAATAGATATATAAGTTGAATCGGTGTTTGTACATCATTCCTTCAACATGATAAGACTTTTATGGAAAAAAATACTATAAAGCATAGCTAAATTGTCCACACTCTCCTAACTGACCCTTTTTTTTCCCTCCAACCTTCTTTTCTTTCTAAGTGGGATGGATTTCAATCGAATCATCCTATGAGTTGAATCGGTGTTTGCACATCATACCTTCACCATTATAATAAAATTATGGACAACAATACTATAATGCAGACCAAAATAGTCAACACTCTCCTAACAGGCCTTTTTATTTCTCTCCAACCTCCTTTTGTTTCTATGTGGGATGGATTTCACTCGAATCGTCCTATGAGTTGAATCGGTGTTTCTACATGATTCCTTCACAATTATAAGACTTTTATGGACAAAAACACTATAAAGCATAACAAAATAATCCACACTCTCCAATCTGGCCCTTTTCTTTCTCTCCAACCTCCGTTTCTTTCTAAGTTGTACGGATTTCACTTGAATATCTTATAAGTTGAATTGGTGTTTGTACATCATTAGTTCACAATTATAATACTCTTAGGGACAAAAATACTATAAAGCATAACAAAATAGTCCACACTATCCCATCTAGCCATTTTATACCTCTCCTACCTCCTTTTCTTTTTAAGTGAGCCGGATTTCACTCGAAGTGTCCAATAAGTTAAATCGGTGTCTGTACATCATTCCTTCACAACTAAAAGACTCTTATGGACAGTAATACTATAAAACATACAAGTATTATGCACACTCTCCTAATTGGCCCTTTTCTTTCTCTCCAACCTTCGTTTCTTTCTAAGTGGGACGGATCTCACTAGAATGTCATATAAGTTGAATCGGTGTTTGTACATCATTCATTCACCATTATAGGACTCCTATGGACAACAATACTATAAATCATAACAAAATAGTCCACACTCTCCTAAGTGGCCCTTTTCTTTCTCTTTGGGACAGATTTCACTCGAATCGTCCTATGAGTTGTATTGGTGTTTATACATCATTCCTTCACAATTATAAGACTCTTATGGAAAAAAAAATACTATAAAGCATACCAAAATAGTCCACATGCTCCCAACTGGACCTTTTGTTTCTGTCCTACCTCCTTCTGTTTCTAAGTGGGTTGGATTTCACTCGAATTGTCTTATAAGTTGAATCAGTGTTTGTACATCATTCCTTCACAACTAAAAGACTCTTATGGACAAAAATACTATAAAGCATACCAAAATAGTCCACACTCTCCTAATAGGCCCTTTTCTTTCTCTCCAACCTCCGTTTCTTTTTAAATGGGACGGATTTCACTCAAATCGTCCTATAAGTTGAATCGGTGTTTGGACATAAATTTTTTTTTTTTCTTTTTTTTTTTTTGAAACGTAAGTCAATATTATAGAAAATTAAAAAATGGCTAGAAGCCTACAAAATAATTGGGGCATACCCCAAGGGTGGAACCCCCAAACCCACCAAAGAGTTAAGCTTAACTCTAAACACAGGGGATTATACAAGAGAATCACCATAACCCTTACAACAAAAAAACAAGTCTGATAAAACATTAAACTATAGCAACCAATGTTTAACATATCTCTAGAGCACCTCCCCACAAATATAATATACATAATCTTCATCAGATTACAGAAATTAATTTTTATCACAGTGAGAGTCTTCATAGCCATCCGGACCCCTTGAACTTCAACAACCAACTTATAAATCTGCACAGTGTAAACAAAGGGATCAAAAGACAATGCAACATTTATAGAAAAGATCACAAAGCACCTCCCACGAAGTCTGAACCATTTCCTGAACCATAAACACAGAAACACTGACTCTCTACCACTCATCCAAACACAAACCCAGAACATAAATTCCAGGAAAACTGAGCAAATATTCCCCTCACCCATTGCTTGAAACTCTATCTCCATTTTGAATATCCAACAAGTGATACAATCTAAATTTGACAGAAGAATTTATCTCCTGAACAAGTTGAACCTCCTTTTTAAACTCTCCTGCAAACAACCTGAGGTTCCTCTCCCTCCACAAGATGTAAACACTTGCAGCCAATGCGAGTTTGGTAACACATGCCTTTAAAGTATTGTTAGTACAATGGTCATTGCACCAATTTACTATATCCACCCACTTCTTCCCAACTTGCTTCAAACCATTTTCAATAGCAACCGAAGACCAAACTTGAGAAGAGAAACTGCATTCAAAAAATAGATGTTCCCTGTTTTCACACGGTAAGTCACAGAAGACACATTTTTGTTGCTGAAGCAACCCATAAATGACCAATTTATCTTGAGTTTGCATCCTATTATGAATTAAAGTCCATAAAATGAAAGCATGTCTTGGAATATTATTTGGGAACCACACAGTCTTGTACCATTTAACTTGACTATCCCTGTTCCTTAACAAATTCCAAGCCGAGCTAATAGAATACTTACCCTTGGTAGGCTTCCAAATCAAAGTATCAACATCATGGCAATCAGGAGGGGGGAGGATTGCAATATCATCTCTTAACTCCATTAATTTGTGAGAGTTTGTAAAAGGAGGGTACCATTGCCCATTTCTGATTATGGCATTGACTTTACAATTGTTTCTTAACCCAGAATTATACCTGATCCTATCCCCATATTTTTCTACAATAGAAGTAGGATACAACCAATCATCATGCCAAAGAAGAATATGATTTCCATTCCCAACCTTGTACTCAATGTAATGTCTAAATGTATCTCTTAGCCCCATTATCTTTTTCCATGACCAAGATCTTTTATCCGGGACCTTAAGCAACCAAAAATTTTGGTCTTTCATGAGCTCTATCCTAGCCCACTTACTCCAAAGGTTGGTGGGAATAGGCTGCAACAGGTTCCAAAGCTGCTTACCAATAGCAGCCACATTCCAAGCTATCAAATCTTTTAAGCCTAAGCCCCCTTCATCCTTCGGCAAACATACTTTAGTACATGCCATTTTCTCACCTCCACTCTTCAAGTCAGCCCCTTTCCATAAGAATTTCCTCATAATCTCATTCAACTGTTTAAACACCGATTTTGGAAGGATATAAGTAGAACTCTAATAAACTTGAACTGAAAACAACACCGAGGCAATCAATTGTAACCTACCCGCAAAGGAAAGGAATCTGCAATTCCAAGACTGAACCCTTCTAGTAATTTTCAAAACTAACTCTTGACAATCATTAGCATTAAGACTCTTATGTACAACAATACTATAAAGGATACAAAAATAGTCCACACTCTCCTAATTGGCTCTTTTCTTTCTCTCCAACCTCCGTTTTTTTCTAAGTGGGACGGATTTTAGTCGAATCATCATATAAGTTGAATCGGTGTTTGTACATCATTCCTTTAACATTATAAGACTCTTATGGGAAACAATAATATACATCATAGCTAAATTGTCCACACTCTCCTAACTGTCCCTTTTCGTTTTCTTCAACCTTCTTTTCTTTCTAACTTGGATGGATTTCAATCAAATCGTCCAATGAGTTAAATCGGTGTTTGTACATCATTCCTTCACCATTATAAGACTCTTATGGACACCAATACTATAATGCATACCAAAATAGTCAACACTCTCCAAACTGGCCCTTTTCTTTCTCTCCTACCTCATTTTCTTTCTAAGTGGGTCGGATTTCATTCGAATTGTCCTATAAGTTGAATCGGTGTATGTACATAATTCCCTCACTGCTGTAAGACTCTTATGGACAAAAGCATTATAAAGCATACAAAAATAATTCACACTCTCCTAATTGGCCCTTTTCTTTCTCTCCAACCTTCGTTTCTTTCTTAGTGGGACGGATCTCTCTAAAATGTCATATAAGTTGAATCGGTGTTGATACATCATTCATTCACCATTATAGGACTCTTATGCTATAAAATACTATAAAGCATAACAAAATAGTCCACACTCTCCTAATTGGCCATTTTCTTTCTCTCCAACCTCAGTTTCTTTCTTTATGGGACGGATTTCACTTGAATCGTCTTATGAGTTGAATCGGTGTTTTTACATCATTCATTCACAATTATAAGACTCTTGTGGACAAAAATACTATAAAGCATACCAAAATAGTCCACAGGTTCCCAACTGGCCCTTTTGTTTCTCTCCTACCTCCTTTTCTTTCTAAGTGGGTCGGATTTCACTCGAATTATCCCATAAGTTGATTAGGTGTTTGTACATCATTCCTTCACAACTAAAAGACTCTTATGGACAATAATACTATAAAGCATACCAAAATAGTCCACACTCTCCTAATAGGCCCTTTTCTTTTTCTCCAACCTCGGTTTTTTCTAAATGGGACGGATTTCACTCTAATCGTCCTATAGGTTGAATCGGTGTTTATACATGATTCCTTCACAATAATAAGACTCTTATGGACAACAACAATATAAAGCATACCAAAATAGTCCACACGCTCCAAACTGGCCCTTTTTCTTTCTCTCGTACCTCCTTTTCTTTCTATGTGGGTCGGATTTCACTCGAATTATCCCATAGTCCACACTCTCCTAATTGACCCTTTTATTTCTCTCTAACCTCCGTTTCTTTCTAAGTGTGACAGATTTTCCTCGGATCGTCTTATAAGTTGAATTGGTGTTTGTATATCATTCCTTCAAGATTATAAGACTCTTATGGAAAAAAATACTACAAAGCATGGCAAAATTGTTCTGACTCTCCTAACTGGCCCTTTTCTTTCTCTTCGACCTCCATTTCCATCTAATGGGACGGATTTAACTCGAATCGTCCTAAATACTATCGGTGTTTTTACATCATTCCTTCAACATTATCAGACTCTAATGGACAATAATACTCTAAAGCATACCAAAATAATCCAAAGCCTAACATCCCTTTTCTTTCTCTCCAACCTCCTTTTATTTCTAAGTGGGACGTATTTAACTCGAATAGTCATTTAAGTTTAATCGGTTTTTGTACATAATTCATTCACCACTATAAGACTCTTTTGGACAAAAGCAGTATAAAGCGTACCAAAATAGTCTACACTTTCCTAACTGACCCTATTCTTTCTCTCAAACCTTCCTCACTTTCTAAGTGGGACGGATTTTACTCGAAACGCCATATAAGTTCAATCGGTATTTGTATATCATTCTTTCACGATTAAAAGACTGTCATGGACTACAATACTATAAAGCATACCAAAATTGTACACACTCTCCTAACTGGCCGTTTCTTTCTCTCAAACAAACTTTTCTTTCTAAGTGTGACGGATTTAACTCGAATGGTCTTATAAGTTAAATCGGTGTTTGTACATCATTCCTTCACCATTATAAGACTCTTATGGACTCCAATACTATAAAGCAAATAAAAATAGTTCACACTCTCCTAACTGGCCTTTTTCTTTCGCCACGACCTCCTTTTCTTTCTAATTGGGATGGATTTCACTCGAGTCGTCCTATAAGTTGAATCGTTGTTTGTACATCATTCTTTCACCATCATAAGACTCTTATGGACAATAACACTCTAAAGCATACCAAAATAGTCCAAACTCTTCTAACTATCCATTTTCTTTCTCTCCAACCTCCTTTTCTTTCTAAGTGGGAGGTATTTAACTCGAATCGTCATATAAGTTTAATCGGTGTTTGTACATAATTCGTTCACCACTATAAGACTCTTATGGACCTAAACACTATAATGCATACTAAAATAGTCTACACTTTCCTAACTGGCCCTATTTGTTTTATTTTTTTTTATTTTTTATTTTTTTTTTTTTTTTGAAAGGTAAGTCAATTTTATAGAAAATAAAAAATGGCAAAAAGCCTACAAGAAAACTTGGGGCATACCCCAAGGGTGGAACCCCCAAACCCACCAAAGAGTTAAGCTTAACTCTAAACACAGGGGATTATACAAGCAAATGACCATAACCCTTACAACAATTAAATAAGTCTGATAAAACATAAGACTATAACCACCAATGTTTAACATATCTCTATAACACCTCACCACAAATATAATATACATAATCTTCATCAGATTACACAAATTAATTCCTATCACAGTGAGTGTCTTCATAGCCATCCGATCCCCGTGAACTTCAGCTACCAGCTTATAAATCTGCACAATGTAAACAAAGGGATCAAAAGATAATGCAACATTTGTAAAAATTATCACAAAACACCTCCGACGAAGTCTGAACCATTTCCTGAACCATAACTCCAACAACACTGAATCGCGACCACTCATCCAAACACAAACCCAGAACATAAATTCCAGGAAAACTGAGCAAATATTCCCATCACCCATTGCTTGAAATTCTATCTCCATGTTGAATATCCAACAAGTGATACAATCTAAATGGAACCTTCCTCTTTTTCTCAAACCTTCCTTTTTTTCTAAATGGAACGGATTTAACTCGAAACGCCATATAAGTTCGATCGGTATTTGTACATCATTCCTTTACCATTAAAAGACTGTTATGGACAACAATACTATAAATCATACAAAAATTGTACACACTCTCCTAACTGGCCGTTTCTTCTCTCCAATAAACTTTTCTTTCTAAGTGTGACGGATTTAACTCGAATCATTTTATAAGTTAAATCGGTGTTTGTACATCATTCCTTCACCATTATTAGACTCTTCTGGACAATAATACTATAAAGCAAAAAAAAATAGTCCACACTCTCCTAACTGGCCTTTTTCTTTCTCTACGACCTCCTTTTCTTTCTAATTGGGATGGATTTCACTCGAGTCGTCCTATAAGTTGAATCGTTGTTTGTACATCATTCCTTCACCATTATTAGAATCTTCTGGACAACAATACTATAAAACAAAAAAAAATAGTCCACACTCTCCTAACTGGCCTTTTTCTTTCTCTACGACCTCCTTTTCTTTCTAATTGGGATGGATTTCACTCGAGTAGTCTTATAAGTTGAATCATTGTTTGTACATCATTTCTTCACCATCATAAGACTCTTATGGACAACAATGCTCTAAAGCATACCAAAATAGTCAACACTCTCTTGACTGTCCCCTTTGTTTCTCTCCAATCTTCATTTCTTCCTAACTAGGACGGATATAACTCGAATCGTCATATACGTTTAATAGGTGTTTTTACTTCATTCCTTCACCATTATAAGACTCTTATGGACAATAATACTCTAATGCATACCAAAATAGTCCAAACACTCCTAACTATCCATTTTCTTTCTCTCCAATCTCCTCTTCTTTCTAAGTGGGACGTATTTAACTCGAATTGTCATAGGAGCAAGTGTAGTGTTGGTCCTGGTTTTTTGGTTGATAAATGCTTTGAGGGGAAGACGCTACCATAGCAGATTGGTTTTTCATTCCTTCTATAGGGTGATTTCAGGGGAGCATAGCAGGAGAGGAAACATGCAGATTTTGAAGAAAGGGCATAGAGAGAATTCATATTACATTATTGTTGCATTGTGTATTCAATTTCAGATTTTGTGTACAGCCAAATATAAGGCTATAACGCTGCATTTTCAAGAGTTTTCGTGGCTTCTTTTAATATGTCGAATCGTCATATAAGTTGAATCGTTGTTTGTACATCATTCCTTCACCAATATAAGACTCTTACGGACAACAATACTATAAATCATACCAAAACAGTCCACATTCTTTTAACTGACCCTTTTTTTTTCTCTCCAACCTCATTTTCTTCTAACTGAACGAATTTCACTCGAATCGTCATATATGTTGAATCGGTTTTTGTACATATTTCCTTCACCATTATATGACTCTTATAGCCAACAATACTATAAAGCATTCGAAAATAGTCCATACTCTACTAACTGACCCTTTGTTTCTCTTCAACCTATTTTTCTTTCTTAGTGGGACAAATTTCACTCCAATCGTCCTACAAGTTGAATAATGTTTTATACATCATTCCTTCACCGTCATAAGACTCTTATGGACAACAGTACTCTAACGCATACCAAAATATTCCAAACTCTTCAAATTGTCCCTTTTCTTTCTCTCCAAACTCCTTTTCTTTCTAAGTGGGACGTATGTAACTTGAATCATCATATAAGTTTAATCGGCGTTTATACATCATTCTTTCACCATTATAAGACTCTTATGGACAACAATACTATAAAGCATACCAAAATAGTCAACAATTTCCAAACTGACCCTATTCCTTCTCCCCATCCTTCCTCTCTTTCTAAATGGGACGGATTAAACTCGAATCGGCATATAAGTTTAATCGGTTTTTGTACATCATTCCTTCAACATTAAAACACTGTTATGGACAACAATACTATAAAGCATACCAAAATTATACACACTCTCCTAACTGGCAGTTTTCTTTCTCTCCAACCAACTTTTCTTTCTAAGTTGGATGGATTTCACTCGAGTCGTCCTATAAGTTGAATCGTTGTTTGTACATCATTCCTTCACCACCATCAAACTCTTGTGGACAACAATATTCTAAAGCATACCAAAATAGTCCACACTCTCCTAACTGTCCCTTTTCTTTCTTTCCAACCTTATTTTCTTCTAAGTGGGACGGATTTCACTCCTATCGTCATATAAGTTTAATCGGAGTGTTTACATCATTCCTTCACCATTAAATGACTCTTGTGGTCAACAATACTATAAAGCATACCAAAACAGTCCACACTCTCCCAACTGCCCTTTTTCTTTCTCTCCAACCAACTTTTCTATCTAAGTCTGACGGATTTAACTCGAATCATCATATATGATTAATCGGTGTTTGTACATGATTCTTTCACCATTATAAGACTCTTACGGACAAAAATACTATAAAGCATACCAAAATAGTCAACACTTTCCAAACTGGCCGTATTCTTTCTCCCCATCCTTCCTCTCTTTCTAAATGGGACGGATTTAACACGAATCGTCATAAAAGTTGAATCAATTTTTATACATCATTCCATCAACATTAAAGACTATTATAGACAACAATACTATAAAGCATACCAAAATTGTCCACACTCTCCTAACTGGCCGTTTTCTTTCTCTCTAACCAATTTTCCTTTCTAACTGGGACGAATTTCACTCGACTCGTCCTATAAGTTGAATCGTTGTTTGTACATCATTCTTTAACAATTATCAGACTCTTATGGACAACAATACTCTAAAGCATACCAAAATAGTCCACACTCTCCAAACTGTCCATTTTCTTTCTCTCCAACCTCGTTTTCTTCTAAGTGAGACGGATTTAACTCGAATCGTCATATTAGTTTAATCGACGTTTGTACATCATTCCTTCACCATTATACGAATCTTATGGCCAACAATACTATAAACCATACCAAAATAGTCCATACTCTACTAATTGACCCCTTTTTTTGTCTACAACCAACTTTTCTTTCTTAGTGGGACAAATTTCGCTCTAATCGTCCTACAAGTTGATTCATTTTTTGTACATCATTCCTTCACCATCATAAAACTCTTATGGACAACAATACTTTAGCGCATACCAAAATAGTCCAAACTCTTCTGATTGTCCCTTTTCTTTCTCTCCAAGCTCCTTTTCTCTCTAAATGGGACGTATAAAACTTGAATAGTCATATAAGTTTATTTGGTGTTTGCACATCATTCTTTCACCATTATAAGACTCTATGGACAACAATACTACAAAGCATACCAAAATAGTCAACACTTTCCTAACTGGCCCTATTCTTTCTCCCCAACCTTCCTTACTTTCAAAATGGGATGGATTTAACTGGAATCGTCATATAAGTGGAATATGTGTTTGTACATCATTCTGTCACCAATAAAGGACTCTTATGGTCAAAAATACTATAAAGCATACCAAAATAGTCCACACTCTCCCAACTGCCCTTTTTCTTTCTCTCCAACCAATTTTTTTTTCTAAGTGGGACGGATTTAACTCGAATCGTCATATAAGTTGAATCATTGTTTGTACATCATTCCTTCACCAATATAAGACTCTTATGGACAAAAATACTATAAACCATACCAAAACAGTTCACACTCTCCTAACTGACCATTTTCTTTCTCTCTAAACTCCTTTTCTTCTAAGTGGGACAAATTTTACTCGAATCGTCCTACAAGTTGAATCATTTTATATACATCATTCCTTCACCGTCATAAGACTCTTATGGATAAAAGTACTCTAGCACATACCAAAATAGTCCAAACTCTTCTAATTGTCCGTTTTCTTTCTCTCCAAACACCTTTTATTTCTAAGTGGGACGTATATAACTTGAATCATCATATAAGTTTAATCGGTGTTTGTACATCATTCTTTCACCATTATAAGACTCTTATGGACAACAATACTATAAAGTATACCAAAATAGTCAACATTTTCCAAACTGGCCCTATTCTTTCTCCCCATTTTTCCTCTCTTTCTAAATGGGACGGATTTAACACGAATCATCATATATGTTGAATCGGTTTTTGTACATATTTCCTTCACCATTATATGACTCTTATAGCCAACAATACTATAAAGCATTCGAAAATAGTCCATACTCTACTAACTGACCCTTTGTATCTCTTCAACCTATTTTTCTTTCTTAGTGGGACAAATTTCACTCCAATCGTCCTACAAGTTGAATAATTTTTTATACATCATTCCTTCACCGTCATAAGACTCATATGGACAACAATACTCTAACGCATACCAAAATAATCCAAACTCTTCAAATTGTCCCTTTTCTTTCTCTCCAAACTCCTTTTCTTTCTAAGTGGGACGTATATAACTTGAATCATCATATAAGTTTAATCGACATTTATACATCATTCTTTCACCATTATAAGACTCTTATGGACAACAATACTATAAAGCATACCAAAATAGTCAACAATTTCCAAACTGACCCTATTCCTTCTCCCCATCCTTCCTCTCTTTCTAAATGGGACGGATTAAACTCGAATCGGCATATAAGTTTAATCGGTTTTTGTACATCATTCCTTCAACATTAAAACACTGTTATGGACAACAATACTATAAAGCATACCAAAATTATACACACTCTCCTAACTGGCAGTTTTCTTTCTCTCCAACCAACTTTTCTTTCTAAGTTGGATGGATTTCACTCGAGTCGTCCTATAAGTTGAATCGTTGTTTGTACATCATTCCTTCACCACCATCAAACACTTGTGGACAACAATATTCTAAAGCATACCAAAATAGTCCACACTCTCCTAACTGTCCCTTTTCTTTCTTTCCAACCTTATTTTCTTCTAAGTGGGACGGATTTCACTCCTATCGTCATATAAGTTTAATCGGAGTGTTTACATCATTCCTTCACCATTAAATGACTCTTGTGGTCAACAATACTATAAAGCATACCAAAACAGTCCACACTCTCCCAATTGCCCTTTTTCTTTCTCTCCAACCAACTTTTCTTTCTAAGTCTGACGGATTTAACTCGAATCATCATATATGATTAATCGGTGTTTGTACATGATTCTTTCACCATTATAAGACTCTTACGGACAAAAATACTATAAAGCATACCAAAATAGTCAACACTTTCCAAACTGGCCGTATTCTTTCTCCCCATCCTTCCTCTCTTTCTAAATGGGACGGATTTAACACGAATCGTCATAAAAGTTGAATCAATTTTTATACATCATTCCATCAACATTAAAGACTATTATAGACAACAATACTATAAAGCATACCAAAATTGTCCACACTCTCCTAACTGGCCGTTTTCTTTCTCTCCAACCAATTTTCCTTTCTAACTGGGACGAATTTCACTCGACTCGTCCTATAAATTGAATCGTTGTTTGTACATCATTCTTTAACAATTATCAGACTCTTATGGACAACAATACTCTAAAGCATACCAAAATAGTCCACACTCTCCAAACGGTCCCTTTTCTTTCTCTCCAACCTCGTTTTCTTCTAAGTGAGACGGATTTCACTCGAATCGTCATATTAGTTTAATCGACGTTTGTACATCATTCCTTCACCATTATACGAATCTTATGGCCAACAATACTATAAACCATACCAAAATAGTCCATACTCTACTAATTGACCCCTTTTTTTGTCTACAACCAACTTTTCTTTCTTAGTGGGACAAATTTCGCTCGAATCGTCCTACAAGTTGATTCATTTTTTGTACATCATTCATTCACCATCATAAAACTCTTATGGACAACAATACTTTAGCGCATACCAAAATAGTCCAAACTCTTCTGATTGTCCCTTTTCTTTCTCTCCAAGCTCCTTTTCTCTCTAAATGGGACGTATAAAACTTGAATAGTCATATAAGTTTATTTGGTGTTTGCACATCATTCTTTCACCATTATAAGACTCTATGGACAACAATACTACAAAGCATACCAAAATAGTCAACACTTTCCTAACTGGCCCTATTCTTTCTCCCCAACCTTCCTTACTTTCAAAATGGGATGGATTTAACTGGAATCGTCATATAAGTGGAATATGTGTTTGTACATCATTCTGTCACCAATAAAAGACTCTTATGGTCAAAAATACTATAAAGCATACCAAAATAGTCCACACTCTCCCAACTGCCCTTTTTCTTTCTCTCCAACCAATTTTTTTTTCTAAGTGGGACGGATTTAACTCGAATCGTCATATAAGTTGAATCATTGTTTGTACATCATTCCTTCACCAATATAAGACTCTTATGGAAAACAATACTATAAACCATACCAAAACAGTCCACACTCTCCTAACTGACCATTTTCTTTCTCTCTAAACTCCTTTTCTTCTAAGTGGGACAAATTTTACTCGAATCGTCCTACAAGTTGAATCATTTTTTATACATCATTCCTTCACCGTCATAAGACTCTTATGGATAAAAGTACTCTAGCACATACCAAAATAGTCCAAACTTTTCTAATTGTCCGTTTTCTTTCTCTCCAAACACCTTTTATTTCTAAGTGGGACGTATATAACTTGAATCATCATATAAGTTTAATCGGTGTTTGTACATCATTCTTTCACCATTATAAGACTCTTATGGACAACAATACTATAAAGTATACCAAAATAGTCAACATTTTCCAAACTGGCCCTATTCTTTCTCCCCATTTTTCCTCTCTTTCTAAATGGGACGGATTTAACACGAATCCTCATATAAGTTGAATCGGTGTTTGTACATCATTCCTTCACCATTAAAAGACTGTTATGGACAACAATACTATAAAGCATACCAAAATTATCCACACTCTCCTAACTGGCCGTTTTCTTTCTAAATAGAACAGATTTCACTCGAGTCGTCGTATAAGTTGAATCATTGTATGTACATCATTCCTTCACCATCATCAGACTCTTATGGACAACAAAACTCTAAAGCATACCAAAATAGTCCACACTATCCTAATTGTTCCTTTTTTTTCTCTCCAACATCCTTTTCTTTCTAAATGGGACGGATTTTACTCGAATCGTCATATAAGTTGAATCGGTGTTTGTACAACATTCCTTCACCATTATAAGACTCTTATGGAAAGCAATACTATAAAGCATACCAAAACAGTCCACACTCTACTAACTGGCCCTTTTCTTTCTCTCTAAACTCTTTTTTTTCTAAGTGGGACAAATTTTACTCGAATCGTTCTACAAGTTGAATCATTTTTTATACATCATTCCTTCTTCTTCATAAGACTCTTATGGACAATAGTACTCTAACGCATACCAAAATAGTCCAAACTTTTCTAATTGTACCTTTTCTTTCTCTCCAACCACCTTTTCTTTTTAAGTGAAACGTATATAAGTTGAATCGGTGTTTGTACATAATTTTGTCACCATTATAAGACTCTTATGGACAACAATACTGTAATGTATACAAAAATAGTCAACACTTTCCTAACTTGCCCTACTCTTTCTCCCAAACCTTCCTCTCTTTCTAAATGGGACGGATTTAACTCGAATCGTTATATAAGTTGAATATGTGTTTGTACATCATTCCTTCACCATTAAAAGAATCTTATGGTCAAGAATGCTATAAAGCATACCAAAATAGTCCACACACTTCCTAACTGCCCTTTTTCTTTCTCTCCAACGAACTTTTCTTTCTAAGTGTGACGGATTTGACTCGAATCATCATATAATATTAATCGGTGTTTGAACAGAATTCCCTCACCATTATAGGACTCTTGTGGACAAAAATACTATAAAGTAAACTAAAATAGTCCACACTCTCGCAACTGGACCTTTTTTTTCTCTTCGACCTCCTTTTCTTTCTAAATGGGATGGTTTTAACTCGAGTCGTCCTATAAGTTGAATCGTAGTTTGTACATCATTCATTCACCATCATAAGACTCTTATGGACAACAATACTCTAAAGCATACCAAAATAGTCCACATTCTCCTAACTGTCCCTTTTCATTCTCTCCAACCTCCATTTCTTTCTAAGTGGGACGGATTTCACTCGAGTGGTCCTATAAGTTGAATCGTTATTTGTACATCATTCCTTCACCATTATAAGACTCTTATGGACAAAAATACAATAGAGCATACCAAAATAGTCCAAACTCTCCTAACTGTCCCTTTTCTTTCTCTCCAACCTCCTTTTCTCTCTAAGTGGGACGTATTTAACTCGAATCGTCATATAAGTTTAATCGGTGTTTCTACATCATTCCTTCACCACTATAGGACTCTTATGGACAACAACACTATAAATCATACCAAAATAGTCCACACTTTCCTAACTGGCCCTATTCTTTCTCTCCAACCTTCCTCTCTTTCTAAGTGGGACAAATTTAACTCGAACCGGTGTCAGTACATCTTTCCCTCATCATTAAAATACTGTTATGGACTACAATACTATAAAGCATACCAAAATTGTCCACACTCTCCTAACTAGCCATTTTTTTCCGTCCAACCAACTTTTGTTTCTCAGTGTGACGGATTTAACTCGAATTGTCATATGAGTTGAATCAATGTTTTTACATCATTCCTTCACCATTAAGATACTCTTATGGTCAACAATACTATAAAGCATACCAAAATAGTCCATACTCTACAAATTGACAATTTTCTTTATTTCCAACTTCCTTTTTTCTAAGGAGGACAACAATACTCTAAAGTATACCAAAATAGTCCAAAACCTCCTCACTGTCCTTTTTTTTTTCTCTCTAACCTCCTTTTCTTTCTAAGTGGGATGTATTTAACACGAATCGTCATATAAGTTTAATCGGTGATTGTACATCATTCCTTCGCCAGTATAAGACTCTTACGGACAATAATACTATAAAGCATACCAAAATAGTCCACACTTTCCTAACTGACCCTATTTTTTCTCTCTAACCTTCTTCTCTCTCTAAGTGGGACGGATTAAACTCGAATCTTCATATAAGTTGAATCAGGGTTTGTACATCATTCTATCACCATTAAAAGACTGTTATGGATAACAATACTATAAAACATACCAAAATTTTCCACACTCTCCTAACTGGCCGTTTTGTTTCTCTCCAACCAACCTTTTTTTCTATGTGTGACGGATTTAACTCGAATCGTCTTATAAGTTTAATCGATGTTTGTACATTATTTATTCACCATTATAAGACTCTTATGGACAAAAATACTATAAAGCATACGAAAATAGTCCACACTCTCCTAACTGTCTCTTTTCTTTCTCTCCAACCTCGTTTTCTTTCTAAGTGGGACAGATTTTACTCGAATCGTCATATAAGTTTAATCGGTGTTTGTACATTATTCCTTCACCATTATAAGACTGTTATGGACAAAAATACTATAGGGCATACCGAAATAGTCCACACTCTCCTAACTGGCCATTTTCTTTCTTTCCAACCTCTTTTTCTTTCTAAGTAAGGCGGATTTCACTCGAATCGTCATATAAGATGAATTGGTGTTTGTAACTCATTCCTTCACCATTATAAGTCTCTTATGGCGAAAAATACTATAAAGCATACCAAAATAGTCCATACTCTAATAACTAACCCTTTTCTTTCTCTCCAACCTGCTGGTCTTTTTCAGAGGGACATATTTCACCCGAATCGTCCTATAAGTTGATTCTATGTTTGAACATCATTCCTTCACCATCACAAGGCTTTTATGGACAACAATACTCTAAAGCATACCAAAATAGTTCAACCTCTCCTAACTGTCCATTTTCTTTCTTTCCAACCTCCTTTTCTTTCTAAGTGGGACGTATTTAACTCGAATCGTCATATAAGTTTAATCGGTGTTTGTACATCAGTCATTCACCATTATCAGACTCTTATGGACAACAATACTATAAAGCATACCAAAATAGTCCACACTTTCCTAACTGGCCATATTCTTTCTCTCCAACCTTCCTTTCTTTCTAACTGGGACGGATTTAACTAGAATCGTCATATAAGTTTTATCGGTGTTTGTACATCATTCCTTCACTGTTAAATGACTTTTATGGACGACAATACTATAAAGCATACCAAAATAGTCCATACTCTAATAATGACCCTTTTTTTTTTTGAAAGGTAATTCAATTTTATAAAAAAACAAAAAACATGGCTTAAAGCCTACAAAATACTTGGGGCATACCCCAAGGGTGGTACCCCCAAACCCATCAAAGAGCTAAAATTAGCTCAATAAAAAAAGGGATGATATAGTAAGCTCTTACTAACCCAATCTACATACAAGCAAACACTATCAAAAATACACAATACAAATTAGTGATTGTCTTTACAAAAATAGATCTCTTCTAAAAAAGAAACCTACTTATCTTCATCAGATTACTAGCATATTTCCAACCATTTGGAAAAACAAAGTAAGTCTTCAATGAACTTGAACTCTTGATCTCCATAGCATAGCCTATTCATAAACAAAATAACAATTAAACAGCCCGGCATCAAGAAATTCATATCCCCCCATTCAAAAAGAGTTGTGTTGCCCCAAGACCAAATTTGAACCAGAAGACTCCTCACTATATATTCATGACTCCTGCACTTCTTTATGAAATTCAGCAACATGAAGAAAATATCCAAATAACAGAATACCATAAACAATTTGATTCTCAATCTGATTTGCATTATGATATCCCAAGATACCCATAAACTCAAAATGATCCTCAACCTCTAAACAATTTTCAAACTGATTTTCCAGAATCATAACTTTGATGTTCATCCAGGAGATGGAATAATCTGAATTTGACCGAAGAATATTTTTCCTTAATAAGTTGGTCTTCTTTTTTAGCTTCCCCTGCAAACAATCTGAGGTTCCTCTCCCTCCAGAGAATATAAACACATGCAGCAAAAGATAATTTAGCAATGCAAGCTTTGAAAGAGTTGTTACTGCAATGAAGGTTGAACCATGTTAACACATCAGACCACCATTTTCAGAAGCAACAAAACACCAGACTTTAGAAGAAAATTGACAATCAAAAAATAGGTGGTCTTTACTTTCACAAGGAAAAGTACACAAAACACACTTTTGATGTTGTAACATGCTATCACCAATTTATCCTGAGTTTGCATCCTATTATAAACCAAAGTCCAAAGAATAAATGCATGTCTTGGAATATTGTTGGGGAACCAAACCGATTTGTACCATGCAACCTGATTTTCTTTTTGCCTCAACAAGTCCCAAGAAGACTTTATGGAGTATTTACCCTTGGTAGGGATCCAAACCAAAGTATCAATATTGTTACAATTTGGATGAGGAATCCCATCAATATCATCTCTAAAGTCCATCAACTTATGAGAATTTGCAAATGGAGGATGCCACTAACCATTTCTAATTATAGAGTTGACTTTACTATCTCTCCTCATACCAGAATCATAAATAATTCTATCTCCGTGTCTTTCCACTATAGAAGTAGTATACAGCCAATCATCATGCCATAATAAAATATTTTGTCCATCACCCACTTTGTACCTAAAATGTTGTCTGAAAGTATCTCTAAGTTTTACAATTTTATTCCAAGACCATGACCTTTTATCCAGAACTTTTAGAAGCCAAAAATTTTGATCCTTCATAAGCTCAATTCTTGCCCATTTACTCCAAAGATTATTGGGAACAGGTTGCAATAAATTGCATAATTGTTTGCCTATAGTGGTAATATTCCAATTCACCAAATCTTTCAACCCTAACCCACCTTCATCTTTTGGAAGACATACTTTAGCCCAAGCCAGCTTTTCCCCACCACTCTTCAGATCAGCCCCTTTCTACAAGAATTTCCTCATAATATCATTAAATTATTTCATCACTGATTTGGGAAGAATATAGGTAGAACTCCAATACACTTGAACTGAGAAAAGAACTAAAGCAATCAATTGCAGTCTTCCAGCAAAAGAGAACAACCTGCAATTCCAAGCTTGAACCCTTCGGGTCATTTTCAGAATCAACTCTTGACACTCAGATGCATTAAGCTTAGATGAAATCAAAGGAACACCTAAACATTGAACAGGGAGCTTCCCAACAACAAAATTAGAATCCTTAACAATATTTTCTACCACTTATTCACTCACTCCAAAAGTAAAAATAGATCTTTTTGTAGTATTGGGAATTAAACCAGAAATAGCACTAAATCTTCTCAACACCTCCAACATGCAATTCACATAACTCTCACTACCTTCACAAAAAAGGAATAAATCATCTACAATCATAAGATGGTTAATCCCCAACATTTTGCATCTAGCGTGAAATTTAAATTGCTCATTTTGACCCAGTTAATTTCACATGCCAGATAACACTTCCATACACATAAGAAAAAGGTAAGGGGACATGGGATCCCCTTGTCTCAGACCTCTTTCTCCTTTAAAAAACCCTTCAAGAGCGCCATTGATATTGTAGAAAATTTTAGAGAAGAAAAACACAGTTTAATCCATCTTCTAACTCTATCTGGCAACCCAAAACATCTCAACACCTCTTCCAAAAAAACCCAAGAAACCGAATCATATGCTTTAGTCAAATCTATCTTCATGGCAATTCTAGAAGGAGAGCTATCTTTATGGTAATTTAACAGAATCTCTTGAGCCAACAAAACATTATCACCAATACTCCTTCCAGGAATAAATCTAGATTGATTAGCAGTTATAGAAGAATCAAGGATTGGCTTGAGTCTATTAGCAATTATTTTGGCTATGCATTTGTACAAGAGATTGCATACAGAAATAGGTCTAAATTCTGAAACCTTTGTAGGATTATCAACCTTAGGAATGAGGGATATAGAAGTGCAATTCAACTCTGATATCATTAAACCTGAAGAGAATAAATCCATAATAGCATCAGTAACTTCATTTCCAATAATATTCCAAGGAGATTTGTAAAAAAACCGCATTCAACCCATCAGGCCCAGGAGCTTTATCATCTTTCATAGAAAAGAAAATGGCTCTAATTTCTTCCCTTGTAATATCATTGTTCATTTCCACACTTTGATCAACTAAAATAGGTTGATGAATAAACTCCTTTATATAAGGCATATAATCCACCTCCTTTTTGGAAAAAAGCTTTTTGTAAGAACCCACAATCTCTCTATTGACTTCCCCTTGATTAGAAAGAAAAGTTCCATCCTCCCTAGTAATAGCCATTATGTTATTTTGAGCTTTTCTTTGAGTCGTTATTTTGTGAAATAACTAGTATTTTGATCACTAAGCTTCAACCATTGGATTCTAGATTGTTGTCTATAAAAGCATTCCTTAGCACTAGAAACTCTATAGAAATCTTTAAGACACATTTTCTCAATTCGTTGAAGCTCTTGATTCCCAGGATCAATGTCAACTAAGCTTTGAATATTCAACAACGTTTTCATTGCTTCAAACACTTGAAAAGGTAATTTATCAAAATGATTCTTATTTAAAATCTTCAAAGCATTCTTCACAATTTTCACCTTTTGTATGACCACAAACATTTTCGTCCCCTCAATATAAGAATCCCATGCATTCTACACCACTTGAATATAATTTTCATGCTTAGTTAAGAAGTTATTGAACCTGAAAGATTTTTTAACTCTAACTATCTCCATAGGAATTTTAACCATAATACAAGCGTGATCAGACACTCCATGGGGAAGATAATTCACCTCAGTATGTTGAAAATATTCTAACGATGCAGAATTAACAACACATCTATCCAGCTTACAAAACACATGCCCATTAGACCAAAAGAATTTTATACCATTATACTTCAAATCCAATAAACCAGCTCTATCAAGGGCTTGACCACATTCCCTCATTTTGGAAGTCCACTTCTCATCCCCACCCCATTTTTCATGTTTGAATCTGACAGCATTAAAATCCCCAGCATAAATCCAAGGGTCATTCTTTAAAACCAAGGAAATATTAAATAATTCCCTCCATAAAGCTCTTCTCTCCACATAGTCATTGCTCCCATAGTTAAAAGTTGCAAAATAATTGAACTTATTATCAGCAAAAGACACCTTACAATGAAGAAATTGAGCACAACCAAAAAGAACCTCAATATTCATTTGCTTAGGATCCCAACATATCCATAACCTCCCCAAATCAGCATAAGAATAGTTATTAACAAGGCTCCATCCTGGACAAATCACCTTCAGAATTTTCTCAAAATTATCCATATTCACCTTTGTCTCAATCAAAATAAAAATAGATATATCCAAAGTTTTAATCATCAATTTAATTTCCCTTTGCTTCACATCACCATTGAGACCGCGAATATTCCAAATGTAGAAATTCATAAAAAATTAATTTGATACATTTTCCACACCCACTTTCCCCAATCTTCTTAAACCCCTCTTGGTTTTCAACTTTTGATTTTAAATAATTCTCAATCCTCCTACTCCTCAACTTGGCAACTTAATAGGACTATTTAAGCCTTTTTCCTTCTTATTGAACAAGGGAATTTAACCAGTTTTAGGATTAATATTCTGCTCACAAATATCTTCATAAACTTCCACTGGTTTGTGACCCTTAACCTCATTTTCAGCTTTTGATTCAATACCCCATTCCTCAATAATTTCACTATCATCCAAATCCCCCAAACTCGAAAATTTATTGGGAGATAAAGTACTAATCTGATCAATCTTCCCATCTATTAAATCAATATTTTCCTAAACTCGGTTCACATAATCTTTAATACCATCTTGCTCAACTTTTTTTTTTTTTTTTGAAAAATAAGAATTTTATAAAATAAAAGAGAAAAGGCAAAGCCTTACAAATTACTTGGGGCATACCCCAAGAGAAACAAACTTCTCTTTACATAAATGGTATCCACAAACCCACCATAATAAAAGAAGCCAAGAAATATAATGAAAATGTAGCACTATATCCTTATATTTGGCTTTACATAAATTCTGAAAATTAATACAAAAAGACATAATAAGATAGAAAGTGTCTTCTCTATGCCATTTCGTCCATCTTTGTCTCATATCAACAGTAGCATCTTCATCAATATTTTTCAGAATTCTGCCACAACTGCATCAATAACCAATGACAAAAACCGAAAAGTAAATAAACCCACATAATCACATATTTGAAGCCCAAGAGTCTGCTTGTATATTTGCCCCTAAAATCCAAAAACCTGCACTTCATTTGATTTTCGGGTACCTGCTTGAAAATATGAAGTTTGTCTTTCATGAAAGATCTGATATTAGCTTCGAAAAATACCCTGTAAACTCCTTCCTCATCCCCTCATGTAATAACCATAGCAAAAACATCATAGATTTAAGTTTCCAGGCCTCATTCAGATTACTATTTTTGTTGGAATTGCACCAATCAAATTTTAATCCCCTTGAATATAATTTCGCACCATCAGACCTACCCAAGTAAATTCTGCAGCAGCTTCCAATTAAAATATACCCTAAATCAATCATATAACACTTATAGCATGAACACCCCAACATGAAGCTTCCTCCTAAAGCATCAAGATACTCAATCATCCGGTTTTTGACAATGTAACAATCTGTAGTGAATTGAAGTTATGATTTCATGAATTAAGTGTTCTTCAGTTCTAGCTTCCCCAACATACAATCTGAAATTCCTTTCCCTCCATATCATATACATCGTAGCCGCAAAGTAGATCTTAGCTTTAGTGGACTGAATATTTCTGTTTTGAAAATGATAGTTACACCACTCTAGCACTTCAAACCAGCCCCCTCCAGCCCTATCTAACCCAGCATGCGAGGTAATAGATTTCCATACTTTGTTAGCATACCTACATTCAAAATACAGATGCTCTCTATTTTCACAAGGGGAGGAACAAAGAACACATTTTTGCTGATGAAATAACCCATAAAAAATCAGTTTATCTTGGGTTTGAATTCGATTATGGACAACAGTCCAAAGAATGAAAGCATGGCGAGGAATATTATACTTGAAACAAATAGAAGCATGCCAATTAACATCAGATCCTCTCTTTCTAATCACTTCCCAGGTAGATTTTATGGTGAACTTTCCCTGATTTGGAATCCACACTAGACTATCTTCAGCCGCTATATCAGGAGCTTCAAACTGATTTAGGTCTTCTTGCAATTCCATAAGCTTATGAGAGACAGGGAATGGAGGGTGCCAATTTCCCTCAACAATTATAGAACTTACCCTTGCTTCTCTTCTAAGCCCCGAGTCATAAATGATTATATCTCCATGTTTTTCAGCAATAGAAATATCGTAGAGCCAATCATCATTCCAAAGAGAAATATTTGCTCCATTACCCACTTTGAATTTGAAATGCTCTCTAAAAGTAGACCTCAACACCATGATTTGTTTCCATGACCATAATCTTTTATCAGGTACTTTCAATAACCAGAAATTTTGATCCTTAATAAGCTCCAGCTTAGCCCATTTACTCCAAAGACTAGAAGGTTTAGGTTGCAAAACATTCCATAGTTGTTTTCCTATAGCAACAACATTCCAATCCATTAAATCCTTAAATCCCAGCCCTCCCTCTTCTCTAGGCATACACACCTTATGCCAAGCCACTTTCTCACCTCCTATTTTAAGTTCAACCCCTTTCCACAAAAACTTCCTCATGATATCCGATAATTGTTTCATAATGGATTTCGGAAGAATATATGTACTACTCCAATAAACTTGTACAGAAAATAAAACAGCCAAAATTAATTGCAATCTCCCTGAGAAAGATAAAAATCTACTATTCCATGATTGCACTTTTTTCGTAATCTTTAAAACATGCTCTTGACAATCATCATATCTCAATTTGGAAGAGACCAAAGGCAGCCCAAGGTATTTCATAGGAAGAGATCCCAACGAGAAATTTGAAATACAAACAATATAACTCAAAATATTTTCCTGAACTCCAGAAGCAAAAATAGCACTTTTAGATGGGTTAGGTATTAACCCTGACCAATCACTAAACTTCCCCAAATTTTCCAACATAATCTTCATAGAATTTCCCTTTCCTTCACAGAATAAGAACAAGTCATCCGCAAACATTAGATGATTGATCTTCAAACTCTTGCATTTTGGGTGAAATTTAAACTGGTCTTCATTTCCCAATTTGTTGATCAAACCAGAGAGAGTTTCCATGGCCATCACAAATTAAAAAGGTGACATAGGGCTCCCCTGCCTCAAACCCCTCTCTCATTTAAAAAACCCTTCAAGGCCACCATTAATGTTAATAGAGAATCTAGGGTAGAAAAGCAAGCCTTAATCCAATTTCTCATCTTAATAGGTAGCCCAAAGCATCTCAGAACCTCTTCTTAAAAATTCCATGAAACTGAGTCATATGCCTTTGCAAAATCAATCTTCATAGCATTTCTTGTCGGGCTCTGGTCTTTTAGGTATTGAAGATTAATTTCTTGGGCTTACAATACATTATGACCAATGCTCCTCCCTAGCACAAAACCTGATTGATTTAGGCTGATGCACTCATCCAAGACAGGCTTAAGTCTATTTGCAATAATTTTTGCAATACATTTATATAGAACATTACACACTGAAATTGGCCTAAATTCTGAAGCTCTAATGGGATTATCCACTTTAGGTACAAGAGATATAGAAGTGCTATTGATCTAAGAAAGCATCATTCCAGATCTAAAAAAATCTTGAACAACCTCAATAATATCATTTCCAATAATGCTCCAAGAAGTTTTATAAAATACAACATTAAGGCCATCAGATCCTAGAGCTTTGTCATCTTTCATACCAAAAATGGTTTCTTTAATCTATTATCTAGACACTTCACAGCACATTATTTCCTTGCTCAATTGTAATAGTCTTATTTATAGAAGGCTCCAAGTTAACAAATTCAGCACAAGACCCTTTAGCAAATAATCTTCTGTAAAACCCCACAATTTCCCTACTAATATCATCAGCATCAGTAACAATAGTCCCATCCTCCTTAGTAATAGCATTGATTTTGTTAATGACCCTTTTATGAGCAGCAACTCTATGAAAATATTTGGTGTTTTGATCCCCAAGTTGAAGCCACTGAACTTTAGATTGTTGTCTAGCCAAGCACTCCTCAGTATAAGTTACTCTATGGAATTCCTTGAGGCAATCTCTCTCCATTTGTTTCAACTGACCATTCTCAACATCTTGATCAATAAGGCTCTGAACATTTAGTAATTTCCTTCTACCTTCTTCAATCTGAACCGGCAAATTGTTATAATATCTCCTGTTCAAAACTTTCAAAGCTATCTTCACCTTCTTGAGTTTTTGAACAACCACAAACATCTTAGATCCACTAAATTGAGAGCTCGAGGCCTCTTTAATATTAGCAAATACTCATCATGCTTAGTCAAGAAATTATTGAATCTGAAGGGTCTCTTGATTTTTTTAGTATCATTTGGAATTTTTAGCACTATACAAGCATGGTCAGACACTCCTGGAGGATTAAAATTCACTTCAGAATTAGGAAAATACTCCACCCATATAGAGTTAACCATACATCTGTCCAACTTACAAAACACATGTCCATTAGATCAAGAAAATTTTATGCCCACATACTTTAAATCCAGCAAACCAATTATGTCCAAAGCCAAACCACATTCTTTCATTTCATAATCCCATTTTTCAGAACCACCCTTTTTCTCATGTTGATATCTCACTGCATTAAAATCCCCACAGCAACACCAAGGTTCTTCTTGTAAATTTATAGATATATCAAGTAAATTCTGCCACAAAACCCTTCTCTCAATATAGTCATTACTACCATAAACAAAAGTGGCAAAGCATTTAAAGGAACTTTCAACTTCCACCACTAACAATGCACAAACTGATCACTGCTAGATATCAGATCCACACCACATCTCAAGGGATTCCAACAAACCCACAACCGACCCAAATCAGCATAAGCATAGTTATTCAAGAATTTCCATCGTGGACAAATATTTTTTAAAACTCTCTGAGCATTTTCTTCAATAACTTTAGTCTCCATTAAACAAAACATAGAAACGTCAAGCTTTTTTTATCAAATTCTTCACTTCCTTCTGCTTAGTATCACCATTCAAACCCCTAATATTCCAAGAGTATATCAACATAAAAAATTAACAAAATTTAGGATCAGACTCAACCTTCCCTTTATGATCTCCCTTTACCACTCTCTTGGTTTTAAATTTTGTAGATGGAAAATTTCCTACCAATCCCACACTAGCAATTTTAAGACTTGAGATTTTTCCATTTTTACTTAAAACTACTGCTCCACCAGAATCATCTATCTTTTGAGTAATAGATTCTTCATTCATAACTTGTTTGACCTCATTTCCCAACTTACCATCAATAATCTCCCCTTGAACACTACTGCAATTTTCAGAACTTTTATTCCTCAATTTTTCCAACCCATCTTGACCATAATCACTCAAAATTGGAAGAGATTCTTTTTTATTCATTAACTCATGAAATTCAGATTCAAAATCAACTCCCCATTCCTCCACAATATCCCTTTCCTCCAAATCACCCAAACAATTAAACTTGTTGGGAGATAAAAATTCTCCATGATCTTTACTAATAGTATTCATCACTAAAATTTCAATTTTCTCATTTGGAAAATCCCTATCTTGACATTTCACCACACCCTCCATATGATTAGAATTAATTCCTTTTCCTGACCCCATATTAGAAGATTCTGCCATATCTCTTGAAATTTCCTCAACTTCCTTCTGAGTTATATCCTCATTTCCTTTCAATCCTCTATCTGTTCCCACAACAACCCATTCCTGTTTCCTTTCCTTATGATTTTCCATCTTTGGCTCTTTTTTGGTTTTCAAACAATTATTTGTAGAGTGCCCAAATATTTGACAAGTTGTATATCTTACTGGCAATAATTGATACTTAGCATCCAATGTTTTCACTGTATCATCACTCAGAATAATTCCAACCTCCTTCTTAAGCTCATTTGACGCATCCACCTCTACACAAATTTGTGCATAGTTAAACCTTTGTTAGGATTCAGTCATGGTATCCACATGTAATGGTCTACCTATCACACTCCCAATATAACTCAACCCCTCATCATTCCAAAATTCAAGAGGAACATGATATACAGTTGCCCAAACAGGGATCACTTTGCGAGCCTCCTTTAAAACCGACATACCCTGTTTCCATTTCTGAAGCACCATTAATTGCCCTACAAAATGCCATGGCCCTTTTTCCAAAATCATATCCCTTTCCATTTCAGAATCAAATTTGAAAATGAAAAAACCCTTATCCCAACTTAACACTACCCTCAAACCTTCCTTACCCCATAATCTTTTGGCTATAGCTTCCAAAGTAGGAAATGGCAACTTTTTATCAAAAAAATACCCCACCAAAGAATCATTCCAAGCTACACTACCCTTCAAACATACATCAGCTGGAGGTTTAACAAACATACCACTCACTGCTTCCGGGTAATATTTAAGTTTCATTTTACTATTATTTATGCTTGATGCAAATCTCTGAGCCCATCTTCCCGCCTTAACAACACTACCATTTGTCATCTTACTTTCAGGCACATGATTTGCATTTTCAGCATTACCACCCTCAGAGCCAGAAATTCCTTTCAGAGTCATTTTAACAAGATCCTGTGGATCATAATCAGCACTAGAATGACCCTTCTCCTTTCCCATTTCAACTACTAAACCATTCTTACCCCCATCCGAAATAACTTGATTATTCTTTTGAAGTTCTGGGAAATTTTGCACCATCAAGAGTTTTCTTTGAGACATTTTATCAAACACTTGCTGATCATACCCTACTTTCTTCCCCATTGAGCTATTCTTCATATCATAATCAACCATTACAGCCTCTGCTAAAGAACCACCCTCATCATTTCTGCGTACCACTTTACCTCTTCTCTTTTCAATTCCCGAAACCAATTTGCAATCATAAAATTTATATTTACCATTCAGCTCATGACTTGCCTCCAAGGCTAATTGAAGCTCCTCAATATGTTTCTTTAACCGATCAATTTCAGAAACTTCACCCATTTTCAAACCAATGAACTCAGCTAGGGCACCAACCCCAACAATCACACAAAAATAGAAAGTAAATAAAAAATAGGCCACCAACCCAATTGAGAGAAGGAAAACAGACTTACCCACTCAGCTATGCAAATCTTAGATCAGAGCAATCCACCGCATAGCTCAAACCCAGCTTTTGTAGAACAACAACGGGATTAAAACAACTTTTGCAGAACAACAACCAAACCGTACTCAAACTTCCGGTTTGGAGCAGGAAACTCGACCAAACCGTACTCAGACTTCCGGAATGGCTTAGAAACACACGACAACTCCCCCAAATCGTCCCCTACTCAGGCTTCAGGTTACGATTCATACCGGAGAAGGACCAAACTTCATCTAAAATACCAGAGAAACACCAAATCCAAAGAACTTTGATGTGAAATGCAAGACGAACACACCCAAGTTTTCAGAGAAACTCGATATGAATACCTAAATCTAAAACTGACTCGTAAATGACTCTTAAGAACAACAATACGATAAGGAATACGAAAATAGTCAACACTCTCCTAACTAGCCCTTTCCTTTCTCTCCAACCTTTTTTTTTTTTTTTTTTTTTTTTTTTGAAAGGTAAGTCAATTGTATAGAAAAATCAAAAAATGGCTAGAAGCCTACAAAATACTTGGGGCATACCCCAAGGGTAGAACCCTCAAAACCACCAAAGAGTTAAGCTTAACTCTAAACACAGGGGGATATGAAAAAAAATCACCATAACCCTGACAACAATAAAACAAGTCTGATGATACATAAGACTATAGCACCAAATGTTTAACATATCTCTAGAACACCTCACTACAAATAAAATATACATAATCTTCATCAGATTGCAAAAATTTATTCCTATCATAGTGAGGGTCTTCATAGCCATCCGAACCTCCTTTCCTTCCTAAGTGGGTGTTATTTGTGGAGGGATTGCTTAGTGGGTTATTGTATGGATAGGAAACTACCATTCCCAACTATTAATTCCATTGCAAAGAGACTCTGGGGTAAAAATGGGATGACTGAGGTTATGAGCCTTGATAGGGGTTTCTTTTTGTTCAAGTTTGATAGTGCTGAAAGTAGTAATTATATTATAGAAAAGCGGACCTTGGCATTTTGCAAACCAGCTTATGGTGTTGCAAAAGTGGAGGCCTGATCTTGCTATCTATAAACAAGGGTTAAAAAGTGTTCCAATATGGGCTAAATTTTATCATATTCCATTGCAACTGTGGACTCCGGAAGGGTTGGGATATATTGCTAGCATTTTGGGGAGACCTCTATATACTGATTCTCAAACTGATGATCGGGGCAGATTAAATTATGCCAGGATGTGTATTGAGGTTGATATTAAAGCTGAATTTCCGTCTGAGGTAGGGGTAAAGTTGGCTGATAGGAGAATTGTTACTATTGGTGTTGAATACCAATGGGTACCCATGAAATGTGAGCACTGTGAGATTTTTGGACATTCTTCCAAAAATTGTGTTAAAATGAAAGTCCAAAACGCAATTCAAAAAACTAAAGAGATTAAGAAAGAATGGGTTGTTGTGGGGAAGAAAGTTGAAGAAACAAGTAATTCTGATGCAATAAGTCAGGAGCAGTTTAATGTTATACCTAAAGATATTCAGAATATAGGAAATAAAGTTGTTGAGGTTGAGAATATTGTTGAGTCAAATGAATTAAAAAATCATGAGGTCCTGGTGAATGCAAATGAGTTGAAAATAGAGGTTCCTAGGGATAATACAAATGTTCTTTCTCCTAATAAATTTTCATGTTTGGGAGATTTTGATGATGGGGAGATAATGGAGGATTGGGGAATTGATACAGATAATGAAAAGGAAGGTTTTATACATGAACCAGGAAAAAGGGTAGAGGAAGAGAAGCATGGTCATAAAACTGGAGAAAACTCTCTGAATAGTATAAAAGAGAAAGGGATTAAGAGCCCAATTCCCTCCGATGTTGGGAAGTTGGGCCCCTATTCTAACAAGAAATTTAAAACTAAAAGGGTTTTGAAAAGAGAGGATAAGGGGGGTGATCAGGCTGCTCAAAATTAGTTTCCATATGAATTGCTATTTTTGGAATGTTCGTGGTCTTAATGGGGAGGTGAAACAGAAGGAAATAAAGTTAATGATTAAATCTTTAGATATTTCTATTTTTTGTTTGATAGAGACAAAGGTTTTAAAGAACAATGTGGATAAAGTGATGAAAGTGATCTGCCCAGGGTGGAGGTTAGTTAATAATTATGATTTTGCGGATTTGGGGAGATTATGGATTTGTTGGGACCCAAAGAAGATGAATGTGGATTTATTGAAGGGCAATGCTCAATTTATTCATTGTAAAATGAGTACTGTTGATAAAATTTACAATTGCTACGCTACATTTATTTATGGAAGTAATGATTATATTGAGAGAAGGATTTTATGGAAAGAGTTGTTTGATATTTCCATGGCTTTGAAGAACAGCCCCTGGATTTGTGCGGGTGACTTAAATGCTATTAGATATCAACATGAGAAATGGGGTGGGGATGACAAGTGGAATGCAAAGATGAGGGAACGTGGTCAGGCTCTTGATAGAGCAGGATTAATGGATTTGAAGTATAATGGTATCAAATTTTCTTGGTCCAATGGTCATGTGTTTAGTAAGCTGGATAGATGCTTAGTGAATTCAGCTTGGGTTGATTATTTTCAAACCACTGAAGTTTCCTTTTTGCCTCCAGGGGTTTCGGACCATGCTTGTATTACGGTTAAAATACCTATGGAGGTAGAGAGGGTTAAACGACCGTTTAGGTTCAATAATTTTTTAACTAAACATGAAAAGTTTACTCAAGTGGTGAGAGATGCGTGGAATGGGCATGTTACTGGGAGTAAAATGTTTATGGTAAGTCAGAAGCTGAAAATGGTAAAGAATGCTTTGAAAATTTTCAATAAAACTCACTTTGATAATTTACCAAGTCAAGTTTCTGAAGCTAGGAAAACGTTATTGAACATTCAATGCTTAGTGGATATGGATCCTGGTAATCACGAGTTCCAAAGAATTGAAAAAGATAGTCTTAAGCAATTTTACAAAGTGTCAAATGCAGAGGAAAGCTTATATAGACAGGTTTCTAGGATTCAATGGCTAAGGCTAGGGGATCAAAACACTAGCTATTTTCATAAGATAGCTAATCAGAGGAAATTTCATAATAATATTGCTTCCATAACTAAAGAGGATGGCACTGTCCTGACTGATAAAAGTGATGTTAGTAGAGAGATTGTGGGATTTTACAAGAGTCCCTTTGCTAAGAGAGAAGAGGTCAGGATCCCTGTTTTGAATGAGTTTATTCATAATCCTATCTCTCTAGAGCAAGGTAGGGACATGAATAGAGATGTGACCAGAGAAGAAATAAAAGCTACCTTCCTTTCTATAAAAGATGACAAAGCTCCAGGGCCGGATGGTCTGAATGCTGTGTTTTATAAGGCTGCCTGGGATGTTATTGGAAATGAGGTGGTGGATGCCATTATGGATTTCTTTGCTTCAGGTCAATTGCTTTCTGAGATAAACTGTACTTCCATCTCTCTTATTCCCAAAGTGGATAATCCTACTAAAGTGACTGAGTTTAGGCCTATTTCAGTATGCAATGTGTTGTATAAATGCATAGCTAAAATTATTGCTAATAGGCTGAAGCCCATTCTAGAATCGTGTATAAGTGCAAATCAATCAGGGTTTGTCCCAGGTAGGAGTATTTGTGATAATATTCTGCTAGCTCAAGAGATATTGCTCTATTACCATAAAGATGAGTCTCCAGCTAGAGTTGCCATGAAAATTGATTTGACTAAAGCTTATGATTCTGTCTCTTGGGATTTCTTGGGTGAGGTGTTGAAGTGTTTTGGGCTGCCTGAAAGAGTTAGAGGTTGGATTCTTACTTGTTGCTCTTCCCCTAGGTTCTCTATAAATATTAATGGTGCTCTTGAAGGTGTCTTCAAAGGGGGAAGAGGGCTTAGGCAAGGGGACCCTATGTCTCCTTATCTTTTTGTGATGTGTATGGAAGTTCTCTCAGGGATGTTGAATAAATTGGGGAAAAATGACTCTTTTAAGTTCCATGCCAAATGTAAAAAATTGGAGATTAATCATTTGATGTTTGCTGATGACCTATTCCTCTTCTGTGAGGGTAGTGAAAATTCAGTGAATTGTATGCTGGATGTATTGAGGAAGTTTAGTGAATTTTCAGGTTTAATTCCTAATACTTCAAAGAGCTCCATTTTTACATCGGGTGTGGGGGGTAGAGTATTAGAAAATATTGTCCGTGGGTCCAACTTCTCAATTGGTAAATTGCCTGTCAAGTATTTAGGGGTGCCTCTGATTTCTTCAAAGCTTAATGCAGCTGATTGTCAAGAGTTAGTATTGAAAATTACTAGAAGGGTTCCGTCTTGGAATTGTAGATTCCTTTCCTTTGCGGGTAGGTTACAGTTGATTGCCTCAGTGCTGTTTTCAGTTCAAGTGTATTGGAGTTCTACTTATATTCACCCAAAATCTGTGTTTAAACAACTGAATGAGATTATGAGGAAATTCTTATGTAAAGGGGCTGACTTGAAGAGTGGAGGTGAGAAGATGGCATGGACTAAAGTGTGTTTGCCGAAAGATGAAGGGGGCTTAGGATTAAAAGATTTGATAGCTTGGAATGTGGCTGCCATTGGTAAGCAGCTATGGAACCTGTTGCAACCTATTCCCACTAACCTTTGGAGCAAGTGGGCTAGGATAGAGCTCATGAAAGACCAGAATTTTTGGCTGCTTAAGGTCCCGGATAAAAAATCTTGGTCAGGGAAGAAGATAATGGGTCTAAGAGATACATTTAGACAATACATTGAGTACAAGGTTGGGAATGGGAATAATATTCTTCGTTGGCATGATGATTGGTTGTATCCCAATTCTATTGTAGAAAAACATGGGGATAGGATCAGGTATGATTCTGGGTTAAGAAACAACTGTAAAGTCAATGCTATAATTAGAAATGGGCAATGGTTTCCTCCTTTTGCAAACTCTCATAAATTAATGGAGTTAAGAGATGATATTGTTATCCTCCCGCCTCCTGATTGTCATGATGTTGATACTTTGATTTGGAAGCCTACCAGGGGTAAGTATTCTATTAGTTCAGCTTGGAATTTGTTAAGGAACAGGGATAATAGAGTTAAATGGGATAAGACTGTGTGGTTCCCAAATAATATTCCAATACATGCTTTCATTTTATGGACTTTAATTCATAATAGGATGCAAACACAAGATAAATTGGTCATTTATGGGTTGATTCAACAACAAAAATGTGTGTTCTGTGACTTACCATGTGAAAGCATGGAACATTTATTTTTTGAATGCAGTTTTTCTTCTCAAGTTTGGTCTTCGGTTGCTATTGAAAATGGTTTGAGGCATGTTGGGAAGAAGTGGGTGGATATAGTAAATTGGTGCAATGATCATTGTACAAATAATACTTTAAAGGCTTGTGTTACCAAGCTCTCTTTGGCTGCTAGTGTTTACCTTTTATGGAGGGAGAGGAATCTCAGGTTGTATGCAGGAGAGTTTAAAAAGGAGGATCAACTTGTTCAGGAGATAAATTCTTCTGTAAAATTTAGATTGTTTCACTTGTTGGATATTCAAAATGGAGATAGAGTTTCAAGCAATGGGTGAGGGGTATTTTTGCTCAGTTTTCCTGGAATTTATGTTCTGGGTTTGTGTTTGGATGAGTGGGCGAGAGTCAGTGTTGTTGGGGTTATGGTTCAGGAAGTGGTTCAGACTTAGTGGGAGGTGTTTTGTGATAATTTTTATACATGTTGCATTATCTCTTGATCCATTTGTTTACATTATGCAGAGATATAAGTTGTTTGCTGAGATTCACTGGGTTCGGATGGCTATGAAGATACTCACGGTGAAAGGCATTAATTTTTGTAATCTGATGAAGATTATATTGATTATTTTCGTGGCTCTTGAGCATCTTATGAAGAGCAGGATATGGGGTCCATGGGGCAGATTTTGGAGCAGTTTTCGAAGGAAAATCAGATTTGTGAGCAGACTCTTGAGCAGATTTCGAAGGCAAATCAGATTTTTGAGCAGTTTCTCGAGCAAATTTCAAAGGAAAATCAGATTTTTGAGCAGTTTTTTGAGCAGATTTCGCAGGCAAATCAGTTTTTTGAGCAGTTTTTCGAGCATATTTCTAAGGAAAATCAGTTTTTTGAGCAGATTTCGAAGGAAAATCAGATTTTTGAGCAGTTTTTTGAGCAGATTTCGAAGGAAAACAAGATTTTTAAGCAGTTTTTTGAGCAGATTTCGAAAGAAAATCAGTTTTTGGAGCAGATTTGAGCAGATTTCGAAGGGAAAGCAGATTTTGAGTTACAGATTTGATTACTCTATTGTGTCCTTTTGTTATCTTTTTCAGAATTTGTGTAAAGCCAATCATAAGGCTATAGTGCTTCATTATCATTGTATTTCTTGGCTGCTGTTAATCTGGTGGGTTTGGGGATACCATTTATGTATGGGGGAGTTTATTCGCATGGGGTATGCCCCATGAATTTTGTAAGGCTTTGCCTTTTCGTTTTTATTTATAAATTACTTACATTTCAAAAAAAAAAAAAAAAAAAAAAAACCTCATTTTAACTCGAATAGTCATATAAGTTGTATCGGTGTTTATATATCATTCCATCACCGTTAAAAGACTCCTATAAACAACAATACTATAAAGCATACAAAACTTGTCCATACTCTACTAACTCGCCCTTTTCTTTCTCTCCAACCTCCATTTCTTTCTAAGTCGGACATATTTCACTCGAATCGTCCTATAAATTGAATCGTTGTTTGTACATAATTCCTTCCCCATCATAAGATTATTATCGACAACAATACTCTAAAGCATACGAAAATAGTTAACACTCTCCAAACTGTCCCTTTTCTTTCTCTGCAACCTCCTTTTATTTCTAAGTGGGACGAATTTTATTCGAATCGTCATATAAGTTTAATCGGTGTTTATACATCATTCCTTCAACATTATACGACTCTTATGGACAACAATACTATAATACTATAAAGCATACCAGAACAGTCCACACTCTCCTAACTGGCCATTTTCTTTCTCTCCAACCTCCTCTTCTTTCTCAGTGGAACACATTTAACTCGAATCGTCCTATAAGTTGAATCGGTGTTTGTACATCATTCCTTCACCATTAAAAGACTCTTATGAAAAACAATACTATAAAGCATACCCAAATAGTCAATACTCTACTAACTGACCATTTTTTTTTCTTTCCAAGCTCATTTTCTTTCTAAGTAGGACAGATTTCACTCGAATCTTCCTATAAGTTGAATAGTTGTTTGTACATCATTCATTTACCATTATAAGACTCTTACAAACAACAATACTATAAATCATACCAAAAAAGTCCACACTATCCTAACTGGCCCAATTCTTTCTCTCCAACCTTCCTCTCTTTCTAAGTGGGACAAATTTAACTCGAATCGTCATATAAGTTGAATCAGTATTTGTACATCATTCATTCACCATTAAATGGCTGTTATGGAAAAATAATACTATGAAGCATACCAAAATTGTCCACACTCTCCTAACTGGTCATTTTCTGTCTCTCCAACCAACGTTTCTTTCTAAGTGTGACGGATTTAACTCGAATCATCTTATAAGTTTCATCGGTGTTTGTACATCATTCCTTCACCATTATAAGACTCTTGTGGACAACAATATTATAAAGCATACCAAAATAATCCACACTCTCCTAACTAGCCATTTTGTTTCTCTCCAACCTCCTAGAATGGGTTAGTGGAGTGTGTTATGTTTTCCACTGAGTCAGATTAGAGTGATGACCAATTTCAGATTAATTCACTGAGTTTCTAAATGAGTTTTCAGATCTGTATATTTCTTCTTGAGAGTTTTTTCAAAAATTGGGGCGTTGACTTCGAAGTTTCACTCGCCAAAGTCCAGATCCGGTCGGTTATTCACACGAACTGCTAGCCAGTGGTCTTGCAAGAAGAACCCAACTGTTTGCTGGTGTCGGGAACGAAGTTGGAATGTGTGGAGACTGTGTGGTTCGGCGTCCATCAAGCGTACCTGAAATCTGAGTAAGGTTTCGTTGCCGAGCCATTCACAACTGTTTGGTGCGAAGATTGTCGGCTCTAGCTAGTCAGTGGTCCCTGCGAAGATAGTCGGCTTTTCAGACAAAGGTGGTCGCTGGTTTCGAGGAGAAGGCTCTGTATCGCGGTGATTAGATAGAGGTTCTGGCCGCTCGTTTTCATCTGCATAAATCAAAGTTTCGTGAGTAGTTTGGCAATGGAGTTGCTGAAACTTTTTGGGCTTGGGTTTTAATTGAAGATCCATTTGAGTGTCGTCCCCTGAAGTCTGAGTAAGGGGTGGTTACTATTGAAACTGTCTGAAACTGCTATCTAAAGTAGTGTATGAAGTTACATTCAGAAACTGATCCACGAAGCTGGTGTTCTACGAATTACTGGATTGTGCTGTGGAGGGTATCGTATCCTGACTCTGAATTAGGGGCGATTTTGGGGAGGTGTCGAAGCAGGTTGCAATATCTGAAGCTGTTTCGGGCATTGAAACAATAACGGAGTCAGGCAGACTCCACGAGGTTGGTGATTTCTGTTGTGGTAAGGTCTGGGTAAGTTTTTTTTCTTTTTTCCTGATTATTTGGGGTTGGTGCCCCTTGTTGATTGGGTTGGAGTCCCTTGGCTCATTAGGTTGGTGCCCATTTGTTTTTTGCATTTTTTTTGTGCTGTATGAAAATGGAAATGGGGGTTTCTGCTGAGGGTGAGATCGAACATTTGAAAAAAGAGGTAGAGGAACTTAGGGAAGCCTTACAGGTTAGAGATGATCCGAATGGGAAACATAAGGTATTGCTGGGAATCATGAGCACAATGATGCACAACAGGGTTCTGAAATTAACCAAGTGTCTTTAGGAAGGTCTGAATTTAATCCGAGTGTTGAGGGGAATACGGAGGCAGTGGTAGAGTGTCCTTTAGGCTCTTCGATTAATGGGAATTATTCTGGGTTGAGTAAAAACTTGCCGATGCCAGGGGGTGGTGTTAAACCTACTTTGTCATGGGCGGACACTCTAACTCACAATATTTCAAAGAACAAAATGCAATTAAAATATTTCCCACAAGTTGTGAAAGATAAGATTGTTGAAATTCCTTATGATGTCGAAATGAAGGGATGTTATTTGTGGAGGGATTGTTTAGTGGGTTATTGTATGGATAGGAAACTACCATTCCCAATTGTAAATTCCATTCTAAAGAGACTCTGGGGTAAGAATGGGATGACGGAGGTTATGAACCTTGATAGGGGTTTCTTTTTGTTCAAGTTTGATAGTGCTGAGAGTAGTAACTCTGTTATAGAAAGTGGACCTTGGCATTTTGCAAACCAGTTTATGGTGTTGCAAAAGTGGAGGCCTGATCTTGCTATCTATAAACAAGGACTAAAAAGTGTTCCGATATGGGCTAAATTTTATCATATTCCATTACAATTGTGGACTCCAGATGGGTTGGGTTATATTGCTAGCATTTTGGGGAGACCTCTATATACTGATTCTCAAACGGATGATAGGGGTAGATTAAATTATGCCAGGATGTGTATTGAGGTTGATTTTAAGGCTGAATTTCCGTCTGAGGTAGGGGTCAAATTGGCTGATGGGTGAATTGTTACTGTAGGTGTTGAATACCAATGGGTTCCCATGAAATGTGAGCACTGTGAAATTTTTGGACATACTTCCAAAAATTGTGTTAAAATGAAAGTCCAAAATGCAATTCAAAAAACTAAAGAGATTAGAAAAGAATGGGTTGTTGTTGGGAAAAAAGTGGGAGAAACATGTAATTCTGATGCAATAAATCATGAGCAGGGTAATGTGATACCTAAGGATAGTCAGAATTTAGGAAATAATGTGGATGAGGTTGAGAATCTTGTTTTGTCAAATGAATTAAAAAATCATGAGGTTCTGGTGAAGGTTAATGAGTTGAAGATAGAGGCTCCTAGGGATATTACAAATGTTATTTCTCCTAATAAATTCTCATGCTTGGGTGATTTTGATGAGGGGGAGATAATGGAGGATTGGGAAATTGATACTAATAATGAAAAGGAAGGTTTTATACATGAGCCATGGGGAATGGTAGAGGAAGTTCATAAAGCAGGTGAAAAACCTTTGACCAGTATAAAAGATAAAGGGATTAAGAGCCAAATTTCTTTTTTGGTGTCAGGTGTTGGTATGGGGGGGCCCATTTCTAATAAGAAATTTAAAACTAAAAGGGTTTTAAAAAGAGAGGATAAGGGGGGAGATCAATCTGCTCAACATTAGTTTCCATATGAATTGCTATATTTGGAATGTCCGTGGTCTTAATGGTGAGGTGAAACAGAAGGAAATAAAGTTAATGATTAAGTCTTTAGATATTTCTATTTTTTGTTTGATTGAGACAAAAGTTTTAAAAAACAATGCTGATAAGGTGTTGAAAGTGATGTGCCCAGGGTGGAGGTTCGTTAATAATTATGATTTTGTGGACTTGGGGAGATTATGGATTTGTTGGGACCCAAAGAAGATGAATGTGGATTTATTGAAAGGCAGTGCTCAATTTCTTCATTGTAAAGTGAGTACTGTTGATAATATCTGCAATTTCTTTGCTAGCTTTATCTATGGAAGTAATGATTATATTGAGAGAAGGATTCTATGGAATGAGCTTTTTGATATTTCCATGGCTTTGAAGAACAACCCGTGGTTTTGTGCGGGTGATTTAAATGCTATTAGATATCAACATGAGAAATGGGGTGGGGATGAGAAGTGGAATGCGAAAATTAGGGAATGTGGTCAGGCTCTAGACAGATCAGGTTTAATGGATTTGAAGTATAATGGTATCAAATTTTCTTGGTCCAATGGTCATGTGTTTAGTAAGCTAGACAGATGCCTTGTGAATTCAGCTTGGATTGATTATTTTCAGACCACTGAAATATCTTTTCTGCCTCCTGGTGTTTCTGATCATGCTTGTATTAGGGTTAAGATTCCTTTGGAGTTGGAGAGGGTTAAAAGACCTTTTAGGTTCAATAATTTTTTAACTAAGCATGATAATTTTATTCAAGTGGTTAGAGATGCGTGGAATGGCCAGGTTACTGGGAGTAAAATGTTTGTGGTAAGTCAGAAACTGAAAATGGTGAAGAATGCTTTAAAAATTCTCAATAAAACTCACTTTGATAATTTACCGAGTCAGGTTTCTGAAGCTAGGAAAAAGTTATTGAACATTTAATGCTTGGTGGATATGGATCCTGGAAATTACGAGTTTCAAAAAATTGAAAAGGATTGTCTTAAACAATTTTACAAAGTGTCAAATGCTGAGGAATGTTTATATAGACAGTTATCTAGGATACAATGGTTGAGGCTAGGAGATCAAAATACCAGCTATTTTCATAAGATAGCTAATCAGAGGAAATTTCATAACAATATTGTTTCCATAACTAAAGAGGATGGCACTGTTTTGATTGATAAAGGGGATGTAAGTAGAGAGATTGTAGGATTTTACAAGAACCTCTTTGCCAAGAGAGAAGAGGTCAGGACTCCTGTTCTGAATGAGTTTATTCAACAACCTATTTCTCTAGAGCAAAGTATGGACATGAATAGAGAAATGACCAGAGAAGAAATTAAAACTACTTTCTTTGCTATAAAAGATGACAAAGCTCCAGGACCGGATGGTTTGAATGTTGTATTTTATAAGGCGGCCTGGGATGTTATTGGCATTGAGGTGGTGGATGCCATTATGGATTTCTTTGCTTCAGGTCAATTGCTTTCTAAGATAAACTGTACATCCATTTCTCTTATTCCCAAGGTTGATAATCCTACAAAAGTGACGGAGTTCAGGCCTATTTCAGTATGCAATGTGTTGTATAAATGCATAGCTAAAATTATTGCTAATAGGCTGAAGCCCATTCTTGAATCGTGTATAAGTGCTAATCAATCTGGGTTTGTTCCTGGTAGGAGTATTTGTGATAATATTCTGCTAGCACAAGAGATATTACTCCATTATCATAAAGATGAGTCTCCAGCTCGAGTTGCCATAAAAATAGATTTGACTAAAGCTTATGATTCTGTCTCTTGGGAGTTTTTAGGTGAGGTGTTGAAGTGTTTTGGGCTGCCTGAAAGAGTTAGAGGTTGGATTCTTACTTGTTGCTCTTCCCCTAGGTTCTCTATAAATATTAATGGTGCTCTTGAAGGTGTCTTCAAAGGGGGAAGAGGGCTTAGGCAAGGGGACCCTATGTCTCCTTATCTTTTTGTGATGTGTATGGAAGTTCTCTCAGGGATGTTGAATAAATTGGGGAAAAATGACTCTTTTAAGTTTCATGCCAAATGTAAAAAATTGGAGATTAATCATTTGATGTTTGCTGATGACCTATTCCTCTTCTGTGAGGGTAGTGAAAATTCAGTGAATTGTATGCTGGATGTATTGAGGAAGTTTAGTGAATTTTCAAGTTTACTTCCCAATACTACAAAGAGCTCCATTTTTACATCGGGTGTGGAAGGTAGAGTATTAGATAATATTGTCCTTGGGTCCAACTTTTCAATTGGAAAATTGCCTGTCAAGTATTTAGGGGTGCCTCTGATTTCTTCAAAGCTTAATGCAGCTGATTGTCAAGAGTTAGTATTGAAAATTACAAGAAGGGTTCAGTCTTGGAATTGCAGATTCCTTTCCTTTGCGGGTAGGTTACAATTGATTTCCTCAGTGTTGTTTTCAGTTCAAGTTTATTGGAGTTCTACTTATATACTTCCAAAATCTGTGTTTAAACAACTGAATGAGATTATGAGGAAATTCTTATGGAAAGGGGCTGACTTGAAGAGTGGAGGTGAGAAGATGGCATGGACTAAAGTGTGTGTGCCGAAAGATGAAGGGGGCTTAGGATTAAAAGATTTAATAGCTTGGAATGTGGCTGCTATTGGTAAACAGCTATGGAACCTGTTGCAGCCTATTCCCACTAACCTTTGGAGTAAGTGGGCTAGGATAGAACTCATGAAAGACCAGAATTTTTGGCTGCTTAAGGTCCCAAATAAAAGATCTTGGTCATGGAAGAAGATAATGGGTCTAAGAGATAGTTTTAGACAACACTTTGAGTACAAGGTTGGGAATGGAAATAATATCCTTCTTTGGCATGATGATTGGTTGTATCCCAACTCTATTTTAGAAAAACATGGGGATAGAATCAGGTATGATTTTGGGTTAAGAAACAATTGTAAAGTCAATGTCATAATCAGAAATGGGCAATGGTTTCCTCCGTTTGCAAACTCTCATAAATTAATGGAGTTAAGAGATGATATTGCTATCCTCCCTCTTCCAGATTGTCATGATGTTGATACTTTGATTTGGAAACCTACCAGGGGTAAGTATTCTATTAGTTCAGCTTGGAATTTGTTAAGGAACAGGGATAATCAAGTTAAATGGTACAAGACTGTGTGGTTCCCAAATAATATTTCAAGACATGCTTTCATTTTATGGACTTTAATTCATAATAGGATGCAAACACAAGATAAATTGGTCATTTATGGGTTCATTCAGCAACAAAAATGTGTCTTCTGTGACTTACCATGTGAAAGCAGGGAGCATCTATTTTTTGAATGCAGCTTCTCTTCTCAAGTTTAGTCTTCGGTTGCTACAACAAATGGTTTGAAGCAAGTTGGGAAAAAGTGGGTGGATATTGTAAATTGGTGCAATGACCATTGCACTGATAATACTTTAAAGGCATGTGTTACCAAACTCTCATTGGCTGCAAGTGTTTACATTTTATGGAGGGAGAGGAACCTCAGGTTGTTTGCAGGAGAGCATAAAAAGGAGGTTCAACTCGTTCAGGAGATAAACTCTTCTATGAAATTTAGACTGTATCACTTGTTGGATATTCAAAATGGAGATAGAGTTTCAAGCAATGGGTGAAGGGAATATGTGCTTAGTTTTCCTGGAATTTATGTTCTGGGTTAGTGTTTGGATGAGAGGTCGAGAGTCAGTGTGGTTGGGGTTACGGTTCAGTAAATGGTTCAGACTCCGTGGGAGGTGCTTTGTGATAATTTTTATAAATGTTGCATTATCTTTTGATCCCTTTATTTACACTGTTCAGATATATAAGTTGGTGGTTGAAGCTCAAGGGGTTCGGAGGACTATGAAGACACTCACTGTGATAGGAATTAATTTATGTAATCTGATGAAGATTATGTATATTATATTTGTGGTGTGGTGTTCTAGAGACATGTTAAACACTGGTTGTTATAGTATTATGTTTTATCAGACATGTTTAATTGTTGTAAGGGTTATGGTGATTCTCTTGTATAATCCCCTGTGTTTAGAGTTAAGCTTAACTCTCTGGTGGGTTTGGGGGTTCCACCCTTGGGGTATGCCCCAAGTATTTTGTAGGCTTCTAGCCATTTTTTAATTTTCTATTAAATTGACTTACCTTTCAAAAAAAAAAACAACCTCATTTTCTTTTTAAGTGGGACAGATTTAACTCGAATCGTCCTATAAGTTGAATCGGTGTTTTTACATCATTCATTCACCATTAAAAGACTCTTATGGACAACAATACTATAAAGAATACCAAAATAGTCCATACTCTACTAACTGACCATTTTCTTTCTCTCCAACCTTTTTTTCTTTCTAAGTGGGACATATTTCACTCTAATCGTCCTATAAGTTGAATCATTGTTTGTACATCATTCCTTCCTTTCCAAAACTTTGAATTCAAGAAACCCCAATGAACATCTTGGGAGGTTAGTCTTCTATCCTACTTAACATGCATGAGCATCCTCTACCCCTTTCTTTAGGACCTCTTGCATGAGCATCCTCTACCCTTTTCTTTAGAACCTCTTGCATGAGCATCCTCTACCCCTTTCTTTAGGACCTCTTTGAGGGAATTAGAAACATGTCATGCATATTTAAATTCATTTTTCACATGTATGGATGTTATGACAAGTATTGGAATCCATAAGCATGATTGAATGATGTTGGGCAATGAATGGCCATTTTATTGATGATTATGGCGATGGATGGCCTTTGTATATATGCATGTTGAAATTTGTAGCTATGAATGGCCTTTGTATATATATTGTTGAAGTCAGGGAAGACTCTTTTGTGCATATTTACTTCTTGTTATACTATTCAACATCCTTTGTACACTTTTGCATATAAACACTCACTTATCAAACAAAATGTACTCTCCAACATATAAATTTCTACATCCTTGGCTCCATTCTTCTTTTCAACAATCAATTATTCTTTCCTATATCCAAACTCAAAACCCCCAAAATATTGGGGTGGTTTTCTCATTTATGTGCTATATATACGCATTTTTGCTCATTTTTGTACATATTTGTTGCTAAATAGAATTGTTTCATACATTCTTTCAATTTTTGATTCATTTTCATGCACGTAATACACATGTTGGCTTAATGAATCGTCAAAAGTGACCCTTTTGGGGATGGCACGCGACGATGAGTCGACATTCGCCTTTTCTTTCGGTGATGCTGATACACTCACGCGTGTATTGATGATATCCACTGATCTTTTCGTCTATTCAAGTTGATTTGTCTATATCACCTTTTATAGATGTTGCTTTTGGGTATCGACGCACGAAGGAATAAACGAGCACTCTCTCCATGAGAGATGATGTCTCTACACTCACGTGCGTTCACCTCAACTTTTTGTCCATAACTCATATTTTTAGCATTCATTTGTACATGATTGTCTATATTAAATATATTTTTGCTTAAAATTCATTTGTACATAATTGTTACATACTTTCCATGTCATTACATGATGTAAAAACCTCTTTCGAGGCAAATGTTCAATCTACATGCATTTTCGCACTTTGCTCATTTCAAACCCTCTTTGAGGTGTATTTTCAAAAACCATTTTCAAATGATCACTATTTGGGACTTTTCCATGTGCATGTTGTTTTCAAACTATTCAAACATGTTTTGTCTACTTTCGGATCTTTTTCTAGAAAATCAATTTTCAAGTAAGCCCTGGATTAGGCATTTTTTCTCAAAAACCTCCAACGGGTGTGCACTTTTCAAAAATGTTTTCAAGCCGCTTTCCCTCGGGCAGGTGGCGAAGGTCTTTGTAAACATAACCCATTCTCGAAGACTATCGTGCATAATCCGATAAATATTACTTACCCGAGAACACCATTTTCAAGCCAAAGCGCCCGTTGAAGGCCATTTTCATAATCAAACCCTTTTCAAAACACTTGTAAAAGTTTTCCCCCAGGACGGTGGGGTAAGCTCTATTTTTAAAATTCACTTTTCCTCGAGAACCACATGGTGTTCTACCCTTCTGAGGAACACCTTTTCAAAATAAATGCCTGTTCGAGGCTCTTTTTCAAAATAGTAAAAATGTTTTTCAAAATTATTTTCAAACACTAACCCCAGACGGGTGGGGATGTTTTTCAACTTTTAAAAATCTATTTCGTTCTCGAAAGCTTCCACAAGATAACCTCTTTTCTTTTGCATGTGTACATGCATTAGTTGTTTAATTGCTCCTTGTTTCATACTACTTTCTTAATTGAGGTGTTCAAAAAGCTTTCCCCCAAGAGGATAGGGGTATTCTACTTTCAAAAGCACTTTCATCCTCGAGGACTAATCCGCTTACCAGTGCATTCTCTCCTTCCGAGGAAACACTTTTTCAAAACAAGTCCACTTTGCGGACACTTTTTCTAAAAAAAGGAATAGCTAGAATTCCTTTTTTTAGAAAAAGTGTGTCAAGACCTCCTTCCGCGGGGGCCTAATCCATCAGTGAGATACCACTTTGGAATAGCTAGAATTCTAATAATGTGTCAAAACCTAAGGGCCAAGGGACAGTCTCAGATACACAGTACCTATGGGGCGTAGGCCTCCCAAAATGTATCAGAGGCGTGCAAAAGGTTTCTTCGGGCCGCCCATTTTATTATTTTGCGCCATTTGCTCATTAGTTGTTTAAATTGCCCTTTTATATACATTAGTTGATAAAAATTATCTTCTACTTGCAAACATACAAAAACCTTCCTCCGAGAGGTCCATTTTCATGGACATTCTCTTCTCCCCGTAGGAATCATGTCCCTAATCAAGCATCGTCTTCCTCATGCTTAGGAAACATAACTCTTTTTATCTGAGACTTTCGACTAGTCTTGTCCGTGCCCGGTCGCACTTCCTTACGATTAGGATGTGGCCTTCTTCTACTCGAGGTCCCCGTAGGAACTTGTACGTTTCCCTACCCGATGTTCTTTCACGAACCTTGTGCATTTCTTCTACCGAGGTTCCTTAACGAATCTTGTGCATTTCTTCTACCCAAGGTCCTTTTATAGATCATGTGCGTTTCACCAACCAGAGATTCTTTCACGGATCTTGTCTGTTTCTTCTACTCGAGGTTCCTTCACGGATCTTATGTGTTCCCTTTATCCGAGGTTCTTCCATGAACTTTGTGCGTTTCTTCTACCCGAGGTCCCCGGGAGAGCTTGTGTGTTTCTTCACCCGTGGTTCACATTGGACCTTGTGTGTGTTTTGCTTTTACCCAAGGTCCTTCTACGAACCTTGTACGTGTTTTCTTACCCTACCTACCCGAGGCCCTCCACCGGTCCTTGTCTGTTTCGTTTTCTTTACTTTCCTACCTAGGGTACCCTATCGGTCACTAGGGATTATTTTGGTGAGCTATGTTGTATTTCTTCTTGCTTATCTTGAAGTAATCTATTCTAGAGTTCTAGGGGACATGAAGGCTTTCTTTTCTGCTTCATAAAGAAGTGTTATGGTCCATAAGAGCCTATTGGTGAAAGAATGACGTAGAAACGCCGATTAAAGTGAAAGTCGTGTTGCTTAGAAAGAAAAAAAGATTAGACAAAAAGAAAAGTGTCAATTAGGAGAATGTGCATTATTTTGTATTTTTTTCCTGGTCTTCGCTTCAAATAAACGATTCTAGAATTTTAAGGGTCAATTCTATTTAATAATTTCTGTATTATGGTTCATAAGAGCCTATTTGTGAAATAATAATGTAGAAACACCAATTAAACTTATAGGACATTTGTTAATTCCAAAAAAACTTTATGTCTGTTTTTCGAAGGAATATAAACATAAACAAAAGTTTTTAAGGGAAACAGAAATGACAATTGTTCTCAAAAACAAAAATTAATCTTTAGTAATGCATTTGTTCGCATATTTTTTATTCTGGCTTTTACTTGAATAAATTTATTAAAATGAAGGAAAACAATGATATTTTAAAAAATGAACTTGAAAAAAATGATAAAACTTTTCATTGTTGCAGTTAAAGTGATAAATGACAACCAAATGCCTAACACACAAGGAATGAAGCTTTCTAGAAATCAAGTACAATAAACTTTGTTGAAAAAATCCAAGCAGATAATTTCGCAACATTCACGCTAATATTGAGACCCATGAATGGGGGTTAATCATGTATAAATAGAGGTCAAAGTTTCAAAAAAAAATCATATATTATTTGTTGAGTGTGTTTTTCTAATCAATGTTACGTACTCATAACACCTTTTTTTATGTTTCTCATAAAAATGAGAAACATAAGAAACATTTCTTGCTATTAGGAAACATAAATAATTTATTAAACATAATTATTGTTTCTATTTATTCCTTTTGGTAGGTGAGAACAAAAAACGTAAAACGTTCCACGTTAGTGAACGCACCCCTAGTTTTTTTGTTTCTCTTCACATGTCATGCCCCAAAATCCCAGGACTTCCATAACCGAAGCCTAGGAGAATCGAGGTGCAACTTCAGGTGAAATATACCAGAATAATTGGATAGAGCCCCATTTGTACGAGGACCCTCCAGTGGACATAATCCACTGAACAACAATCACCTTAAAGCATTAATAGATCTAAATACATAACCTCATTCCAAAGTGGAAAACCCATTCGGAAAACTATAGTAAATCCAAAACGAAGGGTAGACGGGAGAAAGAACGTCGCTACCCCTCCAAACCAGACCACAAACCTATGATATGAATATAACGTAATACAACGCCAAAGGAAACAAAGAATTCCGAGGCAATAAATGCACCCTCGGTGCCAAAATAATATATACAATAATCCGAGAACAAAATTAGTATGAAAATATACAACCCCAAAAGTATAAATATAATACTAGCATAGCATAATCCCAAAATCTCAAAATAATGCACAACAGGTTATATGCAGTCCCTGGAGCTATATCTGATTGTTTCTGGGCTCATTTCCTTAAATCATTAAACACAAGGGAAGTGAGCGAAATATGCTCAGCAAGGAAGCATCGCCTGCCTCAATCCCAAACTGTACAAGATGAGCTGACCCTTCCCGAACGTCTACCCATGTTTCACCTTGGTCCTCACACTAATTTGAAACCTCACAATATCTAGACAAATCCGAATGTCCAAGATCCGCACAAGCTGCTCCTCATAAGACACATCCTCGACTGCGTCAACATCAACCCACTACAGGATATGAGAAGGATCCGACTGATACTTCCGAAGCATAGAAACATGAAAGACCGGAAGGTCCTGTAGTAATGTATTAGATAAACAAAGTACATATGAATTCACACACTTGAAAAATATTCAATTTAGCCATATGAAGCTTTTATGTCCACCATTTGTTAACCAGTCATGTGCCATTGTAGAACAAAATGAAAAATATATAGATAAGCTAAAACAAAATGGTCAAGTGCCTAACAACTCAACTTTAGCATCATCAGCTCAAAATAATTACTAAATGTCAAAATAGTAGAAGCTTTAACTCTAATGCAATGCATAGTTATGATCAATCTCAGAAACCTGAAAATTAATGCAAAAGCCTTGAAGAATTTTACCAATTATCCGGTCAAAATAATTTATTGAAAATTGAAGCACAAGTGGTACAATTTAACAATGGATTGTGGCTGGCCATTCAAGGCAGGGTGATGTTACAAGTGACTTTCACCCTTGATGTTGCAATTGAGTTAGCCACTTGAGTGAAGCCCAAATAAATAAGGTATTCGAAATCAGAATTTTATGTGTCCTTCAACAAAGCAGATTGATTCCACTAAACCAGTCTCGCAACAAACCAGAAATCCCCAGTCAGTAACATGGGAGTTGGGTAGCACGGAAAACAACAACAAACAAAGGGTACCAACTCCCAACCTTTATGCTCCATAACTTTTAGGCAAATGCTATCATTGTTTAGAACATGGACATCACTCTAATAATTATCTGAAGTGGCATGTTGCTGCCATTGCAAAGCAAATTGATGGGAATTAAGATGTTGAGTCTAAAAGAGGAATTCAATAAGGCAGGAGAAGGAATCTCTTTGGTGTTGTGTCATAGATGAGAGTTTGAGTCACAGCGACACAATATATTTCGTACTAGAACGAGTTTATGATTTGATAATTGATAGGTAGTACTGAAAATATAGTTTCCAAAAAGATGGTCGAAAACACCCGAATACCTAAAAAATAGGTTGGATTACTGATGTGGGAGAGATTAAGGTGACTGAATGATGCCGAATTCCTTTTTCAATCGGCAATACGTACAAGGATAAGGTAACATGTGACAAAGTTACCAGGGGTAAGTATTCTATTAGTTCGGCTTGGAATTTGTTAAGGAACAGGGATAATCAAGTTAAATGGTACAAGACTGTGTGGTTCCCAAATAATATTCCAAGACATGCTTTCATTTTATGGACTTTAATTCATAATAGGATGCAGACACAAGATAAATTGATCATTTATGGGTTGCTTCAGCAACAAAAATGTGTCTTTTGTGACTTACCGTGTGAAAGCAGGGAGCATTTATTTTTTGAATGCAGTTTCTCTTCTCAAGTTTGGTCTTCGGTTGCTATTGAAAATTGTTTGAAGCAAGTTGGGAAGAACTGGGTGGATATAGTAAGTTGGTGCAATGACCATTGTACTAATAATACTTTAAAGGCATGTGTTACCAAACTCTCTTTGGCTGCAAGTGTTTACATCTTATGGAGGGAGAGGAACCTCAGGTTGTTTGCAGGAGAGTTTAAAAAGGAGGAGCAACTTGTTCAGGAGATAAATTCTTCTGTCAAATTTAGATTGTATCACTTGTTGGATATTCAAAATGGAGATAGAATTTCAAGCAATGGGTGAGGGGAATATTTGCTCAATTTTCCTGGAATTTATGTTATGGGTTTGTGTTTGGATGAGGGGTCGCGATTTAGTTTTGTTAGAGTTATGGTTCAGGAAATGGTTCAGACTTCGTCGGAGGTGTTTTGTGATAATTTTTACAAATGTTGCATTATATTTTGATCTATTTGTTTACATTATGCAGATATATAAGCTGGTAGTTGAAGTTCACGGGGATCGGATGGCTATGAAGACACTCACTGTGTTAGGACATAATTTGTGTAATCTAATGAAGATTATGTACATTATATTTGTGGTGAGGTGTTATAGAGATATGTTAAACATTGGTTGTTATAGTCTTATGTTTTATCAGACTTGTTTAATTGTTGTAAGAGCTATGGTGTTTTTCTTGTATAATCCCCTGTGTTCTGAGTTAAGCTTAACTCTTTGGTGGGTTTGGGGGTTCCACCCTTGGGGTATGCCCCAAGTTTTCTTGTAGGCTTCTTGCCATTTTTTTGTTTTCTATAAAATTGACTTACCTTTCAAAAAAAAAAACATGTGACAAAGTAAACATGATAGCGTGCCATATACTTTTGGGTCGGCCTTGGCAGTATGATGGTAATTCCACCCATGGTGGGACTAAATACTTTCTCCTTGTATAAGATGGGGTTAAGATGACCTTGGTATCTATGAATAGAGAATGACAACAAAAAGTTGCCGAAACAGAGGCTCAAACTATTATGGTGGTTTTTAATTTTGAAGATGAGGCCAATGAGACGAATATTGTTTATGCTCTAGTTTTAGAAGGAAAAAATGTGCCTTTAACCAACATTCCAGCTCAATTGTAGCCTTTAGTAGATGAGTTTAATTCAATTTGACTCCAAGTTTACCGGATGAACTATTCATCATCATATCAATCTTGTTCCCAGAGCTCGCATACCTAACCTCTTTCGTCACAGAATGAGTCAAGGAGAGCATGTTATTTTACAAGAACAGACCCATGATTTACTCGAAAAGGGGTTTATTCAGGAAAGTATGAGTTCGTGAGCGGTGTTTGCCTTATTAACAGCAAAGAAAGAGGAGAGTTAGCGAATGTGTAGACAGTTGAGCAATAAATAAAATCACTATCAAATATCGATTTCCAATTCCCCGTCTAGATAATTTAAAATTTTCAAGAAGAGAAATTCATTGAGGCAGACGAATGAATCTCTTTGGTGGTGCAGCGTATTCTGTATACTCCACCACAATAGCTTGAGTCGTAGTGACACAATATATTTTGTACTAAATGTACCTTGAAAGAACGAGTTTGTGATTTAATAACTGATAAGGGTGGTACTGAAAATATAGTTTCCAAAAAGATAGTTGAATAGTTTCAGTTACCAATAGAAAAATACCAGAATCACTACAAAATAAGTTGGATTACTGATGTGGGAGAGATTAAGGTGACTGAACGATGCCGAATTCTTTTTTCTATCGGCAAGACGTACAAGGATGAGGTAACATGTGACGTGATAGACATGACAGCGTGCCATATGCTTTTGGGACGACCTTGGTGGTATGATCTTAATTCCACGCATGGTGATCAATTGAATACCTTCACATTTATAAAATATAGGGTTAAGGTGACCTTATGTGTGAGGCTAAAACTACGAAGCCCATTAAGGTCACAAAGCCCAACTCTTGCAAGACCATGTCAAAATAAGGCCCACGGAGATAATCATTCAAGCGGACAAACGACTGAAGCACCCCAACAAGCCTTGAGACAAGTGCAAGCAGTTAAGGCAAAGGTAAACACCCGAAGATGCCCTGACCGTAGGGACTCCCAAACACCGAGCAGCTCTCAGCAATACAACTTCGTATACAAGACATCCTAAAGCGCTAAGTTCATCTAAGAAACACGAGGCCGAAGACCTCACTGAGGAACCCTAGAAACGGCCTTCGCGTCCGTGAGCTTTATATTGTAGCTTATCCACTAAGAAAACCTCAAGGGCACTCTCGCTATTATCTAATAACAGTTCTAATAGGAGAAAAAAGGACCAACAGGGTATCCTCCAAGAAGCCCGCCTCATGTTGTATCAATATAGAAGAAATTGCTCCAAATAGGGCAATTGATGTATTCATAAAAAAATCCATAATACAAAGAAAATTTTTATGCACATACATTTGGCGTCGTCAATAGGAAGCTAAAACAAAAGCTTCAAACCACACGAACAATGGTGGATACTCGCACCAGAGAGTACTGCCAGCCCTCCAATACGAACCAGGCAACCTTCTAACAAGTAGACAAACCGTTGGTGCAACAAGTGGAAGCTCTCCAGTGGCAGAACTAGGAGTTCCTCTAGCGACTGGCCGATATGGAGCAACAACGTCAACCTCCACCGCTAGTTTCGCTGTGGGAGAACCACACATAGGACATCGCCAACAACTAAGATGGAGGGGTCGAAGCTAAGTCTGTACACTCTAGAGAAGCAATGCCACCAGTTAGGCAAAAGGAACGTTCCAACGGTCCAACCCCATTACCTTAAGAGAGCCCGAAAGAAGCCCCGATTCTAGGAGAAAATCACCACAATTGCAAACCAGTCTATCAAAGCTATTCCAGGAGAACAAATCCAAGGGGATCTTCGGGGCACCAGTAGAAACCAGAGCCCCCATAAATCAGCTAGACGAGACAAAGTATTGCCACTTTCACGCCGACTATGATCACATGACCAATAATTGCTAAAGCCTTCAGAGACAAGTGGTAGCACGGATTACAAAAGGGGAGCTACAGAACTACTTGGCAGGAGGCCAGAAGAGGTCAGTCAGAGAAAGCTCTAAGGTCCCACCATAGGGTGGGATAGTAAAAGTGATACAAGCAATCCATGGGAAGCCGAATGAGGAATTATCGAAGAGCGCTCGCCGTTCAAGGAAACGCCAGGCACATAAGTAGCAAAGGCTGGGAAAAATCAACCTGATCAACCAGGAGACCAAACCAAAGGCCAAGATAGTCTTCAACGATGGAGATCTAAAGGGAATGCAAATCCCTCATGAGGATCCACTAGTCATCAAAGTAGAAATATTTGGGTGCCTCATTAAAAGGGCAATGATTAACTCATATCTTGACCAAAGAAGCCTTCAAACAGTTGGGAAGCGAAGTAATGGTTCGACCGTTTACTAGCCCCTTGGTCGATTTTAGAAGAAAGCAAGTTGACACGGTCGGGGTAGTCAAACTAATAATCTGATCGGCCGACAGAGCTCTGAAGAAAGTTTCATAGTCATAAATGAAACCACAGACTACAATGCCATCATGGGTCTAGTCGCAAGCTTCAGCAAGCTCAGCCTCCAAGTTAGCTTTCTCGTCCTCCAACCTTCTGATCACGATGCAATCAACATCGACAGATTGACAAAGAGCCTTCATATAATAAAGGGCCTGGACAAGAAAAAAATAGTTAGAAGAAAATTTCAAGGCAACACAAAGGGCGTAACATAAGTCTAAATATAGAAAGGAATGGAAATCACTTCCAAAGCCATAACTGGGCCCAGTTCACGAAGGGAGTGCTTTGACAAGCGATCCATAGCTTGAAGGTCCTCCCTGGTCCAAAGCCTGTTAGAATTTACCCGAATAACATCAAGGTCGGCAGGAACCACTTAGCTTCGGCAAAATCCTTAGCGAAATCACCCAATGAGCCCTTAGGGGACTAAAAGGAGGCAACGTCTTGTCATTCGTCTTCTTCTTCCTCTTCCTAACAGAAGCGTCTTTACCCCCTTTAGAGGGAATCTCAACGAAAACCAAACCCTAGGAAGTAGGGGCATATTCAATCCCCTCAACACTGGGAATCGAAGGGACAACAAGATTGGCAGTGGATGTATTGGTTTAGGGCAGAGCATCAAAGTCATCCATATTAGACAGAAGGCTGAAATTGGGCAGCATCATATCCATAGTCAAAGTGGTAGACTCAAAAAATGTCTGTAAAATAGCAAAAGTCAGAATAGCCTTGTAACCAATGGGCTCCCTCTAGACATTCTCCTAGAGAAAGGCAACCCTTCTCTTAACTTTATTGGGATCTAACCGAGAAGGGTCACGCCCGAAGAAAGTAAATATATGTTGGGCTAAATGAAAGACCCAATCAGAGCATATACAAGGGGAAAAGTAAGGGGTAGAAACAAGGAATACTTCAACTCCCCGAAGACTTTAGGGATAGGATGAGAGGCTGCGAAATTGATAGCTAAAGGACCTCTGACCACAACCATGGACTCCTTCCAACCCTTCTCTAAATCTGGAAGCGCTTTACAAAAAGACCTCGCCTTGCAAAGTTGTTAGCCAAAGGATCTCTAACTTTCAAATGATGCATGTTATCAATCTTTTCAGATATGGTAGAAAAGTCCCTAGAAGTATTCATGGATGATTTTTTCAGTATTTGGAACAACATTTGAAGATTATTTAAAGCATTTAGCGTTTGTCCTACAGAGATGTAAAGAGACAAATCTTATACTAAGTTGGGAAAGTAGCCATTTTATGGTTCAAGAGGGTATAGTCCTAGGTCACATAATTTCTAAACGGGGAATAGAGGTAGATAAGGCTAAGTTAGGTCACAAATCTTATACTAAACTCATTGCTAATTTGCCTCCTCCGACATCTGTCAGGCAGATTAGATCATTCATAGGTCATGCCAGATTTTATCGAAGGTTTATCAAAGATTTTAGTAAAATATCCCAGCCATTATGTAACCTATTTGCAAAATATGCAGCTTTTGTCTTCGACAAAGAGTGTCTGGAAGCTTTTGAGAAATTACGTAATTTACTCTTTACATCACCAATTATGCAAACAACAGTTTGTCTGAATTAAAGTGCAATGCATCTTATTATGCAATAGGAGTTGTTTATGACAGAGAAAGGACAAGTTACCCTAGTAAAACCCTTGTCGATGCGCAACTGAACTTACAACCACTGAAAAAGAGCTGATAACAGTAGTGTTTGCGTTGGATAAGTTTAGAGCATATTTATTAGGAACCAAGGTAATAATATTTTCTGACCACGCAACATTGAAATAATTAATGACCAAAACTAACTCCAAACCCGGACTAATTAGATGGGTTTTATTATTACAAGAATTCGATATTGAAAAAGAAAGAAAAAGGGTACAAAGAATGTTGTAGTTGATCACTTATTGCGACTAATTGTCGAGTCTACTATGAATAACACTCCTCTTAAGGATTTCTTCCCTAATGAGCAACTATTTAATATAAAGGCAATATAACATTTACCATGCTACACTGATATCGTAAATTATTTAGCCACGCGTAAAATTCTAACACGATGGTCCAAACAAGAGAATGACCAGTTCTTTAATCAAGTTAAGTGTTATATCTAGGAGGAATGCGTTCCGGAAAGTGAAACTCAAGATATTCTAAAATTCTATCACACCCTAGCGGAAAGCACTTTGGAGCTAAAATGACAACATCTAAGGTGTTGCAGAGTGGATTTTATTGGTCCACCTTGTTTAAAGGTTATTTTAAATATTGTAAAACATACGATAGGTTTCAAAGACTAAGTTCAATCTCTCGAAGAGATATAATGCCACCATCTCCGATTTTGATTATTGAAAAATTTGATGTGTGGGGAATAAACTTCATGGGACCATTTCTGAAATCAAATGATAAAGAATATATATACTTGTTAGGGTAGATTATGGCTAGGACTAAGGCCGTGGTTGATTTCCTACAGTCCAATTAAACGAGCTTGAGGAGATACCTAGTAATGCATATGAAACTGCAAAGAGTTATAAGGCTAGGACTAAGGTGTTTCATGATAAGTACATAACGTTTAAGTCCCTTAAGCCCAGCCAAAAAGTTTGGCTATTCAATTCAAAATTGAAGTTGTTTCCAGATAAAATCTGATCATGATGGGACGAACCTTATGAAGTTATAATTGTTTACCCCCATGGAGCAATAGAACTCGTAGACCCAAAGAAAGGGAAGCGATTCAAGATGAACGACCACAGACTAAAGCACTGCGTGGAATTTAATCTCGAGCAAAGAACTGTGGAGTTTATCAAATTGATAGATCCCACATACGACCCAGATTAAATGAAAGTACGAACGTGGATAATGACATTAAACAGAAGAACCGGACGAGAAAGTACATGTTTTCTTACCCAGGTATATAGTATTAGGATTTTTCTTTATTATTTTTGTTAATTTTTGTTATTTTACAAACAAAGGATTATGACGCGTTGGATTCGTTCTAACATTACTTTTTACGCTAACATGACGTTTAGGACAACATTTAGAGATATTAGTCAACTTAGGATACGACATTCCAAAAAGAAACTTTGAATTTTAGAAAATAGGAAAAACTAAGATGTCGAAGAAAATCTCGAGATCTCGAGTTTTGGGCAAATTAGGGATGAAATGTCGAGATCTCGGCATACTTATATCGAGATCTCGGGATCTGCATTTCGATATAACACATATTGGTCTTGTTTTGAACCTTTACTTCCCTCTCTATCTCCCAAGAACTTCCTCTTCAACTTATACCAATCCACACCTCTAATTATTTACTATAACACCTAAGTACCCACTCTAATATACACATGAATTCACATACAAATGTGGATTCACCTCAGGGACCTTTCAGTCCCAACCTTATTTTTCCACTTCCATGACTTGTTTCAAGAGTTGAGTTTGTCATTCTAAGATTCAAATTCCTCTTGTTTATCAATTAAGAGGAGAAGGAAAAAAGATTGTGAGGTGTTGGAAGTATTACATTATTTTCTCTTTAGTCTACCTGTCAAGCCCCAAAATCACTAGGACTTCCAAAGCCGAAGCCCAGGAACCTTTGGGAAACTAGAAATTTCGACAAAATCCTATTTGTACGGGAAACAATTTGGTGGAAAAATAACCCGATAAAACAGTTGAATAAACCAAAAGAGAAGTATAAAAGCCACCTGACAAATCTAACAAAAATCCGACTGAGTACTGATTCTAAATGGAACCCCCCGGTGGATAAGGTCCACTCCTAAACATCCTGTATAGGCACAAATACTAATATAATCCAACCAGATCAAAATAATTAACTAGGGACCGGGGTAGACAGCACGGTAACGCTACCACCCCTCCAAACCCCCCGCCCCCCCCCCCCCCACATATCTACAGTCCAAAATAAAAATACAGTGTCAACCCTGCAATAAATACATGACATGCACGCTCGATCCCAAAAGAATAGAAATAAAGTAATCCAGGCTATAACTCCAACCCTCCAAACCAATACAACTCGAAGAAGCAAAGTAAACTAAAATAACGAAATGAACTAAAAATAAAAGTCTAAAGGGATTGACATTCAAAGTCCGCCATCGAAGCTCAATCCTCGTCCGTCGTCGGTGCCTTTTCTGAAAATTTTTATAAACAACAGGGTGAGCAACTTAGCTCAGTAGGGAAGCGCTATCAACCTCAACCCCCGACCGTACAACCTCGACTATACAAGACATGCTAACCCACCCCATGGTGCAATCTACTATCCTTGGTCAAGTCGGTTGTCCTACACGGCACTCACACCGATCCGGGACCCCAAGAACACCCCACAAGCAACCCACAACAATCATGTAGCATGAAATAAGTCTCTAAGGCAAACTCCACGGCAATATATGAAAAAAAGAAACTATAGTTCATAAATCATAATATCAACATACATTAGTACGCATCGCATAGCAAGTCCGAAAATCATCCCAAATCAAGATATGACGTACACAATAAGGTACTTACGGATGCAGCTCTAAGATTCCATGCATGAATAATGCCTATCAACTAAACAAGATCCGACTAGACCATCAACATCCTAAACCACAAGAGGAAACAAACCTCACAAGGGAAACTGAAACAACAGGAAAGAATCAACGGACAAGAAACCAATAGAGGTCCACATCTCATGCACACACCGAGACAAGTCACAACTAGATGACTTGTGCACACGCCCGTGGCAATTACACGTCCATCTAAGGCACATGCCTCAAGACAAATCACATGAGTGCCTACCCCGTATAATGTAAAAAAGTGGAGGACCACACGCCAAAGGCAAATCACATAAGTGTCTACCCTGCTTGCTATAAGAATGTGTCATAGGAACAACCAATCACAAGAGAGTTCTCAAAAATGAGGGAGGGAAACCAAACTCGCCCTGAGGCGCCAATACATGAATCATTTATAATAAGAATACTCAAGGAGGAGCGAGAAACTAAACTCACCCTAAGAGGTCAATACACTCACATGCCTAGGACCGACACCATGCCTAGCATGAAATGCAATCTAGAATTTAAATGTCTATATGCCTCAACTCTAAAGAGAAATTCACATAACAATCATCAAAATCACGAATTTAATAGAATGAAACCAACTAAACAAGCATATAACTCAATTACATTATTTCTCTACTCAGGTTTAGGTTCCTTTACATAATTTTCAATGTCATGCTTTTCACATTTTCACATAAAGGCATGTATATACTTACACAAGTAGGTTTATTACATGCTTTAAAGATCAAGAATTTCACAAGTACAATTATAACACCTTAACATGCTTATCCAAGTCAACCAAGCATGAGATACCCCTTAATTTTCATGCATAGGTTGGCCAGGCCTATACCGAAAACTAAGGCGCATCCACACTCAATAATAAACAAGCACGGAAGCAAAAGACATATTTAATAAATAACAGAGTTTCAAACGTTTAATTCTCATGAATAAACAAATTTAGAAATCAAAACCCCTAAAGGGTACAACTCGGGAATCCATATCTATAACCCATAGGCAAAGCAAATAAAATAATACAATAACTAAACTACAAGTCCATAGGCAATTAACCCATGCCGAACCATAACCACGTACCCGAACTCCATGTCATGGTACAGATGAGACTGCATTAATAGTCAGCCCACCATGCTTCCTTCCATTCCATAATCACAAATATATATATATATATATTAATTACTATTTTATCACTGATTAAAGAATTGATTAATTCTTTTGCAATAAATCTTTTTTTTCCTAACACATTGAATCATTAAAGGGTAGCTGCTGGTGCTCTCAAAATTAAACACTTCATACTTATGAAACCATGTCATTGAATATCATTTAAATACAGTTATCCTAAAAAACTATATACTATTTCTACATTAGTCACTAGCACCTGTTCCGAGCAGAGAGCATTTACAAATCCTTCTCAAAACCCACTAGCTCCATATATATAATTGGTTATACTAACCGGGTCTCAAATCTATTTATTTCACAAATCTAAACATATACAATAGCACTTAAATTCCACCACAGAAGTATTACACTAGACAAAATCCCATGGCTTATGCTGGACCACAACCTTGTAACTATCCATCATTATATTATATAACTTTTTATATATATATATATATATATATATATATTTATATGTAGGTACCAATCTTTTTTTCAGTCACCATCAGGAGACCATCTACCCAAATCTCCAAAACAGTGCTACGATATATATATATATATATATATATATATATATATATATATATATATATATATATGTATATACAAACACCAAAACAACCTAACTCTATACATACATATCCATAGAAAATAAATTTCAATTTCTTGTACCACGTCAGCATATTCTCCACCCCCCATGATGCCACTGCCCCCATTGATCCAGTCCTTGGCTTAAAGTGACTACAATTGAGAATTTCCCACCATTACACATATTCGTCACAGCAACACCAGTTTTCAAATCAACCGAAAAATAATAATAGCATTAAATCTGTTCCGCCCTATTATATTATAGCCCATTAGCTAATAAGCCCATCTTTAACTTATAATTAATTTATTAATTAATTAAATTAAATATATCCAATATAAAAAAATAAAAAAAATACGGGGTATTACAAAGCATATATTGATCATAGAATTATTTAAATATCCTTAATATCATGCTTCAATCTCAAAATTATGGAACCAATAATATTAAATATCAACATGCTTCTATTGTCACTCAAAACGCATTTAAATCACAATTTAAATGTCATTATCATAGTTTTTACATCAAGTAAAACATATTATTAATATGGGAGCATATAATGTCAAACACTATCATATTTTCAACAACTCGCACACATAGTCATTTTATCAAAATCTTTAAAGAAATATTTTTATGTATATATTCACATAAAAATGTTAAAGTATCCAATTAGGGTACACTTCACCATTTCAAACATGTTTCACATATATATATACAAATATCACAAAACTCGAATCTCTCCATTTTATCAAATCAAGCATGCTCAACAATTATATAATTTCAATTTAATTATATACCCCTATCATGCAATTTTAGATATCAGGAATACCTATAATTCCAACTAAGGAATGGAATTACTAGTGTCGCATGCTCGCAAATATCGGAAAGTAAAAGGGACAGCATACCCCTACCTCTTGAAGCGTGCCACAAGCTATACCGTCACACCCACGACCGAACCAGATACACAGTGGTGACGCCCAATATGAGCTCCCATTTCTGCCCCAAAACACTTGCACCTAATGTGGGGCCCACTGTGAACAGAGTAGACGCTCGAATGTGGGGCCCACCGACAGAAGTTATCCGAATAAATTTTCAATCGGACCAAAATGGTCGTTTTGCCGACCTATTCAACATATATAAATCCCATAAGCTATAGATTTACGAAACGAAATAGATCTGAGAAATAGCGAGAAAATTCCCTTAACCAAAATATGAAATTCCCGAAAAACCACTTGATAAATCGCGTCAAAATTCAGTATGTTGTTGTACACGGTCAGAGGAACAATCCCATAAAGTTTCGTGACTATTCGACACCCGAAGGGCACCGAACTATAGTCGAAACCTCCGGCTAAACTCAGGTTTATTCTCCTTTTCTCTCCCCACGGCGGCAGCCCAGCTGCGCCACCACCAGCCACCAACCGCACCGACGACCATCATCTCCGGCGACCCACCTCTAGGTCGCGCCTCCATCAGCATCTCCGGCGACCCACCTCATATTATTTTATGAAAACAATATATAAAATTCGAAAATAATATATATAAATTATGAAAACAATATATAAAATTCAAAAATTATATATATAAATTATAAAAACAATATTTAAAATTCGAAAATAATATATATAAATTATGAAAACAATATATAAAATTCGAAAATAATATATAAAATTAGAAAAAAAATATAAAAATTTGGAAAACAATATAAAAATTAGAAATATATATATAAATTTCGAAAACAATGTATAAATTTCGAAAACAATGTATAAATTTCGAAAACAATATATATATTTTGAAAAATATATATAATTCAAAATTATATATATAAAGTTCGAAAAAATATAAACTTCGAAAATATATATAATTCAAAAAACATATATAAAATTCAAAATATATATATAAAATTTGAAAAACATATTATTTCGAAAAATAAAATTTGTAAAAATATATAAATTTATAAAAAAAAGAAGAAGAAAATAATATATATTGCTAAAATGTCACATCTTTTCCAAGGAAGTGAATCAAACCACTTATCACTAACATCAATTAGTGGTTTTCCTTTATATATAATATTTACAAAATATATATATATATATATATATATATAATTTTATAGATTTTAACTTTAACTTCTGATAGTTGAGTTTAATAGTTTATTTAATCTAATTAATTTTACTCAAGTAAATGCTAAAATAAAAATTATAAAAAAAATTACCAAAAATATATGTGAAACAAATGCATTTACTAAACATAATTATTTGTTTCTGTCCCAAAAATTATGAGAACAATTGGAATTAAAAAATGTCATTTCTGTTTTTCTGTTTCTCGTAAGAAGAACGTTCTTTTATTTCTGTCCCTTCAAAAAACAGAAACGAAAAACGTTCCACATTAGTCAACGCACCCTAAGAGTCCGATAATGGTGAAGGAATGATGTAGAAACACTTGTTCAACTTATATGACAATTCGAGTGAAATACGTCACACTTAGAAAGAAATGGAGGTTGGAGAGAAAGAAAATGGCCAATCAGGAGAGTGTGGACTATTTTGGTATGCTTTATAGTAATTTCGTCTATAAGAGTGTTATAATTGTGAAGGAATCATGTATAAACAATGATTCAACTTATATGACTATTCGAGTGAAATCCGACCCACTTAGAAATAAAAGGAGGTTGGAAAGAAAGAAAATGGTCAGTTTGGAGAGTGTGGACTATTTTGGTATGCTTTATAGTATTTTGGTTCATCAGAGTCTTATAATGGTGAAACAATAATGTACAAACACCGATTAAACTTATATGATCGTCGAGTTAAATACGTCCCACTTAGAAAGAAAACGAGGTTGGAAAGAAAGAAAATGGTCAGTTAGGAGAATGTGGACTATTTTAGTATGCTATTGTATTGTTGACCATAAGACTCTTATAATGGGGATGGAATGGTGTACAAACAACGATTCAACTTATATGACGGTTCGAGTGAAAACCGTTCCACTTAGAAAGAAAAGAAGGTTGGAGAGAAAGAAAATAGCAATTTAGGAGAGTGTGGACAATTTTGGTATGATTTATAATATTTTTATTCATAAGAGTCTTATAATGGTGAAACAATAATGTACAAACACCGATTAAACATAATTGATCGTCGAGTTAAATACGTCCCACTTACAAAGAAAATGAGGTTGGAGAGAAAGAAAAGGGACAGTTAGGAGAGTTTGGACTATTTTGGTATGCTTTAGAGTATTGTTTGTCCATAAGAGTCTTATGATAATGAAAGAATGATGTACAAACATTGATTTAACTTATAGGACGATTCGAGTGAAATATGTCCCACTTAGAAAGAAAAGGAAGATGAAATGAAAGAAAAGGGTCTGTTTGTAGAGTATGGACTATTTTGGTACGCTTTATTGTATTGTTGCCCATAAGAGTCTTTTAATGGTGAAGCAATGATGTACAAACAATGATTCAACTTATATGACGATTCGTGTGAAATCCGTCCGACTTAGAAAGAAAAGGAGGTCGGAGAGAAAGAAAAGGGTCAGTTAGGAGAGTGTGGACTATTTTGGTATGCTTTATAGTATTTTTGTCCATAATTGTCTTATAATGGTGAAGGAAATATGTACAAACACCAAATTAAATTCTATGACGATTCGAATTGAATCTGTCCCTCTTAGATAGAGAGGGAAGTTGGAAAGAAATAATATAGCAAGTTAGGAAAGTGTGGACTATTTTGGTATTCTTAATAGTATTGTTGTCCATGAGAGTCTTATATTGGTGAAGGAATGATCTCCAAACACAGATTCAACTTATCTGACGATTCGAGTCAAATCCGTCACACTTAGAAAGAAAAGGAGGTTGGAGAGAAAGAAAAAGGCCAGTTAGGAGAATTTGAACTATTTTTGTATGCTTTATAGTATTCTTGACCATAAGAGTCTTATAATGGTGATGGAATGATGTACAAACACCGATTCAACTTATATGACGGTTCGAGTGAAATCAGTCCCAGTTAAAAAGAAAAGAAGGTTGGAGAGAAAGAAAAGGGCCATTTAGGAGAGTGTGGACTATTTTGGTATGATTTAAAGTATTGTTGTCCATAAGAGTCTTATAATGGTGAAGGAATGATGTACAAAGAATTATGCAACTTATATGACGATTCGAGTGGAATCCATCCAACAAAGAAAGAAAAGGAGGTTGGAAAGAAAGAAAAGGGACAGTTAGGAAAGTGTTAACAATTTTGGTATACTTTATAGCATTGTTGTCCATAAGAGTCTAATAATGGTGAAGGAATGATGTAGAAACACTTATTCAACTTATATGACGATTCGAACGAAATCCGTCCCACTTAGAAAGAAAATGAGGTTGGAGAGAATGAAAAGGGACAGTTAGGAGAGTGTGGAATATTTTGGTATGATTTATTGTAATTTTTTCCATAAGAGTCTTATAGTTATGAAGGAATGATGTATAAACAATGATTGAACTTATATGACGATTCGAGTGAAATCCGACCTACTTAGAAATAAAAAGAGGTTGGAAAGAAAGAAAAGGGACAGTTAGGAGAGTGTGGACTATTTTTGTATGCTTTATTGCATTGTTGTCCGTAAGAGTCTTATAATGGTGAAGGTGTAACACCTCGCTCCAACACTTGGTATAATATTGTCCGCTCTGGGCCTAGCCCGCACGGTTTTGCTCTTGGGCTCCTCCCAAAAGGCCTCATACCAATTGGAGACAACACTGCACATATAAGCACATCCCCTGACCTCTACCCGGGCGATGTGGGACATCACAATCACCCCCTCTTGGGATCCAGCGTCCTCGCTGGTGTTACCCATGGGCTTGTGCATGCACCCACACTTAATTTCGGCCGGGCTCTGGCTCTGATACCAATTGTAACAACCCGCTCCAACACTTGGTATAATATTGTCCGCTTTGGGCCCATCCCGCACGGTTTTACTCTTTTGCTCCTCCCAAAAGGCCTCATGTTACCAAACTGGTCCCCAAATTTTTGTGGTGCATCTTCCTTGGTTACACCCGTACGCAGAAAGGGTATCGGTGTGTCTCACCTAAGTTGGGGCGGTTTCTTGTGCCTTCTAATGTAGTTTTCCATGAACCTCTCCATTCTCATCTTTTGTGTCGTCTGTCGACTCAACTTTGTCCCCATCTCTCGATCATTTTATCGTGTATTACCTGATTCGGGTCGCTTCTAGACATATATTCGTGGACCACGCCGAGTGTTTGGTTCTTCCCCCGTAGATGTTCATGACCCAGCTTCTGCTATATACAGTCTCCTGACTTCAGATCCTCCTAAACCTGCTTCAAATTCATACTTGGATAATCCTATTGCTCTTCAAAAAGGTAAATGTCATTGTGTCAGTTATCTTGTTTCTGTTAATGTCACTTATGCAGGTGTCTCTCAGTCATTGCAGGCATTTATCTCTACCCTGGATTATGTCTTTGTTCCTCAAAATCTCTTTGAGGCTATTTCTTCTATGTTTGGTTGACTGCTATGAAAGAGAAAATGTTTGCTTTAAAGTCTAATCGGACTTGGGATTTGGTTCCCTTACCATGTGGCAAGAAACCTATTGGGTGCAAATGGGTCTATGCCATTAAGATGAATCCGGATGGGTCTATTGCTCGTCTCAAGGCTCGTTTGGTAGCCAAGTTATGCTCAGACTTATGGTTGATTACACCGACACGTTCCAGCCTGTTGCAAAATTGGCTTCTATTCGTTTTATTTATTTCTCATGTTGCTACCTCCGGTTGCCCATTACATTAGCAGGATGTCAAGAATGTTAAGGTGATATTCAAGAAAAAGTCTATTTGCAGCAACCTCCCGGGTTTGTTACTCAGGGGGAGTCTAGGCCTGTTTGTCGTCTGAAAATGTCCCTTTTATGGCCTGAAGCAATTTTCATGGGATTGGTTTGGGCGCTTTAGCGAAGTTGTATTTTAATTTGGCCTTAAGAGAGAGGCCAAAGATCATTGTGTTTTATTCATTCTGCTGCAGGTAGCATTTATGGTTGTCTATATGGATGATATTGTGATCAAAGGGAGCTAGTGATCAAAGGGAGCGATAATACAAGTATTTCCTCGGTAAAATATTCTCCAAAGTCGGGTTCAAACTAAAGATCTAGGCAAACGTAGAATATATCTTTTCCAGCGAAAATATGCTCTGAATATTCTACGGGACATAGGAATGATGAATGCTAAACCAGACGATACTCCTATGACTGCAGAGGTCAAGTTATCCGTGTAGGATGATAATGAGTTTCCTGAACCAGATTGGTATTGACATTCGGTAAAAACACTCAATTATCTTACAGTGACTCGTCCAGATATTGCTCCCTCTAAGCGTGGTGAGTCAATTCATATCTAGTCCTCAGACTCCACATTGGGATGTTATGACACATATTTTGAGAAATATTAAAGGAACCCCAAGTCATGGATTACTCTACAATTAGTCACGGTCATATGCAGGTTGAGGGATTCTCCAATGCTGATTGGGCAAGATCTCCCTATGATAGAAAATCCACCACTGGTTACTGTGTATTTGTAGTTGGTCGTATGATGGCATAGGAAAGTAAGAAGTAGAATGTAGTGGCCCGTTGAATCAAAGTATCGAGCATTGGCGCATGTGACCTGTGATGGAACTCATATTGCGACAAAGCCGTATTTCATGAGCGCACTAAACATATTGAGGTTGACTGTCACTTTATCGGAGAAAAGCTACAGCGTGAATATATCTTATTGAAGCGTGTGAAAACAACATGATGAATAAACAATTTTACAAAAGTGAGGAAGAAGCTGGGATACACTATTGAATCCAAAATGCAATTACACACCCTTCCCAACTTTTTTAACTGGAAATGCATTTGGATGTGCCCTTGAGTTTGAATGGCTCTATGGCACCTCCCAATTTATGTAAAGTAAATATCCACCAACTAATATGCCCATCCATGAATATACAATATTCCACCATACTACATGCTACGGCACGGGATGTTGCAATTTAATCTCTTTTTGATACGATAAAATTCAAAACATAATTAACATCATTTGTGACCTGGCTTCCAATTTTAAAAGTGTTTTGAATCATCAATTGACACCTCAATATTATTTTCTAGACCATGATAGAGACATTCAAAATGCACTAAGCGTACACTATCATATACATTGAAACTAAAATAAGTAGTAGAACACAATCCTCAAAACCTTGAAAAACACAGACCTACATATCAGAAAACCATTCAATCTCTGGAGGTTGGACATTAAAAGCGACTATCATTGAATGTACTGTAAGATCTATAAATTCATACATTTTATATTTTGGCTGAATTATATTCAAAAAGGAAATTAACTGGTTCAAAACGGCAGATGGGAATACAACACACAATTAGTTTTTTATATTAAAAACATTTGAGCTCATTTTGAACGTACAAACAAGCTTCGATATGTGTGCAGAAAGATGCTGATTAGAAAAAATAATAATATGATTTAAATTAAACTGTTTCAAAACAAAGGAGAACATAAGCGAACTTGTTGCTCAGATATGTGCTTATATGCCCGGGTAGAGGTCTGGGGATGTGCTTATATGTGCAGTGTTGTCTCCAATTGGTATGAGGCCTTTTGGGAGGAGCCCAAGAGCAAAACCGTGCGGGCTAGGCCCAGAGCGGACAATATTATACCAAGTGTTGGAGCGGGGTGTTACAATTGGTATCAGAGCCATAGCCCGGCCGGAATTAAGTGTGGGTGCATGCACAAGCCCATGGGTAACACCAGCGAGGATGCTGGGTCCCAAGAGGGGGTGATTGTGATGTCCCACATCGCCCGGGTAGAGGTCTGGGGATGTGCTTATATGTGCAGTGTTGTCTCCAATTGGTATGAGGCCTTTTGGGAGGAGCCCAAGAACAAAACCGTGCGGGCTAGGCCCAAAGCGGATAGTATTATACCAAGTGTTGGAGCGGGGTGTTACAATTGGTATCAGAGCCAGAGCCCGGCCGGAATTAAGTGTGGGTGCATGCACAAGCCCATGGGTAACACCAGCGAGGATGCTGGGTCCCAAGAGGTGGTGATTGTGATGTCCCACATCGTCCGGGTAGAGGTCTAGGGATGTGCTTATATGTGCAGTGTTGTCTCCAATTGGTATGAGGCCTTTTGGGAGGAGCCCAAGAGCAAAACCGTGCGGGCTAGGCCCAGAGCGGACAATATTATACCAACTGTTGGAGCGGGGTGTTACAGAAGGAATGATGTACAAACACAGATTCAACTTATGTGACGATTGGAGTGAAATCCGTCCCACTTAGAATGAAAAGGAAGATGGAGAGAAAGAAAAAGGCCAGTTAGGAGAATGTGGACCATTGTTGTATGCTATATAGTATTGTTGACCATAAGAGTCTTATAATGGGGATGGAATGATGTACAAACAATGACGCAACTTATATGACTGTTGGAGTGAAAACCGTCCCACTTAGAAAGAAAAGAAGGTAGGAGATAAAAAAATGGCAATTTAGGAGAGTGTGGACAATTTTGGTATGATTTATAGTATTTTTATTCATAAGAGTCTTATAATGGTGAAAGAATAATGTAAAAACACCGATTAAACTTAATTGATCGTCGAGTTAAATACGTCCCACTTAGAAAGAAAATGAGGCTGGAGAGAAAGAAAAGGGACAGTTAGGAGAGTTTGGACTATTTTGGTGTGCTTTACAGTATTGTTGTCCATAGGAGTCTTATGATGGTGAAAGAATGATGTACAAACAATGATTTAACTTATAGGACGATTCGAGTGAAATATGTCCCACTTAGAAAGGAAAGGAGGATGAAATGAAAGAAAAGGGTCTGTTTGTAGAGTATGGACTATTTTGGTATGCTTTATTGTATTATTGCCCATAAGAGTCTTTTAATGGTGAAGCAATGATGTACAAACAATGATTCAACTTATATGACGATATCAAGTGAAATATGTCGGACTTAGAAATAAAAGGAGGTCGGAGAGAAAGAAAAGGGTCAGTTAGAATAGTGTGGACTATTTTGGTATGCTTTATAATATTTTTGTCCGTAAGAGTCTTATAATGGTGAAGGAAATATGTACAAACACCAATTTAAATTATATATCGATTCGAGTTGAATCTGTCCCACTTAGATAGAGAGGGAAGTTGGAAAGAAAGAATAGGGCAAGTTTGGAAAGTGTGGACTATTTTGGTATGCTTAATAGTATTGTTGTCCATAAGAGTCTTATATTGGTGAAGGAATGATCTCCAAACACAGATTCAACTTATCTGACGATTCGAGTGAAATCCGTCCCACTTAAAAAGAAAAGTAGGTTGGAGAGAAAGAAAAAGGTCAGTTAGGAGAATGTGGACTATTTTTGTATGCTTTATAGTATTCTTGACCATAAGAGTCTTATAATGGTGATGGAATGATGTACAAACACCAATTCAACTTATATGACGATTCGAGTGAAATCAATCCTACTTAAAAAGAAAATAAGGTTGGAGAGAAAGAAAAGGGCCATTTAGGAAAGTGTGGACTATTTTGGTATGTTTTAAAGTATTGTTGTCCATAAGAGTCTTATAATGGTGAAGGAATGATGTACAAATAATTATTCAACTTATATGATGATTCGAGTGATATCCATCCAACTAAGAAAGAAAAGGAGGTTGGAAAGAAAGAAAAGGGTCAGTTAGGAGAGTGTTAACAATTTTGGTATACTTTATAGCATTGTTGTCCATAAGAGTCTGATAATGGTGAAGGAATGATGTAGAAACACTTATTCAACTTATATGACAATTCGAGCGAAATCCGTCCCACTTAGAAAGAAAAGGGGTTGGAGAGAAAGAAAAGGAACATTTAGGAGAGTGTGGACTATTTTGGTATGCTTTATTGTAATTTTGTCCATAAGAGTCTTATAATTATGAAGGAATGATGTAGAAACACTTATTTAACTTATATGACGATTCGAGTGAAATCCAACCTACTTAGAAATAAAAAGAGGTTGGAAAAAAAAGGGACAGTTAGGAGAGTGTGGACTATTTTGGTATGCGTTATAGCATTGTTGTCCGTAAGAGTCTTATAATGGTGAAGGAATGATGTACAAACACAGATTCAACTTATCTGACGATTGGAGTGAAATTCGTCCCACTTAGAATGAAAAGGAAGTTGGAGAGAAAGAAAACGACCAGTTAGGAGAATGTGGACTATTGTTGTATGCTTTATAGTATTGTTGACCATATGAGTCTTATAATGCTGATGGAATGATGTACAAACACCGATTCAACTTATATGACGGTTCGAGTGAAATCCGTCCCACTTAGAGAGAAAAGAAGGTTGGAGAGAAAGAAAATGGTCATTTAGGAGAGTGGACTATTTTGGTATGCTTTATAGTATTTCTATTCATAAGAGTCTTATAATGGTGAAACAATAATGTACAAACACCGATTAAACTTATATGATCATCGAGTTAAATACGTCCAACTTAGAAAGAAAATGAGGTTGGAGAGAAAGAAAAGGGACAATTAGGAGAGATTGGACTATTTTGGTATGCTTTAGAGTATTGTTGTCCATAAGTGTCTTATGATGGTGAAAGAATGATGTACAAACAATGATTCAACTTATAGGACGATTCGAGTGAAATATGTCGCACTTAAAAAGAAAAGGAGTATGAAATGAAAGAAAAGGGTCTGTTTGTAGAGTATGGACTATTTTGGTATATTCTATTGTATTGTTGCCCATAAGAGTCTTTTAATGGTGAAACAATGATGTACAAACAATGATTCAATTTATATGACGATTCGAGTGAAATCCGTCCGACTTGGAAAGAAAAGGAGGTCGAATAGAAAGAAAATGGCCAGTTAGGAGAGTCTGGCCTATTTTGGTATGCTTTATAGTATTTTTGTCCGTAAGAGTCTTATAATGGTGAAGGAAATATATACAAACACCAATTTAACTTATATGACGATTCGATTTGAATCCGTCCCACTTAGTAAGAGAGGGAAGTTGGAAAGAAATAATAGGGAAAGTTAGGAAAGTATGGACTATTTTGGTATGCTTGATAGTATTGTAGTCCATAAGAGTCTTATAGTGGTGAAGGATTGATGTACAAACACCGATTCAACTTATATGACGATTCGAGTGAAATCCGTCGCACTTAGAAAAAAAAGAAGGTTGGAGAGAAAGAAAAGGGCCAGTTCGGAGAATGTGGACTATTTTTGTATGTTGTATATTATTGTTGACCATAAGAGTCTTATAATGGTGATGAAATGATGTACAAACACCGATTCAACTTATATGAAGGTTCGAGAGAAATCCATCCCACTTAAAAAGAAAATAAGGTTGGAGAGAAATAAAATGACCATTTAGTTTCTCTCCAACCTTCTTTTCTTTTTAAGTGGGATGGATTTCTCTCGAACCTTGTTTTCCACCGAGTCAGTTGAGTTAGGTTAAAGAATCAGATTGAAAGTGGGTCTTATAACGAATCTGTACTTGGAGATTGCGGCGACTTCCATTTTCTCATACGTTTTCGAATCGGGCTTGATTGCGGTGATTATTTGCTGATCTCAGACCATTTCAAAAGTCTGAGTAAAATTTGGGTGTTCATTCTCTCTCCAGTTCGGCGTCCTGCATCGTGTTGGAGAATACAGCTGGTTGAGGTGTTTCAAACGACTCTTGCTAGACGGTGCTGCTGGGTTTTGAGGAGACGGAAATACCCTGTTGAAGGAGTCTTGCGGTTCGTCCAACTAGTGGTAGCCGGACTGGTTAGGGGTGACTGAGATTGCGATCGTCGGTTGGTGCTCAGTTCATGCAAAGACTACACGGCTGTGGGCGATAGTGTGCACTGTGCTGAGTTTGTTTTCTGTTTCGGCGGACGTGGATTTCGTCAGTCGACCCTTTCTCTGGTTTCCTGGCGAATCAGCTGTGTTAAGGGCGACTGGGTGTTTTCTCTCATCGGTCGGTGGCAAATCCAGTTCAGACGAAGGCCTGCTCGTCGGTGGGTCTGGGTTTTAGAGGAGTCGGCGATACCCTGAAGTCTGAGTAAGGGGTCCAGCTGTCCGTCTATCCTGGGAGCTGTTACGCTGCTGCTGTTACTGAAGTTGCTGTTCTAGCCGAAGACTTTTTCTGGTTTTTCTTGCCGGGTTGCAGGTGTTGATTTCAAGCTTCGTTTCCATCCAGTTCTTGCTTACCGCAACTGGGTTGAGCTTATTTCTGGTTTTGTTGTTGTTGTTGGCTGAAGTTGTGCTGTTCTGACAAAGGTGATAAGCTGAGATTGTGCTGTGGTAGGTCTCTGTAAGTCTTTCATCTCTTTTAATTGGGGTTGGTGCCCCTTGTTGATTGGGTTGGAGCCCCTTGGCTCGTTTGGGTTGGTGCCCATTTATTTTCTTGTAAGGGTTGGTGCCCTATTTTGGTTTGTAAGGGTTGGTGCCCTCATTGTGTTACTGGTAATGGGGGATTCTGCTGAGATTGTAAGTTTGAAGAAACAATTAGAGGAGTTTAGGGAAGCTATACAGGCTAGAAATGAACTGATAGGGAATCATATGATTAGTGCTGGAAATCATGAGGGTGATATGAAAATGTTGCACAATGATTCACAGCAGGGGTCTGAAATTAAGGGTAAGGAGTCTGTGTTAGAAGGAGTGTCTGTAGGAAGGTCTGTCATTAGTCTGAGTGATGAGGGTTCTAAAGAGCTAGTGGTAGAGTTACCTACAGGCTCTTCGATTAATGGGAATTATCCTGGGATGAGTAAAAATTTGCAGAAGACCGGGAGTGATGAAGGTGTTAAACATGCTTTGTTATGGGCAGATACTCTAACTAAAAATATTTCAAAGAACAAAATGCAATTAAAATACTTCCCACAAGCTGTGAAAGATAAAATTGTTGAAATACCATATGAGGTCGAAATGAAGGGGTGCTTTTTGTGGAGGGATTGCTTAGTGGGTTATTGTATGGATAGGAAACTACCATTCCCAACGGTTAATTCCATTGCAAAGAGACTTTGGGGTAAAAATGGGATGACTGAGGTTATGAGCCTTGATAGGGGTTTCTTTTTGTTCAAGTTTGATAGTGCTGAAAGTAGTAATTCTATTATAGAAAGCGGACCTTGGCATTTTGCAAACCAGCTTATGGTGCTGCAAAAGTGGAGGCCTGATCTTGCTATCTATAAACAAGGGTTAAAAAGTGTTCCAATATGGGCTAAATTTTATCATATTCCATTACAATTGTGGACGCTGGAAGGGTTGGGATATATTGCTAGCATTTTGGGGAGACCTCTATATACTGATTCTCAAACTGATGATAGGGGTAGATTAAATTATGTCAGGATGTGTATTGAGGTGGATATTAAAGCTGAATTTCCGTCTGAGGTAGGGGTCAAGTTGGCTGATGCGAGAATTGTTACTATTGGTGTTGAATATCAATGGGTACCCATGAAATGTGAGCACTGTGAGATTTTTGGACATTCTTCCAAAAATTGTGTTAAAATGAAAGTCCAAAATGCAATTCAAAAATCTAAAGAGACTAAGAAAGAATGGGTTGTTGTAGGGAAGAAAGTCGGTGAAACAAGTAATTCTGATGCAATAAATCAGGAGCAGGTTAATGTTATACCTAAAGATATTCAGAATTTAGGAAATAAAGTTGTTGAGGTTGAGAATATTGTAGAGTCAAATGAATTAAAAAATCATGAGGCTCTGGTGAATGTAAATGAATTGAAGATAGAGGAGCCTAGGGATAATACAAATGTTCTTTCTCCTAATAAATTCTCATGCCTGGGAGATTTTGATGATGGGGAGGTAATGGAGGATTGGGGAATAGATACATTAAATGAAAAGGAAGGTTTTATACATGATCCAGGGAGAAGGGTAGAGGAAGAAAAATATGGTCATAAAGCTGGGGAAAACCCTCTGAGTATAAAAGAGATAGGGAGTAAGAGCTCTATTCCCTTGTTAGTCTCAGGTGTTGGTACGGTGGACCCCATTTCTAACAAGAAATTTAAAACTAAAAGGGTCTTGAAAAGAGAGGATAAGGGGGGAGATCAGTCTGCTCAAAATTAGATTCCATATGAATTGCTATATTTGGAATGTTCGTGGTCTTAATGGGGAGGTGAAACAGAAGGAAATTAAGTTAATGATTAAATCATTAGATATTTCTATATTTTGTTTGATTGAGACAAAGGTTTTAAAGAACAATGTTGATAAAGTGATGAAGTGATTTGCCCAGGTTGGAAGTTAGTTAATAATTATAATTTTGCGGATTTGGGAAGATTATGGATTTGTTGGGACCCAAAGAAAATGAATGTGGAGTTATTGAAGGGCAATGCTCAATTTCTTCACTGTAAAGTGAGTACTGCTGATAAAATTTATAATTGCTTCGCTACATTTATTTATGGAAGTAATGATTATATTGAGAGAAGGATTTTATGGAAAGAGTTGTTGGATATTTCCATGGCTTTGAAGAACAGCCCCTGGATTTGTGTGGGTGACTTAAATGCTATTAGATATCAACATGAGAAATGGGGTGGGGAAGACAAGTGGAATGCAAAAAAGAGGGAATGTGGGCAGGCTCTAGATAGAGCAGGATTAATGGATTTGAAGTATAATGGTATCAAATTTTCTTGGTCCAATGGTCATGTGTTTTGTAAGCTGGATAGATGCTTAGTGAACTCAGCTTGGGTTGATTATTTTCAATCCACTGAAGTTTCTTTTTTGCCTCCAGGGGTTTCGGATCATGCTTGTATTACGGTTAAAATCTCTATGGAGGTAGAGAGGGTTAAAAGACCATTTAGGTTCAACAATTTTCTAACTAAACATGAAAAGTTTACTCAGGTGGTGAGAGATGCGTGGAATGGCCATGTTACTGGGAGTAAAATGTTTGTGGTAAGTCAGAAGCTGAAAATGGTAAAGAATGCTTTGAAAATTTTAAATAAAACTCACTTTGATAATTTACCAACTCAAGTGTCTGAAGCTAGGAAAAAGTTATTGAACATTCAATGCTTGGTGGATTTGGATCCTGGAAATCACGAATTTCAAAGAATAGAAAAGGACTGTCTTAAACATTTTTATAAAGTGTCTAATGCTGAGGAATGTTTATATAGACAGTTATCTAGGATTCAATGGCTGAGGCTAGGTGATCAAAACACCAGCTATTTTCATAAGATTGCTAATCAGAGGAAAGCTCTTAACAATATAGTTTCCATAACTAGAGAGGATGGCACTGTTCTGACTGATAAATGTGATGTTAGTAGAGAGATTGTGGGATTTTACAAGAATCTTTTTGCCAAGAGAGAAGAGGTCAGGATCCCTGTTTTGAATGAGTTTATTCAAAACCCTATTTCTCTAGAGCAAAGTATGGACATGAATAGAGATGTGACCAGAGAAGAAATAAAAGCTACTTTCCTTGCAATAAAAGATGACAAAGCCCCGGGTCCAGATGGTTTGAATGCAGTGTTTTATAAGGCGACCTGGGACGTTATTGGAAATGAGGTGGTGGATGCCATTTTGGATTTCTTTGCTTCAGGTCAATTGCTTTCTGAAGTAAACTGTACTTCCATTTCTCTCATCCCCAAAGTTGATAATCCTACCAAAGTGACGGAGTTTAGGCCTATTTCAGTATGCAATGTGATGTATAAATGCATAGCAAAAATTATTGCTAATAGGTTGAAACCCATTCTAGACTTGAGTATAAGTGCAAATCAATCTGGGTTTGTTCCGGGTAGGAGTATTTGTGATAATGTCCTGCTAGCTCAAGAGATATTACTCCATTACCATAAAGATGAGTCTCCAGCTAGAGTTGCCATGAAAATTGATTTGACTAAAGCTTATGACTCTGTCTCTTGGGATTTTTTGGGTGAGGTGTTGAAGTGTTTTGGTTTGCCTGATAGAGTTAGAGGTTGGATTCTTACTTGTTGTTCTTCTCCTATGTTCTCTATAAATATTAATGGTGCTCTTGAAGGGTTTTTCAAAGGGGGAAGAGGGCTTAGGCAAGGGGACCCTATGTCTCCATATCTTTTTGTGATGGGTATGGAAGTTCTCTCAGGAATGTTGAATAAACTGGGGAAAATGAATCTTTTAAGTTCCACGCCAAATGTAAAAAATTGGAGATTAATCATTTGATGTTTGCTGATGACCTATTCTTCTTCTGTGAAGGTAGTGAAAATTCAGTGAACTGTATGCTGGATGTTTTGAGGAAGTTTAGTGAATTTTCAGGTTTAATCCCTAATACTTCAAAGAGCACCATTTTTACATCGGGTGTGGAGGGTAGAGTCTTAGAAAATATTGTCCTTGGGTCCAACTTTTCAATTGGAAAATTGCCTGTCAAGTATTTAGGGGTGCCTCTGATTTCTTCAAAGCTTAATGTTGCTGACTGTCAAGAGTTAGTATTGAAAATTACCAGAAGGGTTCAGGCTTGGAATTGCAGATTCATTTCCTTTGCGGGTAGGTTACAATTGATTGCCTCAGTGTTGTTTTCAGTTCAGGTTTATTGGAGTTCTACTTATATCCTTCCAAAATCTGTGTTTAAACAACTGAATGAGATAATGAGGAAATTCTTATGGAAAGGGGCTGATTTGAAGAGTGGTGGTGAGAAGTTGGCATGGGCTAAAGTTTGTTTGCCGAAAGATGAAGGGGGCTTAGGTTTAAAAGATCTGATAACTTGGAATGTGGCAGCTATTGGTAAGCAGCTATGGAACCTGTTACAGCCTATTCCCACTAACCTCTGGAGTAAGTGGGCAAGGATTAAGCTCATGAAAGACCAGAATTTCTGGCTGCTTAAGGTACCGGATAAAAGATCTTGGTCATGGAAGAAGATTATGGGTCTAAGAGATACATTTAGACAATACATTGAGTACAAGGTCGGGAATGGCGATAATATTCTTCTTTGGCATGATGATTGGTTGTATCCCAATTCTATTGTAGAAAAGCATGGGGATAGGATCAGGTATGATTCTGGGTTAAGAAGCAATTGTAAAGTCAATGCCATAATCAAAAATGGGCAATGGTTTCCTCCTTTTGCAAACTCACATAAATTAATGGAGTTAAGAGATGATATTGCTACCCTTCCCCCTCCTGATTGTCATGAAGTTGATACCTTGATTTGGAAGCCTACCAGGGGTAAGTATTCTATTAGTTCAGCTTGGAATTTGTTAAGGAACAGGGATAATCAAGTTCAATGGTATAAGACTGTGTGGTTCCCAAATAATATCCCAAGACATGCTTTCATCTTATGGACTTTAATTCATAATAGGATGCAAACTCAAGATAAATTGGTCCTCTATGGGATGATACAGCAACAAAAATGTGTCTTCTGTGACTTACCGTGTGAAAGCAGGGAACATTTATTTTTTGAATGCAGTTTCTCTTCTCAAGTTTGGTCTTCGGTTGCAATTGATAATGGTTTGAGGCAAGTTGGGAAGAAGTGGGTGGATATGGTTAATTGGTGCAATGTCCACTGTACAAATAATACTTTAAAGGCATGTGTTACCAAACTATCATTGGCTGCTAGTGTTTACATTTTATGGAGGGAAAGGAATCTCAGGCTGTTTGCTGGAGAGTTTAAAAAGGAGGATCAACTTGTTAAGGAGATAAATTCTTCTGTCAAATTTAGATTGTTTCACTTGTTGGATATTCAAAATGGAGATAGAGTTTTTAGCAATGGGTGAGGGGATTATTTTTTGCTCAGTTTTCATGGAATTTATGTTCAGGATTTCTGTCTGGATGAGTGGTAGAGAGCATGTTTCAGGGTTGTTGGGGACATGGTTCAGGATTTGGCTCAGAATGCGGGGGAGGTGGTTTATGATAAAAATTTTAAATGTTGCATTATCTTTTGACCCATTTGCTTACATTGTGCAGATTTATAAGTTGGTGGCTGAGTTTCACAGGGTTCGGATGGCAATGAAGTACCTCGCGGATGGCTACTACAGTTTTCGGTCGTTGTTCAGTGCTTCTGTGCAGTTTGTAAACTACAGTTTTGTGACGGCCAGCAATGCAGTTTATCAGTGCAGATTTATCAGTGCTGGAATACAGATTTTTCAGTGCAGATTTCAGTGTTTCAGTACTGAAATGCAGTTTTTTCAGTGTTACAGAGCTGAAATGCAGTTTTTTCAGTGCAGATTTTAGTATTTCAGTGCTGAAATGGTCGTTTTTCAGTGTTTCCGGGCTATTTATAGTGCAGTTTTGTGATGGCAGACTCATATAAGTGCTCTTGGATATTTGACAAGGATGCTCTTCAATTTATGGACACGGTTTTAATGATGGAAAATGATGGATCAAATGCTCTGCTATTTGTTTCATTTATCTTGATTATGTTCATATGTGGGGATTTCAAGGCTCATATTAAGATTTATAAGTTGGTGGATGAAGTTCACCGGGTTCGGATGGCTATGAAGACCTTCACGGTGATAGGAATTAATTTTTGTAATCTGATGAAGATTATGTTTATTTTATTTGCAATGAGGTGCTCTAGAGATATGTTAAACATTGGTTGTTATAGTCTTAGGCATTATCAGACTTATTGTTTTGTTGTCAGGGATATGGTGTTTTTCTTGTATTTTCCCCTGTGTTTAAAGTTAAGCTTAACTCTTTAGTGGGATTGGGGGTTCCACCCTTGGGGTATGCCCCAAGTATTTTGTAGGCTTCAAGCCATTTTTTAATTTTTCTATAAATTGACTTACCTTTCAAAAAAAAAAAATGACCATTTAGGAGAGTGTGGACTATTTTGGTATGCTTTATAGTAATGTTGTGCACAAGAGTCTTATAATGGTGAAGGAATGTTGTAGAAACAATTATTCAACTTATATGACGATTTGAGTGAAATCCATCCCACTAAAAAAGGAAAGGAGGTTGGAAACAAAGAAAATGGCCAGTTAGGAGAGTGTAGACAATTTTGGTATACTTTATAGCATTGTTGTCCATAAGACTCTGATAATGGTGAAGGAATGATGTAGAAACACTTATTCAACTTATATGACAATTCGAGCGAAATCCGTACCACTTAGAAAAAAAAGGAGGTTGGAAAGAAAGAAAATGGAGAGTTAGGAGAGTGTGGAAAATTTTGGTATGTTTTATAGTAATTTTCTCCATAAGAGTCTTATAATTGTGAAGGAATGATATATAAACAATGATTGAACTTATATGACGATTTGAGTGAAATCCGACCTACTTAGAAATAAAAAAAGGTTGGAAAGAAAGAGAAGGGCCAGTTAGGAGAGTGTGGACTATATTGGTATGCGTTATAGCATTGTTGTCCGTAAGAGTCTTATAATGGTTAAGGAATGATGAACAAACACAGATTCAACTTATCTGACGATTGGAGTGAAATCCGTCTCACTTAGAATGAAAAGAAAGTTGGAGAGAAAGAAAATGGCCAGGTAGGAGAATGTGGACCATTTTTGTATGCGATATAGTATTGTTGACCATAAAAGTCTTATAATGGTGAAGGAATGATGTAGAAACAATTATTCAACTTTTATTACGAGTCGAGTGAAATCGATCACACTAAGAAAAAAAAGGAGGTTGGAAAGAAAGAAAAGGGTCAGTTAGGAGAGTGTAGAAAATTTTGGTATACTTTATAGCATGGTTGTCCATAAGAGTCTGCTAATGGTGAAGGAATGATGTTGAAATACTTATTCAACTTATATGACGATTCGAGTGAAATCTGTCACACTTATAAAGAAATAGAGGTCGGAGAGAAAGAAAATAGTCAGTTAGGAGAGTGTGGACTATTTTGGTATGCTTTATAAGAATTTTGTCCATAAGAGTCTTATAATTGTAAAGGAATGATGTATAAACAATGATTCTACTTATATGACGATTCGAGTGAAATCCGACCTACATAGAAATAAAAAGAGGTTGGAAAGAAATAAAAGGGCCAGTTAGGAAATTGTGGACTATTTTGGTATGCGTTATAGCATTGTTGTCCGTAAGAGTCTTATAATGGTTAAGGAATGATGAACAAACATAGATTAAACTTATACGACGGTTCAAGAGAAATCCGTCCGACTTAGAAAGAAAAGAAGGTTGGAGAGAAAGAAAAGGGACAGTTAGGAGAATGTGGACTATTTTTGTATGCTATATGGTATTGTTGACCGTACTAGTCATATAATTGGGATGGAATGATGTACAAACAACGATTCAACTTATATGACGGTTCGAGTGAAATCCGTCCCACTTAGAAAGAAAAGAAGGTTGGAGAGAAAAAAAAGGGACAGTTAGGAGAATGTGGACTATTTTTGTATACTTTATAGTATTGTTTACCATAACAGTCTTATAATAGGGATGGAATGATGTACAAACAACGATTCTACTTATATGACGGTTCGAGTGAAATCCGTCCCACTTAGAAAGAAAAGAAGGTTGGAGAGAAAGAAAATGTCCATTTAGGAGAGTGTGGACTATTTTGGTATGCTTTATAGAATTTTTGTTCATAAGAGTCTTATAATGGTGAAACAATAATGTACAAACACCTATTAAACTTAATTGATCATCGAGCTAAATACGTCCCACTTAGAAATAAAATGAGGTTGGAAAGAAAGAAAAGAGTCAGTTAGGAGAGTTTGGACTATTTTCGTATGCTTTAGAGTATTGTTGTCCATAAGAGTCTTATGATGGTGAAGGAATGATGTACAAACAGTGATTCAACTTATAGGACGATTCAAGTGAAATATGCCCCACTTAGAAAGACATGGAGGTTGAAATGAAAGAAAAGGGTCTGTTTGTAAAGAATGGACTATTTTGCTATGTTTTATTGTATTGTTGCCCATAATTTTAATGGTCAAGCAATGATGTACAAACAATGATTCAATTTAATTGACGATCCGGGTGAAATCCGTCTGACTTAGAAAGAAAAGGAAGTCAGAGAGAAAAAAAAGGGCTAGTTAGGAGAGTGTGGACTATTTTTGTTTGCTTTATTGTATTTTTGTCCATAAGAGTCTTATAATGGTGAAGGAAATATGTACAAACACCAATTTAACTTATATGACAATTCGAGTTGAATCCGTCACACTTAGATAAAGAGAGAAGTTGGAAAGAAAGAATAGGGCAAGTTGGGATTGTGTGGACTATATTTCCATGCTTTATAGTATTGTTGACCATTAGATTCTTATAGTGGTGAAGGAATGATGTACAAATAATTATTCAACTTGTATGACGATTCGAGTGGAATGCATCCCTCTAAGAAAAAAAAGGAGGTTGGAAAGAAAGAAAAGGGCCAGTTAGGAAAGTGTGAACAATTTTGATATACTTTATAGCATTGTTGTCCATAAGAGTCTGATAGTAGTGAAGGAATGATGTAGAAACACATATTCAACTTATATGACGGTTCGAGTGAAATCTGTCCCACTTAGAAAGAAAAGTATGTTGGAGAGAAAAAGAAGGGCCAGTTACGAGAGAGTGGACTATTTTGGTATGCTTTATAGTAATTTAGTCCACAAGAGTCTTTTCATTGTGAAGGAATGATGTATAAACAATTATTGAACTTATATGACGATTCTAGTGAAATCCGACCCACTTAGAAATAAAAAGAGGTTGGAAAGAAAGAAAAGGGCCAGTTTGGAGAGTGTGGACTATTTTGGTATGTTTTATGGCATTGTTGTCCGTAAGAGTCTTATAATGGTGAAGGAATGATGTACAAACACAGATTCAAGTTATCTGACGATTCGAGTGAAATTCGTCCCATTTAAAAAGAAAAGGAGGTTGGAGAAAAAGAAAAGGGCCAGTTAGGAGAGTTTGGACTAATTTTGTATGCTTTATAGTATTGTTGACCATTAGAGTTTTATAATGGTGATGGAATGATGTACAAACACCGATTCAACTTATATGATTGTTCGAGTGAAATCAGTCCCACTTAGAAAGAAAAGAAGGTTGGAGAGAAAGAAACGGGCCATTTAGGAGAAAGTGGACTATTTTGGTATGATTTATAGTATTTTTGTCCGTAAGGGTCTTGTAATGGTGAATGAATGATGTAGAAACAATGATTGAACTTATATGAAGATTCGAGTGAAATCAATCCCACTAAGAAAGAAAAGGAGGTTGGAAAGAAAGAAAAAGGCCAGTCAGGAGACTGTGGAAAATTTTGGTATACTTTATAGCATTGTTGTCTATAAGAGTCTGATAATGGTGAAGGAATGATATAGAAACACTTATTCAATTTATATGACGATTCGAGTGAAATACGTCCCAGTTAGAAAGAAAAGGAGGTTGGAGAAAAAGAAAATGGACAGTTAGGAGAGTGTGGACTATTTTAGTATGTTTTATAGTAATTTTGTAAATAAGAGTCTTATAATTGTGAAGGAATGATGTATAAACACAAATTCAACTTATATGACGATTCGAGTCAAATCCGTCACACTTAGAAAGAAAAGGAGGTTGGAGAGAAAGAAAAGGGTCAGTTAGGAGAATGTGGACTATTTTTGTATGCTTTATAATATTGTTGACCATAAGAGTTTTATAATGGTGATGGAATGATGTACAAACACCGATTCAACTTATATGACGGTTCGAGTGAAATCTGTCCCACTTAGAAAGAAAAGAAGGTTGGAGAGAAAGAAAAGGGCCATTTAGTTGAGTGTTGACTATTTTGGTATGCTTTATAGTATTGTTGTCCATTAGAGTCTTGTAATGGTGAAGGAATGATGTACAAACAATGATTGAACTTATATGACGATTCAAGTGAAATTCATCCCACTAAGAAAGAAAAGGAGGTTGGAAAGAAAGAAAAGGCCCATTAGGAGAGTGTGGAAAATTTTGGTATACTTTATAGCATTTTTGTCCACAAGAGTCTGATAATGGTGAAGGAATGATGTACTTATTATACTTATATGACGATTCGAGTGAAATACGTCCCACTTAGAAAGAAAAGGAGCTTAGAGAGAAAGAAAAGGGACAGTTAGGAGAGTGTGGACTATTTTTGTATGCTTTATAGTAATTTTGTCTGTAAGAGTCTGATAATTGTGAAGGAATGATGTATAAACAATGATTGAACTTATATGACGATTCGAGTGAAATCCGACCCACTTAGAAATAAAAAGAGGCTGGAAAGAAAGAAAAGGGCCAGTTTGGAGAGTGTGGACTATTTTGGTATGTTTTATGGCATTGTTGTATGTAAGAGTCTTATAATGGTGAAGAAATGATGTACAAACACAGATTCAACTTATCTGACGATTCGAGTGAAATCCGTCCCACTTTGAAAGAAAAGGAGGTTGGAGAGAAAGAAAAAGGCCTGTTAGGAGAGTTTGGACTATTTTTGTATGCTTTATAGTATTGTTGACCATTAGAGTTTTATAATGGTGATGGAATGATGTACAAACAGCGATTCAACTTGTATGACTTTTCGAGTGAAATCAGTCCCACTTAGAAAGAAAAGAATGTTGGAGAGAAAGAAAAGGGCCATTTGGGAGAAAGTGGACTATTTTGGTATGCTTTATAGTATTGTTGTCCATAAGGGTCTTGTAATGGTGAATGAATGATGTACAAACAATGATTGAACTTATATGATGATTCGGTTGAAATCTATCACACTAAGAAAGAAAAGGAGGTTGGAAAGAAAGAAAAGGGCCAGTCAGGAGACTGTGGAAAATTTTGGTATACTTTATAGTATTGTTGTCCATAAGAGTCTGATAATGGTGAAGGAATGATGTAGAAACACTTATTCAACTTATATGACGATTCGAGTGAAATACGTCCCAGTTAGAAAGAAATGGAGGTTGAAGAGAAAGAAAAGGGATAGTTAGGAGAGTGTGGACTATTTTAGTATGCTTTATAGTAATTTTGTCCATAAGATTATTATAATTGTGAAGGAATGATGTATAAACACATATTCAACTTATATGACGATTCGATGTCAAATCCGTCCGACATAGAAAGAAAAGGAGGTTGGAGAGAAAGAAAAGGGCCAGTTAGGACAATGTGGACTATTTTTGTATGCTTTATAGTATTGTTGACCATAAGAGTTTTATAATGGTGATGGAATGATGTACAAACACCAATTCAACTTATATGACGGTTCGAGTGAAATCTGTCCCACTTAGAAAGAAAAGAAGGTTGGAGAGAAAGAAAAGGGTCATTTAGGAGAGTGTTGACTATTTTGGTATGCTTTATAGTATTGTTGTCCATGAGATTTTTGTAATGGTGAAGGAATGATGTACAAACAATGATTGAACTTATATGACGATTCGGGTGAAATCCATCACACTAAGAAAGAAAAGGCCCAGTTAGGAGAGTGTGGAAAATTTTGGTATACTTTATAGCATTGTTGTCCATAAGAGTCTGATAATGGTGAAGGAATGATGTACTTATTTAACTTATATGACGATTCGAGTGAAATACGTCCCACTTAGAAAGAAAAGGATGTTGGAGAGAAAGAAAAGGGACAATTATGAGAGTGTGGACTATTTTTTGTATGCTTTATAATAATTTTGTCTATAAGAGTCTGATAATTGTGAAGGAATGATGTATAAACAATGATTGAACTTATATGACGATTTAAGTGAAATCCGACCCACTTAGAAATAAAAAGAGGTTGGAAAGAAAGAAAAGGGCCAGTTTAGAAAGTGTGGACTATTTTGGTATGTTTTATAGCATTGTTGTCCGTAAGAGTCTTATAATGGTGAAGGAATGATGTACAAACACAGATTCAACTGATCTGACGATTCGAGTGAAATCCGTCCCACTTAGGAAGGAAAGGAGGTTGGAGAGAAAGAAAAGGGTCAGTTAGGAGAATGTGGACTAGTTTTGTATTCTTTATAGTATTGTTGAGCATAAGAGTTTTATAATGTTGATGGAATGATGTACAAACACCGATTAAACTTATATGACGGTTCGAGTGAAATCAGTCCCACTTAGAAAGAAAAGAAGGTTGGAGAGAAAGAAAAGGGACATTTAGGAGATTGTGGACTATTTTGGTATGCTTTATAGTATTGTTGTCCATTTGAGTCTTGTAATGGTGAAGGAATCATGTCCAGACAATTATTGAACTTATATGACAATTAGAGTGAAATCCATCCCACTGAGAAAGAAAAAGAGGTTGGAAAGAAAGAAAAGGGTCAGTTTGGAGAGTGTGGAAAAGTTTGGTATACTTTATAACATTGTTGTCCATAAAAGTCTGATAATGGTGAAGGAATGATGTAGAAACACTTATTCAACTTATATGATGATTCGAGTGAAATACGTCCCACTTAGAAAGAAAAGGAGGTTGGAGAGAAAGAAAAGGGACAGTTAGGAGAGTGAGGACTATTTTTTATTTTTTATTTTTTTTTTATTTTTTGAAAAGAAAGTCAATATTATAAAAACAGAAACGGTAAAAGCCTACAAAAAACTTGGGCATTCCCAAGGGTGGTATCCCCAAACCCACCAAACCTTTAGATTTAAATTGTTAAAAGGGATAAAAAACACAAAAACCATACTATCTCTATTACTAAACCAATAAAATAGAAAATTACATCAAACAATTGGTTTAACAATAACCATACTCCTCCAAAGCATTAGTGGAACAATCTTCATCAGAATGTGGACAACCTTAATTTGAGCCTTGAAATCGCCACATATGAACATAATCAAGATAAATGAAACAAATAGCATAACATTTGATCCATCATTAAAACTATGTCCATAATTTGAAGGCATCCTTGTCCAATAGCCAAGAGCACTGCTAAGAGTCTGCCATCACAAAACTGCACCAGAAAATAGCCCTGACAACACTGAAAAACGACCATTTTCAGCATTGTAATACTGAAATCTGCTCTGAAAAACGACCATTTCAGCACTGTAATACTGAAATCTGCACTGAAAAAATTGCATTTCAGCACTGAAACACTGAAAATACTGCATTTCAGCACTGAAAAAGACTGTATTTCAGAACTGAAACACTGAAATCTGCACTGAAAAATCTGTGAATCAGCAATGATAAATCTGCATTGATAAACTGCATTGCTGGCTGTCACAAAACTGCAGTTTACAAACTGCACTGAAGCACTGAACAACGACCGAAAACTGTAGTAGCCATCCGTGAGGGACTTCATAGCCATCCGAACCCCGTGAAACTCAGCCACCAACTAATAAATCTGCACACTGTAAGTAAAGGGATCAAAAGATAATGCAACATTTAAAAATTTTATCATAAACCACCTCACCCGCATTCGGAACCAAATCCTGAACCATACCCCCAACAACACTGAAACATGCTCTCTACCAGTCATCCAGACAGAAGTCCTGAACACAGATTGCAGGAAAACTGAGCAAAAAACAATCCCTTCACCCATTGCTAGACACTCTATCTCCATTTTGAATATCCAACAAGTGAAACAATCTAAATTTGACAGAAGAATTTATCTCCTTAACAAGTTGATCCTCCTTTTTCAACTCATCAGCAAACAGTCTGAGTAATTTTGGCCCATAAGAGTCTTATAATTATGAAGGAATAATGTAGAAACACTTATTCAACTTATATGACGATTCAAGTGAAATACGTCCCACTTAGAAAGAAAAGGAGGTTGGAGAGAAAGAAAGGGGACAATTAGGAGAGTGTGGACTATTTTGGTATGCTTTATAGTAATTTTGTCCATAAGAGTCTTATAATTGTGAAGGAATGATGTATAAACAATGATTGAACTTATATGATGATTCAAGTGAAATTCGACCCCTTAGAAATAAAAAGAGGTTGGAAAGAAAGAAAAGGGTCAATTAGGAGAGTGTGGACTATTTTGGTATGCATTATAGCATTGTTGTCCGTAAGAGTCTTATAATGGTGAAGGAATGATGTACAAACACAGATTCAACTTATCTGATGATTCGAGTGAAATCCGTTCCACTTGAAAGAAAAGGAGGTTGGAAAGAAAGAAAAGGGCCGGTTTAGAGAGTGTGTACTATTTTGGTATGTTTTATAGCATTGTTGTTCGAAAGAGTCTTATAATGAGAATGAATGATGTACAAACACATATTCAACTTATCGGACGATCCGAGTGACATCCGTCCCACTTAGAAAGAAAAGGAGGTTGGAGAGAAAGAAAAGGGCCAGTTAGGAGAATGTGGACTATTTTTGTATGCTTTATAGTGTTGTTGACATTAAGAGTTTTATAATGGTGATGGAATGATGTACAAACACCGATTCAACTTATATGACGGTTCGAGTGAAATCAGTCCCACTTAGAAAGAAAAGAAGGTTGGAGGAAAATAAAAGGGGCATTTAGGATAGTGTGGACTATTTTGGTATGGTTTATAGCATTGTTGTCCATAAAAGTCAGTTAATGTTGAAGGAATTAAGTACGAACAATGATTGAACTTATATGACGATTAGAGTGAAATCCATCCCACTAAGAAAGAAAAAGAGGTGGGAAAAAAAGAAAAGGTCCAGTTAGGAGACTGTGGAAAACTTTTGGTATACTTTATAGCATTGTTGTCCATAAGAGTCTAATAATGGTGAATGAATGATGTAGAAACACTTATTCAACTTATATGATGATTCGAACGAAATCAGTCCCACTTAGAAAGAAAAGGAGGTTGGAGAGAATGAAAAGGAACAGTTAGGAGAGTGTGGAATATTTTGGTATGCTTTATTGTAATTTTTTCCATAAGAGTCTTATAATTATAAAGGAATGATGTATAAACAATGATTGAACTTATATGACGATTCGAGTGAAATCTGACCTACTTAGAAATAAAAAGAGGTTGGAAAGAAAGAAAAGGGACAGTTAGGAGAGTGTGGACTATTTTGGTATGCTTTATAATAATTTTGTCCATAAGAGTCTTATAATTGTGAAGGAATGATGTATAAACAATGAATGAACTTATATGATGATTCAAGTGAAATTCGACCCACTTAGAAATAAAAAGAGGTTGGAAAGAAAGAAAATGGTCAGTTAGGAGAGTGTGGTCTATTTTGGTATGCATTATAGCATTGTAGTCCGTAAGAGTCTTATAATGGTGAAGGAATGATATACAAATACAGATTCAACTTATCTGATGATTCGAGTGAAATCCGTTCCACTTAGAAAGAAAAGGAGGTTGGAAAGAAAGAAAAGGGCCGGTTTAGAGCTTGTGGACTATTTTGGTATTTTTATAGCATTGTTGTCCGTAAGAGTCTTATAATGGAGGAGGAATGATGTACAAACACAAATTCAACTTATCTGACGATTCGATTGAAATCCGTCCCCCTTCGAAAGAAAGGGAGGATGGAGAGAAAGAAAAGGGCCAGATAGGAGAATGTGGACTATTTTTGTATGCTTTATAGTATTGTTGACCATAAGAATTTTATAATGGTGATGGAATGATGTACAAACACCAATTCAACTTATATGACGGTTCGAGTGAAATCTGTCCCACTTAGAAAGAAAAGAAGGTTGGAGGGAAAGAAAGGGCCATTTAGGAGAGTGTGGACTATTTTGGTATGGTTTATAGCATTGTTGTCCATAAAAGTCAGTTAATGGTGAAGGAATGATGTACAAACAATGATTGAACTTATATGACGATTAGAGTGAAATCCATCCCACCAAGAAAGAAAAAGAGGTTGGAAAGAAAGAAAAGGGCTAGTTAGGAGAGTGTGGAAAAATTTTGGTATAGTTTATATCATTGTTGTCCATAAGAGTTTGATAATGGTGAAGGAATGGTGTAAAAACACTTAATCAAGTTATATAACGATTCGAGTGACATCCGTCCCACTTAGAAAGAAAACGAGGTTGGAGAGAAAGAAAAGGGACAGTTAGGAGAGTGTGGACTATTTTGGTATGCTTTATAGTAATTTTGTCCATAAGAGTCTTATAATTATGAAGGAATGATGTATAAACAATGATTGAACTTATATGACGATTAGAGTGAAATCCATCCCACTAAGAAAGAAAAAGAGGTTGGAAATAAAGAAAAGGGTCAGTTAGGAGAGTTTGGAAATGTTTGGTATACTTTATAGCATTGTTGTCCATAAGAGTCAGATAATGGTGAAGGAATGATGTAGAAAAACTTATTCAACTTATATGACGATTCGTGTGAAATACGTCTCACTTAGAAAGAAAAGGAGGTTGGAGAGAAAGAAAAGGGACGGTTAGAAGAGTGTGGACTATTTTGGTATGCTTTTTAGTATTTTTGTCCATAAGAGTCTTGTAATTGTGAAGGAATGATGTAGAAATAATGATTGAACTTATATGACGATTCGAGTGAAATCCGACCCACTTAGAAATAAAAAGAGGTTGGAAAGAAAGAAAAGGGTCAGTTAGGAAAGTGTAGACTATTTTGGTATGCTTTACAACATTGTTGTTCGGAAGAGTTTTATAATGGGAATGAATGATGTACAAACACATATTCAACTAATCGGACGATCCGAGTGACATCCGCCCCACTTAGAAAGAAAAGGAGGTTGGAGAGAAAGAAAAGGGTCAGTTAGGAGAATGTGGACTATTTTTGTATGCTTTATAGTGTTGTTGACATTAAGAGTTTTATAATGGTGATGGAATGATGTACAAACACCGATTCAACTTATATGACGGTTCGAGTGAAATCAGTCTCACAAGAAAGAAAAGAAGGTTGGAGAGAAAGAAAAGGGCCATTTAGGAGATTGTGGACTATTTTGGTATGCTTTATAATATTGTTGTCCATAAGAGTCTTGTAATGGATAAGGAATTATATACAAACAATGATTGAGTGTGGGAAAGAAAAGAAAAGGTTCAGTTAGGAGAGTGTGGAAAACTTTTGGTATAATTTATAGCATTGTTGTCCATAAGAGTCTAATAATGGTGAAGGAATGATGTAAAAATATTTATTCAACTTATATGACGATTCGAGTGAAATACGTCCCACTTAGAAAGAAAAGGAGGTTGAAGAGAACGAAAATGAACAGTTAGGAAAGTGTGGACTATTTTGGTATGCTTTATAGTAATTTTGTCCATAAGAGTCTTATAATTGTGAAGGAATGATGTATAAACAATGATTGAACTTATATGACGATTTAAGTGAAATCCGACCCACTTAGAAATAAAAAGAGGTTGGAAACAAAGAAAATGGCCAGTTAGGAGAGTGTGGACTATTTTGGTATGCATTATAGCATTGTTGTCCGTAAGAGTCTTATAATGGTGAAGGAATGATGTATAAACACAGATAATGGTTGTCCATAAAAGTCTGATAATGGTGAAGGAATGATGTAGAAACACTTATTCAACTTATATGACGATTCGAGTGAAATACGTCCCACTTAGAAACAAAAGGAGGTTGGAGAGAAAGAAAAGGGACAGTTAGGAGAATGTGGACTATTTTGGTATTCTTTATAGTAATTTTGTCCTTAAGAGTCTTATAATTGTGATGGAATGATGTATAAACAATGATTGAACTTATATGACAATTAGAGTGAAATCCATTCCACTAAGAAAGAAAAAGAGGTTGGAAATAAAGAAAAGGGCCAGTTAGGAGAGTTTGGAAATGTTTGGTATACTTTATAGCATTGTTGTCCATAAGAGTCAGATAATGGTGAAGGAATGATGTAGAAAAACTTATTAAACTTATATGACGATTCGTGTGAAATACATCTCACTTAGAAAGAAAAGGAGGTTGGAGAGAAATAAAAGGGACGGTTAGGAGAGTGTGGACTATTTTGGTATGCTTTATAGTATTTTTGTCCTTAAGAGTCTTGTAATTGTGAATGAATGATGTAGAAATAATGATTTAACTTATATGACGATTCGAGTGAAATCCGACCCACTTAGAAAATAAAAAGAGGTTGGAAAGAAAGAAAAGGGTCAGTTAGGAAAGTGTAGACTATTTTGGTATAGTTTATAGCATTGTTGTTCGTAAGAGTCTTATAATGGGAATTAATGATGTACAAACACAGATTCAACTTATCGGACGATCCGAGTGACATCCGTCCCACTTAGAAAAAAAAGGAGGTTGGAGAGAAAGAAAAGGGTCAGTTAGGAGAGTGTGGACTATTTTGGTATGCTTTATAGTAATTTTGTCCATAACAGTTTTATAATTGTGAAGGAATGATGTATAAACAATGATTGAATTTATATGATGATTCAAGTGAAATTCGACCCACTTAGAAATAAAAAGAGGTTGGAAAGAAAGAAAAGGGCCAGTTAGGAGAGTGTGGACTATTTTGGTATGCATTATAGCATTGTTGTCTGTAAGAGTCTTATAATGGTGAATGAATGATGTACAAACACAGATTCAACTTATCTGATGATTCGAGTGAAATCCGTTCTACTTAGAAAGAAAATGAGGTTGGAAAGAAAGAAAAGGGCCGGTTTAGAGAGTGTTGACTATTTTGGTATGTTTTATAGCATTGTTGTTCGGAAGAGTCTTTTAATGGGAATGAATGATGTACAAACACATATTCAACTTATCGGACGATCCGAGTGACATCCGTCCCACTTAGAAAGAAAATGAGGTTGGAGAGAAAGAAAAGGGTCAGTTAGGAGAATGTGGACTATTTTTGTATGCTTTATAGTGTTGTTGACATTAAAAGAAAAGGAGGTTGGAGATAAAGAAAAGGACCCCTCAGCTGGTGCAGTCGAATGTACTCTGCTCCGCGAAGAACGCACACTCCTCCGAGATGGCTGAGGAGCCCCAAAACCAGACTAAGCTGCAAAGAAATGAACAGTGATCTATTGTGAACTCTCCTCACCAGATATGTCGCTCACCAAAGGACAATCCCTCCGAAGATTCCCCAACTGACCATACTGAAAGCAAACTCTCGGTCCACCACTAACAACTGACAGAAGATGCGAACACCTCAGTCTAGTGTGTCCTAAATGCCGACACAAACGACACACAACCTCCCTATGGTTAAAACCTGAAGACAATGAGGAAGAAGGTGTTACTGAACCATAACACCTGAAGTTCCCACTCTCTGGCACTTCAGATTACCGCTACCTGAGGAAGACCCTGCTAAACTAGCGCCTAAGAAAGCCACATCACCCGTGGAGTCCCTAGCCTCCACCTTGGTTAATTGAGCTTTAGTGACCGCGTCGCGTCACGGTATGTCTGCGCATCAAAAACTGCCACTTGTAACCTAAGGTCAGCTCTCAAACCACGCACAAACCTCCAAGCCTTCAGAGACTCATCGGCCACAAACTCAGATACAAACTGAGAAAGCATCGTAAACCGATTCTCATACTCGGCTACACTCAAATCGCCTTGCTGCAAGTTTTTGAGAAACAATCCCGCATTCCAATCCAAGCGATAAAAGGAAAGAACAGCTCCATGAAGAGCTTCTTTAATGTTGCCCAAGACATCTCATCCACATTAATGGTATGGGAGATAGTCCTCCACCAATATGTTGCAAACTCAACAAAGTAATATGACACGATAGAAACTCGCAAGTCATCATCCACAATGTGAAACACTTTAATCTTTAACAAACCTTTCAAACCAGTCATCATCCACAAGAGGATCAGGTCCACTGGAAAAATTTGGAATATTAAGTTTCAAGAAGCCGCGGAAAGATCGTTCAGCTCTAGTCCCCGCGTCCTCAACTTGTGCTTCTTATGCAGCTTGGGCCAAAACGGCCGCCAAATCACGCATTAACTGAGCAACATTAATGACCGGAACTGCCGCTATACTCCCTCTATCTCCTGGGGGTATTGGAACTCGCTCACCGTCCCTCGGACGCTCACGTCGTGGTGGCAAGGTCCTAAAAGTGATAATAAAGATGATTAAGAAATAAATATTTCAAAACTAGTTGAAGACGTGCCGCAACAACACACAGGCTCAACACCCAACGTCAACTAGAGAAACACCTGTCACATAGATAACTCAAGAGGGTTGACACAATCAAGTAATGGACGAGTGCGCAAAAGTGATAGAAGGCAAAAGTTAACTGTCAAACATCCCACCCGAGAACACAAAAATCACAGGGTAAACCCACTAACTCCGGCCATCCCTAAGACAATGAAATCTAGAGCTCTGATATCAATTTTTCACGCCTCGAAATCCCTAGGACTTCCAAAACCGAAGCCCCGGGAACCTCCGGGTGCGACTTCGCAGAGAAACTAGAAATTTCGACAAACTCCCAATTGTACTAAAAACAATTTTGTAGAAAAATAGCCTGATAAAACAGTTGAATAAACCTAAAGAGAAGTATAAAAGTCACCTAACAAATCTAACAAAAATCTGGTAAAATTCCGTTTGTAAATGGAACCCCCCAGTGGATAAGGTCCACTCCTAAACATCTTGTATAAGGACAAATATTAATATAATCCGACCATATCAAAATAATTAACCAAGGACCGGGGTAGAAGGCACGGTAACGCTGCCACCCCTCCAAGCCCCCCAACATATCTACAGTCCAAAATATAAATACAGTGTCAACCCGACAATAGATGCATGACATGCACGCTCAGTGCCAATAGAATAGTAATACAGTCAGTCATCCAGCAAGCCCTCCAAAATAATACAACTCAAAGATATAAAGTAAACTAAAATAACGAAATGAACTAGAATAAAAGGCTAAAGGGAAGAACATTCGTAGTCAGCCATCGTAGATCAATCCTCGTTTGTCATTGGTGCCTTTCCTGAAAATTTTTATAAACAACGGGGTGAGCAACTTAACTCAATAGGGTAGCGCTATCAACATCCACCCCCGACCGTACAAGACATGCTAACCCACCCCATGGTGCATGCTACTATCCTAAGTCAAGTCAATTGTCCCACACGGCACTCACGTCAATCCGGGACCCCAAGAACACCCCACAAGCAACCACGCAACAAGCATGTAGCATGAAATAAATCTCTAAGGCAAACTCCGCAGCAATATATGAAAAAAATGGAAGCATAGCAAGTCCGAAAAGCATCACCAATCAAGATATGACGTACACAATAAGGTACCTACGGATGCAATTCTAGGATGCCATGCATGAATAATGCCTCTCAACTAAACAAGATCCGGCTAAACCATCAATATCTTAAACCACAAGAGGAAACAAACCTCACAAGGGAAACCGAAACAACAAGGAATCAACGAACAAGAAACCAAAAGAGGTCAACATCTCATGCACACACTGAGACAAATCACCACTAGATGACCCGTGCACACGCCTATGGCAAATCACACATCCATCTAGGGCACACGCCTCAAGAAAAATCATATGAGAGTTTACATGTAACAATGACCAAACGGAAAACCCCCAACTCATGCAGACACCGGGAAAAATCACCACTAGATGACCCGTGCACACTCCTGTGGCAAATCACACGTCTATCTAGGGCACACACCCCAAGACAAATCACATGAGTGCCTACCCCACACAATGTAAACAAGTGGAGGAGCACATGCCAAAGGCAAATCACATAAGTGTCTACCCCGCTAGCTACAAGACACCATATGAACAATCGATCACAAGAAAGTACTCAGAAATGAGTGAGGGAAACCAAACTCGCCCTAAGGCGCCAATACAGGAATTGTTTATCCGGAATACCTACAATTTGGTTGGAATTACTAGTGTCGCATGCTCACGAATATCGGACAATAAAAAGGACCGCACACCCTTACCTTTTAAAGTGTACCACAAGTTATACCGTCACGCTCATAATCAAACCGGATACACCGTCGCGAAGCCCAAGATGCCCTCTCAATTTTGCCCCAAAACACTTGCGCCCGATGTGGGTCCCACCGTGAATAGTGTCGGCGCCCGAAAGTTGGGCTCACCGACAAAAGTTGTCCGAATAAATTTCCAATCAGATCGAAACGATCACATTTCCGACCTATTCAAACATATATAGAGCCCATAAGCTATATATTTACGAAATGAAATAGATTCGAGAAAATTCGAAAAAAATCTCTAACCCAAAATCTAAAATTCTCGACAAACCACTCAATGAAATCGCGTCAAATTTCAGTATGTTGTCGTACAGAGTGAGAGGAACAAACCCTCAAAGTTTCGTACTGATCCGACACTTAGAGACCACAGAACCGGAGCCGAAACCTCTAGACAAACTCAAGTCTATTCTCTTTTTCTCTCCCCATGGCGGCAGTGGGCAGCCCAGCTGCACCACCACCAAACACCAGTCGCGCTGACGATCAGCAGCTCCGATTATCCACCTCCAGGTCGCTCCTCCACCAACAACAACCCTCTCTTTTTCGGTTTCTCTTTCTTTTAGTCCCGGCTTCTCTTTCTCTGTGAATCGAAGAAAAAGTTGCGTCGGCATTAAGAGGAATGTTGGTCGTACCAGCCGACGAAGAAGAAGTGAAGTAGACGGTAGACTTGGTCGCGTGAAGAAGGAGAAAGTGCAAAAGACTTGGTGCATGTTTAGGAGGGCTTCCTAATAGATAAAGTTTGTGTTCATAAATGAATTATTAAAAGTAATTCAAATGAAAAGAACTTTAAAATAAAAAATTCGTTTTGTGGAAATATTTTAAAAAGCTATTTAGGAATTCAAATACGTTTGAATTTCAAATATTGAAAAGTAGTTAGTTAATACTTGAAATAGAGATAGTCCTAAACTAATATAATTATGTCTAATATGATGAAAAAGGTGAGAAAAATAAAGGTAATTAAAAATACATTTGAGGTTAATATTGGGAATATAAACTATTAAATGACGTTAAATTAGTAAACTCAAAATAATTGTAGATAAATTTTTCTAAAGTTACTCAAAAAAAACAAGTTTTACTTGTTTTCATTAAACGGACTTTTAAAGGGGTTGACTTCTACTACAATCCATTTTAATAAATTCACCAAACACCCTTATTTTGTGGAAAAGTAATTCTAGGTTCTAAAAGCCCATTTTGAGGTCCTCAAAAGCCCTCCCAAACATGCCCTTGGTCTGTTGGTCGCGTGATTGTATTTTCTTTAAACAGATAAATATCTGATATATATATAATTACAAATAATAATATATTTATATGCATAATTAAGCCCGAAACTCGGCTCAATGGCCCGTTATGCCGACAATCAAATAATCCCCACAAAGAAAAGGTCCAAAACCCTCCGCATTAAGTGCAAAACAAAAAGAGAACATTTAACTACGATGCAAGGATAAAGAATAATAATAAAAATAAAATCACCGGAAAAATCCCTAAATAAAATCACGCGAATCCGAAAAATCAACGGAAAGTCTGATAAATAAAATAAATAAAAACTCCTAGGTATAAGACCCAACCATGAAACTCATGTCTCATGTCCCCTAAACAACCAAAACAAACGTCTAATACCGAACTAAACTCAAAACACCAACTCCAACACTCGAACCCACTCAACATCACTCAAGAAAACTTAAAATGACAAAAACACACGAGAACTCATAAAAAAAAATTCGGAACGACAAAACCCGTGACTCCACAAACCGAAACAAAACGAAAAAATGAGAAAAATAACGAAACTTTACAATACTCGCACACAAGCTTATCGATAATTTGTCTAAGAGAGAGACATGCCTCTTAGACCAAAAAATCACGCGCTACTTCAAGTCGTCCACCACCTTCATCAAAATTCGAGGACCATGACTCAAATATGACATTGGTAAAATACATTATGGCGAAGGCTATATCAAAAGGGTTTCTCATTGAACGGACTTTTGTGGTTGGGAACTTTGAGGGTCATGAGACGGCGATATGGGGAGTGTTATGCTTTAAGGCGAGAGGGTTGGACGAACTATTTTACCCGAATTCGAACCTCATTGTTAAGCCATTGCACCATGAGTTTTGACTCAATATGGTGGAAGGTGAAATAGGGAGATGGATGGAGACACGATTGAGAGGAAAGAAGATCACGATTATACCTACGGCAATTGGGAAAGTGTGGGGTATCACTCACCTTTGCCCTACCAATCTCCGCGACCAATTTCCACCCCTACTGACACCATTTCCTAAAGTAGATGCAATAGCTCATTGACTAACCAATGATCGGTTTGGGGACAAGAATCGTAGTTATACGATGAATTACCATTATGAGTCAGAGATGTGGTTTGTGGAATCCGTCATTCATTTCCAGGCACACCCACATGACCACAACAATGAACACCGAGGGAAATTCCAGAGAGCCCTTTATGCTTTTGCTAAGGACTATTGGGTTTCTATACCCGAGGTGATCTTTAAAAGTATCTATAAGGCATGGGATGAGATAGTGATTTGGCTATGGTGAGTCATGTGACTTACATTGTTCCGTTCCCGACATTAGCCATGAGCCTAATGAAGATCACGATGTGCGAATTGAAGGAATTTCTCAAAATGCGTACAAACCAAATTCTTTACACTCCCGAGTTGGAATGAAAGGATAACCCGATTACATAAATCAAATGAGGAAAATGAGGTTGCACAACAAGTACCACAAGTGGGTGGACGGACATTAACATTAGTATGCTACTATAAGAGAGAATTTTGAAAGAATAAGAGGGACGGATCGAGTTCCGTGCGCTTAGAGTATTATTAGCACCGAGCCCTGTCTCTGACACACACCACCACAACCTACCTCTGACCAGTAGAGATTGCCCTAATCACGAGCCGTGATCCTTATTTTTTGTATTTCATGCCTTATTTACATGTGTACTTGTTTTCATATATTGCGCTTTCAGTTCATAACATACATGTTGATTGTTTGGACTTGTTTCATTTTAAGTTTGGGGGAGGGAAACACATTTTCAACCAAGTTTTTACTTAGGAAAAGTTGAAACTTTCAAAACATAAACCTTAGATTCACGATTAGGACACGATTCAGGTTAGATTTAGACATTATTCCGAGATCTACTTTGGTCGTTTGTGAATTTTATGCTGGGACCCACTTCGAGTTTACTTGACCTAATGCACACTCCAGGCTATCTTTGGCCATGTTTAGACCTATATTGATAAGATTTTATGTCCTTTCTCAAACTGTGACATGCAAGGAAAGGTTTTGACTTCAAGACGAAGAAAACCCTTCTCAACAAGGATTTCGCCCTCCATAAAAGAGAGGCTTTAACTCTTGAAAACATATAATTGGATAGAGAAGAATATAAAATAATTGGGGTTCAGAGGTTGTGAGCATACTTGAAGAAAGAATACACCGGTGGAGACAAACATAGAATGACACCGTGAGGTTACCGGTGCCAGAGCATATAACAAAGAGAAGATCTGACACTACCATGGAGTCGTGTCTACATCAACGATGGAGTTCACCACAACCATGTTGACATGGTTTAGTTTAATTTATTGCTTTGTAGGAGTAGTATACATGCACAAGTCACACTCAATCTGAAGATAGATTGTAGCTGAACAGGTGGATTGTATCTCTTTGCGGGTTAGGGTTTGCTTGTAGCGATTTTAACCTGATTCACATTCACTGGATTGCCCATTTACAATTGATTAAATAAATATCTATGTTATGGGTTAGTGGTGGCGTCAGTACTACCCTAAAATCTCTATCTATTGATTTACTTCACAACCGATTATCCTAATTATTTATCTTTATTGTTTGTTAATTTAGTCATAACCAAACCAAACAAATCAACTATATCTTCATAATTCAACTGCAGTAATTTAAAGGAGTTAAAAATACGACTTAGTCTCTTGGATTCGATAACCCTATCATAAGCATACTATTCTGTAATTACGATTCGTACGCTTGCGAGAGTTAAAACTAGGTAATAGTTAGGTCACACAATTAATCATTATTTTTGCTAACCTGGAACCTCAATCAAGTGTATCGAGTGGGGAGGGTTTCCAAACTATTCAGTCTTCGGCAACTCAACCAGTTTTTAGGACTCCTAAGCCGCTCATCCATCGTAGTCTACTCGGGGTAGTGTTCGTGCGGTCACACATGCTGCAAGTTTAGCAAGGCGAGGTATCTTTTATCGCTTTACAGTTGTTAGGTGAGGTGTTGACTATTTTTGTAGTGTACGAGGTATCTTTTATCGCTTTAATGTTCCCTTGTATTTGTTTGCTACTTTATGCTTTGCCCTATGTACTTGTTTTATGCTTGTCATCGCGTGGATTTTGCCAATTGTCGGGGTTTTTCCCTTCCCATTTACGCATAATGTAGTTCATGGATTTGTCATGACGGGAGTGCATGGGTATTTAGTTTGGCTTATACCAATTGTTTGTATTTTTTACGTATGTCATTTTTATGGGATTTTGCGACCCTTGTACGTGGGTATGGTTACCTAGGCTTCATGTATGTTCTTACTCGAGGGCTTTTCCCTTGTGAACGGAGGTTGGGCATTACGCGTGATTGATCATGGCCTATACACGGAGTGTCCTTGTGTGATTTTCTTAGGCGTCTGCACTAGACAGCTGTGTGATTTGACTTGATGTGTCCATGGAATGCATGAGCTGTTTGGTCTGGAGTTGAGCCTGGTTGTTTGATTTTGTGAAAGGCATGACTCCGTGTGATTTGTTTCGGCGTGTACATGAGAGGTTGTTGTCCGTTCGGTTGTTTGTGCGTGAGTGTAAATGTACATTCAATGCACATGGTTATTTGTACATTCACCTCTCCTATGTTTTTCATTTGGCTTAGCTTCGGCATTAACGGTTTTGGGTCGCGGGAGGTTGAAGTGGTATCCACTTCGGTTGTCCTACGAGTTGGTAGGTTTGGACGGTTTCGCTTTCCTTTTAGCTAGCCTTTTGGTCAATGAGGTAGCGGTTGCCCTTATAGCTTTGTTTGTGGGTCATTACGACCTTGTGGGCGTCATAGGTTTTTTTTTCCACGTAAGAGAGTGGAGTTTCTTATAGGGCTACTGTAGGGTAGCGGTTGTCTTGCTCGTTAGTTGGTTAGGTCGTGGTCGGGGACCTTATCTTTTCTTGAGGTTCTCCGAGGTATGTTCTCGCGTTAAGGGGTTATGTAAGTTGTTGTCACGACTCTTGGGTCTTGGCCCCAAGGAAGTGTCTCACGATGTGCGCCCATAGAGGCTCTGGTTGAGGCCAGATGTCGTGGAGTGAGACCATTCTTTGGTTAGGTTTGTGTGTGGGTGTAGGCACACTAGGTACGAGTCCTAAGAAGGCTTGTGCCGTAAAACTAGGACGCGGTTCATGTTGTTTGTAGGGTTGTGACCTCAGGTAGTCAAGGTATGCTATGTTGTTGTCTAGGTTGGTTAGTCTGGCCAAAGTAGTTTAGGTGGTGTCCATATCATAGCGTTGGTTACCATGGAAAGTGAGCATGAAGTTTAACCGGATCAACCGAATGTTGTTCACGGACTATGGTGTGTCACGATTTCGAGGACGAAATACCTCAGTAATATAATACCATCGAATCATGCGAAGTTATGAAAGTAAACTTTTCGAATCTTTTAACGCTCTAGAAAGAGAGACAATACTCAATTACTCCTATCTTCAAATTCAGGAGCCCGTACAGAGAAACAAATCTGGGGTAAGATACGACTTTCCCTGGACGAGACAAGTAAACAACTAACAAAGCCTCCTAAGGTGGGGATGATGTAACATCCTGGTATCATTTTTTTTCATTCTTTTTTCGATGAGGGACATTGTGTTTTATTATTTTTATTATTTTGTGAGGGTTTATGTTGCGTTTGTAAGGACGCGGGTATTATTTTTGGATTAGGTTGCGCGTTTTCGCAATTTTTGGTTTTCGATTTTAGGGGGCCTGGGATCGTCTAGTGGGTCTGTGGCACTTTCAATGGACCCGGTGTTCGAGTTTCTCACTCGAAATTAGTTGTTTTTATTATTGGATGTTTATGGATTTTTTGAGTTAGTCAGGGCGAGTTTGGTGGTGTTAAGTGATTATGGGCCACTTAGGGTCGTTTTCGTCATTTCGGCATCAAAGGGGCATCTTTGACTTTCTATCTTTTCCACTCATTTCTCACCACATATATATATATACACACACGCCCCACAAGAGTGGTCGACCCATTTGAGAGAGAGAGAGAGAGAGGAAAAAAAGAGGAAATTTCTCACCAAATTTCTTCATCCAATTTTTCCATATTCGGTCGGGTTTCGGCTTAAAGTCCACTTATCCTCTTTTTCGCCTCATCAAGGGCTTCAGATTGGTACCACTTTTGGGAAGCTTCCCTTTGCTTTGAGGATATTTAGGTTGCGTTTGGTAACGGTTTGGTGTAGTGTTAATTTTTTGTTTTGGTTTGGGTTGGGTTAGATTTGGTTTGGTGTGGTTTTATTTTGGTTCCAAACCATGTTTGGTGCAGATGATTTTGGTGTGAGAAAAAGTGATGCTGAAAACCCAAACCATGTTTGGTAGAGTTGGTATGGGTTAAAATATATTAAAATTAATATTAAAATAAAAATATATTAATATACTAAAATTTATAATATTAAAATATATTTTTATTATATTAATATATTAATATTAATATATTTTAATTTTAATATTAATATTAAAATTTTTAATAATATTATTTTAATATTAATATTAATATAAATTTTAATATTAATATATATTAATATTAAATTTATAATATTAAAATATAAATATTATATTCGGTGCTACAGTGATTCGGGTTGCTACAGTGGAGTGCTACAGTGCTACAGTGTTTTGCTACAGTACTCGCACCATCCAAAACCATCAAAAAGATGGTTCCAAAATCCTTCACAAATTTGGCACCATGGTTTGCTACAGTAACGGTACCATTTTTTGGCACCATTTTACCAAACATGGTTTGGTACCATTTTTTGGCACCAAACCTGTTTACAAAACAGGCCCTTAGGGTTTCCATTATCTACTTTCTCCCCTCCATTTCACCTCTCTAATATCGATTTCAGCTCTTAAACCCAATATTAATGTCGCATAGGAGGCCGAGGGGAATCCATTAATCGACTCGAATTTTCCGAACGGTGTCTTTTTTCGGCGATCAGTTTCCTGAGTTCGTGTTTTGGTCGAGGCGTTGAAAGAAAGTTTGCTGTAGGCTTTGTGGGCATACCTTTGGTGGGATTAGCTTGGGCATCCAGGCATTTCACCATAGGGGTGTGCGGTCTCTTTGTGGGTTTAGGTTTGACTGAGTTAATATTGTTACTTAGGCTTTGTGGGCAAAGTAAATTCTATTTTAGTACTTTATTTTCCTAATCTTGTTAGGAATTATTTTTGGGAAGTTTATATTTAATTTTCTACTCATATTTGTTTTAGGAAGTTTTTATTTACTTTTTTCTATTCCTATTTAGGATTCTGTTTTGGAAAGTTTGTAACGTCCTGGGTTTTACCTATTTTTATGGGTCATTATTTTCGTTTTGTTTTCGGCGTGGGCCGTTGTGTTTTATTATTTTGTGAGGGTTTATGTGTGTCTATAAGGACACGTGTATTCTTTTTGGGTTACGTTGCACATTTTCGCAATTTTTTTATTTTTGGGTTTTGTGGGCTCAGGGGTCGTTTTAGGAGCTTTTGGGGTCTCGGATTAGCGTGAGTGTCATGTGAGACAATGGACTTGACTTAGGGTAGAAGCATGTACCATGGGGAGTTGTTTTCAAGGAAATGAACCGGCAGTAGACGAGACTTGAGGTTGGAGCCGGAGGGATGCGGGGTGCGAATTGTCACTTGTCTCAGTTATTTTGTCATTGTACCATAGATGAATCTCATTTTGCTATCTTTGTCAGTCGCTAGCATGTTAGCCACAGTTTCGGTCATGAATAGTTATTTTAGGCGTCGGGCGCGTTATTGTATTGACGATGTTTAACTCTCTACTTTTATTAAGGCTTGTATGCATATTCATTTATAGCGTCTTGATCTGCCAAAAGTGGTGTTGACCGTTAGATGCAGATTCTTGGGTTAATGCTTGTTAGAGGTGTAGTCATTTGTCGCTCAGTTCGGTACCCGATGCGTTGCTTGTTTTTCCATTTTTCCTTATTCTTGTCGATCTGAGTTCTTGTAGCTTTACAGACCATGTCGTCGGTGTTGGCCTTTTCCTGAGGCATTCCAGGTGTCAACAGGGGGTTGTTTTGTTTGGGGTCACTCGGGAGGTTAGAAAGTAACAATCTCATGTTTTTGTACTGCCCGAAGTTGTTTCTGACCCAGTGGGATCGATCCCATTCTGGATCCTTTCAGGTCAGCAACCTCCCTTCTATTTGGGTCAACCCTTTGACTTTTCGTTCGTTTCTAGCATCCCTTTAGTGTTTTGAGCATATCTTGGACTACAGGATGAGTGGTTGGGTGATTTTAATCGTGTGAATAGCTAATTTATTGAGGATGAGTTAGACTCGGGAATCCTTCAAAACGGATCTTATTTGATCGAATTGTTACCGTTAGACTGGGATGTCTTTCAGTTGGGATTCATTGAGGTCTTTGTATTTTCTTTCCAATTTTCATATCTGTTTCTCATTCCTACGTCAACCTCGGGGTTCATGAATTTCGATTTCGGAGTCTATGCATCTCGGGGCGTGACAAAGTTTCTATTTATTTCTTTTCTTATTCTTATTTGGTAAGTCCTATTTATAGGTGCTAATATAATAGTCTATGATTTATTCTTCACTTTTATATAACAGAAAATCGAGAGTTTCTCTCAATCTCTTCTCGTGGATTCAAGTGTTTTAAAGAATACAGTGTGATTCTTATTTTATCATTCTTGCTTTTATTGATCCGCAACGTCAAAAGTCAATGACTCCTTCTAGAAAGGAGATATAAGTAGAATAACCAATTAAAATCATACAAATTGTCACCAAGGGAAATCATAAAATTTTATCAACAAAAAAAGAAAACGAAATCATAGTTTCCATGTAATAAGAGCAAATGATTCCAAAATTAAAAGGATAGTAGAACCTACCTTCAATAATGTCAGCAAGAATTAGACACCCAGATCTTGGATTGTATTGGTAATTTCATCTGGAAAGTATTTGTAAGTGCATCGTCAGAGTAGGTTTTTCCTCTTTCAGTTTTTCCTAGAAAAAATAAAACTTCTCAGATGAAAATTTCGGTAGCCTATCACCTTCACTACAAAAAGAACACGAAAATTTCCAAAGAAGGAAAAATACTTATCAAATATATAGAATACATGGTATCATATTAAACTATTCTACCGTCTTAACAGTTTTCTTCAAAACGGCAGAAGCACCCTACAATATATAACACCAGAATTATAAACAGCCAGCTTAACCGACCAACAAAAAATAGAATGGTGAAAATAAACGCAATCCTACCTCAAATGGATTTTTTTCATACTCTGAATCAAGGGCACTAAGAAGAGCAGGTTTTACATTTGATAAAAACCCTTTGATTTTTTACGAAAGGAGAATATCTTACAATCCATAAGTCGCCTAAAATGCCTACAAAAAGTTGACACAGAAATTACCTGAACCAACAAACTTATGCAAAACTCCAATGAGCTTAATAGTGGCATTTCTAATGGCATATTGCAAACCAGTATCTTTGCAAAAATTTATCAAAAGCTACAAAAATTATCAAACAAATTCCCTTAAGGTGCATAAACTAGAGTATCACAAATATCTTAAAAATAAAAAATAAATAGATAAAAAAAAAGTATACAATATCGCTTCCAATCAACTTCCCTTCACATCCCTTGTTGATATGATTTTGCCGATCTTCATTTGACTTGTCAATTTGATTAACCCAAACTAAAACTCTCTCAACATGGTTTTTTATCAGAACCATGTCATTACAAATAAATGTTCTTACACCCTCAAACTTGCTCATGATCTTAGAACAAAAGTTTGGGGCTTAGACATGTTATTAGACATGCTATTAAACATATTATAGGAGATGACAGAACCACATCATTGTGGTATGATAATTGGCATCCCCTTGGTGCACCATGTTTGAGGTATCATGAGAGCATGATTGTTGATTCAAGTTTGGGGAAGGATGCAAAGGTTAGTCAGGTTATTGATCAAGGTAGATGGCACTTCCCAACAGCTAACACCATGGAATGGAAGAATTTTAGGGAAAATTTTCCTTCGGATATGCAAACTCATGTTAACAAAGATGATAAGATTATATGGGTACCAACAACAGGTTCTTTTACTATCAAGTCTACTTGGGACATGCTAAGATATAGGAAGGATGAAGTAGACTGGTTTGAGATTGTATGGTTCAATAATTGTATTCCTAAGCATGCAGTCCTCTTGTGGATGGTTATTCAGGGAAGAATAAGAACCAAACTCTTCCAAATGTCTATTGGAGTCTTGGACAAAGCTAAATGTATTTTTTGTACGCATGCAAATGAGGATCGAGATCATTTATTTTTTCATTGGAGCTTTATAAAGAGATTATGGCAAAGTATTACAGTAATGGGTGCTATGACTTGGCCTGATTGTGAATGGAATGGCATTATTCATTCGGCAAAAAATAATTTAAAAGGTAAATCTTTCCTCTCTGTCATTAATAAACTTGCATTGGCAGCTAAGCTACTGTTTATGAAATATGGGTTGAGATAAACAATAGAATTTTCAATGAGTATAGATCTTGTGAAGATATGTATAAGAAGATTGCACAAAAATGTTAGATATGTGGTGATTGTAGGGAGTAGAGCTAAATTGGTGGATCAAAGTAAAGATCCTAGCACGGTGTTGTTAAGGCCTAAAAGAGGTACTTTTGTTAACTACCATGTTAAAGGGATTTTATCATAATTTTCCATGATGTTTGCATTCTGGAACATTAGAGGATTAAATAATCCTCAGAAACAAAGTGAGAATAAATTATCTCTTATTTATATTATAGAGATTAGAGTTAAAGAGCAAAATAGATATGGTATTTTTCAAAAGATGCTGGGGGATTGGGGTTTAATATCTAATTATGATCATGCGACAAATGGTAGAATTTGGTAAGCTTGGAATAAAGCTGAGTTGGAGGCTACTGAGCTTTTTAAATCTGATCAGATGGTGTTATGCTCTATTAAGGGTGTGAGCATTAATTACGTGGTAGGATGTGTTTATGGTGATAATGATTGATTTAAAAGAAGGAAATTATGGCATAATATGGAGTATTTGGCTTGTCACGCCCCGAATTCCTAGGACTCCGAAACCCGAGCCTAAGAGCTAAGGGAGTGATTGTGAAAATAAAAAGAAACGAGAACCAAAAGACATTCAGTCATCAAACACCCACAAAGGGTTGCAATGAATGCCCAGATACCATACTGTCACGCCCCTAAAGGGTGACGCAAACCAATCGACTACTAGAGTCAACAATAACAAAGAGGTACATGGAATAACAATAAGAATATACTCCATGCCAACACGAATACTAGAAACACAAGAATATCATCAGATACCAACAGACACGCTCCTAAATCCCTAAGACTCCCGAACTGGGACATCCAAGGAATCCAAGATGTGATCCTTAATACGAATGACCAACTAAGACATCATTAACCAAGAAAACACATGGGTTAATGATAGAAATGGTATATTCCATACCCAAATGACTAATAAAACTAAGCAGCGGAATCTAACGAAAATCCGGCAAAGTTTCATTTGTAAATGGAACATCCGGACAACCAAACACAACACAATAACCTGCCCAAAACAATTCAATAATCACAATGGCTTCCAAGCCCCACATTCATCAATCCTACTAGAGCCGAGGTAGTGGAAAGAAACCAAAACCCCTCCAAACCCTCTAAACTCAACAGAGCCACAAATGCTCGAATAGGAATACAAGAAATGCACCTAGCTGTGCAAAATAAATACAATAACTATCAGAAAGAATAAATACAGGAACTAAAGGATACATCAACAGGGATATGCCAACAGACTGGCTCCCAAAAGAGAATACATAACAATCCCATAACAATGGGTAGAGAAACTGAAAGCGGATACCTATCGTCCCCAAACCCAGTCGTGCTGCAACCGTAACCGCATCACCCAACGCAACTCCAAAACCTGTAACAAGGAAACAAAAGAAAGCTGTCGTTGCACTGCATCCTGCTCATAGCCGTATGTTTCCTGCAACCTGGCGTGGAATACCAGGGGGCGAATGAAATTCCCCTGTGAGCAAATAAGCTCAATGGGAAAAGATACTCTAACTACCACATCCTATGGCAGTTTAGGTAATGCTAAACTATCTAGCAAGATATATATATAGCCCAACTAATCTCATCCATGCAAAACTCAAGGCACGCTCATATACTACCGTACGTAAGTATATAACGGGAATACATATATATACATATATATATATACAGGTATACATGTATAAGTATGCAACCTGAGTCTACAAGGTACAACTACGACTCATCTCAAATCATCAACATATATAAGTATGCAACCTGAGTTTAAGTACCAAAACCGGTAGTCTACACTACTCTCATCAACATATACTAAGTGCACAACTCCTGAGTCAAACCTCACAAATCATCAATTACTCACAACACAAATCAGAAGATCCAATAGAGGAGATCACACTCACCTCTAATATCCACAGGAAACAAAATCCACCACTAGTACCAAGGAAGGCTCAAATCCCACACCCCGATAACACAGGAAGGAAAATACCCACGTCCTTGCGTACTAACACAACCATCATCAATATATATATATATAACAAACCTCATTCCATTTCTAGAGAAAATACACCTCTCAAGTACTGGGTCACCTCAATTATATCACTTCCTCAATACCATGAATCACATCACCACATTAACCTCATAACACTATCATCAATGGGTCAATCACATCACTAACACTCTCACTGTAGGTGAGGAAAACCACACAATCAAGTCACTATGAGTAGACGAACTCAACTCACGAGAACGACCACCTAAAGGTCACCAAAACAAGGCAAAGGGAAAGAATTCCCAATGCTAACCAACAACTAACCAAGACAACAACGTCAAGGTTAAGAATACCCGAACAAGGAAGAACACCACAAGTGAACAAGGAAAGAACACCAAGAAGGAACAAGGAAACCAAAAACGAATGGCCGAGAGTGGAAGTAATAAAAAGATGAATCCCAGAGATTCAATAGTTTTTAAGAAAAAGGTTTTCAAACTCGAACCAATCCTTTTGGTATCCATGCCCCTAACGTAAGAAAAACTCATATCACCTAGGTGGTGATACCAACAACCCAGAAAAGGGAAAGGCAACACTATATGTGTGCACTGAACAACAACAAGCCTCAATCCGAGACTTAAGCATGATAGGAAAACAAAGGTGAAACAATGGAACACCTTTCAAAACTCTACAAGATGAGATATTGAGAAAGAAGTCTCGAAATCTCAGAATCCCAAGAAAATAATAAAATGGTTTTACTTTTACGAACCACATAGTAAAAATGACCGTCTTGCCCCCGGTCTCCGTCAGTCGCCATCACAGGCTTTTAAAAGTTGAAAATCTTTTCAAGAAAGATCCTAAGATCATTTTATAAAGTAGTCGTCATCACAGGCTTTTAAAAGTTGAAAATCTTTTCAAGAAAGATCCTAAGATCATTTTATAAAGTATTAAAACTTTTCATTTCTACGGGGGTAGGCGAAAACGGGTTTTTCCTTTTAAATACAAGGAGTTTAGAAAACACCGTTTTCGAAACAGTCAAATAAGAAGGAACACAACTACAAGGATTCCTATAATGTCCCGAAAGGACAATGAAGGAATAACAATACGTTGGACTCACGGAAGACAACCATCCGTTTCCAACTCCACGAAATCAATGACACCACGAGGAAGAGGTTCGGCACCACACCGTAACTGACGACTCAAGGAATAACATACAAGTCAACAACCACGTACTAGTGTACAGAACACGGTACAAGAAATGCTTAGGGGAATGAACCAAGCATAAGAACCAAGACTATCAGACTACAGTACCTCGAATACTTAATGAATCCCTTAATCATAACCTCTCCTCATCAATCAAAATCTCACACAACTCATCACTCACCTTCTCTAAGGCCTCAATTATCAATTGACACAAAAATCATCCCTAACCTCAAATCTCCAAAAGAGTTCACACATCTAACCACGATTACAAAACAATTACCTGCCTTCTCTAAGGCATCGACTCTCAACTGATACTAACATCAATCTCGGATCTCAAATCTCTAAAGATATCACACAACTAACTACAACCACAAAACAATTAACAGTCCTCTCTAAGGCCACAAATCAAAATCAACTCCACAATCCACCACTAGCCTCAACTACTCACAAAGATTACTACGTCAATACACTTAACCTCCCCTACGAGCACAAGGTATACAACACAAGTATAAGGATATACGCCTCGTTTGTACTTTAATAATTACTGCTTTTAATTCCCGTTTTCACATTTATCACTTTCAACTGAGCATTTTATAAAATGAATTCATTTTGCATATTCATAAATAATCATGCTCCAACATATATATATACATATCAATAAATCACATGATGATATGCAACGCACCGTACTCACAGACCGCCTGTGGTACACACACACAAAAACACACCCTACCAAAGGGTCCTGGATCATTCTCCACCATTCCCCTAAGTCTGCAGGCTCACTAGGGAATGTGGACTCATCGAACCGTACATCCCAAGTGCTTTTGACACTTACACTTTTAATCGGGAAGACGTGCACCACGACTCAAGTCGAGCAAATAGGGCCTTGGACTACGTGTCCTCCCCCTATCGTCTCAGTTTCTCAGAAGATTAGTTCCGCGGGAAGCGAGAAGCACCCTCTGGCCAGTTGTTTCGATGATCCAAACACAAACGTCTACTCGTGTCCCACGCACAAAGGAAGTAGACCACACCAAATGAATCTCTCTGCAAATGGTGAAATCATGCACTACATACACCAACACCCATGTCTCACAATACATGGTGTACACAAATAAATCATGTCCAACATAAATATGTCATGCATCATATTTATGAAAATACCCACATGGTAATATATAAATCTCAAAATCTCTGTACATGCTTTTAAAAATATAATAAAGCATTTAGATCGTGAGAAAATAGATTCATGTTCTAAACAATATATTTTCTTTAATTCTTTAGAAAATATTTCAATTTTAATTAACATATCTTTTTAAAATAATTTAAACAGGTCATCCACGTAATAAAAGGGGACCTAGAATAGCGTCTAAGTCTCTCACGTCCAACGTTTACAAAATCTTCTAGCTCATTTAATTCTCAAGGAAATTTCTAAGCCGCATATTCCTATTCAATTAAAATAGGAATTAATATAATCACATAGGAAATAATTTAATTAATTTTCTTAAATTAATCCCTAAGTCCAATTCCGATTCTAAACGAATTATAGATATTTAAATTAACGAATTAAAATATCTATATTAAATTAAATAAGGGTTTTACACCCCTAAACTACTTCAATAATGCGGAGTGAGAAATATAATTTCCCACCTAATTATACGTTACCGAACAGCTCGAAACAGCACAGTACCGGCGCCCGAATATGAAGCCCGCCGACCAAAATCGTCCAAAAACTATTTCGAATATATCGAAATGTCTGTCTCGACAACCTATACGATATATATGAAGCCCATTAATAATCGGTTAATTAATTGGGTTAAATCTAAAATACCCCAAACGAAAACTATAACCTATAAATGCGATTTCCGGGCAAACCATTCAACGTAAATTCACGAAATTAATATATGACGAATACTACGTAGGTACGAAACTACTCACCGAAAATCGGCTCAAACCGATCACCGGAAGGTCGCCGAAAAAATGGTCGAAGCCTAGCCGGAGTCGCCCCTGTCGAACGACTGCTCCGCCCCTGCTGCGTGAACCAGCCGCAGCTACTCGCCTCTGCGCCGCCGTCTATCTCAACGGCAACCATCACAGCTCGCCGTCGTCAACCCAACAAGCCCTCACCGTCATCGCACCGCCAGTGCCGCTGCTACAGCTGCAGCGAACCAGTCGCCTCCAGCCGACCCCACTCTCCCTCCGATTCTCTCTCTCAAGCTGCCGACAATAATGGAGGGTGATCGCCGCTCAATGGAGAAGAGAAAGAGGTTGCGTGTGAAGGAGAGGATGAAGCAGAGTGTAGTCGTCCATCAGCAATGGGGAAGCAGGTCTGTGGTAGCAGGTGAGGAGAAAGGTAACTTATACGCATATACATATATATATGCTTTAATCACACAACTAACCCTCGAGTTATCCTTAATCGCGAAATGACCCCAACACAATATATATATAATTACAATTAAATATATATATATATATACAGTGAACCCCAATAATTATCGGGAACGTCCAAACATAATCTCGTAAGCCCGAAATAATAACGGGACGTCCAATTAATTATACCGGGTTAGAAACCCAAACGTCGGAACACTAAAACAAGCCCGATTAATTACAACGTGTCGTCGTCCAGTTGAAGCACTAATCATTAAACGTCGAATAAACTAACGTCGAAACGAGACTGTGTAATTGACAACAAGAATCCGCATAGTCGTCAAAGAAAAACCGTAAAGTCATCCAGTCGACTTTAAACTTAACGCGAAAAATTTACAGGTATCAAATACCAAGAATAAATAATACGTCATGAACAAGTGACATCATTACCGAAATTAAATTAGAATTAATTTCAGTAAAAAGAGAAAGTAACACGGGGTGTTACATGGCTCAAAAGTTTCAAGGGGTTCCATTTTTACTTGCTAGAGATTTTAATATAATTAGATTTCAGTATGAGAAGGTGGGTGGGGGTATTTGCTCACGATAGTGCTAAGGAGTTGGATATTTGCATGGAAAATTTTGAACTTGAGGATATCAAGTTTAGTGGAGTAAAATATACTTGGAATAACTCTTCCTGTTTTGAGAAATTAGATAGAGCAATTGTAAATGAGAGCTGGAACAAAGACTATTCAAGTGCAAAAGCTATATCAAGCCTAGAGGGGTGTCTGATCATTCATTGTTCTTGATTAAAACTAATGTGGAAATTAGGAAGGTAAATAGTACTTTCAAATTTAATAATCATCTTGTTCAACATCCTGAATTTTTTGATTTTGTAAAGTCAGTTTGGAAGCAATCAGTTGAGGGTGCTCCTATGTTTAGGGTTGTGCAGAAATTGAAATGCTTGAAGATTGAGTTGAAAAAGTTGAACAGAAAGTCTTATAATGATCTCTCGAAACAAGTTAAGGAGAAAAGGGAGTTGTTAAAATCCCTTCAGCAAGCTGTGGATAATGATCCATTGAATGAGGGTTTGCAACTAGAGGAAATGAGCTGTTTTACAAATTATATGCATCTTTTGGAGGCAGAAGAAAGTTTGCCTAAACAACATTCAAGGATTGAGTGGCTACAATTGGGAGATAGAAATACTGCTTATTCTCACAAAGTGGCTTCCATGAGGAGAAAGCAGAACAAAATTACTAGCGTTACTGATGAGGAAAACAAGAGATTGGATGAACCTGATTTGATCATTCATGAAATTACTAAGCTCTACAAGAATCTGTTGCGAGCAACTGAGAAAGTAGAAATTACAGATTTGAGTGCCTATGTTAAGCCTATTTCTGAAGTTCAGTATCAACAAATGCAAATGCCTATTACAGAGGAGGAAATTAAAAGGACTACGTTTTCAATGAAGGATGGGAAAGCTCCAAGGTGTGATGGGTATAATGCTATGTTTTCCAAACAAACATGGCACATAATTGGGGAGGATATTACACGAGAAATCAGATCATTTTTCAACACTGGAAAGCTTCTCAAAGAGGTATATAGCAATGTTCCTAAAGTTATAGATCCTATAAAAGTTGGTGATTATAGGCCTCTTTCAGTGTGCACAACAATCTATAAATACATTGCTAAGATAATTGCAAATAGGTTGAAAGGGTGATTACCAGAGTATATTAGTCCTAATCAAGGAGCATTTGTTGCTGGTAGAGACATTGGAGATAATATTCTCTTGGTTCAAGAGCTGGTTAGAAATTATCATAAGGATGAGGAAATAGATAGGTTGGCTATGAAAGTGGATTTAAGAAAAGCCTATGATACAGTGTCTTGGGACTTTACGAAGGCAGTCTTAGAAGCTTTTAAACTTCCTCAAAATATGGTGGATTGGATTTATACTTGTATCTCCACCCCTCAGTTTTTTATCAATATAAATGGGGATTTAGAGGACTACGAATATGGTGGAATGGATTTATACTTGTATCTCCACCCCTCGGTTTTCGATCAATATAAATGGGGCTTTAGAGGACTACTTTCCAAGTAGTAGGGGTCTGAGACAAGGGGACCCCCTGTCCCCCTATCTATTTGTGATGGGAATGGAAGTCTTTGCTAGCATCTTGAATAATAGAAGAAGTGATGAATTTGATTTTCATTGGAAGTGTGGGGAGTTGAACATTCAAAGTTTATTATTTACTAATGATTTAATTCTTTTCTCCAAAGGTGATTGTAATTCTGTGAGTCGTATAATGAAATCTCTTGAGTTCTTCAACTTTATATTTGGTTTGTTCCCAAACAAAGATAAAAGAGTATTTTTCACTTTTGGAATTCAAAGCAATATAGTGCAAGACATTGAAAGAAGATCTGGGTTTCAGCATAGTTGTCTTCCTATGAAATACTTGGGATTTCCACTTTAGTCTGCTAAGCTTAAGACTCAAGATTGTGAGGTGCTAATAAAGAAAGTTACTAGTAAGTTCACTTCCTGGACTAGTAAATTATTGTCTTTTACTGGCAGGGTTCAATTGATAAAATCAATCATATTCGTTGTTCAATTTTATTGGGCTTCAATGTTTATGCTTCCTAAAGTTGTGATGAAGGAAATCAACAAGATCATGAGAATGTTTCTGTGGAAATGAGCTACAATGTGTAAAGGAGGCAACAATATTGCATTGAGTGATATATGTATTCCAACTGATGAAGGAGATGGAAGAAGTTGTTTTCTTTTATGGAATTTTTGGCTTTTAAAGACCTCTAGAGAGTGCACTTGGAGATGGAAGAAGTTGTTTTCTTTAAGGGATATAGCTAGACCTCAGATAAAATATGTGGTTGGGAATGGTAAAGAGATATCTCTCTGGTTTGATAATTGGGCTCCTATTGGTCCTTTATATCTTCACTATCATGACAGGATGATAACTAATTCAAGGTTGGGGAGAGATGCATAGGTTGAGAAGATTGTGAGAGGCCAGAATTAGAATTTTCCTAGTGCAAACACATTAGAATGGATGGATAGGGATTTCCAATTGATCTTAAACCTGATGATAGCAGAAATGATAAAATGGTTTGGAAGCCTACAAATAGTAAGTTCACAATCAAATCTGCTTGGGGTGTAATTCGGCATAGAAAGGAAAAAGTCCCTCGGGATGACATTGTGTGGTTTCCTAAAGCTGTCCCTAAAATGGCCTTTGTGTTGTGGCTGATGATTTTGAATAGACTGAAAACAAAGCACTTCTTAATGTCAATTGGGATATTAGAGCATGGTGAATGTTCATTCTGTCATCACATTATTGAATATAGAAGCCATTTGTTTTTTCATTGCAGTTATACTAATAGAATGTGAATTGGCCTACTGGGGACTGGGATACAATCTTTCAATGGATGGTGCAAGCTTTGCATGGTAAGTCTTTCCTCTTTTCTGTAAATAAGTTGCTACTAGCTGCTACAGTTTATGAAATATGGTTGGAAATAAATAGGAGAATTTTCTCATCTCAATATCAATCAGTGGAGGATTTAAATGCTAAGATTATTCAAGCTGTGAGGGATGCATTGATCAATGTTCACAATGTAGAGAAAAATGCAACCAATGTATGGTTGGCGAATGAATGGAGTTTACCTTAATCAATTTTTGAGAAAAAGTAGGGGTTTTGAGTTACTTCTACTGCTGAGCTGGTGGTTTGGAGTTGTTTATATAAGAATTTTATCTGGGTTGGAAGTGAATCTGATGTTTTTATATTGCTTCATATGTATAATTTGGGTATGTTGTGGAATACTACATTTGGAATGCTGCAATTACAAGTGGGTGCAGGTTTTCTAGTTTGTCTTTTACCCCTTATTGATCTCTAAAACTGAGTGTGCTTGTATGGGCTGGCTTAAGAGTAAATTTATTGATTCAGAACAGTTTTTGGGTAGTTTTATTAGGGATCTGAGGTTGCTTAGGCTCTATGTTGTTTGTCTTTATTCCAATTTTTGGTTATATATGAATATGAGATGGATCCTACTGGGAGCAACAAAAGCTAGTTGGTACAGAGTTTCTGAAGGGTGCAGATCTCTTATTGTAAGTTGCTTGTATGGACAGATTGGAAGGTGGTTATTTGCGTTCACGTATTTGTTTATGGGTTGGTTTGATCACATTATTTAGGATGCTATTGTTTTTTATTGCTTGGTAGTGGTGCAGTTTCTACCTATATTATGCTGAGGTAAATGAGAAGATGGCAGTGTACGTGGAGTTTATGTCATATTTTGAATGTTTTGTCTCTTCGGGTGTATTATGATGGGATTCATGTCAACTATTTTCAGTATGAATTGTTGATTAGGGTATGGTTTTTAGATATTTGGGGGATATGGGGTTTTCACATATTTGTATCCACGGGGTATGCCACGTGATGAATATCTTGTAATGGCTGTTGTGCCTTTTGTTTTTATATATAAAATCGAAAATGCTTGACTTTCAAAAAAATAATAATAATAATAATTGGAGGAAGTTAAAATGAAAGGCATTTGAGCTTCAAATATAAGAATAGTTACTAAAGTTAGGATCGGATGTCTACGGACAGGTTAGACTGGAGGTACAGGATGGATTTTAACTAACTTCTTAACTAATTCATCTAAAGTTGTCCAACCCATATTGAGCCCAGAATACTTGTTAGTTGTTATCCATATTCCAGCTACTATCCCTGAAAATCCTGCAATCTGGAACTTATAAAATCAAGGAAATACCAACATTTTCAGTCCCTAAAACCAACAAACATTATTCAAACTTTTAAAACCCAAACCTACAGTCTTTCTGTAGCTAACCGCTTACCAAACACCGACTATAGGCTTCCTAGTATCGTACAACACCAACATGCCACAACTTAAAAGCCAACACAACTCTAGTTGCCAAATTTAAAATAATAGCACATCAATGCCCATGCCAAAAGAATATTAGATTTTTCCATCCAGGTAGATTTTCATGCCCAACAGTGATTTTGACATGGTGTGCTATTGATTAGAAAATTGATTGCTATCTAAGGTGCTTAGTTTGATACTGAATATGATAATAATAAATGAAAGGCATTCTGCACATTTGATGTTAGAAAGGGGAGTGGGGAGGATAGATGGAAGTGTCTTTTACCTGCAAATTTGAAATGCAGCCATAGGTGTCGAACCCAACCTTGCAGCCATTAATGCTGCTAAGATCACACAAATAGTCGCTGCTATTAATCTCATTAATAACAGAAAACCCGAGTACAAACACTGAAAAAGAAAAGCCACCGAAGAGAAAATGAGACAAGGTGTTATGTAATATTGCTTTTAAAGTAAATCAGGTAGACAGCAAGCATGAATTAGCTCAAAATAATAAATTTTGTACATCACCTATTTCAGATGTTTCGTATATGACTCACTAACTAAGTTCTTCTATAATCGCCACAATTTTGTACACCCCCTTCATTTATTACAATGTGTTGCACTTTCTCTCCACTCACTTGGCATCGTGTCTTGTTCTAGGATGAAGATAAATTACTTTGTTAGCCATTCGGTTCCTACATTTGTTCAAACTTCTATGCAAAGTTATTTGGGTCTACTACTTTATTACTATTACTACCATCTTCTTGAATGTGACCTCTACCTCTTTGTCAATAATGTTGTTTATCATTCCTATGTTAAATTCACTTCCTTCTACTTATTCTATAAGGTATTTCTCATTTTATTGATTTAAGAAATAGTTATTCCACCTAGTGATGAATCCTCTCTTGGTCCTTGGATAGTTTCTTTACTCCTTGGACGTGCTCCCCATTTGAGTGCTCTTCCCATAAAATTCTCTTATTTAAAAAAATAAAAACTATTTAAGAGATCCCCTGTTGTGACATATTTTACTATCCATCTCCTCAAACATCTACTTTGGTTAAGGTTTACATCTCAACTACTTTGGTCTTGGTTCTAGTTGATTATAGGGGATTCTAGTGCCTTCCCTTATTTTGAATTTCAAATTGTTGTTTTGCTTAGCCGTCCTTTTGTAACTGGAAATGTGTTTCCCGTTTGAACACTTTTTATAAACTTCTTTATAACTAAAAAAAATTATAAATACTTAAACTCCCTCTTTTGTGCCAAGTTTTACATATAAGACATCTAATAAACTTTGTTAAATCACTTACAGTCTTCTTTGTTTCCGATTAAAGTTTATTATATGCGCCAAAGTCTTCAAGTAATTTATTTTTTTGCCTAGTAAAGCTTTTTCTCTAGTTTTTAAGTTATTTGTTGCATTTCCTCACTCCACCACCATGTCTCTTTCTTTTGCATTACTCCGAATTAATGCCGTTTTAAAACACAACTTTTACGTCATCATTCAAATCCCATTGTTTTTCCTTCCAGCCTTCAAATACAATTAGTTTACTACATTTTCACTGTTCCTTGTTAATGTTTCCATTAGCATATAAGGCACCTTCACAATGCAGTTGACACAATGGATCTCCTCCCTTCACACATTAACATCTAAATAGTTATTAGATATGCTATTTGGTTAAGTGGTTACAAATGCAAGAATTAAACAATGGACAAGAGGCATTTTGATTCCAAAAAGGAAAGACACATATTTAAACAATAACCTTTTTATATATCAATGAGGCATAATCTCCCACTATGTTTGTATCATGATTCACTAATACACAAGTATTTGAAGATTCATGATTCTTCTCTCCTTAGCATACTTATACTGTAAACAACCAGCCGTAGACAGCAGATAAATAATTACAACCATTTGATCCATTAGAAACTTAATTATTTAATTTCAATTACCCTTTAATTTTAATTATCACTAACGGCCTTCTATTTTCTCTTGTTGAAATATAGAAAGCCCCAAATTTGGGGCTTGGGAATGTTTTAGAAATAGGAATGTGGAAGTGGACTGGTACCAGATTGTGTGGTTTAATGAAGCAATCCCTCGGCATGCTTTTATATTGTTGCTAACTCATGATAGGCTTCCTACTCAGAGTAGACTAATTCATATGGGCATGCAAGTGAGAGAGGAATGATCATTCTGTGGTTTGCATATTGAGAACAGAAATCATACATTCTTTGAATGTACATTTTCTCAAGAAGTGGTGGAGGGTATTAGTCAGACTAGTGGTCTAATGTGGCAGGATAGCTCGTGGCCTGGTGTTCTAAATTGGTGTATTCAGAACCTTCAAGGGAGATCTCTTAAAAACTTACTGACTAAATTGTGCCTTGTAGGTTGTATATGTTTTGTGGAATGAAAGAAATAAGAGGTTGTTTGCTGGAGAGTTCATAACAAGTCAACATCTTCAGAAAGAGATTGTAGAAACAGATAAATACAGGGCATTATCTCTACAAAATTTTAAAAAGAATGCTATTAATGTTTCTGTGGCTGATCAGTGGGGCTTGCCTCCAACAATTTTTGCAAGTTAATATGAGGTTAAACCTTGTTTACTCTGATTCAATTGGTGGAACTCTATATTCAGGTGATGTCAGGATTTGTGTGATGCTCTATTGTGTAGTTCTATTGATTTGGGTGACAAATAATTCTGATCTAATGCAGTATATGGGCATTGATAGGCCTAGTATGGCTTGCAATAATCTGGTTTGTATTTGTGTTGTGTTATGCTGGTCTTGTTCCTAAGGAGTTATCACTAGGGGATGTGCTTATTGATAGTAGTATTGGGGCTGCTATATCCTGCTATATGAATAAGGCTATTACTCGGTGTTTGAAGATCATTGGTTAGTTTACTGATGTACTGGTATTGGATGCAATTTAATATGGGTAAATATAATTGTTGGGTTGTTTGCTATGAACTCTTGTTGGTTGCATTTGTTATTTTGGGAATGTCTTCAGGGGGTCTGGTTGAAGTGCAGTATTATCTATCATGGAAGACTTGGTTGTATTCACATAGTTAGTGTGATGAATGATGGGATGCTGGATTTTCTCTGGGGGAGGCCATTTCTAAAGACTAGTCTCAGTAGCTATATTGCCAGTCATATTCTGATGTGGGTCTCTTTGTGCTCAAACTTTGTAATAGATTGGTATTTTGAGCTTGTAAATTTTGCTAAGTGGCTTTTACTAGTATGGTGGACATGGGGATTCCATATTCCCAAGATTTGTAATACCAGGGGTAAATCCTTTGTAGTTTGTATAAGGCTTTGGTAATACCAGGGGTAAATCCTTTGTAGTTTGTATAAGGCTTTGGCCTTCATTTCTTCTATAAAATGCTGACTTAAAAAAAAAAAAAAGGGAATTGAGAATTTTTCTCTTATTACATGGTAACGATAGCTCAAACAGGCCATCAAATTTTCTAGATAGTGCCTTTGTACTTGATAATTATTGAATGACTCCATATATTATTAACTTTTAAATTTATAGGAGATGCATTTTTCCCACATCCTATCTATGTTGAAGCACCATGATCATCTCCAGAAAGCAGGGGGGAAGTTTATATGAAAATAGGAACATTTAATGTAAATGGAAAATATATTTTTAAGTTGTGCAGCTAAGTGTGACTTACTTGATACTCTCCAGCTTCTTCAACACCCACACTATACCTTTCATATGAATCCGTGGGATGAAAATTGAATATAAAAACCCTAAAATCAAATTTAGACAATTAAGTTTAGTTCAATATGATACAACCCACTTGTAGGCATTTTGACAAACAAGTAACAGATGCAACATGAGAGAGAACAAATAAAAGTATGAATTGACTGAAATTGAAATGCACAAGAGTAATGAAAAGACTTACAGCGAAAAGCCTTTTTGAACAAAGGGTATGAGCCTTACGCCAACAAAATGAATGCCCAGTTATCAAATATCAAGCTTATTCCTACAAAACACCACAAACCCTCAAGGTTTCATGCCGCCGCAAATATAAATTTTCTTAAAGAGAGAAAAACAACATATTGTCAACATTAAAAAGAAAAGACAAAATACAATCAGGATGTTGTCTATGTCAGTTAAAACGTAAAGCTAGCTCTAACCATGCAAAATGATTGAATACCAATTCCAGTTGGCTGAATTCGCCTATTGGCCTCTTCCAATATTTTGTCAAGAGCTTCAATAGGGTCCAAAGGAATCTGATGTACAATGATACAACAAGTAAAAGAGGGTGAGTTGTCAGGCATTAAAAATTGTAACACCCACAAGACTATAATAAGAGCAAATCATGTATATACTAAGATAGACCAGACCTTCCAATAAAGACTTTCCAGGCCCTTTAGACGGGCATGTGTGATATTGCCACTAATATCTTCGCGTGGAAGGCTATCTAGACCACCACCCAATGAAACAGATGTGGATTCTACTATCTTGACAGTTTTCTTCAGAACTGCAGAAGCACCCTGAAATACATAACACCAGAATTATAAACAGCTAACTTAACCGACCAACAAAAAATAGAGTGGTGAAAATAAACGCAATCCTACATCAAATGGATTTTTTTCATACTCTGCATCAAGGGCATTAAGAAAAGCAGGTTTTACATTTGATAAAAACCCTTTGATTTTCTGCGAAAGGAGAATATCTTACAACCCATAAGTCGGCTAAAATGCATACAAAACTTTGACACAGAAATTACCTGAACCAACAAACTTATGCAAAACTACAATGAGCTTAATAATGGCATTTCTAGTAGCAGATTACAAACCCGTATCTTTGAAAATTTTTATCAAAAGCTATAAAAATTATCAAAAAAATTCCCTTAAGGTACATAAACTAGAGTATAACATATATCTTAAAAATAAAAAATAAATAGATAAAAAGTAAAGTAATATGCAATGCGTTTCCAATCAACTTCCCTTCACATCCCTTATTGATATGACACATTTGTCGATCTTCATTTGACTTGTCAATTTGATTAACCCAAACTAAAACTCTCAACATGATTTTTTTATCAGAATCATGCTATTACAAATAAATGTTCTTACAATCTCCCCCTTGTCATTTCTGAGACAAAACCATGTTTATCCTCACAAAAAACAAAATAAAATATATACCTATGAACACACATAGATAGATTTTTTCTTTGAACTCATGACGATCTTCCAATCCTGCAATCACAACACTTAAACAAACATACCTGTGAAAAGCAAGTGTGGAAAACAACTAGCAGGTATAATCAATATTAAATGATCATAAACAAAATGAACAATATCAACATGAATCAAAATAGTCGTTAATCAATAACAAATAATTCTCCCTCTCAATTAAATACTTCAAAATAATCACTCCCCCTTACTAAATACTTCTCCCCCTTTTTTGTCACTGAAATGACAAGGAATTAAATCACAATAAAAATAGTCAAGAGAGAATAAACAAAGTGCAAATCATGGAAAAATATACGGGAAGACCAGAGAATCTAAGCAAAACTTATATTAAAACATAGAATTCTAAAAAATATATCCAAATTCTCAAGTAACAAAAATCTGTAGGATGCATGAACTTAATACTAATGCGTGAATGCAAAATGCTCAAACCAAGAAAAATATATATTTTTATTCTTAAAAACATGTGAGCAGGACAGTAGAGACAATGAGTTAATCATTAACTAATCACGTTCGCATATTTGACTTAGCTATTATACAAACGGTAGTGAAGAAAATCAACACACATACCTTGTAGTTATAAGCAGTCACAAGGCAAGCTTTACATAGCATTTGCAAATATGAAAAATATTCAGGTGCGAGCAAACAACTAAGATGAAAGCAATACTTACTAATTCTAATAATCTCCTCACTAACCGTGATGATAGTTTAGTCCAAAACCTAAGCTAAAAGTCAAATATTTAACTCGGAGCTTATACTTAACTATTTCATTCTCCCCTTTTGTTTCTCCCCTTTTTACGCGAACACTCGATGCTTGCTGAGGCAAAGAGGTCCGGTTACTCGGATTGAAAAATTGAGATAATCACGTCCGCCTTTTTACCCGAATACTCAATACTTGCTGAGGTACTGAGACCCGGTTACTCAGCAGACGGACCATTGCTCTAAGGGGTTTTAAATAGACATTCATATACTTCATTATTTCATTCTCCCCTTTTGTTTCTCCCCTTTTTACGCGAACACTCGATGCTTGCTGAGGCAAAGAGGTCCGGTTACTCGGATTGAAAAATTGAGATAATCACGTCCGCCTTTTTACGCGAATACTCAATACTTGCTGAGGTACTGAGACCCGGTTACTCAGCAGACGGACCATTGCTCTAAGGGGTTTTAAATAGACATTCATATACTTCATTATTTCATTCTCCCCTTTTGTTTCTCCCATTTTTACGCGAACACTCGATGCTTGCTGAGGCAAAGAGGTCCAGTTACTCGGATTGAAAAATTGAGATAATCACGTCCGCCTTTTTACGGGAATACTCAATACTTGCTGAGATACTGAGACCCGGTTACTCAGCAGACGGACCATTGCTCTAAGGGGTTTTAAATAGACATTCATATACTTCATTATTTCATTCTCCCCTTTTGTTTCTCCCCTTTTTACGCGAACACTCGATGCTTGCTGAGGCAAAGAGGTCCGGTTACTCGGATTGAAAAATTGAGATAATCACGTCCACCTTTTTACGGGAATACTCAATACTTGCTGAGGTACTGAGACCCGGTTACGCAAATACTCAATACTCAAACCTCTATACACGTTATTGGGCGTACTACTTAATTACTACCATCTTCTTGACCTCTACCTCTTTGTCAACGATTTTGTTTATCATTCCTATGTTAAATTCACTTCCTTCTACTTATTCTATAAGGTATTTTTCATTTTATAGATTTTGGAAATAGTTATTCCACCTAGTGAATAAATCTTCTCTTGGCCCTTCGATAATTTCTTTACTCCTTGGAAGTGCTCCCCATTTGAGTGCTCTTCCCATAAAATTCAAAAAAAAAGAAAAAAAAATATCTAGTTAAGAGATCCCTTGTTGTGACATATATTTTACCATCCATCTCCTCAAACATCTACATCGGTTAAGTTTTGTAGTTGATCTACTCTGTTCTTTGTACATCTAGATTACTTTGGTCTAGGTTTTTAGTTGATTTTCTAAATCTAAGGAAAAGTTGATTTTTGGGGATTCTAGATTCGTTTCCCGTTTGACCATTTTCTATAAACTTCTTCATAACTAAAAAAAATAATAGAAATACTTAAACTCCCTCTTTTATGCCAAGTTTTACATATAAGACATCTAATAACCTTTGTTGGAGTAATTTACTTAGTCTATTCCGGAGAAGCATTGGCTTTCGTAACTTTTGTTTAATTTCGATGTTTCTATTGAATACAATTTACGCCTTTTAGTCTAAGACCCAAAAATTTTCCAAACTCAACAGATGTACAAAAAATGTCAATGACCCAGTAGGATAAAAAGGAAAGGAACTTTTCCTTTATGGTACAAATGGGGGACTCAATCCCATCAAAGCCATGGCAATTTCTTTCCACCCAAAGGCACCACCAACGATCTTCAAATAATCAAATTACAAAATCGCCTATGGAACTCTAACAAGACTTATGGAACAACAGTAAGGCATGAAACTACAATGTCCAACAATCAAGTTGGATTTATGCCAAAAACGCCAGCAATGCAAGTCATCTTTTTCTTGTAAGGAGATTAATTAAAATTATTTATAAAAGGAAAAGAAATATCCAAAGATGATTTCTATAGTTTCAGGAAAACGCATGCATTGTTTATGAATAACATTATGTAGGGGGCTTAGAAAAGAGGTAGTTACTAACTAGAAAAACATTGACGTGCTAACGAACATAACAGTGAGCACATTAAGAAAGTGCACAAGAAACATGTGATTTCAAGTTATGGTATGGTTATCAAGAGATCAGCATTAAGCTTTTATTTTTAATCCAGTGATCCACCATGTTCTTTATTAATTATTGACGATCTACTAGAACACACGTCAGATGAGAATCCATTTTTGTTATTCTAATGATACAGGTTAGATTTATGAAACTAGAGCATGATAACTGTAAAAAGGAGGTTTGAAGGAAAATCTAGAATTAAGTGTTTTATAATCAGTAATACCAAAAACTATGAAATTTAAATTTATTAAAACCAGAAACCCAAGCAGAGATCCAGTGAAAATTGAGAATAAAAAATCAAATGGGTAACAAAAAATGAACATTTTCATAGCATGGGCCAGATTGGAAACGACAAGAGAGAAAAATTGGAGTCAATATTACTAATAGAAATAAAATGCATTCCCATAGGGGTCTTTGTATATGGGATGCATTCCCCTTTTGAATGTGTATCGTTTATAAAATACTTACTTATCAAAAAAAAATAGAAATAAAATGTGATGGGGCAAGGAAGAGTGATTCTACCATCTTATGTATTGTGTCTACCTCTACACTTGAGGTAAATTTTGTTTACATTGTAAAAGCTATTATAGCAGGTATAATTTATAGGATCCAGCTACAGAAGAACATTTCATATAATGAGGATGGCCAAATTTGACTGTTGAGATATTCATTTGGCAAGACAGAAAGACCGGATTGTCTATGAGTCTACAAGTCTATATATCTACAAGGAAAACCAATGGAGACAAAAGAGCAACAAAGATGACAAAAAAGTGTCAACAATATTAGGGATGGTTATAAACTCTCAACAGACTTAGACAATTGGTTCAATTGCATTACTATAAATTTAACTTAACTGAGAATTTATTTCAGAACGAGAACATGGGCCAATCGATTTCTTGGATCCATCAAACTTTGGTTAGTTTTTCAAAAGAAAAACATAATGTGACAACTGAAGCCTACTGGAATAGTCCATTCATGAAATTGTAGCCCGGTTACTTGTCAACAGGCAGCTCTATCAAGTTCTATAAACATATAAAAGATATATAATTTCTAATTTCATTTAGAACTCTATAAATCCAAGGTCACAATTATTTTAGGTATGAAGAGAGGAGAAGTATGCTAGAGACAGAGACCATGAGCTTTGATACTCAATATAGGGGTTTTTATCGACAGTCGTCTTTTATGCGTGATTGAGAATGTTGAACACAGTAGGTCAATCATTAATCGTAGATAATAACAAGGAACAAATGCCCAGCCAAGGAGATCAAACATTGGTTGATCGACAAAAGCAATATTGGAGGAAGAACATCCTAAGTGAGTCATGATCAAAGATACGAGCAATATTAAGGTTTATAGACATTTGTTGTGTGGTGGACTATTGACACCTAGACTGAAAGAACCCCTTTCCATTTCTTAGGTTTTCAACGGAAGTTGCTCTTTCATATTTATTCCCTTACATAAGACTCAAATGTTCACTTATAAATAAACTGAACATATTGGTGATTAAGGGATTCGATTCAGATTTCAGATTTCAAAATTTAGTAATTCGCTGAAAGGTTTCATAAAGACCTATTCACCATCTGTAGGTATGAACTAGAACACTCATACTCCCACATAACAGAGGAATGGTGCCGGTCATCCCCCCATAACTAAAGCTTTGGCTTTTAGATAGGTGGGATGGCAACACTGGATTTATGTAGAAGGCTTTCTAGAGTTGATTAAACATCAAATAGTATTAGCAGACATACCAAAATTTGGACGCATTTTGTCTTGTTCTTGAGTTTCCCTAGAATCAACTGAAACACCATAGAAGTTCAATAAGCACCAATACCATCATTAACTAGATTTGTGTACACTGAAAACCAAAGCAAAACGATTTAACCTCAGACAAAATTACTTCATATGTTAAATGGGGAGATCAACATGAACCCGAACAACAAGTATATCTAACCAAAAAAAAAAAGGAGATTGTCACGATTACTAGCTGAAACGAAATTCTAAAAAAACAAATATATATACTATCTAAAATTCTGTTGAGCAAATTACCAAATGGTAATATGATAAGTAGATGTAACAGTGCATGATTACTATCCGAAAAAGATGTTACTTCAACCCAGTTCTCTATAATCAAACTTTTCTTGTAAGCACTAAGAATTCATTTTCCATTTATAAATTATCTTCACTGGGAATCTTATTCAGTTAAACCAAAAAAAAATAGATGTTTCGATTCAGAAATAGTTTGATAATTCACTCCATTAACTACCAAAAAAATATATAGAAATAAAAAAAGAAAAAAGAAATGAAAAATGAACATAGAGGACTTACATTTCTGTTGTTCCAAAGAATTGAACAACATATTTCTTAGGGTCAAGAGCTCGATCCCGGTCTACTAATCTGGAAAATGTTCAGAAATTCAAATAAATACTTAGACAATTAATCATGTAAGTTATAAGGTGTCCATAACCCACATGACAAAGATATTCACGCCAACAAAAGAAAGTAATCAAACTGGTAAATGAAAACAAAAAACAGAGATAAAACACTATTTGCCGAGCAATGAACATATATATAGACATCCCATTCAACAAGTTTGAAAGCCAAATCAACCTCGTGAACAATTACAACTTCTTACATAAAAGATCTACACATATGGGAAAAAAAAAGGATGGCATAATACAAAAACTAATATAAATAACGCAACTATATCGATACAAAGCACGAGAAAAAATACGGCAAGAACAAAAGTTATAACAAAAAATAAAGATAAAAATATGCAAAAATGAATGGATGCAAGTTAGAGAGAATTTCCCTGATGATATGTTTCCTAACGGTGATGTTGATGATAACATTATTTGGTTGCCCAACAGGGGTGGTGGTTCTCTATCAAAACTGCTTGGGAGGAGGTGAGAATGAAGAAGCATAAGGTCACATGGGCTGATATTGTGTGGTTTAAATATGCTTTACCCAAACATGCTTTTTTCAAATGGACTGTGTGCCTTAACAGAATCAAGACTAAATATTACCTTATGTCTATTGGGATGCTGAATCAAGCAAAATGTGTTTTTTGTCTTTCTAGAATAGAGGACAGAGAACATTTGTATTTTCAGTATAGCTTTACTTGTAGATTCAGTGGCCTGATGGGGATATTGATTTGTCGATACAATGGATGAGTCATGCACTAAATGATAGGAGCTTGTGTGCTACAGTTAATAAATTAGCTATTACTGCAACAGTTTATGAGGTGTGGCTTGAAAGGAACAGGATGGTATTTTCTGATGAAGTAAACTCTTGTGATGAATTGCAGAAGAGAATTATAAATTCTGTTAGATTAAACCTGTTTGGAACTCAGAACTGGAAACTGTCTGCTATTAATTTGTGGATAAAAAATGAATGGGTATTGCCTGATGGAATTTTTATTTAGAGTTCTTTGCTGCAGTTTTCTTATTACTGATGCAGTTTGGGTTATTTGCTCTCTGCTGATGGAAGGATGGTTCAGGAATTCTTTTGGCTTGGTGGGAATGAATCAGTATGGCAGATACAGTTCTATCTTTTGGGGTCATTGTTGCTTTGGTTGCTTATCATCTGGTATAGTTGGGGTATTTGTCATGCGGGGATAAAAAGTGCCAATATGAGATACATGATGAAGGCTGAATCAGTGTTGTTGCTTGTTGAATGTAGTATTGATATATACAGACTCCTTTATACTGTTTTAAATGGGTATTGCTTTATGGGAAGGACTTTTGCTGCAGGGATTTTTCTGACAGTTCTATGGATTGATGATAGTTGGTTCTGGTTGTCTATTTGGTTATTCATCTTCTGGTATAGTTGGGGAAATTGCTATGCAGGGAAGGGCAGTACCAAGATGGGCTACATGATGCAGATTAATGTCATGTTGCTTGCTGATTATAAAGTGATGATGCTTGCTGAATATAGTGTTGATATCTCCAGATTGTATTATGCTGTTATAAATGATGGTCACTCTAGTAGTGCTGGAGGAATTTTGTATATGCTAAGGCATATTAGGCTAATTTGTAATATGCTGAGTTTCTATACTGTAATTTTTTCTTTTAAGCCTATTAGGTGGAATATGGGTTGGTCTTTGAACACTTGGTGGATCTGGGACTTTCATTTTGTGTCCCCTCAAGGTATGCCTCGAGTACTTTGTAGGCTTTTGCCTTTGATTGTGATATAAAATTGATTAACATTCAAAAAAATAAATATATATATATATATAGTCAGTCCCCGTGTGGAGAACCCCAACAATATCAACCACGCCCATACCACAACCGATGTCATATCAACCTAGCAATTCCAGTTAACGCCCAACCTCTCTAATCAAGGTCTAAGATAACTCTACCCTCCCTCATAGAAAAACAAGACAGCTAAATCACTCTAGCAAGTACAAAATACAATACAATCATCAAACAAGTTTGGCACCCTAAAGCACAACGGAACTGATCAAAACACTAATGACTATCAACCATGAAATTAGCAAATATAGAAGAATGATAAAAATATAATATTCGGGAAAAAGACATCACCATTAACTCATTCACCCAATTCCACGAAGTTAAATTAAGCAATCATACAAACTAAAACTTTTTCAGCTGAATTGACACCAGTCAACTAATTTTCTTTTCTTTCCGATCGATTAAACAAATTCCGTAATCATTACCTCAGAAACTAGTATAACCCACCAAAGGAAACTATTTTTTCTCTGAATTAGCGCATTATATAAACCATTAAAAAGCACAGATCAACGAGAAACACTAAAACCTCAAAAGGCCAATCAACAATTATACCTCAAAAGGCTAATCAACAAATTTTGCCTAAAACATAAAACGAACAAAGATTCGAAAAACCCTAAATCACAAAGATCCTTACAAAACCCCAACTGTCAGAACTCCTATACCTTCAAGATTGATTCACCCACCAAACCCAGTTGCATTGGGTAAGTAAATTCCCAACACAAGTTGCACCCAATTCAAATAAATACGTAAATTACCCAATCCAAGATAGGTATATCCATACCCACAAATATACACATATATATATGTACGTATGTATGTATATATTAACCTTGAAACAAACCCTAAAGAACCAATTTTTGTGTATGAGAAAATGAGAATACAATAGATAGATTTGAATTAAAGAAGAAAACCTAAAACAGAAGATTGATGGGATCAGAATGCAGACCTTGTTGGGCTAGGCAGGGAAGCCCTGGACCTTGGATAGGACGAGTTCGCCCAACCCCAACTCACTGGTGGACTTGCCTCCTCTGGCTCCACGTTTTCGCCTTCCAGCCATGGCCCCAAAAAACCCTAGGCAACCAACAACCGACGACGACGTCGTATTCTTCTTCTTCGGAGACCGTTTGGCGGCAACCAAATGGAATCGATCAAAACCCTAGAAAAACCAGCCGTGTGCCGCCGCGGGGCTGAGGAGAGAGGTTGCCGAAAAGTGGAGTGGCGAGAGCATCGGAATCAGAGGCGCGGTGGAGAGTGTGGGGGAGGAGATGGGTGGTGCATAGAGAAAGTTATATATGAATATATATATATATAGAGAGAGAGAGAGAGAGAGAGATTGGAGTTGCAGAGGTGAAGAAGAAGAGGAGGATTGAGGCGGTCGATGAGGGAATATAGAGAAAGAGAGGGGGGGGGGGGGGGATTGGGGATCTATGGGGTGGACGGTGGATATATTTGTGTTTGAACTGTAAAATATTTCTTTATTTTATAAATATATAAAATATTTTTTAATATTGTATTGTCTCATAAATATTTAATAATGCTAATAATAAAAATACCATCAAAATCATTTATACAATTTTTTTCTTTATATTTATAATTTTTTGAAAATAAAATTCATTAAATTTATTTTTTTAAAAAAGTATTTTTATTCAATTATGTTGTGGAAAGTATTATATAGGTACAATTTCTTTATTTTTAAATATATATATATATTTATTCAATTATGTTGTGAAAAGTATTATATAGGTGCAATTTGGTGAAAGTGTGCAAGTTTTAAAAAAAAATCACTAGTGTAATAACCCTGATAGTATATAAATAAATTATAAATTTAGAATTAGAAAAATAAATGAAAGGATTAATTTCAATAAACACCCTCTAATATTCAATTTAATCAACTAACTACGCATGTTCGGATTGTCACATATGTTTTCCAATTTAATCAATTAACCCCACAAATGTCCAGATTGCCCCATATATTTTTCAATTTCAATCACATTGCCCACATCCTCAAACAATATATATATATATATATATATCTATATATAATTTGAAAACATATATATAAAATTCTAATATATATAAAATATTCAAAATATTTATATAATTCGAATTAAATTTCGAAAAAATATATAAAATTCAAAATATATATCTAAATTTCAAAAGAATATATATAATTCAAAAAAATTATATAAAATTCGAAAATAATATATAAAATTTGAAAAAATATATAAATTTTCTTAAAAAATATATTAATTTCGAATTTTTTTTATAAATTTCAAAAACATCATAAAAAATTCAAAAGAATATATATATTTTTTGGAAAAATATAAATAAAATAAGACCATAAATTGATGTTGATGGTAAGTAGTTTGATTTACTTCATTATAAAAGATATGATATTTTACCAATATATATATATATATATTTTTCTAAATTTATATATTTTTTCGAATTTGTTTTTTGAAATATATATTTTTTTGTAGAATTGTATATGTTTTTTTCAAATTTATATATATTTTTCGAATCTTGTATATTTGTTTTTGAATTTTATATTTTTTTTCAAAATTTATATATGTTTTTCAAATTTTATATATGTTTTTTGAATTTTATATATTTTTTCAAATTTTAATATATTGTTTTCGAATTATCTATATTTTTTCAAAAAAAAATTGAATAATATATATATATTGGGGTGGGGGGCAATGTAATTGAAATTGAAAAGTATATGGGGCAATCGGGACATGGGAGGGGCTAGTTGATTAAATCAAAAAAATAGGCAATTCAGACAGAGGAGGATTAGTTGATTAAATTCAATAGTATATAAGGTTTATTGAAATTAACCCTAAATTAATTGATAAAATCCAAAATATTCTTTATGTTTAGAGATCACTTTTTAATTTTTAACAACAAAGCAAGTTTTATGAATTTTCGTTTTCTGAAAAAATATTTTCTCATTTTTCCAACTAAGCGAATTTAAAAAGTCAAAAAACTAAAACTCAGTTTTTGTTCTAATTCTCAAAAAATTATAAAACACATTCCAAGCAAGGCCTTATTTATTTTGTCAAAGGGGAATTTTTCATTGCCAACACACCCCATGGGCCATGATGGGTAGTGTGGTTTGGGCTGATTCAAACCATGGTTAACTATTTCGGATCTTAGTGGCTACTATAACGTGTTCCAAATTTTGTAAGGTTTAAAAATCCGAAAATTTTTAAAAACGATAACTTTTGGAGCATATTAAAAAAATGACAACATTCAAAAAATAATTTAAGGAAAATGACAATTTTTAGAAATAATTACATAAAAAGGAAAAATACAATTTTAGTCTATAAAGCTCTTTAACCCACTTGCAGTCATTCCCTTAATGTCCTTATCTTGTATTTCATTAAAAGAAACTCTAATAACTCAAATTTTGTGAACCGACGTAACTACCCTTCCATCTCAAACAACCCTCATTCTCACAATCGTCAACTCCATCAAGTATAACATTTGATAAAAAAACATATTCCAGCAATGATGTTATAAAATATTTATTTCACAAGATAAAATTGTTAATGTATTCTTCAAAAAAATTTGGCACAGTAAGCAAAATATTTTTTTCAAATTAAAAGGTACAGAAAATAAGCACTTCTCAATTTACAGAAAATACACACTTCCAGAATTTCATATAAACTTTGTATTTCCTTGAGAACAACTTCTAATTTTTAATGTAAAACTTATATTTCATTCGGTAAAATATTTGACGCAAGATATGAAACTTTTTTACTCTATATGTAAAATATTGTGTTTCGCCTAAAATTTATCGAGAGTAAGCACTTCTCGATTTCCAGAAAATACACACTTTCAAAAAGTCATGTAAAACTTTTATTTCATTGAGCAACACTTATTTATCAATACGTAAATAAATTTGACGCAATATATGTAACTTTGTTACCGTTACCGTTACTGTTATATAATATGTGTCACCTAAAATGTATCAAGAGCACTCATTGAATTCCAAAGAATCCATAGATATCATAAAAAATGTCTTGAACACCATTTAACTGCACCCATATCTCAATAAAATAATATAAATTACATATCAATTTGTCACAAAATCATCATTAAGGTGAGTCGATGATATATACACACACGTACATATATATGTACATCCTTGTATATATATACATGTATATCATCGACTCATCTGCAAGATGTTTCAATCTCTTTTTCACTCGCATGGATCAATACGAAATACCGGCATCTGCCCTGATCACTACAACAAAATAGGGTATTTTCCACGACATACTTCGTGGCTAAAACTTTCGAATTTTGGTCGCTAAAACGCTTTAGCCACGAAAAAGAGCTCTTGGCTGGGTCGTGGGCGTAAGTCCGTTACTAAAGGTCATTTGCCACGACTAAATTTTTTCGTGGAGAATTGTGAACTATTTTGTCACGAGCTTAAACTTGTTGCAAAACATTCTCTATAGCCACAAACTATTTCGTTACAAAAAGCTAATATTTTTGTGGCTATTAGAACTATTACACTAGAGAATAATCGTGGCTAAATAAATATTTTTTGCAACAATTATAAACTCGTGGCTAAATGAAACTTATTGCCACAAACTCTTTGTATTGCCATTTGTCAGTATTTTTGTGGTTATTGTCAATTTTGCTTAGAGAACCAATCGCGGCTAATGTTAACATTTTTGCCACGAAGATATTACTTGTAGCCAAACTTTAATCCTTTTTTCACGAAATTTATTCATGGCTATTCACAAAATTTATTCGTTACAAAAGTTTTACTCTTACCCACAATTGTTTTTGTATATCTATTGTACTATTTTAAAAATAAAAATAAAAATAAACTTGACATAATATATAAATATAATGACAAATGATGATATAAAAAATATTGACATAGCAAAAGTAAAAATAACTCAATAAAGCATTAGTAGCAACATAAACTCAGATATCCCATTTGTCAAAAAATTAGTCTTAAGTATCTGAAAGAGTTTCAATTCTAATAATCTGGGAAATGATAAAAGAAACTAGTGTCCTAAAAACAAGCGTGAGGCGTGTAGCAGGTTCCACTCCAATTATTTGCAAATCCATGGATGAAAATCTTGAATTTTCGTAGCATGAACCAAATCAACAATCTGCAAAATCAGTAATGAAGAAGTGCGATTACTACCAATGGTAAACATTATTACAAATATTTTGGCCACTTTATTACATATGTAGACATGCATGAAATGGATAACACTATAATGGATGGTTGCATCAAAACATTGAATGAGAGGGAAAAAAAATTATCTTTATTGGCAGAAAGTGAGTTACCATGAATGAGAATCCTTTGGGGCTGATATAAATTGAGCAATCATTGATGTGAGATTAGGAGTCTAGCGGTGATTGTTTTGGGGCGATATAATTTTAGCAATCAACGCTGTTAGATTACCAACCTTAGACTCCAATGAGTTAATTGTCTGTTGTTGTTGTTGGGCATTGCACTCCTGCTCCAACTTGTGTTCTTACATCTCACGAATTTCGTCCTCTTGTTCTTGCATCTTTTTACACTGGAGCTCCATTTTCTCTTGCATCATTTGATTTTGTTCTTGTAGTTGTTGTTGCATGGTTTCAGTTTGTTCCTTCAATTGTTCCTCCAACCCATTAGATCTTTGTCTTGCCTTTGCAACTTCTATCTGTTGATGCTTGGAAACGGTGATGGGTGCTTGGCCATAACTGAGACCTTTGAAGTATCCCAACCTATGACCAAATGCTTGAGTGAATTCTTCAGTTGGGGTCATTTTTACCAATTCCGATTCAGACGAATCCTCGGATGTAGGAGATTGTAAATTTTATATCATAATTGCCTGCAATCACAAGGTATACATGAAACATATGATATATATTTTTTTTCCCATTTGAAAAAACATATAGAATAAAATGAAATGAAAAAAAAAAACTTTCAATCAAATCCTAACTTAAATTGATGTATAATAGAGATCATCACTTTTATTTTTGTTAAACAACTTTCATATTCCAACACAACCACCAAAATTGAGCCTAATCCTTGCTCTAGTTGTAAATTCTAGTAGTAATCTAACAATTATTAATTAACAAATAAAAAAAATAGGTAAGCAAGTATACATTATGTAAACAATCAATAACCCTAGACTTTTGAGACCCTGTGCATACTGTATACTTACTTACCCTATTTTTTTATCTACATTTTTTCTACTAAGGTTGAAGACACATTTCGATAGCATGCAACTCTTTTTAAAGAACATTATTATGTAAAACCTTGAGGGAATGTGACCTCTCTAAAGGTCAATGTTGATATTCTTTAACAAAGTTGATAGGAAAGAAACAAATAGAAATGTTCTAGATTCCTTCTCGGCTAAAAGATAAAAACAATTAATGTTCAAGTATAGTTTACTTGTAATTAAACTTACATGTAACTCTTCGTATTGCGGCGTCATCCATGTCCCTGTGTTCTCCTTATAATGGGATTGTTTGTAGAAGGTCACTAAATCAGGTTCCTCTCCAGTATCATTGTCTCTCTGTTGTGATGATATGAGAAAATATAAGTTAGTTATAAGCTTGTGTATATATAAAAAGTTTCTATTATGAATGCTGATAAGAATATTTTACTAGTACATGTTAACAAACTTTCTCATAACGATGCCTAACAAAAGGTTTCGAGCCACCACAATGATTTGTGTGATTCCTACTCTTGTTTGCTTTATTTGCCTCACTTTTTTTCTACATGCAAATTTCACCAAAGAATTGTTACAGAAGTCAAAGAACCAAATCACAAAAATTTAATAAACAAGTGAAATCTTACCAAAAACGCCTCGTCGCGAAACATATCACACATGACCTACCAATCCTCATACTTAGCACCCTCATAAGGATGTCAGCGAGCCTCCGAGACATTACCATTGAAAGACTTAAAATATACATGCATTTCATACTTCCATGATCTGAAATAGTTCCCGAAGAATGCATATATGCCCTTCCAAACTTGATCGATGTCTGTTTCATCCATAAGTATTTCAATCTTTCTCTAAATATTGGTTCATATCATCCACGTAATATATTAATTAGGTGTCAAATAATTGAATAAATAAATCTAAATAAAAATTGAAGTATCTATTGGTGATTACTTACCGTTAATTCTCGATATAATAGGTCTTTAGTTGTGTCATCCACATTTAACCATGTCCCGGCAGTGATATGTGCGAACGTACAACATATTACGCCAACTTCTGTTCCAAAGTTCTTCGCCCAACCACCCATTGGCCTATATTGCCCCTTTCGAAAAATGACAATAGGTTTGGGACCATTTTTCTCTAAATACACAGTAAGTGCAACTCCTCGTGAAATACCACGCTTGCTATTTGATGTGGAAGCAATTGTCAAAATAACATTGTTTAACATTATTAAGAAAAACCTATACTAATAAACTATCATAAATAAGATAAATTGTAAATTTAAAAATTGATTAAATTAAAGGACTTGAAAGAGAAGGTAAATCTTACCTAAGCTAGATGTGTCAGTTGCACCAACCGATGGAAGTGAAGGTGTTGTAGTAGGAATAGGAGTCGAACTAAGACTAAAAATGGGGACATCAGTGCTTATAGGCGTAGGAACAAAACCGGGACTAGGACTAGGAATGGGGACATTAGTGCTTGTGGGTGTGGTTATGGTTGTGGTTGTGGGAACACCACCGGTAGTGGGACTAGAAGTGTGAACATCACTGCATGTGCTCCCGGATGCATGAACTAAAGAAGATGAGCTATTTATAACAAGCTTGCAAATTCTCTTAAGTCATTCAGGTCCAATCATATTACCCATGTCACACCCAAATACCATGAAAGAAACTGAAATATCAAATGATTAATGAGAGCTTTTATGTATTGACTTGTAAAATATTAAAATGAGTTTAGACCAATCGAAAGAAATATTTTAATAAACTAAAATCATCAAATAATTTTTTCCACTCTCTAAAAACAATATTACCATAACGATCTAATCCGTTAAAACTAAATGATATCATTTCATTTATCTCTCTAAGAAAACCACAATACTAGGGTTATCTGTTGTAAATTTGTGGTACAAACATTAGATGACTTGGCTAAAACATATTATACTTTATCAAGCTTGTAATCAGCAATGACGAGCCCTTCCACACAATCCATACATATATTTATAGCTTATTTAAAAACCTTTACTAAGGATTTTTTTTTTTAGTACTTTAATTGCTTCAAAAAATTCGTTGGTTTTTCTATCTTAAACACAATCACTCCTTATCACTTCTAAATATTAAATATATTTAGATTAGAGAGTTCGATTTTTTATTTTTAATACCTACTGTCACACCATTCTTTATTTTTATCCTCTCTTAATATCGAATATTTAGATTACACTGTCGTCTATCACTTTTTATTATTAGATATCCACTAATCTCTATAATTTTTTTTTATCATTGTGCAATTATCAATTAGTTTACCATACAACATCACAAAGGAAGTTTATATATATATGTATTGCAATCTCCTATTCTTCTACAATTTACTCTAATTTATTGAATAAAGCTACAAAATCCCTATTCTTCTACAAATTTCTCTAATTTGACAACATAGCAAATTCTATTTAACGTTATAGGTATATATATGCATTGCAATCTTCTATTCTTCTACAAATTTCTCCAATTTATTGAATAAAGCTACGAAATCCCTATTCTTCTACAAATTTCTCTAATTTGACAACATAACAAATTCTATTTAACTTGATAGAAGAGGCCAAATATAACTAGATAACTTAGATCGAAAATAAAGTGTTAAACACAAAGAAATAGAAGAGGCCAAATATAACTAGATAACTTAGATTAAAAATAAAGTGTTAAACACAAAGAAAGAAAATCAATGAAACCTCATATATCGTACCTCTGAGACGACGGTCATAGGTTAGATTAATAAAGTGTTAAACAAAAAAACGCAGTAAAATCAATGAATAAAAACATTAGATAAGTATTTTATGGTACCTTTGATAGAGAGAAGCGTGAAAGAAGAGTCGGGAGATGCGATACTGAAAACGAGGAGATAATTGTTTGAGAATGAAAAACCCACTAAGAAACTGATGTATTTTAATCTGTCGCAAGTCTTATCTTCTATAAATTTTAACTTTTAAGCACCTAAACTTTGACGCCTTTTGTTTTGCTAAAAAACATTAGTTTTAACCTACTTACACATTAAAATACTATTGAAATTAAAATTTGCATCTTTTATAAACTTTTAGGCTCTGCCTCTGAATTTTGCTGAACGAAAAACTTAAACAATTGGAATTAAAATTTATACGCCAATTGACAAGTATGATTTTGAATAGAATAAAATAATAAGAGAATTGAAATATGATAATATACTTGGTTCAATTATTGCTTAAAAATTAACACAACTAGAGTTTTTGCACATCTAATAATCTTTTAATGAAAATATTAGAATAAAGATAAGAGGTCAAGTAAAATTATGATATAATTTTATTAAAACACTATATAATAATTTATTAATGGAGTTAAGAGATGATATTGCTATTCTCCCTTCTCCAGATTGTCATGATGTTGATACTTTGATTTGGAAGCCTACCAGGGGTAAGTATTCTATTAGTTCAGCTTGGAATTTGTTAAGGAACAGGGATAATCAAGTTCAATGGTACAAGACTGTGTGGTTCCCAAATAATATTCTAAGACATGCTTTCATTTTATGGACCTTAATTCATAATAGGATGCAAACACAAGATAAATTGGTCTTTTATGGGATGCTTCAGCAACAAAAATGTGTTTTCTGTGACTTACCGTGTGAAAGCAGGGAGCATTTATTTTTTGAATGCAGTTTCTCTTCTCAAGTTTGGTCTTCGGTTGTTATAGAGAATGGATTGAGGCAAGCTGGGATGAAGTGGGTGGAAATAGTAAATTGGTGCAATGACCACTGTAGTAATAATTCTTTAAAGGCATGTGTTACCAAACTATCATTGGCTGATAGTGTTTACATTTTATGGAGGGAGAGGAATCTCAGGATGGACTACTGAGGGAACATATGGCAACGAGACAGGTTTGGTTAATACCATTACCACCCCATTTAAAAATTACTAATACCAAACACATCACAAACCCGCGACGGGTTATAATCGGTAATACCATTACCACCCCATTGATATAAACGGGTTCTATAGGGTTACCATGGGTAACAAAATGCGATTCAAAGTGAAGACCAACTATACATAATTTATATTCATTCACAATATCTAAAAATCGTGTACAGGTAATAGGTGAGTGAACCCAGAGCACAAAGACTAGTGGTATAATTAAATGCACCTCACCCAATAACAAACTTGAGTTACAAAAACATTTTTAAGGGAAAACATATCCCATGTTGATTCAGATAGAAAAAAAGTCAGGGCAAGTACTTTCTACCAAATATATATTCAACATTGACAACACACTGTCAATGACAAGAAACCAAATATCATTAAACTAGAGTAAATTCATAATTTAATTAAGTCAAATTGAGTTCAAATAAGTAAAATACCAATTCAGTTGAGTTCAATTTAGAAAAATCCCAATTTACTTGAGTCAAATTGAGTTCAATTTAGTGAAATTAAGTAAATTCCTAATTCAATTGAGCTCAAATAAGCAAAATATCAATTCAATTGAGCTGAATTGAGTTTAATATTGTAAAATCCCAATTTATTTAAGTCAAATTGAGTTCAATTTAGTATCATTAAGTAAATCCCCAATTAAATTGAGTCAAATTGTGTTTAAATAAGTGAAATTAAGTAAATTCCCCGTTTCAATTTAATCAAATTGTGTTCAAATAAGTGAAATTAATAAAATCACCAATTCAATTGAGGCAAATTGAGTCTAAATAACTAAAATTCAAATTCAATTGAGTCGAATTGAGTTTAATTTAGGAAAATCAAGTAAGTCTCAACTTAAATTGAGTCAAATTGAGTTCAATTTAGTGAAATTAAGTAAATTCCTAATTCAACTGAGTCAAATTGAGTTCAAATAAGTAAAATACCAATTCAATTGAGTCGAATTGAGTTCAATCTTGTAAAATCCCAATTTATTTGAGTCAAATTGAGTTCAATTTAGTAAGATTAAGTAAATCCCTAAATAAATTGAGTCAAATTGAGTTCAAATAAGTAAAATATCAATTCAATTGAGTCAATTTGAGTTCAATCTTGTAAAATCCCAATTTATTTGAGTCAAATTGAGTTCAATTTAGTAAGATTAAGTAAATCCCTAATTAAATTGAGTTAAATTGAATTCAAATAAGTAAAATATCAATTCAATTGAGTCGAATTGAGTTCAATTTAGTTAGATTAAGTAAATCACTAATTAAATTGAGTCAAATTGAGTTCAAATAAGTAAAATACCAATTCAATTGAGTCGAATTGAGTTCAATCTTGTAAAATCCTAATTTATTTGAGTAAAATTGAGTTCAATTTAGTATGATTAAGTGAATCCCCAATTAAATTGAGTCAAATTGTGTTCAAATAAGTAAAATTAAGTAATTCCCCAATTCAATTGAATCAAATTGTGTTCAAATAAGTGAAATTAATAAAATCACCAATTCAATTGAGGCAAATTGAGTTTAAATAACTAAAATTCAATTCAATAGAGTCGAAATAAGTTCAATTTAGAAAAATCAAGTAAGTCCCTAATTAAATTGAGTGAAATTGAGTCCAATTTAGTAAATTAAGTAAATTCCTAATTCGATTGAGTCAAATTGAGTTCAAATAAGTAAAATACCAATTCAATTGAGTCAAATTAAGTTTAATTTTGTAAAATACTAATATATGAATATATATATAGAGAGAGAGATTGGAGTTGCAGAGGTGAAGAAGAAGATGAGGATTGAGGCGGTCGATGAGGAAAGAAAGAGAAAGAGATGGGGTGGAATTGGGGATCTATGGGGTGGATGGTGGATATATTTGTGTTTGAAGTGTAAAATATTTCTTTATTTTATAAATATATTAAATATATTTTAATATTGGATTGACTCATAAATATTTAATAATGCTAATAATAACAATACCATCAAAATCATTTATACATTTTTTTTCTTTATATTTATAATTCTTTGAAAATAAAATTCATTAAATTTATTTTTTAAAAAAAGTATTTTTATTCATTTCTTCAATTTAATCAACTAACTCCACATGTTCGGATTGTCACCTATGTTTTCTAATTTAATCAATTAACCCCACATATTTCCAAATTGCCCAATATAATTTTCAATTTCAATCACATTACCCCCACCCTCAAACAATATATACATAAAATTTGAAAAAATATATATATATAATTCAAAAATATATAAAATATTCAAAAAATAAATATAAAACTCGAAAAAGAATATATTAAATTTCGAACAAATATAAAAAATTCAAAATATATATCTAAATTTAGAAACAATATATATAATTCAAAAACATTATATAAAATTCGAAAATAATATATAAAATTTGAAAAAATATAAAATTTCCTTAAAAAATATATTAATTTCTAATTTTTTTATATAAATTTCAAAAATATCATCTAAATTTCAAAAACATCATATAAATTTTGAAAGAATATATATATTTCAAAAATATATATTTTTTGGAAAAATATAAATAAAATAAGACCATTAATTAATCTTGATGGTAAGTAGTTTGATTCACTTCATTAGAAAAGATAGGATATTTTACCAATATATATATATATTTTCTAAATTTATATATTTTTTCGAATTTGTTTGTTGAAATATATATATATATATATATATATATATTGAAATCTATATATATTTTTAGAATTTTATATGTTTTTATCGAATTTATATATATTTTTCGAATCTTGTATATTGTTTTTCAAATTTTATATATTTTTTCAAAATTTAGATTTTTTTCGAATTTTATATATTGTTTTCAAATTTTATATATTTGTTTCAAATTTTATATATACTTTTTTGAAATTTATATATGTTTTTCAAATTTTATGTATGTTTTTCGAATTTTATATATATTTTTAATTTTATATCTTTTTTCAAATTTTAATATATTATTTTTGAATTATATATATTTTTTCAATTTTTTTTTGAATTATATATGTAACGGCCGGTATTTTTACGTGCTAATTTAAAATTTTATTATTTATTTATTTATTTATTAAACAATTAAGTGCGTATGTGCTTATGTGCCTAACATGTTTATATGCTTACGTGAAAAAAAATTGAAAATATTGAAATGTTGGGAAAAATAAATAAGCGACAAATGGTAAATTAGAAAATTTACATGTATTAAGTTAGTGGGTTTTGTAGAGATTTAATTTCTAAGTGTTGGGAAGATGATGAGTGGCAATATTGTAATTGTGTAGAAGACTTGGACAAATTTGTAAATTTGGTTCATAATGGCAAGGGTTGTGAATAAGTGATAAAGGGGTGGACAACTTGGACATTTCACCACTACCTTTAATGTTGTCATCATTATAGCCCTTGGATCAAAGCTATCTTGCCATCTTCATTTCTAGCCCTTGGATGAGATTCTCTACACACCAACCCTATCTCTAACTCTATCATTGTCTTCTTCTCTCTCATTTCTCACCAAGAACACACACTCTTTACACACACAATTCTCTACACCCTAAATTTCGGCCACCATGTCCTCCTTGGAAATTTGGCTTCAAGTTTTGCTCTCTCCTACTCTTCATGCTTGATGGATGGTGAGCACTTGGGGTGGTCTCTTGGTGTGGTGTTCTTGAGCTTATAGTGGTGAGTTTTCTCTCCTTTTCTAAGGTTTTGTTGTAGGAAATCCTAACTTCCAAATTCTAGAAATTCATGTGCTAGTATTGAATTTTTGCTCTTCCATTGTTCATTCTTGTGGAAGGTTATGAATTGTCTCCAACCATCAAGTGAATTGGCTTGTGGTGAACTCTAATTTCGTTTGGGAAGAACTCATTGGTGAGTTCACAAATTTCTACTCCCTTGAATTATTTTCCATGAAACCTAGTTTAACCATTATTGGGTTTTTAGCCTTACTTTGAATTCTTGATAATAAACCGGTTGTTGCTACTAAAAACCATTAGTTAAAGATCTATGTTTGTTTTATTGTTGCTTGAAGGCTTGGGAGACCTTTGACCCAAATTCTCGAAATCACTCCTTGAAGCTCTCTTGGTCATTCTTGGCTCGGTTGTTGTTGGCGTCATTTGGACGGATTGCTTGCACCCTTTTTGCTCATTAGCTTTGCTTGGAATTGAGGTAGGGGAAAAACGAGTTACTTTAGTTTGTGTACGAGGGTGTGTGCGTCTATGTGTATATATGCCGAATATATATATGCGAGTGAGTCTTGACAACTTAGACGAAGAACTAGGCCCCTTGAAAAACATGAGTATGTGATTTTTATGCTTATTGTGTTTATTGCTTAAAATTGTGAAATATGAGCATGATGTTAAATTGATTACAATATATATTGCATGAAGGAATGAGTATGTATTGTGATGGAAATTGTGAACCTTGATTTCCGTTGAGTGTGCCACGTAGTGTGAAAACGTGGGTATTGGTTCCTACATTTTGCGTAAATTTTGTGGGAGTCGTCTTGTGTTTGGATCGTCGAAACAACTGGCCAGAGGGTGCTTCTTGCTCCCACAGAACTAAAAAGCTGAGAAACGCAGACGATAGGGGGAGGACATATCGTCCAAGGCCCTATGTGCGCGACTAGGCCGTGGAGCACGTCTTCCCATTAAAAGTGTAAGTGTCAAAAGCACTTGGGAATGACGGTTCGATGAGTCTACTATTCCCTAGTGAGCTTGTATCCTCAGGGAATGGTGGAGAATGATCCGTTCATCCTTGGGAAGGGTGTGTTTTTGTGTGCGTGTAATGGGGGTGTCGGTCACCTTCCATCTTAATTATTATACATATGTGATTGTGATTTTAATAATGAAAGCATGTTATAATTGTGATAAATTATGTTGTGAGCATGTTGGGGAGCTTGATTGTTGGGGTTTGATGGGGTTCCGGATTGGCGTGAGAGCCATGTGGAATAAGAGACCGGCCTAGGACTAGTTGCATGCACCTTGGGTGGGTTGTACCACTCGGACTACAGAGATTGAGGCAATGACGCTTCCTCTACTGGGCTAGTGAGCTCACCCCACGTTATATACATTTTTTTCAGGTGATGATTCCCATTTGGGAGGCCCGTAGTCTTCCGGTAGAGACTCGGTGTTGGTTCCGTCCTTTTTGCGCATATGGAGGCGGAGTACTTTTGTAGAGCCTTGATAGACATTGTAGACATGTGCTTATTTTTTTTAATGCTTCAATTAAGTTAAACCTACTCTTTTGCCGGCTAGTATGTTAGTCGGGTAGCTTAAATTGATGTACATCCCTTGGAGCGCTATGCGCGGGGACTTTATTCTTTTGGGAGCACTCCGGTGCTTGAAATGTAAAACTATAACATGTTTCGCCTTAGAGCGCTTTAAATGTATTTATTGAATCTTCTCCTTGGATTTGTGAATGTGAAATGAATTACTTGCCATGAAATATGTGTATTAGGTATTTGGCCGAAAACGGCATTTTTCTAGGTTTTCAAACCAACCCTTTTCGATTTAAATGGAAAAACCCGTTTTTGCCTACCCCCGTGGTCCCGATGAAATTTCTTGTTTTAGAAATGATTTTAAACTCATATTAAGAATATTTTGATCTTTACAAATCGGTGGTCGTTAAAACGGAGACGGGGGGCAAGACGGTTATTTTTACGAATTTTTATGAAGCATCTTGATAAAAATAACCATTTTTCTTCTCATTCCTAAGTTAGGGGACTTTTCCTCATATCTAGAGTCTCAAGAACAAGTTTAGATCTTTCTTGTATGTTCCTAAGTGTTTAGAGCTGTATGGGAGTCAATTGTGAGGTTTTCTAGTCCAGGCAGTCGACTGGGTCCTTAGCCAGTCGATTGGGTCCTCATTTTTCTTCAAAACTGGAGGTCTCGGGTTCAGCCAGTCGACTGGGTCCTCAGTCAGTCGACTGGGTCATCAGCCAGTCGATTGGGTAGTTCAGCCCTACTCTGACCTGTTCCACTATTTCGCTCATATCTCGAGCTACGGGTGTCGGATTGAGGTGTTCTTTAGCTTTTTAGAAAGATGACTTAAGGATATTGATGTTAGGCTTTTGAATCGCCTCATTTGAGTCGTTTTTTAGGGCGCAATGGTCGATTGAAGTTGACAGTAGATTTTTGGCTCTAAACGTAGGAATACCGATTCCAAAATGTTGTAGTTTCCATTTCGTACCTTCAAATTCGGTTTCGTTTGTTCCTATAACTTCTTTTAGGTCCAAACCTTGTATTTATACCTTGGAATCACTACTTTAGCGATGTGATGACCATTTTACCCTTTTGTGGACGTTTAATGATTGAAGGTTATTTGTTCTCATCTCTTATTTCTTCCGCATTCACTCCCTTACCTCTTAGGCTTGGATTTTGGAGTCCTAGGAAATTTGGGGCGTGACAATATATATATATATATATTGGGGTGGGGGGCAATGTAATTGAAATTGAAAAGTAGAGGGGGCAATCCAGACATGGGAGAGGCTAGTTGATTAAATTGAATAACATAGGGGTCATTTCGGACAGAGGATGGTTAGTTGATTAAATTCAATAGTAGATGGGGTTTATTGAAATTAACCCTAAATTAAGTGATAAAATCCAAAATATTCTTTATGTTTAGAGATCACTTTTTAATTTTTAACAACTAAGCAAGTTTTTTGAATTTTTGTTTTCTGAAAAAATATTCTCTCATTTTTCCAACAAAGCGAATTTACAAAGTCAAAAAACTAAAAATCAGTTTTTGTTCTGATTCTCAAAAAATTATGAAACAAATTCCAAGAAAGTCCTTATTTATTTTGTCACAGGGGAATTTTTCATTACGGACACACCCCACTTAGAAAGAAAAGGAGGTTAAAGAAAAAGAAAAGAATCACTAAGGAGAATTGGACTATTTTGGTAAGCTATATAGTATTGTTGTCCATAAGAGTCTTATGATGGTGAAAGAATGAAGTAAAAACACCAATTCAACTTATATGACGATTCAAGTGAAATCCGTCCTACTTAGAAAGAAACGGAGGTTGGAGAGAAAAATAATGGCCAGTTAAGAGAGTGAGGACTCTTTTGGTACGCTTTATAGTATTCTTATCCATAAGAGCCTTATAATAATCAAAACATTATTTATAAACACCGATTAAACTTATGTGACGATTCGAGTGAAATCTGTCCCACATAGAAAGAAAAGAAGGTTAGAGAGAAATAAAAGAGCTAGTTAGGAGAGTGTGGACTATTTTGGTACGCTATTTTATATTGTTGTCATTATGATCCTCAGAATGGTGAAGGAATGATGTACAAACACCGATTCAACATATAGGACAATTCGAGTGAATCCAGTCACACTTAGAAACAAAAAGAGGTTGGAGAGAAAGAAAATGGTCAATTAGGAGAGTGTGGACTATTTTGGTATGCTTTATAATATTGTTGTCCATAAGAGTCTTATAATGGTGAAAGAATGATATACAAACACCGATTCAACTTATATGACGATTCGAGTGAAATCCATCCCACATAAAAAGAAAAAGGAGGTTCAAGAGAAAGAAAAAGGCTAGTAAGGAGAGTGTGGACTATTTTTATACGCTATTTTGTATTGTTGTCATTAAGAGTCTTATAATGGTGAATGAATGATGTACAAACACCAATTCAACATACAGGACGATTTGAGTGAATCCAGTCACACTTAGAAAGAAAAGGAGGTTGGAGAGAAATAAAATGGCTAGTTAAGAGAATATGTACTATTTTGGTATGCTATTTTGTATTGTTGTTATTAAGAGCATCATAATGGTGAAAAAATGATGTACAAGCACCGATTCAACATATAGGACGATTCTAGTGAATCTAGTCACACTTAGAAAGAAAAGGAGGTTGGAGAGAAAGAAATGGTCCAGTTTAGAGAGTGTGGATTATTTTGATATGCTTTATAGTATTGTTGTCCATAAGAGTCTTATAATGGTGAAGGAATGATGGACAAACAACGATTCTCTAGGACGATTCTAAGGAAAGAAATGGTCAAGCTAGGAGAGTGTGGATTATTTTGGTAAGCTTTATAGTATTGTTGTCTAAAAGAGTCTAAAAATGGTGAGTGAATGATTTACAAACACTGATTCAACTTATATGACGATTCGAGTGAAATCCATCTCACTTAGAAAGAAAAGGAGGTTGGAGAGAAAGAAAAGGGCTAGTTAGGAGAGTGTTGACTATGTTGGTAAGCTTTATAATATTGTTGTCCATAAGAGCCTTATAATGGTGAAAGAATTATTACAAACACCGATTCCACTTATAGGATGATTCAAGTGAAATTCACCACACTTTGAAAGAAAATGGCTAGTTAGGAGAGTGTGGAATATTTTGGTTCGCTATTTTGTGTTATTGTCATTAAGAGCCTCAGAATGGTGAATGAATGAGGTACAAATACCGATTCAACATATAGGACGATTCGAGTGAATCCAGTCACACTTAGAAAGAAAAGTAGGTTCGAGGGAAAGAAAAGGGTCAGTTAGGAGAGTGTGGACTATTTTAGTATGCTTTATAATATTGTTGTCCATAAGAGTCTTATAATGGTGAAGGAATGATGTATAAACACCGATTCAACTTATATGACGATTTAAGTGAAATTCGTCTCGCATAAAAGGAAAAAGAGGTTGGAGAGAAAGAAAAGGGCTAGTAAGAAGAGTGTGGACTATTTTGGTACGTTATTTTATATTGTTGTCATTAAGAGCCTTATAATGGTGAAGGAAATGATGTACAAACACCGATTCAACAAATAGGACGATTCGAGTGAATTAAGGCGCACTTAGAAAGAAACGAAGGTTGGAGAGAAAGAAAATGGCTAGTTAGGAGAGTGTGGACTATTTTAGTATGCTTTCATAATATTGTTGTCAATAAGAGTCTTATAATGGTGAAAGACTGATGTACAAACACCGATTCAACTTATATGACGATTCGAGTGAAATCTATCCCACATAGAAAGAAAAGAATGTTGGAGAGAAATAAAATGGCTAGTTAGGAGGGTGTGGACTATTTTGGTACGTTATTTTATATTGTTGTCATTAAGAGCCTTAGAATGGTGAATGAATGATGTACAAACACCGATTCAACATATAGGATAATTCTATTGAATCCAGTCACACTTAGAAAGAAAAGGAGGTTGGAGAGAAAGAAATGGTCCAGTTAGGATAGTGTGGATTATTTTGGTATGCTTTATTGAATTGTTATCCACAAGAGTCTTATAATGGTGAATAAATGATGTATAAATACCGATTCAACTTATATGACAATTAGAGTGAAATTCGTCCCATTTAGAAAGAAAATGAGGTTGGAGAGAAAGAAAATGGCTAGTAAGGAGAGTGTGGACTATTTTGGTATGCTTTATAATATTGTTGTTCATAAGAGTCTTATAATGGTGAATGAATAATGTACAAACACCGATTCAACTTATAGGACGATTCGATTGAAATTCGTCCCAGTTAGAAAGATAAGGAGGTTGGAGAGAAAGAAAATGGCCAGTAAGGAGAGTGTGGACTATTTTGGTAAACTTTATAGTCTTGTTGTCCATAAGAGCCTTATAATGGTGAAAGAATTACTTACAAACACCGATTCAGCTTAAAGGATGATTCAAGTGAAATTCACCCCACTTTGAAAGAAAAAGAGGTTGAATAGAAAGAAAAGGGCAAGTTAGGAGAGTGTGGAATATTTTGGTACGCTATTTTGTATTGTTGTGAATAAGATCCAAAAAATGGTGAAGGAAAGATGTACAAACACCGATTCAACATATCGGACGATTCAAGTGAATCTAGTCACACTTAGACAGAGAAGGAGGTTTGGAGAGAAAGATAAAGGCTAGTTAGGAGAGTGTGGAATATTTTGGTATGTTATTTTGTATTGTTGTCATTAAGAGCCTCAGAATGGTGAATGAATGATGTACTAACACCGATTCAGCATATAAGACGATTCGAGTGAATCCAATCACACCTAGAAAGAAAAGGAAGTTGGAGAGAAAGAAAAGGGTCATTAGGAGAGTGTGTGTCACGTCCCAAATTTCCTAGGCCTCAGAAACCCGAGCCTAAGAGATAAGGGAGTGAACGTAAGTGAAAAAGAAACGAGAACCAATGACTGAAGGTCATCAAACACCAACAATGGGTAAAAATGTCTAATACCATGTTGTCACGCCCCTAAGATTCCCGAAACTCTAATCTAGAGAATCAGCGAATCTCCAAAGGGTGACGTTAGTCAAACGACTACTAGAATCATCAATAACAAATGAAATACATGGAATAACAATGAAAACTATACTCCATGCCAAATAGAATACTATAACTCAATAGTATCCTCTGATACCAACAGACACGCTCCTAAATTCCTAGAACTCCCGAACCGGGACATCCAAGGAATCCAGGATATGATCATTAACATGAATGACCAACTAAGACATCATTAACCATGAAAATGTAAGGATTAATGTTAGAAATGGTATATTTCATACCCAAATGAATGATAAAACAAAGCAGCGGAATCTAACGAAAATCCGGCAGAGTTCCGTTTGTAAATGGAACATCCGGACACCCAACCACAACACAAGAACCTGCCAATAACAATTCGATAATAATAATGGCATCCAAGCCCCACATTCATCAATCCTACTAGGGCCAATGTAGTGGAAAGAAACCAAAACCCCTCAAAACCCTCTATAATCAACAGAGCCACAAATGCTCGAATAAGAATACAGAAAAACACCTAGTTGTGCAGAATAGATATAATAACATCCTGAAAGAATAAATACAGGAAATAAAAGATACATCAATAGGGATATGCCAACAGATTGGCTCCCAAAAGAAATACATGACAATCCCATAACAAATGGGTAGAGAAACTAACAGCAGAAAACTATCGTCCCCAAACCTGTCACGCTGCAACCGTAACCGCATCACCCAACGCAACTCCAAAACCTGTAACAAGGGAACAAAAGAAAGTTGTAGTTGCACCGCATCCTGCCCATAGCCGTAACATTTCCTGCAACCTGGCGTGGAATACCAGGGGGGAAATGAAATTCCCTCCGTGAGCAAATAAGCTCAGTGGGAAAATATACTATAACTACCATATCCTCTAGCAGTTTAGGAAATGCTAAACTATCTAGCAATATACATATATAGCCCAACTAATCTAATCCATGCAAAACCCAAGGCACACACTCATTATACTACCGTACGTAAGTATATAACGGGGATATATATATACATATATATATATACAAGTATACATGTATAAGTATGCAACCTGAGTCTACAAGGTACAACTAAGGCTCATACTCCAAGTACCACTCCGGTAGTCTACACTACTCTCACCAACGTATACTAGGTACACGATACTAAGGTCCAATCTAACAAATCATCAATTTCTCACAACACAAATCAGAAAATCCAACAGAGGAGATCACACTCACCTCTAACCTCCACAGGAATCAAATCCACAACTAGTACCAAGGAATACTCACAACTCACTCCCTGATAACATAGGAGGAAAAGTACTCATGTCCTTGCGTACTAACACAAACATCATTAATAGATATATATATATATATTGTATATATATATATATATACAATATATATATAACAAACCTCATCCCATTTCTAGAGAAAATCTACCTCTCAAGGACTAGATCACCTCAATCACATCTCTTCATCAATACCATAAATTACATCATCAATAGGATTGATCAATTCACTAACACTCTCACTATAAGCGAGGAAAACCACCCGATCAAATCACTAAGAGTACACGAACTCAACTCACAAGAACGACCACCTAAGGGTCACCAAAACAAAGCAAAGGAAAAATAGTTCTAATTGCTAAGCCAACAGATAACCGAGACAACAATGTCAAGGTTAAGAACACCACAAGTGTTTAGCAAAAACACCTGAACAAGGAAACCAAAACAAGAGAAAGAAATACCAATGCTAACCAACAGATAACCGAGACAACAATGTCAAGGTTAAAACACCACAAGTGTTTAGGGAAACAACCGAACAAGGAAACCAAAAATGAATAGCCGAGAATAAAAGTTATAAAAAGATGAATCCCAAGGATTTAATAGTTTTTAAGAAAAATGATTTAAAAACTCGAACCAATTCATTCGGCATCCATGACCCTAACGTAAGAAAACCCAAATCACCTAGGTGGTGATACCACAATCAAGGAAAAGTGAAAGGCAACACTATATGTGTGCACTGAACAACAACAAGCCTCAAACCCGAGACTTAAAACGATTGAAGCCAAGGTGAACAAGAAAACACCTTTCAAAACTCTACATGGCGAGGTTTTTGAGAAAGAAGTCTCGTAACCTCAGAATCTCGAGAAGGTAATAAAATAGTTTTTCTTTTAGGAAACCACATAGTAAAAATGATCGTCTTGCCCCCGGTCTCCGTCAGTCACCATCACCGGCTTTTAGAAGTTGAAATTATTTTTAAAGAAGATCCTGAGATCATTTTATAAAGTACTAAAACTTTTAGTTATTACGGGGGTAGGCAAAAACGGGTTTTTCTTTTTAAATACAAAGAGTTTATTTCAAAACTTAGAAAACACCATTTTCGAAATGACAACCAAATAAGAGAAAACACAACTCTACGGATTCCTATAATGTCCGAGAGGACAGTAAATGAAGAACAATACGTTGGACTCACGGAAGACAGCCATCCGTTTCCAACTCCACCAAATCAAATGACAACACCTAAAAGAGGTTCGACACCACGCCATAACTAACAACTCAAGGAATGACATAGAAGTCAAGGACATGTGCTAGTATACAGAGTACAATAAAAGAAATGCTTAGGGGAAATGAACTAAGCACTAGAACGACACTAAGCTACAGTACCTCGAGTGCTTAATAAAATCACCTACTATCATAACCTCTTCTCTCCCAATCAAATCTCATTTACAATTGATAACCTATTCCTCAAAAGGTGACAGACATCTAAAGGTCCATACAACAACATTCACTAAGTTCACAATCTCACCACCCGCTTTCTCTAAGGCCTCAACCTTAAAAATCAACTCTACGGTCTACCACTTATCTCAACCAACCACATAAGTCACAACGTCAATATGCCTAACCTCCCCTAAAGGCATAAAAACATATAATTACAAGTATAAGATTATAATCCATTATACTTTTTAAATTACCACATTTACTTCGTGTTTCACATTATTCATTTCCGGTTAAGCATTTATAAAATATGAATTTAATTTACAATATTCATAATTTTAACATGCTCCAATATCATATATACATATCAATAAAATCACAGGATGATATGTAATGCAAGGTACTCACAAACCACCTGTGGTACACACACAAAAACACACCCTTCCTAAGGGTACTGGATCATTCTCCACCATTCCCCTAATTTTGCAGGCTCATTAAGGAATGTGGAATCATCGAACCGTCAATCCCAAGTGCTTTTGACACTTACACTTTTAATGGGAAAGCGTATCTCCACGACCTAGTCGCGCACATAGGACCTTGGACGATATGTCCTCCCCCTATCGTCTTAGTTTCTCAGAAGATTAGTTCTGCGGGAAGCGAGAAACACCCCCTGGCCAGTTGTTTCGACGATCCAAACACAAACGTTTACTCGTACACCACACACAAAGGAAGTAGACCACACCAAATGAACTATCTCTTCAAATGGTGAAACCATGCAATACATGCACCAACACCCATGTCTCACAATACATGGTGTACGCAATAAAATCATGTCTCAACATAAATATGTCATGCACCATATTTATGAAAATACTCACATGGTAATATCAACATAAATCTAAAAATCTCTTTACATGCTTTAAAATACCATAAAGCATTTAAATCATATGAAAACAAATTCATATACAATTCATGTTTTCAAAAATATATTTTCTTTAATTCCTTAGAAAATATTTTCAATTTCAATTAAAATTCCTTTTTAAAATAATTTAAACAGATATTCCACGTATAATGAGAGGAACTTAACATAGCATCTAAGTTTCTCACGTCCAACGTTTACAAAATCCTCTAGCCCATTTAATTTTCAAGGGAATTTCTAAGACACCTATTCTTATTCGATTCAGATAGGAAATTATTTAATTACATAGGAAATAATTTAAATTAATTTTCTTAAATTAATCCCTAAGTCCCATTTCGATTCTAAGCAAACTATAGATATTTAAATTAACAATTTAATATATCTATATCAAAATAATTACGGGTTTGCAACCCCAAACTACGTCAACGATATGGAGTGAGAAATAAAATTTCCCACCTAAATTACCTTTACCGAACAACCGTTTCGGGCCCACCGTGAACAGTGTCGGCGCCCGATTATGGAGCCCGCCGACCAAAATCGTCCGAAAATTATTTTGAATATATCGAAATGTCCGTCTCGACAACCTCTACGATATATACGAAGTCCATTAGCAATAGGTTAATTAATTTGGGTAAATCTAAAATAGCCCAAACGAAAACCATAACCTATAAACGCGATTTTTGGGCAAACCGTTCAACGTAAAAATAGGAAATTAAAGTATGATGAACACGAGGTTGAGACGAAGCTACTCACCAAAAATCGGCCCAAACCGACCACCGGAAGTCACCGAACTGGCCGCTCGAAGCTCCGGCCGAACTGGTCAGCTACGCTACTGCTGCGTGTCGCCTTTGTGTGAGCCCAGCTCCACCACGTCGCTTCCTCCTCTAGGTCACGACGCCGCCACCGTCGTCAACCCAGCAGACCTTCACCACGTCGACCCTGCTCGTCATCGCCGCTGCTACAACTGCGGCGAACCTCCATGGTCGCGCATCTCCTCCAGCCTAACCTCTCTCTCTCTCTCTCTCATGCTGCCATGGAGAAGAAGCCAGACCTGCTGTGCGTGAAGGAGAAGGTGGAAGAAGGTAGTAGGTTGTGTCGTGTAGAGAAGGAGAAGATAGCAGATCTGCAACGTGTATATACATATACATATATATGACCTAATTGCACAAATGACCCTTCATTTGTCCATAATCACGAAATAACCCCCACTACAATATATATATATATATATATATAATAATATAGTAAACTCCAATAATTATCGGGAACGCCCAAACATAATCTCGTAAGCCCGAAATAATAACGGGACGCCCAATTAAATATACCGGGGTAGAAACCCAAACGTCAGAACGCCTAACAATCCTGATCAATTAAAATGTGTCGTCGTCCAGTCAAAATACTAAACGTTAAATGTCGAAACGATACCGTGTAGTCGATAACAATAACTCGCGTAGTCGTCAAAGAGAAACCGTAAAGTCATCCAGTTGACTTTAAAACTAAACGCGAAAAATTTACACGCGAAATACCAAAGATAAACAATGCATCAAGAACAAGTGACGTCATTACCGAAATTAAATTTGAATTAATTTCAGGAAATAGGAAAATAACACGGGGTGTTACAGTGTGGACTATTTCGGTATGCTTTATAATATTGTTGTCCATAAGAGTCTTATAATGGTGAAGGAATGATGTACAAACACCGATTCAACTTATATGACGATTCGAGTGAAATCTATCCCACAAAGAAAGAAAAGTAGGTTGGAGAAAAAGAAAAGGGCTAGTAAGGAGAGTGTGGACTATTTTGGTACGCTATTTTGTATTGTTGTCATTAAGAGCCTTAGAATGGTGAAGAATGAATGTACAAACACCGATTCAACATATATGACGATTCTAGTAAATCCAGTCACACTTAGAAAGAAAAGGAGGTTGGAGAGAAAGAAATGGTCCAGTTAGGAGAGTGTGGATTATTTTGGTATGATTTATAGTATTGTTCTCCATAAGAGTCTTATAATGGTAAATGAATGATTTACAAACACCGATTCAACTTATATGACGATTCGAGTGAAATCTGTTCCATTTAGAAAGAAAAGGAGGTTGGAATGAAAGAAAAGGGCCAATAAGGAGAGTGTAGACTATTTTGGTATGTTATATAGTATTGTTTTCAATTAGAGTCTTATAATGGTGAAGGAATGATGTACAAACACCGATTAAACTTATAGGACGATTCAAATGAAATCCGTCCCACTTAGAAAGAAAAGTAGGTTGAAGAGAAAGAAAATGGTCAGTTTGGAGAGTGTTGACTATTTTGGTATGCTTTATAGTCTTGTTGTCCATAAGAGCCTTATAATGGTGAAAAACTTATTCACAAACACCGATTCAACTTTTAGGATGATACAAGTGAAACTCATCCCTCTTTGAAAAAGAGGGAGGTTGGAGAGAAAGAAAATGGCTAGTTAAGAGAGTGAGGAATATTTTGGTATTCTATTATGTATTGTGGTCATTAAGAGCCTTTGGATGATGAAGGAATGATATACAAACACCGATTTAAGATATAGTACGATTCGAGTGAATCCAGTCACACTTAGAAAGAAAAGGAGGTAGGACAAAACGAAAAGGGCCAGTGAGGAGAGTGTGGACTATTTTGGTACGCTATTTTGTATTGTTGTCATTAAGAGCCTCAAAATGTTGAAGGAATGATGTACAAACACCGATTCAACTTATATGACGATTCGAGTGAAATCCGTCCCACTTAGAAAGAAAAGGAGGTTGTAGAGAAAGAAAAGGGTCAGTAAGGATAGTGTGGACTATTTTGGTATTCTATATAGTATTATTGTCCATAAGAGTCTTATAATGGTGAAGGAATGATGTACAAACACCTATTCAACTTATAACACGATTTGAGTGAAATTCGTCCCACTTAGAAATAAAATTAGGTTGGAGAGAAATAAAATGGTCAGTTAAGAGAGTGTGGACTATTTTGGTAAGCTTTATATTCTTGTTGTCCATAAGAGCCTTATAATGGTGAAAGAATTATTCACAAACACCGATTCAACTTTTAGGAGGATTCAAGTGAAATTCAACCCACTTTTAAAGAAAATGAGGTTGGATAGAAAGAAAAAGCCTAGTTAGGAGAGTGTGGAATATTTTGGTATGCTATTTTGTATTGTTGTCATTAAGAGACTCAAAATGGTGAAGGAATGATCTACAAACACTGATTGAACATACAGGACGATTCGAGTGAAACCAGTCACACTTATAAAGAAAAGGAGGTTGGAGTAAAAGAAATGGTCCAGTTAGAATAGTGTGGATAATTTTTGTATGCTTTATAGTATTGTTGTCCATAAGAGTCTTATAATGGTGAATGAATAATTTACAAACACCGATTCAACTTATATGATAATTCGAGTGAAATATGTCCCACTTAGAATGAAAAGGAGGTTGGAGAGAAAGAAAAATGTCAGTTAAGAGAATGTGGACTATTTTGGTATGTTTTATAATCTTGTTGTCCATAATAGCCTTATAATGGTGAAAAATTTATTTACAAACATCGATTCAACTTATAGGATGATTCATGTGAAATTCACCCCACTTTGAAAGAAAAGGAGGTTGGATAAAAAGAAAGGGGTTAGTTAGGAGAGTGTGGAATATTTTGTATTGTTGTCATTAAGAGCCTCATAATGGTGAAAGAATGATGTACAAACATCGATTTAGCATATAGGACGATTCGAGTGAATCCAGTCACACTTAGAAAGAAAAGGAGGTTGCAGTAAAAGAAAAGTGTCAGTTAGGAGAGTGTAGACTACTTTGGTATACTTTATATTATTGTTGTCCATAAGAGTCTTACAAGGGTGAAATAATTATGTACAAACACCGATTCAACTTATATGACGATTCGAGTGAAATCCGTCCCACATAGAAAGAAAAGGAGGTTGAAAATAAATAAAAGGGGTAGTAAGACTTCTAATTTCTCTGTTGGTAAGCTTCCTATGAAATACTTGGGTGTGCCGTAAATATCTACTAAGCTATGTTTTTCGGATTGTCAAGAGTTGGGTTTGAAAGTGACGAGGAGGGTTCAATCTTGGAATTGTAGATTTTTATATTTTGCGGGAAGATTACAATTGATTGCTTCAGTGTTATTCTCAGTTCAAGTATATTGGAGCTCCACCTATATTCTTCCCAAATCAATGATGAAACAATTAGCTGATATAATGAGGAAATTTTTATGGAAAGGGGTTGAGTTAAAGAGTGGGGGTGAGAAAATGGCTTGGCATAGAGTTTGTCTTCCAAAAGATGAAGGTGGTCTAGGGTTGAAGGACTTGGTGACATGGAATATGGTAGCTATAGGAAAACAACTTTGGAATCTGTTGTAGCCTAATCCCACTAATCTTTGGTGTAAATGGGCGAGAATTGAGCTTATGAAAGATCAAAAATTTTGGCTTCTCAAAGTTCCAGATAAACGATCATGGGTTTGGAAGAAGATTCTTGGGCTTAGAGATACTTTTCGGCAACATTTTAGTTACAAGGTGGGGTATGGTCGCAGCTTACTATTATGGCATGATGATTGGCTTTATTCTATATCCATTGCTGAAAAACATGGAGATAGAATTATTTATGACTCAAGTTTGAGAAATGATAGTAAAGTTAGTGCTATTATTAGAAATGGGCAGTGGCACCCTCCTTTTGCAACCTCTCACAAATTGATGGAGCTTAGAGATGATATGACAGAAATTCCCAACCCAAATTGTGAATGCAAGGATACTTTGATATGGAATCCAACTATGGGTAAATATACTATTAAATTTGCTTGGGATTTATTGAGGCAAAGAGGATCTCAAGTTGGTTGGTACAGGTCAATATGGTTCACTAATAATATTCCAAGACATGCATTTATATTATGGACTTTGGTTCATAATAGGATGCAAACTCAAGACAAGTTGGTGATGTGCGGATTGTTACAATATCAAAAATGTGTGTTGTGTGATATGTCGTGTGAGAATAGAGACCATTTATTCTTTGAATGCAAATTTTCTTCCAAGTTATGGAATGAAGTTGCTAGAGAAAGTGGTGTGCAGCAAGCTGGAGTAAAATGGGAAAACATTTTGAATTGGTGTAATTCTCATTGTAGTAGTATTTCTTTAAACGCTTGCATGGTTAAATTATCTTTTGCCGCTTGTGTTTATATCTTTTGGAGGGAGAGAAACCTTAGAATGTTTGCGGGGGAGGCTAAAATTGAATATCAGCTTGTGAAGGAGATAAAGTCATCTGTGCAATTCAGATTATTTCATATGTTGGGAAATGATGATAACCAATCTAGAGCTAGCCTTTGAAGGTGTTATTATGTTGATGTTAGGTACTTTTGGAGGTAATATGTTAGTTGGCTTGTTTTGGGGATGGTGTACTGCATAAGAATCCTAAGCTTAAGAAGACGGTTCAAGTATTGAGTCAGCCGAATGTTGATTTGATGAAGACTTTGCATTTGTTATGTGATGCAATTTTGTATAGAGAATCTATGTTGCACTTGCTGGAGATGATTAGAAATCAATTGATTGTGTTATGGGATCTGGAATTGATGCAATGAGGTAAAGCTGATGTTTTGTTTTTCATTCTTATGATAATTATAGCTTGGATACATTTTGGGGACTGCATTGAGGAGAGTATCAAAACTGAAGTTGGAAGCCATGTGGTCTCAAGAGCTGTGAAGATTTGTAGTGGGCTGATCTCATTGTATCTGATGAAGATTCAATGCTCCTGTTTTGAGAAGAGTTTTTTCATTATAAATCAAAATTTCGCTTGGAATTGTATCTCTTTTGCTAGAATTGGTTTGTATGTTGATAGGGCTATTATGATTTCTATGTATTTTACCCCTTTTCATGGTTTGAGTTTAACTATTTGGTGGGTTTGGGGGTACCACCCTTGGGGTATGCCCCAAGTACTTTGTAGGCTTCGAGCCTTGTGTTTTCTTTATATAATATTGTCTTACTTTTAAAAAAAAAAAAGGGCTAGTAAGGAGAATGTGGACTATTCTGGTATGTTATTTTGTATTGTTGTCATTAAAGGCCTTATAATGGTGAAGGAAAGATGTACAAACACCAATTCAACATATAGGACAATTCGAGTGAATCCAGTCACACTTAGAAAGAAAAAAAAGTTGGAGAGAAATAAAAGGGTTAGTTAGGAGAGTGTGAACTATTTTGGTATGCTTTATAGTATTGTTGTCCATAAGAGTCTTATAATGGCGAAGGAATGATGTACAAGCACCGATTTAACTTATATGACGATTCGAGTGAAATCCGTCCCACATACAAAGAAAAGGAGGTTGAAGAGAAATAAAAGGGCTAGTAAGGAGAGTGTGGACTATTTTGGTACGCTATTTTGTATTGTTGTCATTAACAACCTTATAATGGTGAAGGAATAATCTACAAACACATATTCAACATATAGGACGAATCGAGTGAATCCAGTCACACTTAGTAAGAAAAGGAGGTTGAAGAGAAATAAAAGAGCTAGTTAGAAGAATGTGGACTATTTTGGTACGCTATTTTGTATTGTTGTCATTAAGAGCCTCGGAATGGTGAAGGAGTGATGTACAAATACCGATTCAACGTATAGGATGATTCTAGTGAATCTAGTCACACTTAGAAAGAAAGGAAGTTGGAGAGAAAGAAATGGTCCAGTTAGGAGAGTGTGGATTATTTTGGTATTCTTTATAGTATTATTGTCCATAAGAGTCTTATACTGGTGAAAGAATGATGTACAAACACCGATTCAAGTTATATGACGATTCGAGTGAAATCTGTCCCACTTAAAAAGAAAAAGAGGTTGGAGAGAAAGAAAAGGGTCAGTAAGGAGAGTGTGGACTATTTTGGTATGGTATATAATATTTTTGTCCAGAAGAGTCTTATAATGGTAAAGGAATAATGTACAAGCATCAATTCAACTTATAGGACGATTCGAATGAAATCCGTCCCACTTAGAAAGAAAATGAGGTTGGAGAGAAAGAAAAGGGCCAGTAAGGAGAGTGTGGACTATTTTGGTATGCTTTATAGTCTTGTTGTCCATAAGAGCCTTATAATGGTGAAAGAATTATTTACAAATACCGATTCAACTTATAAGATGATTCAAGTGAAATTCACCCCACTTTGAAAGAAAAGAAGATTGGATAGAAAGAAAAGGGCCAGTAAGGAGAGTGTGGAATATTTTGGTACGCTATTTTGTTTTATTGTCATTAAAAGCCTCGGAATGGTGAAGGAATGATTTACAAACACCGATTCAACATATTGGACGATTCGAGTGAATCCAGTCACACTTAGAAAGAAAAGGAGGTTGGAGAGAAATAAAAGGGTCTGTAAGGAGAGTGTAGACTATTTTGGTATGCTTTATAGTATTTTTGTCCATAAGAATATTATAATGATGAAGGAATGATGTACAAACACTAATTCAACTTATAGGACGATTCGAGTGAAATCTATCTTATTTAAAAAGAAAAGTAGGTTTGCAGATAAACAAAAGGGTCAGTTAGGAGAGTGTGGACTATTTTGTTATGCTTTATAGTATCGTTGTCATTAAGAGTATTTTAATGGTGAATGAATGATGTACAAACACCGATTCAACTTATAGGACTATTCGAGTGAAATCCGTCCCACTTAGAACGAAAAGAATGTTGGAGAGAAAGAAAATGGCCAGTAAGGAGAGCGTGGACTATTTTGGTATGCTTTATAGTCTTGTTGTCCATAAGAGCTTTATAATGATGAAAGAATTATTTACAAACACCGATTCAACTTATAGGATGATTCAAGTGAAATTCACCCCACTTTGAAAGAAAAGGAGGTTAGATAGAAAGAAAATGGCCAGTAAGGAGAGTGTGGAATATTTTGGTATGCAATTTTGTTTTATTGTCATTAAGAGTCTCGGAATGGTGAAGGAATGATTTACAAACACCGACTCAACAAATTGGACGATTCGAGTGAATCCAGTCACACTTAGAATGAAAAGGAGGTTGGAGAAAAAGAAAAGGGCCAGCAATGAGAGTGTAGACTATTTTGGTATGCTTTATAGTATTGTTGTACATAGGAGTCTTATAATGATGAAGGAATGATGTACAAACACTAATTCAATTTATAGGATGATTCGAGTGAAACCTATCTCATTTAAAAATAAAAGTAGGTTTGCAGAGAAACAAAAGGGCCAGTTAGGAGAATGTGAACTATTTTGTTATGCTTTATACTATCGTTGTCATTAAGAGTCTTTTAATGGTGAAGAAATGATGTACAAACACCGATTCAACTTATAGGACTATTCGTGTGAAATTCGTCCCACTTTATAGTATTGTTGTCCATAAGAGTCTTATAATGGTGAAAGAATTATTTACAAACACTGATTCAACTTATAGGATGATTTAAGTGAAATTCACCTCACTTTGAAAGAAAATGAGGTTGGATAGAAGGAAAAGGGCTAGTTAGGGTAGTGTGGAATATTTTAGTACGCTATTTTCTATTGTTTTCATTAAGAGCCTTAGAATGGTGAGGGAATAATGTACAAACACCGATTCAACATATAGGACGATTCGAGTGAATCTAGTCACACTTAGAAAGAAAAGGAGGTTGGAGAGGGAAAAAAAATGGTCATTTAGGAAAGTGTGGACTATTTTAGTATGCTATATAGTATTGTTGTCCATACGAGTATTATACTTGTGGAGGAATTATGTACAAACAACAATTCAACTTATAAGACGATTCGAGTGAAATCCATTCCACTTAGAAAGAAAAGGAGGTTAGAGAGAAAGAAAATGGCCAGTTAGGAGCGTGTGGACTATTTTGGTATGTTTTATAATATTTTTATCTATAAGAATCTTATTATGGTGAAGGAATGATGTACACACACCGATTCAACTTATATGACGATTCGAGTGAAATCCGCCCCACTTAGAAAGAAAAAGAGGTTGGAGAGAAAGAAAATGTCTAGTTTGGAGAGTGTATACTATTTTGGTATGCTATTTTGTATTGTTTTCATTGAGAGCATCATAATGGTGAATGAATGATGTACAAACACTGATTCAACATATAGGACGATTCGAGTGAATCCAGTCACACTTCAAAAGAAAAGAAGTTGGAGAGAAATAAAAGAGTCAGTTAGGAGAGTGTGGACTATTTTGGTATGCTATATAGTATTGTTTTCCATAAGGGTCTTATAATGGTGAAGGAATGATGTACAAACACCGATTCTACTTATAGGACGATTCGAGTGAAATTCGTCCCACTTAGAAATAAAAGGAGGTTGGAGGGAAAGAAAATGGTCAGTTAGGAGTGTGTTGACTATTTTGGTATGCTTTATAGTACTATTGTCCATAAGAGTCTTATAATGGTGAAGGAATAATGTACAAACACCGATTCAACTTATATAACGATTCGAGTTAAATCCGTCCCACTTAGAAAGAAAAAGGAGGTTGGAGAGAAAGAAAAGGCTAGTTAGGAGTGTTGACTATTTTGGTATGCTTTATAGTATTGTTGTCCATAAGAGTCTTATAATGTTGAAGGAATGATGTACAAACACCCATTCAACTTATAGGACGATTCGATCAAATATTTTTTTGTATTTCAATTTCACAAAAAATATATATACAAAACCTGACGCACCCGGTTGACCCGACCCGAAAGAAAATTTTCTCAATATCTAGATTCAATTTCAAATTTTGTTTTTTAAAAAAATAAAAAAATTAGAAATCAGGTCAACCCGGTGGACCCAACTAGACCCAAGTATGTCAGGTTGGGTCCAGTTCGGATTGGTTTTTGCCGAGTCCGGGTTGGGCTGTCCCATGTTGCACCCCTATAAACAATCCTCATTCTCACAACGTCATCTCCATCAAGTATATCATTAGGTAAAAAAAAATATCAGGAATATTATTGTAAAATGTTTAAAACTTTTTTACACAATAGGCAAAATATTTTTTTCAAGCTAAAAAGTACAAAAAATAAGCACTTCTCAATTTACAGAAAATACACACTTCTAGAATTTCATGTAAACTTTGTATTTCATTAAGTACAACTTCTAATTATTAATGTAAAACTTATATTTTATTAATTAAAACTTTTGACGCAAGATATGAAACTTTTTTACTCTACATGTAAAATATTTTGTTTCGCTTAAAATTGATCGAGATGAAGCACTTCTCGATTTTCAGAAACTACACGCTTCAGAAAGTCATGTAAAACTTTTGTTTCATTGAGTAAAACTTTTGTTTCATTGAGTAAAACTTATTTATCATTACGTAAAACTTTTGATGCAATATATATAACTTTGTTAGCTTTAGTGTTATATAATATGTTTCACCTAAATTGTATCAAGAGTGAACACTCATAAAATTCTAAAGAACCCATAGATATCATAAAAAATGTCTTGAATAACATTTAACTACATCCATATCTCAATAAAATAATATAAATTACATGTCAAATTATCACTAAATCATCATTGATGTCATGCCCCGAAATCCCCATGACTCCAACCCGGAGAATCGACGAATCCCGAGGTGTGACGCTAGTGCGAGTGACCACTAGAATCAATAATAATCATGAAAACATAGATAAATAATAATCGGATAATGAACTGAACAATGATATTTACTGGATAATGAATAAGTGTCGATACAATCGTTAATACACAGAGGCATTTAACAATGCCGAACAAGACACCAATGGGCACTAAGTAAATGATACAATGATGTATAAATACAATGATAGGGATCCGCCAATAAGCTAGCTCCCAAGAGAAATACAAGACAATCCCATACAAGACAAATAAAGATAAAAAATGATAAGAAAGTCAATAACTAGATAATTGTCCCAATCCACCCTAGTTACTGCTACACCTCTTTTCCTGAAAACATCGGTATAAAACACCGGGGTGAGCTATGAATCCCAATAGGAAAAACCCTATCTATCGCATCCTTTGGCCGTCTAGGAAATTCTAACCAACCCTCTCCTATCAGATAATATCGACATCATACACCTTTGGAATGTAGTTGGCGCATTACACAAACCAAAAGGCATTCTCCTCTACGCAAACGTACCACATGGGCATGTGAAAGTGGTTTTCTCTTTATCGGTAGGATCAATCGCCACTTGGTTATAACCGGAATATCCATCCAAAAAGCAATAAGTCCAGCTGACCTTTCTAGGATTTGATCAATAAATGGCAATAGAAAATGATATTTCCTAGTATGTGAGTTAAGCTTTCTTAATCATTGCAAATACGCCACCCGGTGGTGGTCCGTTGAGGAATGAACTCACCTTTAGAGTTAGGCACAACTATGATACCAGATTTCTTTGGTACCACCTGTGTAGGACACACCCATGTACATTAGATATGGGGTATATAATACCAGCATCTAGCAACTTCACCACCTCCTTCATGTTCAGGTTCACATTTTGATGCATGTCAATCGGGATTAAAAATAGTGCTTAAGAACAAACCATTATGACGACAAGGTTTTACCTATCGCAAGTGCACGAATCGTATTGAAGTACAATTTGGCTTGAGAAAGGGAATATCGATCCCACAAAGACTTGGATTTATTCACTTTCATAATCTAAAAGTACTAAATTATGGTTTTGAAAAAATGTTTGTTTGGTTTGAAATCTATGGTCTAAGAAAACTAATTAAAAACAAGAATTAAATTGTGTTTGTGACTTAGAGTAGAGAAAATCTAGGGTTTTCATACTCCACCACTAACCGTATAATACAGTTATCTACTTGATCAATTGTAAGAGGGCGATTCATCACCCATGAATCAGACTGTACCGCATATAGTCGAATACATCCCAAAAAACATACCGTCCACCAGATTCACTATAACTCATCTCTGGATAGAGTGTCATTAGTGCATGCCATCTACTTTACTCTAATCTACTCATATAGCATGAAATTAAACTAAAACATGTCATATCACCTCACTGAGGCATGACGTGTGTAAATCTAGGGTTTCAGGTGTTAAGCACCATTGTGTAGAAAATCATGATATGTTGGAAAACACCAGATAAACATGATTGATTGAGATAATGCATTCATTAAATCTAGGACAAGAATATAATAAATATAAAACCCCTTATCATAAATAATTACGGTATCTGATCTACACAATCAACACATGTGTGGTCTTTAGTTTCCCATCGTTACAATTGACACAAATAAATAAACTACATTACTTGGCTAGGGTTTTGTTATAAAACTTTAGATACCGATTTAGTTGCTCATGGTGGTGGGAGACTGCATCGTTGATGTAGAAATGCCCTCCATGATCGTCTGCTTCGAATCTCTAGGTCTTGAATGGCTCCCTTCATCAAAAGATGTAAATCTCCATAGATAGTGCTCTGAAAATTATGTAATTAGAAACTCCCTAGATCTGAATCAGACCTCAGTATTTATAGAAGAAGTTGAGAAGAATTTTGTTTGTATTAGACTTGTCCCACTAGGAGTAGGATTCCTCTTTGATGTGTTTCTCTTCAATTCTGAGTCAAACCAATTTAATTTGATGTAGATACACCTTATACACGTGTTTGGAAGTGTTGGAGTCGAACACAAAGTCATCTCAGACCAAAAGGATTAATTTGGGTCAAATTGGGATTTTTGATCAAATCTACAGTTTTCAGTTTATTCTTGTAAACACGTCTCACTCTTTTGAACATAACTCGAGCTACACAACTCTAATTGAGGTGTACATTAGGTTGTTGGAAAGCTACCTTCAAGCCCTTAAGTTTAGGCTCAAGAATGACTCCAATTGGACTTGTTTTGACTGATATATGGCCGTTTGAAGTTGGATGAAATTCTGGACCTATGCTTGAGCGTAGCTTGGCCTACGTTCAAGCGTAGGCCTTATGCATAGCTCCCTAGCCATGCGCGTAGCTCGTGCGTAAAAATGATGATTCCAACCACTTTTTGCTTACTGTCTGAGTAGGAAAAATCATGAAAATCACTTTTTCCAATTCTTTTTCCATTTGAACCCCCTTGACTTCGTTAGTATGTTTTTCAAAGTTTCATCTTTGAAAAATGTCGTTTTTGTCCTCCGAGAGACACTATTTGCTTGAAAACTCCTCTTTTTCTCTCTTTTCGAGTAGACACAAGCACATCTTTGGTTAATTCACCAAAGTTAGCTCGTTTTTTAATTATGCTCCTGAAACACGCTTAGACATGCAAATCGCATAAAAATAACAAGTAATGGAATGATAAGACTTAACAATAACGAGTTAGGGGCTTAGAATGGACAACATTTGACACCTATCACATTTCCCTTGATGGTTTTTAAGTCTCATCTAGATGTATGGGATGCATGAAAATTAAGGGATCTATACCTTTCAAATCAGCAACACTCTATCCTATTGCTTCTTTATTCTCACTTAGGACCCCAACTAGACTCGTATATTATTCTTCGGTCAACTTCGATGATATAATCATAGGAAGAGTCTCATCTGGTCCTAAAAAGACGTACTTTAATTGCTTAGACATTTCCTTCAGCTTTAAAGTAGGAGGAGATATTAGAGACGGAATTAGTGGTGTACTCAAAAGTGTAGGAAGCGACTCAATCGGCACTTTCCATGGTTGAGTGTATAAAACAACCACACAACAACATCCTCGCAATTCAGCTTATTCTGCTCATCCCAGTCCTCAGGCTCATATTCCAACCTCACCCCAGTCATTAAGGACTCCAACTCATCTTTTCAAAAAAAAAAGGACTCCAACTCATCTTTATCCAAGATCCGAGGTGCAAATTCTTCTACCATCTCATTAATATCATCAACTTGAAAGCAATCAATTGGTTTAGGAATTTGATGATTGACATCGAATACATTTATTCTCATCTTCAAGTTCCCAAAAGACAGATCCATAGCCCCGGTTCTACAATTAATACACGCGTTGGTTGTAGCAAAAAACGGTCTTCCTAATATAGCGAGGATATGTTTCTTAGCATTGTGGACATGTTCTGTATCTAGAATCACGAAGTCTACCGGAAAGTAGAACTTGTCCACTTGAACAATGACATCCTCCAGAATTCCTCTCGGTTGTTTGATTGATCTATCTGCCAATTGAAGCACCACCGAGGTAGAACTGAGCTTTCCCAACCCTAGCTAGTGATAGACTGAATATGGAAGTAAGTTGACTCTCATACCCAGGTCAAGAAGAACTCTACCAATTTCCTGATCACCAATAACATAAGGAATAGTGGGAGCACCTGGATCTTTCTGCTTAGGTGGAGTGTTACTTAATAAGAGTGAACTTTCTTGTTTAGTCAATAGAATTTTCTTTGGGACCTTAGATCGACTTCTTCTCTTTTGAGTACAGAGGTTCTTTAAAAATTTAGCAAATGCTGGAATTTGGTCAATAATATCTAAAAGAGGTAAATTGATCTTGACTTGTCGGAATATTTCCAACATGTCCTTCTCCTTATGCTTACCATACGAATTCAACTCTCGAAGACGTTGAGGTAAAGGTGTTACATCCTCGTAATTTGCCATATCCGGCTCTTCTGGTAATTTTGATCTTCTTTTTCCTTCTCTTGGGATTGATCTTTTTGAATCTCTTCAGTCGCCTTTTGCTTATTCGTCTTCTTCTTGAACTGCTGCTTAATCCTATTCTCTACTTCATTTCCACTCCTAGTTGAGGATTTTCAGTGTTCTGAGAACGATATGATAAATGTGGATCTCAGATTGGAAAAAGGATTGTATGAATTAGAAAAATTATTATTGTTCGAGTCGGTCCAGGATGCATTTACATAAATGACAACTAACTTAGTGCCTTAATATTCAAAATTAAAGGGGTCAGGTCTTATTGCCAAGACTTCTCTAGGGGCTGATTGACTTAGATTGAGGAATTTATCAAGCTTCTGACCTAATGTTTCTACTTGTGCTTTCACATCATCGTCCCTTTTTTCTTAAAAATACCTTATAATTTCTATGAACTCCTTCTTTAGCACGCATCTTAGATTCATGTTGAAGCGAATTACCACTCACAAAGTCAAACAGTCTCAAAATATCTTCCACTAGTTTTAGTGGAAACTGACCTCCCACAACTTCATCTATCAAATTTTTATGAGTCTCATTAAGTCCAAGATAGAAGTTTCGCACCAAATCCAGATAAAAAAACTTGTGATGGGGACACTTCCTCAAAATCTCATTGAACTTCTCCCACGCATCGTGGAATTGCTCACCAGGCAACTCTTTAAAATGGGTAATTACATGTTACGCCTCATGGGTTCTTCCTATTGGGTAATATTTAAGCAAAAACCCAAATTTTAGGTTCTCCCAACTAGTTTTTATCCCATATCCAAATTGATATACCATCATTTAGCTTTCTCTCTCAAGGAATAAGGGAATAATCGCACACACAATGCATGGGAAGATTATACTTTGATTAATTATTGTGATTCTTTGGAAGATGAAGATGAAAATGGAGATGAAGAGGATGGAGATGAAGATGAAGATCTTTTGTTGTCAGATAATGATACTGATGGCGAAATGAATTAGCTTGATGACTTTTTGATGTGTTTTTTTTTTCCTATAGTGACATTTGTTGTCAGAGAAATTTTTTTTTTCTTGTTTATATTTAATATGTTGGCCATTTCTAGTTAGAAAAAGAGATGTTATTTTTTTTCAGGTTAGAAAGAGAATTTTGGGCTTCTTGGTTTTTAAGAGCAGGGTCAAGTATTTTACTTAATCTTACTAAATTGAACTCAATTTAATTGGGCATTTACTTAATCTTACTAAATTGAACTCAATTTAATTGGGCATTTACTTAATCTTACTAAATTGAATTCAATTTGACTCAAATAAATTGGGATTTTACAAGATTGAACTCAATTCAACTTAATTGAATTGGTATTTTACTTATTTGAACTCAATTTGACACAATTTAATTAGTGATTTACTTAATCTTACTAAATTGAACTCAATTTGACTCAAATAAATTGGGATTTTACAAGATTGAACTCAATTCGACTCAATTGAATTGATATTTTACTTATTTGAACTCAATTTGACTCAATTGAATTAGGAATTTACTTAATTTCACTAAACTGAACTCAATTTCACTCAATTTAATTAGGGACTTACTTGATTTTCCTAAATTGAACTCATTTCGACTAAATTGAATTGAATTTTAGTTATTTAAACTCAATTTGCCTCAATTGAATTGGTGATTTTATTAATTTTACTTATTTGAACATAATTTGATTCAATTGAATCGAGGAATTACTTAATTATACTAAATTGAACTCAATTTGGCTCAAATAAATTGGGACTTTACAAGATTGAACTCAATTTGACTAAATTGAATTGGTATTTTACTTATTTGAACTCAATTTGACTCAATTTAATTAAGGATTTACTTAATCTTACTAAATTGAACTCAATTTGACTCAAATAAATTGGGGTTTTACAAGATTGAACTCAATTCGACTTAATTGAATTGGTATTTTACTTATTTGAATTAGTGATTCACTTAATCTAACTATATTGAACTCAATTTGACTCAAATAAATTGGGATTTTACAAAATTGAACTTAATTCGACTCAATTGAATTGGTATTTTACTTATTTGAACTCAATTGAATTAGGAATTTACTTAATTTTACTAAACTGAACTCAATTTCACTCAATTTAATTAGGGAATTACTTGAGTTTCCTAAATTGAACTCATTTCGACTCAATTGAATTGAATTTTAGTTATTTAAACTTAATTTACCTTAATTGAATTGGTGATTTTATTAATTTCACTTATTTGAACACAATTTGATTCAATTGAATCGGGGAATTACTTAATTTTACTTATTTGAACACAATTTCACTCAATTTAATTGGGGATTTACTTAATCATACTAAATTGAACGCAAATTGACTCAAATAAATTGGGATTTTACAAGATTGAACTCAATTTGACTCAATTGAATTGGTATTTTACTTATTTGAACTCAATTTGACTCATTTTAATTGAGGATTTACTTAATCTTACTAAATTGAACTCAATTTGACTCAAATAAATTGGGATTTTACAAGATTGAACTCAATTCAACTTAATTGAATTGGTATTTTACTTATTTGAACTCAATTTAATTAGTGATTTACTTAATCTAACTATATTGAACTCAATTTGACTCAAATAAATTGGAATTTTACAAAATTGAACTTAATTCGACTCAATTGAATTGGTATTTTACTTATTTGAACTCAATTTGACTCAATTGAATTAGGAATTTACTTAATTTCACTAAATTTGACTCAATTTCACTCAATTTAATTAGGGACTCACTTGATTTTCCTAAATTGAACTCATTTCGACTCAATTGAATTGAATTTTAGTTATTTAAACTCAATTTGCCTTAATTGAATTGGTGATTTTATTAATTTCACTTATTTGAACACAATTTGATTCAATTGAATCGGGGAATTACTTAATTTTACTTATTTGAACACAATTTCACTCAATTTAATTGGGGATTTACTTAGTCATATTAAATTGAAGTCAATTTAACTCAAATAAATTTGGATTTTACAAGATTGAACTCAAATCGACTCAATTGAATTGTTATTTTACTTATTTGAACTCAATTTGACTCAATTTATTTAGGGATTTGCTTAATCTTACTAAATTGAACTCAATTTGACTCAAATAAATTGGGATTTTAGAAGATTGAACTCAATTCAACTCAATTGAATTGATATTTTACTTATTTGAACTCAATTTGACTCAGTTGAATTAGGAATTTACTTAATTTCACTAAATTGAACTCAATTTCACTTAATTGAATTGTTATTTTACTTATTTGAATTCAATTTGACTAAATTGAATTAGGAATTTACTTAATTTCACTAAATTAAACTCAATTTGACTCAATTTAAGTTGGGTCTTTCTTGATTTTCCTAAATTGAACTCAATTCGACTCAATTGAATTGAAATTTTAGTTATTTAGACTCAATTTGCCTAAATTGAATTGGTGATTTTATTAATTTCACTTATTTGAACACAATTTGATTAAATTGAATTGGGGAATTTACTTAATTTCACTTATTTAAACACAATTTGACTCAATTTAATTAGGGATTTACTTAATCATACTAAATTGAACTCAATTTTACTTAAATAAATTGGGGTTTTACAATATTAAACTCAATTTAGCTCAATTGAATTGATATTTTGCTTATTTGAACTCAATTGAAATAGGAATTTACTTAATTTCACTAAATTGAACTCAATTTGACTCAAGTAAATTGGGATTTTTCTAAATTGAACTCAATTGAATTGGTATTTTACTTATTTGAACTCAATTTGACTTAATTAAACTATGAATTTACTTTAGTTTAATGATATTTAGTTTCTTGTCATTGATAGTGTGTTGTCAATGTTGAATATATATTTTGCAGAATGTACTTGCCCTGAATTTTTTTCTATTTGAATCAACATGAAATATGTTTTCCCTTAAATTTGTTTTTGTAACTCAAGTTTGTTATTGGGTGAGGTGCATTTAATTAAGCCACTAGTCTTTATGCTCTGGGTTCACTCACCTGTTACCTGTAAACAATTTTTAGATATTGTGAATGAATATAAATTATGTATAATTGGTCTTCACTTTGAATGGCATTTTGTTACCGATGGTAACCCTATAGAACTCGTTTATATCGATGGGGTGGTAATGAAATTACCGATTACAACCCGTCGCGGGTTTGGGATGTGTTTGGTATTAGTAATTTTTAAATGGGGTGGTAATGGTATTAGCCAAACCCGTCTCGTTGCCATATGTTCCCTCAGTAGTCCATCATATACCTCTTTTGTCCAATTTTAAATAAAAAATTGCATCTAAAATACAATAGATTAAGCCCCGACTAACTTCCAATGTGAGAGAATCATACTTGTCAAGTTGCGTGTAAATTTTAATTCCAATTTTTTAAGTTTTTTCGTTCAGCAAAATTCAGAGGCGCTAAATTTTAGAGCCTAAATGTTTATAAAAGTTGAAAATTTTAATTTTAATAGCATTTTAATGTGTAAGTAGGTTAAAGCTATTTTTTTTTAATCTTATAATAAATTATTATATAGTGTTTTAATAAAATTATATCATAATTTTACTTGACTTCTTATCTTTATTCTAGTATTTTCATTAAAAGATTATTAGATGTGCAAAAACTCTAGTTGTGTTAATTTTTAAGCAATAACTGAACCAAGTATATTATCATATTTCAATTCTCTTATTATTTTATTCTATTCAAAATCATACTTGTCAATTTGCGTATAAATTTTAATTCCAATTGTTTAAGTTTTTCGTTCAGCAAAATTCAGAGGCAGAGCCTAAAAGTTTATAAAAGATGAAAATTTTAATTTCAATAGCATTTTAATGTGTAAGTAGGTTAAAACTAATTTTTTTTAGCAAAACAAAAGGCGCCAAAGTTTAGGCGCTTAAAAGTTAAAATTTATAGAAGATAAGACTTGCGACAGATTAAAATACATTAGTTTCTTAGTGGGTTTTTCATTTTCAAACAATTATCTCCTCGTTTTCAGTATCGCATCTCCCGACTCTTCTTTCACGCTTCTCTCTATCAGAGGTACCATAAAATACTTATCTAATGTTTTTATTCATTGATTTCACTGCATTTTTTTGTTTAACACTTTATTAATCTAACCTATGACCGTCGTCTCAGAGGTACGATATATGAGGTTTCATTGATTTTCTTTCTTTGTGTTTAACACTTTATTTTTAATCTAAGTTATCTAGTTATATTTGGCCTCTTCTATTTCTTTGTGTTTAATACTTTATTTTCAATCTAAGTTATCTTGTTATATTTGGCCTCTTCTATCAAGTTAAATAGAATTTGTTATGTTGTCAAATTAGAGAAATTTGTAAAAGAATAGGGATTTCGTAGCTTTATTCAATAAATTGGAGAAAATTGTAGAAGAATAGGAGATTGCAATGCATATATATACCTATAACGTTAAATAGAATTTGCTATGTTATCAAATTAGAGAAATTTGTAGAAGAATAGGGATTTTGTAGCTTTATTCAATAAATTGGAGAAAATTGTAGAAGAATAGGAGATTGCAATACATATATATAAACTTCCTTTGTGATGTTGTATGTAAACTAATTGATAATTTCCCGATGATAAAAAAAATTATAGAGATTAGTGGATATCTAATAATAAAAAGTGATTGTAATCTAAATATTCGAGGGTGTTTGGGAATTGGGTTAGTGGAGTGAGTTAAGGATTTTGACTTGGTCAAAAACTGAGTTTGAATGAGTCATTACGGGTTAGGTCTATTATCAGATTGATGTACTGAGTTATTGTACGAGTCATTACAGATCTGGGATTTTCTTCTTGAGTGTTCTGAATATTGGGCGTTGACTTCGTGCTTCTCTCTTCAAACCTGAGTTCGTGATTTCCGGTTCTCTTGCGAGGATTCGTGCCTACAGATCCCTGAAGTCTGAGTAAGGGGTGTGAGGAAGATAGGTTGCTGAGTTCGAGCCTAAAGTCTGAGTAAGGTTCACTGCTGAGATTGAAACGAGTTTGTGCTTGGGGTTCATCTGCGAAACTCTGAGGTTCGTGGAGCTGCAGATTCGTGGAAGAGTGCTGGGTTATTCAGAATCTCTGTCAAATTCGTTTCGTGATTGAGTTCTTTTGAAGACCCATTTGAGTTGTTCGATTGTTGTGACCAGTTTGTTGACATCCTGAAGTCTGAGTAGGGATTCTGTAGTGAAGTTGATAGTGCAATTTCTGGGTGGCCTGCAGCGACTGGAGCGGACGACTTTGACGACGATAACCTGAAATAGGGTTTGACAGTCACGAAGCTGTATCTGATCAATTGTGGGTTTGAATACTGAAGTCTGAGTGTTTTGTTATGTACGTTTCCTGGAGCTGAGCTATCCTGAAGACGGTGTTTTCTTGGTGCTGGTTGAAGATTTCAGATTATGGGTCTGATTGACGATACGCAGTGTTGTGTATACGGAGGTCGTGCTTGTTCGACGATTCCACATCGACTAAGGTGTAGACCTGAAGTCTGAGTTTTCGTTGCTGAGTTTGGGTGTTGCTCTTTCATCAAAACTACAGTCGAGGGCTTGATTGTGCTGAGTAATTGTAACACCAGGGGGTGATTGTGATGTCCCACATCGTCCGGATAGAGGTCTGGGGATGTGCTTATATGTGCAGTGTTGTCTCCAATTGGTATGAGGCCTTTTGGGAGGAGCCCAAGAGCAAAACCGTGCGGGCTGGGCCCAGAGCGTATAATATTATACCAAATGTTGGAGCGATGTGTTACACCTTCATTCATTCAGACTTGCTGCTGTTGAGAGCCATATTCAAACCTAGAGATCCGGAGAAGAAGACTATGGAGTGCATTTCTACATCAACGATACAGTCACCATCTTCCATAGCCAACTAACTCGGTATCTAGGGTTTTCTAGCAAAACCCTAGCCATGTAATGTAGTTCTTTCATTGTTTTTTATTGTAAGGAGGGGAAATTGTTAACCATATTGTGATGATTGTAGTAGTTAAAAGACCGTACTGATTTGCATTATAAAATTCTATGTTTGTTCTAAATTCTTGTCTTAGATTGAATGAATATATTATTTTGTACAACTATGATTAGTCAATATGAGCAGGAACTCTGATGCTTAATTATGATTTTCTACACAATAGTGGTAATGAAACTTGAAACACTAGGTTGACACAGGCCGTGCCTTGGCAATTTAATATAGACATACTTTAGTTTATTTTCATGTAATATGAGTAGAATAGAGTAATATAATTGACATGTACTAGTTATATCCTTCATGAGATAGGTTGTCGCAATCCGGTTGATGGTACTCCTTTTTGGGGTCGTATTTAGCTATTTGCGGTATGACTTGATTCACAATTATGGATCTCCCTCTTATAATTGATACATTGATGAACTATATTATGCGGTTAGTGGTGAAATGATGAAAATCCTAGTTTTCTCTCTCATCTGAATCACAAACAAATTTACTTTGCTTTTTAATTAATTTAGTTAAAATAGATAATTTTGTCTTTAACCACCTAAAAATATAATTAAGTATTTTTGAATTGCTAAAGTGAACAATCACAGTCTTTGTGGGATCGATATCCCTTACTCAAGCCGTTTGTTATTCTACAATTGATACATGCGTTTGCGTAAGGTAAAACCTAGAGTCGTTAAGGTGTTGTTTTTAACCACATATTTTTATACACCTGACGTCACATCAAGTTTTTGGCGCCGTTGCCGGGGATTGAGCATTGTTCAATAGCTTTAGTAGTTTATTTGCATTGCGTTATTGTAGTTGTAGCTGAAGTGAGATTTTTCTGTGATTGACAAGTACTCTAAAGAGTGTAGAATGGAAGAGCGGAACTTCTAAAGTTGCGTCTGGAACTTTTATGAGTTTTAGTTACCTAGATTTTCGCATATTAATTATGGCTTTATTTTCTGTAATTTAGAAGTAGTTAATTTAGTTTTCATAAAAAAATTTGTTTTAATAGCTTATGACCGATAGACCAACCTGTTCTAATTTAAGCACTGCGTTAGTCGAGTACGATCCTGAGATCGAAAAGACTCTCCGTCGTTTACGTCAACCTATTGAAGAGCGTCATCATCTATAGGAAGAATCAATGGCTGACCAAATAGCCTACCAACAAAGGGCACCAGAGACATCACTGAAAGGATATTACGTGCCCAATGCCTACGATTCATATGTTGATTTTCCGGAAGAAGAATGAGTGAAGCACTTTCATATCAAGAAAAGAATGATCAATATACTTCCAAAATTTTCAGGCCTTAGGATAGAGGACCCATACCAGCACATCAATGATTTCCTAGAGGTAGCCTCTATTGTTAGGTTTGACAATTTACCCAAAAATGACTTGCGAGTGAGATTATTTCCTTGGTCATTGAAAGAGAGAGCTAAAAGATGGTACTTCAAATTAGCAAAAGAAATTAAAATTGATTGGGAAGCCCTTAAGAGAGAATTCATAGAAAATCATTATCCCATAGGAAAGACCTCAAAAGCACAAGATGCAATCAAAAACTTTAGGCAGTTACCTGGTGAGCATTTTCATGATGCATGAGAAAGGTATAATGAAATTTTGTATAAGTGTCCCCACCATAGGTTTTCTGAACAAGATATTGCTAAAAAATTCTACATAGGACATGGAGAGGCACATAAGACTTTGATAGATCGGCCACACAATGTCAGTTTATCTTGAAACCAACTAAAGAACTTTTGGGGATATTTGATAATATCAATGAAAACACAATTCAATATCAATCTGAGTTGAGGTCTAGAGGTGGACAACAGGATAGGAGATCTGAAAAATCGTATGTTGTAGAGCATGATGATGTGAGAGATACCATGGCATTGTTTGGAGATAAGTTAGAAACAATTGAAAAATTTATGCAGCGAAGTCATTCCCCTCATAGAAAGATATTTGAAGTTGAAGCTGAGTATTCCCCATATGAGTGTCAGGAGATAATGGTCGCTGATGACAACGCATCGTAGAACTATTCCAATAATGCTCCTTGGACCAATTCATACACCTTCAATTCCAGAAACCACCCACTCTTGTCTTACAAATCTACCAATGTAGAGAATCCACCACCAATGTTCCAATAAGGGAAATCATCTAATCAACAACCAAGATTCACAGAAAGACAACAGTCATATACCCACAACCAAGGTTCACTGAGAGACAACAATCAGATAACCCACAACCAAGGTTCAAACAGAGTCAACAATCATTCGACTCATAACCAACAATCATGGCTAGAAATTCTTAGTCCAATTACCGACCCAGAACATCCAATAATTCCCAAGCTCTTCAGCCATTTAATAATTCCCAATATCTTCATCCATTCAATAACAATAAAGTTGTGCAACCATATAATTACCAAACCCAGCCTTCAACAAGCCAAATTCCTCCACCCGGTTTCAAACTAATAGGTTAGAACAAGTTATACTGGATATTGATAAAAAATTAGGTAATCATACCCAATCATTGGCACAACTACATATGCAAATGGGCCAAATGGCTAATCAGAGGAATGTGAGAGAGCTAGGGAGATTACCTAGTCAGCTAGTCACTAACCCAAGACCACAACAAGCACTAGAGCTTAGGTCATTTATCAATGAATCTAATGAAACAGTTCAAACAATCACGACTCTGAGTAGTTGAAGAGAAGTGGAGAGTCGAGTTGAGGCAGAGCATGAGGAGAGGTTGCAAAGAAGAAAAAATGTAAAACAAGAACAAAAGAAGGAAGCTGAAGAAGAGTAGAGGAAAGAAGCTGAAAGGAAATAGTGCAAAAAAGACCAACCACCAGTAGGCGACGATGTCGATTAGACATTACATGAGGAACCAAATAGGGCAAGTTACGAGGAGGCAGCGTCATTTCCTCAACGTCATAGAGAACTGGCAAAGTATGAAAAGTTGAAATAATCTGATATATTAGAAACATTCCGACAAATCAAGATCAATTTATGCTAAGGTTTTCAAAGACCTTTGCACCTAAAAGCGAAAGAGGAAAAATAAGAATCCAACAAAAATACTCTTAACTGAGCAAGTGAGTTTATTGCTTTTAAGCGATACTCCACTTAAGAGGAAAAATCCTGGTGCTCCCATTATTCCATGTGTCATCGGTGACCAGGAAATTAGTAGAGCTCTTCTTGATCTACGTGCAAGTATTAACTTGCTTCCTTATTCAGTCTACCAACAACTAGGGTAAGGTGAGCTAGCCCCACTAAGGTCGAACTTCAATTTGTTGACCGATTAGTCAAATAGGCAAGAGGAGTGCTTAATGATATCATTGTTCAAGTGGACAAGTTTTATTTTTGGGTTGATTTGTAGTCCTGGATACAGAACTTGTCCCTTACTTAAAAAAGCACATTCCAGTAATACTAGGAAGACCATTCTTAGCTACGACAAATGTATGCATCAGTTGCAGAACTGGAGCCATGGATCTGACCTTTGGAAATATGAAGGTCAGGATGAACATGGTCGGAGGAAGCCACCAATTGCCTGAGTCTGGGGAATGTTTTTAGATTAATGAGTGTGATGAACTAGATGATATTATAGCATATTTTTCAACTCAAATCCTGGAGAGAGATATGCTAGAGTCATTTATGACTGGAGAATGGCCAAATGAGAAACTTGTTGATTGGGAGACATACTGGAAGTTGCAAAAAGAGGAGAAAGATGTGATGGAGACTGCTTTATATACTCAACTATGGCGGGAACCAGTTGAAGCACTCCCAATAGTTTCAAATATTCCACCAATTCCTTCCTTAACTACTCCTCAACTCATGGAATTGCCTAAAAATTTGAAATATGTCTTCTTAGGACCCGATGAGACTCTTCCTGTAATTATATATTCAAAATTGATAGAAAAATAGGAATCAAGTCTAGTCATGGTTCTGTGTGAGAACAAAGAGGCAATAGGATGGAGCATTGCTGATTTAAAAGGCATAGACCCCTCGATTTGTATGCATCACATACATCTTAAGGAGGATGTAAAGCCATCAAGGGAAATGCAACGAAGGCTGAATCCAAATATGAAAGAGGTGGTGATGAAATAAGTTGTGAAATTTCTAGACGCATGTATTATTTACCCCATTTCTGATAGTTCATGGGTAAGTCCAACTCAGGTGGTGCCGAAGAAGTCGGGTATCACAGTGGTGCCAAACTCAGAAGGTGAGCTAATTCCACAACGTATGACCATAGGGTGGCGTGTGTGTATTGATTACAAAAAGCTCAACCTGAGCACCAGGAAGGATCATTTTTCATTACCATTTATTGACCAAATTCTAGAGAGGTTAGCCGGCCAGAGCTACTACTATTTTCTGGATGGATATTCCAACTATAATCACGTGGCGATTGATCCTGCTAATCAGGAGAAAACCATCTTTACTTGTCTATATGACACGTTTGCTTATAGAAGGATGTTGTTTGGTTTGTGTAATGCGCCAGCAACATTCCAACGGTGTATGAGGTGTTTGATGTCTATCTTCTCTGAGATGGTAGAGAAATTTCTCGAAGTATTCATGGATGACTTCTCAGTTTTTGGGGAAACCTTTGAAGACTGTTTAAAACATCTAGAACTGGTACTTAAGCGATGCAAGGAGACAATCTGATCCTAAGTTGGGAAAAGAGCCATTTATGGTTCAAGAGGGGATAATATTGGGCCATATTGTATCTAAGTGATGGATAGAGGTAGATAGAGCAAAATTGAATTAATTTCAAAACTGCCTCCTCCCACATCTGTTAAGCAGATACGTTATTTTCTGGGCCACGCCGGGTTTTACCAAAGGTTTATTAAAGATTTCAGCAAAATAGCCTGCTCGTTATGTAACTTATTGGCTAAGGACACTACTTTTATCTTTGACGAAGAGTGCCTTCATGCTTTTGAGGAATTGCGTACTCAACTTTCATCAGCCCAGATTATTTATTCGCCAGATTGGACTCTGTCGTTCGAGTTCATGTGTGATGCTTCTGACTATGCCATAGGAGTTGTGTTGGGTCAGAGAAAAGATAAGTTGTCGTATGCTATTTATTATGCCATTAGGACTTTGAATGAAACTCAGATGAACTACACAACTACCGAGAAGGAGTTGCTGGCAATTGTCTTCGCCTTGGATAAATTTCGATCATATCTATTGGGCACTAAGGTCGTTGTCTACTCGGATCATGCCGCTCTGAGGCATTTGCTGACAAAGAAAGTCTCTAAGCCCCGGCTGATTCGGTTGATTCTGTTGCTACAAGAATTCGACCTAGAAATCAAAGATAAAAAGGGTTAACAGAATGTTGTAGCGTATCATTTATCAAGAATTATTGTCGAATCCATATAGTAGATTACTCCTCTTAAGGATTCTTTCCCGGGTGAACATGTAACACCCCGTGTTATTTTTATTTTTCTTGAAATTATTTTCGATTTAATTTCGGTTATGACATCACTTGCTCGGATAACTATGATTTTTGGATGGTAACATCGTCTCGATGTCAGGTACGACGTGTAAAATTTTTATTTTATTTTGTTAAGCGGTTTGTCTGAAAATTCGATTTATAGGTTCGAATTTTCGTTTGGGTTATTTCGATTTATTCAAATTTAATAACCTATTGCTAATGGGCTTCACATATATTGTATAGGTCACCGAGGCAAACATTTTGATATATTCGAAATAGTATCCGAGCAACTTTTGTTGGCGGGTCTCACATTCGGCGCTGACACTGTTCACGGTGGGCCATTTTGGGTATATTTTACGCGTAAATTAAGGTGGGAAAATTATTCTCACTTCTGTATCATTAATGTGGTTTGGGTGTATAAACCCGTATTTATTTTAATTTAGATATATATTAAATTATGAATTTAAAATATCTATAATTGGGTTAGAAGTGAAGCAGGACTTAAAAATTTCTTTAAGAAATTAAATAAATTGTTTTCCTACAAAATTAAATTAATACCTATTTAAACTGAATAAGAATAGGTGGCCTAGTAACCCCTTAAGAATTAAAATGGGTTAGAAAAATTTGTAAAAGTTGGACGTGAACTTAGAACACGATGTTAGTTCCCCTTTCGATTGTGTTTATCAAAATTAAAACATGTTAGGGGATATGTGGCAGTGTGGGACGTGAACTTATACGTTATTCTAGTTCCCCTTATGATTTGTAGATTGTTGTTTTAATGAAAATAAAAGCATGTTAAAAAGAAATGAAAATGTTATACTTGTGAATTAAAGGATAATTTAATGAAAATAAAATCATGTTAGAAAACCCTAGATAACGAATTAGTTTCTCATGGTAGAAGGAGACTACATCATTGATATAGAATCGTCCTCCATGGTTGTCTTCTCCGGATCTCTAGGTCTTGAATGCCTCTTCCTTGGAATGACAGATGAATCTGCATAAAGTATTCTGAAAATTATGTGTAAAAGAAGTCCCAAAATTATGGGGAGAGAAGTCCCAAAATTATGTAGAGAGAAGTCCCTTAGATCTCTAGCAAAGCTTGGTATTTATAGATAAAGCCAATGGAAACCCTAATTTGTGGAATATGATTACCCTTTTTCGTAATTTCATACCCAACCAAGCAAAACCCTAATATTTGATGTATAATATGTTTCTATTACATATATAAAGGTGTTGGGGTCAAACTTAAAGTCATCTGGGTCAAAACGGATCTATCCGGGTCAAAATAGGATTTTGGGCCGAATCTGAAATTTCCAGCTTTTTTTTGCAGGATACCTCTCAGTGCTTTCATCATATATGGAGCTATACATATTGGATGGAGGCCTGTAATATATTGTTGGAAATATAACTTCAAGATCTTGATGATAGGGTCAAGCATCACCCCATTTGATTCTTTTTTTATCGAGATATGAGCTCTCGAAGTTGACTAAAATGTTATACTGAAAACACTATTCAATACGCTTTAAGCGTAGGTTCAACCGTAAGAATGTGTTTTCATGCCACTTTTTGCTTCTGAAAGCGTAAGCTTAAGCGTAGATTCTTCATGAAACCCATTTTTCTCCACAATTATGCCAAAATAAACGTCTTGATTCCACGAGACTTTTTGTTTTAGGTGACGGCTTCGAAAAATGCAGTTTTTGCCCTCCGTTAGCTATTTTTGTCTTGAAAACACCTCTTTGACTCTCTTCTTGGATAGAAACGAACATGAACTTGGTTAATTCACCAAAGTTAGCTCTATTTCTTCATTAAGCTCCTGAAACATGCTTGAACACACAAACGACATAAAAATACCAAATAATGGAATGAAATGACATAACTAATGCAAGATAGAGGTTTAAAATGGACACTTTTGAGCGCTTATCACCTAGACGAAACATCACCTGCAAACTAGTGTAGACCACCAGGGAAATTCAATGCCGGGATGAGCTCATCAAGCCCCATAGGAAAAAGGAAACCGTAATCGTCACATCTTTCGTCCGTTCAAGTCGAGTGCAAACAAACCCGTGTATATGCATCTATCCTAGGTCAGTCAATCGTCCCAAGTGGCACTCACGCCAATACAAGACCCCTGAAACATATCCCTCTAGTCCCCTACCATGCATCATCAATGACAACTAGCACAGAACGAATCCATAATATCACATCATATAACAAACGCATACCTATATATATATATACATAGATACAACAAATAAGTACAAGTCACGCTGTCCTAACCTCACGATAGAACATTATGACTAGTACCCACCAATCCAACACTAGTAGTCTACACTACTTACATAAATGTACACCATGTACACAATACCCTAGCATAACATAGCCAATCACTCTAGGGGCCATAATAATAATCATAGGATCCAAATGAACTAAGATCACCACGATATCCATAAGAAGGAACATCTATAACTAGTACTAAGGAAACTCTCAAGTCCTTACGTACCCACATAATCATCGTCAATTCATATATACACAATACACATACGACACCTCAATCTCTTCACAAAGGCGAACCACACTCACCTCAATATCATTACTGATGCCACAACATCAATCTCATGATACCATCCACAAGGGGATCAATTTCATCAGTAATGCTCTCACTATGAACAAGGAAAGCTAACTACTCAATCACGAAGGTTATGGGAACACTACCCTCAAGAATGGCCGCACAAGACCATGAAAACAAGCAAGGAATGAAAACTCCAATGCTAAACACATGAATAACTGGACCATCATGTCAATACAGAAGGGCATCCTCCCATGACAAGGAAAACACCACTGTGTATGTGCACTAATCCACACACATCATAACCAAAACTCAGAATGAACGAAAGTATGTGACATATATACCGAGAGAAAGACACTATCAAGTCAACCGAACAATCCCAACTCTAGGATTCCTAAGACATCCCACGAGGACGAAGAAGGAATAATGTAACACGCCGGAACCACGGAACCCAATGTTTGTTTCCAACCCCACAGATCAAATGATGACAAAAAAAAGAGTGGCTCAGCATCACGCCGCGACCAACACTCAAGAAAGGTGGATCTAAGCCGATCCTTCAACCTAACAAAACTCAACCCTAAAGACCACTAATCAATGCCTCCAGCATAGTAGGAGAAGTGGTGAAGCATAAGGGAGAGAATAAAAAGAAGCTAGAAGAAGTACACAAACAGGTGTCATCGAGTACTCGGTGGCTTTTCCACCGAGTACTCGGTAGGCATAAAAATGCCCAAAACTCTCTGGCAAAAAATAAGGCTTGCGCGCAAGTACGCAAACTTATGCACTCATCGAGTACTCGGTAGAATCATAACCGAGTACTCGGTGGCTCCCAGAATGCAAAGTCAACGAATGAACCCGAAAAGCTCCGAAACGAAACCGGATGACTTCAAGCTAATCCCGAACATACTGAAACATCTACACACCATGCGGAGTGAGTCAAAATCCGACATGAACCAAGAAGAACGGAGAATGAAGAAGGAAGTCCAAGCATGACAACACTTCAACAAAAACAATGGGAAATAACGATCCACAATTCTATTCCCACCGTGAACTCAATTCACTCTCAAAATGACAACTCATCTCAACCACCCCAAGTGGTTAAGGAAACCACCACACACTCCTATTCTTAGGATATGAAAAGGAATACCTAGTAGCCAATACTCGGAAACTAATTAGGTTCAATCAAAACCACCTCAATTCCATTCAAACCTCGATTCCCATGTAATATATTTTCTCTTATAATTCTAATGGAATCAAGAATCATTACCACACAAGTGACTAGGATCAATCCTCACTTCACCTAATCAACTCAAAACCTTAAAGTATAATAAATGATACGTTCCTCAAATGCAAAAGAAGTATCGAATGGCCATCTATGGCCAACCAAAATCCCAAAGTATCAAGGATCGTACACCCATCAAAGGTGCAAAACTATCAAGTGGTAAATACCCCACTACCAACCAAGGTTACTCAACTATCACCCACCTTCTAAAAGGTAACAATTCACACTCAGGAAGTGTGTGGTTGTGTGTGTACCACGAGGTGTGTGAGTCATATTGCATTGAGTTGCCATTATGTGATTTATGTTGGCATGTGGATCATGATATTATTCCATGTGATTGAGGAGCATGTTTAATGTGAATTTTGCAATATAATTCATATGTTATTAAAATCCTCAAGTGAAATTGGATAATGTGAAAAATATAATTTGCATGCCATGTTTTAAAGTATAACATGATATAAATGCTTCTACTTGTTGATATGTACTTATATACCCTAGGGTGGTGATAAGGGTTGGTTTAACGGCTTTCTTGTGATAAGTAAAGTCGGTAGTGGACTATGGAGTTAAGAATTTAGCGTAAGGTGGGATTTGAGATATGACATCTAACAAAGATAAATTGATCTTTATTTGTTTCAGCATTTCTAAGATTTCGTTCATTTTATCACCCTGTTTGCTATAATAGTTGGATCCACGAATACGTTGAGGAAATGGTGTTTTTGGCTCATATTCCTTCTCCATTGGTTTCTCAAGTGTTTCTTTAACTAGTTCATCTTCTTTTGGATGTGATATTTCTTTGGGAATGTTTTCCAAAACTTTTTTACTTTCTAATTGTTCCTCAAATCTTTCCTCCACTTTATTATCCACTGTCCTATCATTCCTTAAGGTTGTAATTGCTTGCAAGGTTTCATGAGTTGGTTCTTGTAAAGTTCCTAACTCAATCATATGTTTTCCTTTAGGATTGATCACTAGTTGACTTGATAATTTACCCTCTTCTCTTTTGTTAAACGTATTAGCTATTTGACCCATCTATGTTTCTAATTTTGAAATAAGTTGAGAATATATATGTAGCAGTTAGGTATTAACTTTAAGATTTCCAAGGACTGCTAAAACTTTATCTTCAAAACTAGTTGATCTTGGTGGTGGATTAGTGTTTTGGAAATGATTTTGAATTTGAGGTTGATTTGATTGGGATGATCGAAATCCTTGTCTATTATTTTGGAAATTTTGACTGTTATTGAATTGTCTTAGAATTTGGTTGAGGTTTTGAGTACTATTGTTGAATTATCTTGGAATTTGATTGAAATTTTGAGTTTGGACAGGATTTTCGACGTTTTGAGATCGATTTGATAATATAGGATGATTACGCCAGCCTTGATTCAAAGAATTTGAGTATGGATTATTATTTGTAAAGACTGCGTTAACATCACATGGCGTTATATCTTCTTGAAACATTAGTGGACATCCACTAGCTAAGTGAGAGGGATCAGAACAAATCGAACAGACTTCTATAGGAATATTTTGAGTGTTATAAAAAATTGTGTCTAATTTTATACTTATCTCGGCCACTTGAGCCGCCACATCGTCAGTTCTATCTATTTCTTTAGCATTTTCTATCCTTCTAGGGTTATTAAGTATTGGTCTAGCCTTAGCTTCATGTTTTGTTGTGAATTTTCACTCAATCGTTCTAATATTTTCTAAACGTCTTTGACTGGTTCTAATGCAAACGTTCCTCCACATGCGGCATCTATACGATGTTGTTGTATTTCTCCTAAGCCATGATAAAAATTTTGCACCAAGTTATATTTTGTAAATTTATGATGGGGACATTTATCCAAGAGTTCTTTAAAATGTTCCCAAATTTCATGGAATTGTTCACCTAGAATTTGGGCAAAATTCATTATGGTTGTTTAGGCTTCGTGTATTTTTCCCATTGGGTAATATTTATGTAAGAATTCTTTCTTAAGCTTCTCATAATCAGTTTTCACCCGTTCTTCTAAACTAGTGTACCATTTTTTAGCTCATTCTATGAGTGAAAATGAAAATAATCGCACACGTAAGGCAATAGTGGACATCCTATTCATTTTAGTTGTTGAACTAATTTCTAGAAACTCCGCAATGTGTTCACAGGGATCTTCATGTTTATATCCATAGAATTTAGGCAACATATTTAAAATACTAGCTTTAATTTCATAATGAGATGCTATTTCTTCTGGTATAACAATGTCCACTTGTCACCCCCTTAAATTCCAAAGACTCCCGAACCGGGACATTCGAGGAATCCGAGGTGTGATCCATACAAAGAGTGACCAACTAAGATCATCAATAACCATAGAACGAATGGAATATTATTAATAATAATAATTCCATACACAATCAAGCGGAAACTAAACCAAATGATACATAAGTCATATCTAGCGCCTAAAGAATACATCTCTACAATGATGCAACGTTACCAACTACAAGGAAGGGATGCGCAAACATACTAGATCCTAAGAAATACAACAATAACGGTCCTAATATAGGGGACACACAAAGGAAACTAAAATGGAATAATATACGTACGAACATCTCGAATCCCGTAACAACATCCGTGCCATGAACTATCCTGCACTCCAAGTTGTCTGTAGCCGAAACATTACCTGCAAATTAGGGTAGACCACGAGGGTAAACCAACGTTGGGGTGAGCTCATCGAGCCCCGTAGGAAAAAGGGAATCGTAAATGTCACATCCTCCGACCATCCAAGTCTAGTGTGAACCAACTCGTGTACAGGCATCTACCCTAGGTGGACTAAACGTCCCACATGACACTCACGCTAATACGAGACCCCGGAAATACATCCCTCTAGTCCCCTACCATGCGTCAACAAATAGGGTAACTAGCACGTAGTGAAACCATAGCATAACAACATATAATAAATGAACACCTATATATATACAGACCACCTCATAGATCACTACGACTCATACCCGCCAGTCCCACACTGACAATCCACACAACACGTGTCACCAAATTACTGGAACAACAGTCCTAATCATAACACTCCAGGAAGAATAACACTCACCTTTCCTAGATCATGAGCAAATTGAGCTCCAAAACCTCGAATCAGTATCAACTCATACTATCAATCACCTCACATGGTACTACCCACCATCCTTAAACCCATCACAGGGTTAAAACATTCACTTCAACCTAAGGGAAATCATAAAGGTTGTCAATGAACAAAAGGAAGTGAAAGGGATTGAATAACCCATCACACCGACCACTCAAAGGTCACATGTTCGCCCAAAGGTAAAATGGTCATTTCAAAGGGAACAAATTCACTTTCAATGGTTACCCCACCTATTTACAAATAGGTTAAAACATAGAAACAAATTGAACCGAATTCAAGGCCACGACGCGAGAGATATGAATTTTTGAAAATGACATCGGACAACGCCAACCCAAACCAAAAGTTAAAGTACCCCACTTTCACCATGGGTAAAACAGTCATTTCAAGTGCAAATAAATTATTTCAAACTTGGTATCAAATATTTGGACATAGGAAAAGCCATAGAAACAAACGGGACTTAAATCAAAGCCATGAGGCGAGAGATATGAATTTTTGAGAACGTTGTCGAACAACGCCAACCAAAACATAAAGCTGAAGTACCCCTCTTTCGGTAAGGGTAAAATAATCATTTCAAGTGAAAATAAATGATTTCAAATTTTATATCAAATATTTGGACATAGGACAACCCATAGAAACAAATGGAACCTAATTCAAAGGTGCGAGGTGGAAATTACGAAGCTTTGAAAATTGGCCTGTGCAACCGAGTTCAGGCTGAGACTTCTCGCAAATTGCGAGATGTTGCCCAGCCAGAATGGGAAACTCCCACTTGCCCAAGAACCCCAAAATTTTCCAAAAATTGTATTTTTCTCATACGGTGTCCGATTTTGACATTTTCAATCCCGAAAAATCACAAATATTATAAAAGTGAGTTTTTCATTTATGAACTTCAAAAATAGTCACCGAGATATCGGGAAATGCGTAAAACGTAAACTTTGGATAAAAGTGATTCTTTAAAATCTCATAAAAATTTCCGTCTTGTCCCCAGTCTCCGTTTTGTACACCTCCGACTTTCAAAGGTCTAAATCTTTATAAAATGAATTTAAACCATTTCAAAACTCAAGATTTTAGTCAGAATTACGGGGGTGAGCGAAAACGGGTTTTTCCCTTAAAGATCGAATGGACTCAAATGTAAGTCTTATGAAAAATCCATTTTCGGGGAAACAACCCGAAACATCTACAACACCATGTGTAGTGACTCAATAATCGACATCAACCAAGAAGAATGAAGAATGAAGGAGAAAGTCCAAGCATGACAACACTTCAACAACAAAAGGAGGAAAGAACGATCCACAACTCTCTTCCCACCCGTGAACTCAATTCACTCTCAAAACAACCAACTCATCTCAACCACCCCAAGCGGTTAAGGAAACAACTTCAAGAACATTCATATTCTTAGGATATGAAAATGAAGACCTAGTAACCAATACTCGGAAACTAACTAGGTTTAATCCAAACCACTTCCGATCCATTCAAACCTCAATTCACAAGTAACATCAATTCCCTTATACTACTAACGGAATCAAGAAATCGTTACCACACAAGTAACTAGGATCAATCATCATCTCACCTAATCACACTTCAAACCTCAAAGTATAATCAACGATACTTTCCTCAAATGCAAAAGAAGTATCAAATGACCATCACTACATAACCAACCAAGATCACCCAAACCATAAAGGATGATACACCCCTCAAATGTGCAAGAACCTCAAGTGATCAATACCACACTACTAACCAAGGTCACCAAGCTAACACTCGCTTCTCAAAGGTCTCACTTCACAATTGACCCTATAATCCACTAACGACTTTACTTATCACAGGAAAGTCATCAAACTAACTTATATCCCCACTCTAAGGCATATAAACACATTTCAACAACTACAAGCATTAATCTCACATTATGCTTTTAAATAAGGCATGCAAATCATCTTACCACATTATCCAATTCCACTTGAGCATTTTAATAACATGTGAATTATTTATTTCAAAATCCACATTCAACATGCACCTCAACCACATACGATAATTTCAAATCCACATGTCAATATAAATCACATAATAGCAACGCAAATGCAATCTGACTCACACACCTCATGGTACACACGCGACCACACACACCGTACTCTAATGGTCAACTGGATCATTCTCTAACCATTCACTTTTGAATATACAAGCTCATGAAGGAAGGAAGATTTATCGTACCATTCTTCCCAAGTACTTTTTACACTTACACTTTTAATAAGGAAGACGTCAAATACAACGTGGTCGTGCAATAGGATTTGGACAAGTCCTCCCATCGTTTCTGTTTCTCAGAAGATTAGTTTCGTATGAGCGAGAAACACCCCCTAGCTAGTTGTTATGATGATCTAAAACAAGTCTAGTCACGCACAGTACACAAACGGACATAGACCACACCAATTGAATTCTCTCTACAAAAGGTGAACCCATATGCAATATGTCTCAATAGGCCATGCAACAAAATAAATATGTATCTCATCATATTTATAAACAACATTTCCAAAATGTCAACATGAATGCTTTTTACACCATTCAACATGCTTTCAAATCTCATTTAAAGCCATAACCAACAAGAATGCCTTCTCATGCAACAATCATGCTCCAATACATCAAGTTGTCCTTTTATTTCACAATGATAACATTTTCATTCATTTAACATGCTTAATTCTCAATTAAAGCATTTAAATCACAAGGATACATTATCATGCACAATTAATGTTCCATTTCATCAAGTTGTCATTTAATTCACAAGGATAAAAATTCCATTCTTTTAAACATGCTCTTAGTTCAATTCAAGCAAGTTTATTACAAATCACATCTCAAACATGACATGAATTCCCAACATACCTTAAAGGTATTAACCAAAGCAGCTAGCCTAATCTCACTTCAAGGCTACATCCCTAACACTCACATATACATATGTATAATTACACTTACACATATACACCACTATACCCACATACATCTACACATATATATAGGCATACAAACATACTTGAATATTGAAAATCTCAATCATAACAACATAACTAGCATGCATCGTAGACTTAGAAATATCATCACCATGTAATCCATTCACAAGGGTTAACATACATAAACATGTTCAAACCCTAACTTCTTAATTCCAAGGATACACTTAGCATTTACATCTAAGATTAGGAATCCTAGAATCAAATTCTCAAACCCTCACAATCATAAGGTGAGCTAGTTAAGAAGTTTTCCCCTACCTCTTGAAGAGCAAAGTCAATCACTAAGCAAGGCCAAAGAAACCCTAACTCTTACCCCATACCGAAATCAAAGGACCAATCCGGTGGAAAGCTTCACCATAACCTCCTAACAATGAATCAAAATCCAACACAAGAGGAGAGCAAGAGTCATGAAGTTGTTTAGCAAGAACCCCAAAACTAGGGTTTGAATGGAAAACACAGAAGGAAGGAAGAACACTTACCAATCCTTGGCTCAAACCAAAGAGAAGGACACCATGAACATCTTCCATGTTGATGGCCATATCAAACTCCCTACTTAGGGTGATCAAATCAACCCATAAGTGGAGAAGTAGCAAGAGGGAGAAAAGAAAGAGCATGAGATGACAATGAAGAAGTCTTGCCAAATGTGTGCTAACCCTAAGAGTTGTAGAGATTCTCCACTCACAACTCTCACCATCCAATGGCCAATAATAAAGCTAGCAAGTGAAGACCTAATCCAAGGGCCACAAAATAGTCTTGCAATGAAAGACTAAATACACCATACACAAAACTCATTAACTTTCCAAACAAGGCCTTAACATCCAAAGGTTTATAATAAGGAAATGAAACTGAATTAACCATCCAAGGGTTGACAAGAAGTCTTGCCAAGTGAAAGACAAATAATTATGCATTCTTGGATTTAAGTGCCAACCAAACAAGGCCCTATGATCCAAGGGTTTAGAATAAAGATGGGAGAATGAGATCAATGGCTAGAAATGAGACACCACTTGAAAATGGAAAATGACCAATAAATTCTCAACTTAGGATTAATTACAAGAGTGTTATCATGCCTCTTAATTACCCTTTTATCCCTTGTCATCCTCTCTGTTTACACGTCTTGAATAAAATGTGTTGTTTTATAATTTGAATTTGTCCTATATATTGGCAGAAGTACATTATATATGTAATGAAAATATATCAATCATTCCAAAAAATGTAAAATTGCAAATTACAAGGTTATGCTGAACAAAGTACTAATCCTATATTTAAACTGTTCGCGCAACGGTGTGGCATTGATAATCTGGGAAATTGTAAACAGATGAAATCAGAAAGGGGGTTTATTACCCTTTGTATTATTAATAGATGCTACAGAACGTACAGTTGCATCTACAGTATTAGCAACTAGATTTGACAATTCACCCCAATTCAGTGTGACATTATTATCTGAATTGGTACTTCCTACTTGACTAACTGAATCACCAGGATCCGTATCTACACGTGCAGTACTGATTTCAGAATTGAACTCGCGCGTTGAGGAACATCTTAAAACGGATGTAGATGCACGCGCAGGTACATTTGAAGATGATGTAGTAATCCGTAAAGGTTGCCTTAACGGTATACGGTTTAATGCGTTGTTTGGCAGTGGACAATGCCAAACACTTACATTATCAGCAGTGTATCCTGGTGATATAATCTGAATATCCGGCAGTCGTATATTGATATCATCCAGAGTCTTTGTAGTTGACAACTTCAATTGAGCTGTCAATTGGCAGAAATTATGTGTGGAAGAGATGGTTGTATTTTCCAATTGATATGTAGCCTTCCATGGACATGATTTATCCCTTGAGGAGAAGTATGAATTGCCGTCATATGTTATATCGCAATTACATTTAACTGGAAAAATGTACTCGGCCTGTTTTACTATCATCCCCTAATATTCTGGTATCATATATAGAGATGCGGACTGTACCTACGGCGTTGTAAGCCGTCTGATTCCTATACTTGAAAATACATCGATCTATCTTAATAGATCTCAGTGTCATCGTATGTCGTAATTGATGAACAAGAGAGGGGAAATAAAATTTAATCTGTTGTGGTTGCGTGGAAGCAACACTGTGAATTCTTCCAGAATTATAATCTCCGTCTATTTGTTCGGAGATATTAATATCCATCCTCTTAAAGCTATTAATCTAGCTTAGATTTGAGGAGGAATATGTTATAAACATGTTAGGGTAAGTATATATAGAGGAATTGGAAAATAGTCCACACTTTCCTAACTGGCCCTTTTCCTCCTTTTCAAGCTCATTTTCTTTCTAAGTGGGACGTATTTAACTCGAATCATCATTGAAGTTAAATCGGTGTTTGTACATCTTTCCTTCATCATTATAAGACTCCTATGAACAACAATACTATAAAGCATACAAAAATAGTCTACACTATCCTAACTTGCCCTTTTCTTTCTCTCCAACCTCCTTTTCTTTCTAAGTGTGACGTATTTAACTCGAATCGTTATATAAGTTTTATCGGTCTTTGTACATCATTCCTTCACCATTATAAGACTCTTATGGAGAACAATATTATAATGCATACAAATGGTAGACCACAAACAGATGGGTTAGAGAGAAAAGCTCCTCCCGCTCTTTAGAATTTGGAGACATGGTGTACTGATTTTACACGTGTTTTGGAGTTTCTTTTCAATCTTCAAATCTATTTCTCTTTGATTTTACTGCAGATTCTTACTTTTTTTGTTTGGTGTTGCTTTGTTCTTAAGAAATTTCGTCCTTTTTTTGCCTTGAGTTTCCCTTTTTTTCTTTTGTTATGATGGCTTCAACAATGGGGAAAACTGATGATGAATTGGTTCAACTTCAAAAGGAATTTGAGAATCTGAGATATGCATTAGAGGCCAGCCATGATTTAAATGGCAAATATATGTTTGACATGGTGGAGATAAGGTCTGGCCATGGTGATTTTTATACGAATGCCCACCTAGTTCTCAATGGGGTGAAATGTGCTAATGGTGAAATCCCAACTATGAAGAATCCATCTCCCCAATCTGAATATGTTACAAATGAGAGGGCTCCAAGAGTGGATAAAGGTATGGAATATTATGTTCTGAATACGCAAGCTGATGGAAATGCCCACCAAGTGTTTGATGATTTGCCAAAAATATGAAGAATAGTTCTCTTCCTCCTTTAAGCAAAAGTGCACACCAAGTGTTTGTTGAAAGTTCTAAGATGTAGGCAAGTGTTTTAGGGGATGAAATTACAAGTTTCAACAAGGAATTCCCTACACCATCATCATTGGAAGGTAAAAAGATTGTTTCGGATTGTGGTGGGGAAATGCAACAACATGTGGGTGATGAAAGTCTTAAGGAAAGCTCTAAACCTGTTATGATTACAATGTCATGGGCTGAAACTTTGACTAAAAATATCTCAAAAAACAAAATGCAATTGAAGTACTTTCCTCAGGCTGTGAAAGATAAAGTGGTAGAGATTCCTCATGATGTTGAAATGAAGGGATGTTATATGTGGAAGGATTGCATAGTAGGCTATTGTATGGATAGAAAACTCCCGTATCCAACTATGGATTCAATAGCGAAAAGGCTTTGGGGCATAAGTGGTTTGATTGAGGTAATAAGTCTTGATAGAGGTTTCTTTTTATTTAAATTTGATAGCCTTGAAAATTGTGAGTCTATCATTGAGAATGGTCCTTGGCACTTTGCAAGCCAATTCATGGTGTTGCAAAAATGGAACCTTGATTTAGTAATGCACAAGCAAGGTCTTAAGAGTGTTCCTGTTTGGGCTAAATTCTTTCATGTGCCTTTACATTTGTGGACTCCGGAAGGGTTAGGCCATATAGCAAGTACCTTGGGTAAACCTCTTTACACGGACTCTCAAACTGATGGGAAAGGGAGACTAAATTATACAAGAGTATGTATTGAGATGGATATTAATTCTTAGTTTCCTTCAAAGGTTGGGGCTAAGTTCTCTGATGGTAGAATTGTTCCAATTGTTGTTGAGTACCAATGGATTCCATTAAAATGTACACATTGTGAGGTGTTTGGCCACTCAAATAAGAATTGTGCTAAGTTGAAAGCTCAAGCTACAGTGTCGAAACCTAAAGAGACTAAGAAATAATGGGTGGTTATGGGGAAGAAAACAAGGAATGTTGATTCTTCTTCCATGGAGGTTAGGGAGAATATGAATTCTGATATTTTGGGGGTTAACCAATCAAAGACAAATGTGATTGCTAAGGAAAATACAAATGAGAATGAAAAAGAGCAGATTGTTGTAGAGGAAGCTATAGGAGCTAATGATGCTAAAGGGGCTACACATTTAGACACTCAGCTGATTGTTCACATTGGGGATGAGGAAGTTGACCCTATTCACAAATCTCCAAACCAATTGTTTGTTTGCTGAATTTGGAAGAGCAAAATATTCTGAACATGGAAGAGCAAGCTTTTATAGATACAAAGGCAAAAAAGGATACAATTAATGAGAGCTCTAAAGGGGAAGAGGGGGGTGATGGAGTGGCAAAAGAACCTCCGAAAAAGCTGTTGTCGAGAAGCAATATCAGTGGTAAGGTTTCTATGGCACATTTCAAAACCAAAATATTGCTGAAGAGAAATTCACCTCACAAAGGTGGGAAAGAGGTAACCATTTCTTCTACTGTTTAAATGATTTATAGCATTTGGAATATTAGAGACTTGAATAGCTATGTCAAGCAGTTGGAGATTAAGAAAATGATTAAAGAGATGGGTATTTCTCTAATGTGTCTTGTGGAAACTAAAGTTCAGCAATGCAATATTGATAAAACTCTAAAAGTGATTTTCCCGGGATGGGAGAGTATTCAAAATTATGAGCATGCTGATTTGGGGAGGATTTTGATTTGTTGGGATCCTTCTAAGATAGTAGTGAACACTCTTTTTGCTACTGATCAGATTGTCCATTATAAAATTGCAAACGTGGAGGATTCTTTTGTGTGTTTTGCTTCCTTTGTTTATGGCAACAATGATTATATTGAGAGGAGGAAGCTTTGGGTGGATCTTTCTAATATTGCAAATAACCATCATCATTAGCCTTGGTTTGCAGCTGGTGATTTTAATGCCATTAGGCACAAGCATGAAAGGGTGGGAGGCTCTACTAGTTGGAAACCTTACATGAGAGAGTGTGGGTATGCGTTGGATGAAGCTAGTTTAATGGATATTACCTATTCCGGAATGAAATATACATGGAATAATGGGCAAAAATTCAGAAAGTTGGATAGGTGTCTTGCAAATCACAAATGGTTGGAGCTGATTCCTAATGGAGAGGTAACTTTACATCTCCTTTTATTTCTGATCATGCTTGTATTTTCTTCAAAATTCATGTAGGGGAGCTCAAAGTAAGAAGGCCTTTTAGATTCAATAATTTTCTCATTCATCATGAGGGTTTCCTTCCTATGATTGCTGATGCATGAAGTAAGGAGATTAAGGGCTTAAAGATGTTTGTTGTCACTCAGAAATTGTAGCTTATCAAGCAAGGGCTTAAAAGCTTAAATTCTCTATACTATATTAAGATTTCTGATCAGGTCAATTTGAGTAGGAAGCTAGTGGATATTCAAATGATCATGGATAATGACCCAACAAATTCTGAATTGAAGAAAGTTGCGAAGGAATGTCTTCATCAATTCTATAAAATGGCCCATGCGGAAGAGAGCCTTTGTAGATAGTAATCAAGAGTGTAATGGCTTAATTTGGGGGATCATGATACATCATTTTTCCACAAGTTAGCTTCACAAAGAAGAGCATTCAATAGAATTATGTCCATTACAAAAGAGAATGGAAATGTGGTTACTTCTCCTGAGCTTGTGAAGAGGGAGATCATTCATTACTACAAGGATTTGTTCACCAAACAAATCGATAGTAGTCGGTTAGAGGAACTTGACAATTACATTAATCATCATATTTCAAGTGAGCAAGGTGAGCAAATGTGTAGAAGTGTTACCGCTGATGAAGTGAGACATACTTTCTTTGCTATGAATGATAATAAATCTCCAGGTCCGGATGGATTAAATTCATTGTTCTATAAGGAAGCTTGGCCTATTATAGGGAAGGAGGTGGTGGAAGCAATCCAAGATTTTTTTGAATCTAGTCAATTGCTAAAAAAGGATCAACACTACTGCTATTACTTTGATTCCTAAAATAAAAAATCCCTCTAAAGTAGCTGATTATAGGCCCATATCAGTTTGTAATGTGCTCTACAAATGTATTTCAAAGATTTTGGCTAACAGACTAAAATTTGTTTTGTCATCTTGCATTAGCCTAAATCAATCAGGTTTTGTTCCTGGAAGACATATTGGGGACAATGTGCTGCTAGCTCAAGAAATTCTTCTCCACTACCACAAGAATGATACTCCATCTCAAGTGGCAATGAAGGTGGATCTCAGAAAAGCCTATGATACCATCTCTTGGGACTTTCTAGCTAAAGTTCTTGAAAAGTTTGGGCTACTAGAGAAAATGCAAAAATGGATTATCACATGTTACACTACTCCTATGTTCTCTATCAACATCAATGGAGGTTTAGAAGGCTTTTTTGCAAGTGGAAGGGGGCTTAGACAAGGAGACCCAATCTCTCCTTATCTTTTTTTTTCATGGATATGGAAGTGCTTTTCGGCATTCTTAACACCATTGAAGAGGGAGACCAGTTCCAATACCATGTGAGATGTCAAAGTTTGAAGCTTAGCCACTTAATGTTTGCTGATGATTTGCTTCTTTTTAGTAAGGGTAATTTATCTTCTATTACTACTCTAATGAATGCTTTGCAAAAGTATAATAACCTATCTGGTTTAGCTGTTAATCCTCAAAAGAGTTTGATTTTTGCGTCAGGAGTGGAGGAGGAAAACTTGTAAGCCATTCTCAACATGACCAACTTTAGCTTGGGTACTCTTCCTATCAAGTATTTGGGCATTCCTTTAAATTCTACAGGACTTTCAACAGCTGATTGCCAAGAGTTGTTGATTAAAATCACTAGAAGAGTTCAGTCCTGGAACACTAGATTCTTATCTTTTGCAGGAAGATTGCAACTAATCTCTGTAGTGTTGTTTCAGTTCAAGTCTACTGGGCTACTACCTACATTCTTTCTAAAGGGATGATGAAGGAGATCGCTAGCATTATGAGGAAATTTTTACGGAAAGGACCAGATTTATCTTCAGGGGGTGAGAAGGTGGCGTGGTCTACCATTTGCCTTCCAAAAGAAGAGGGATGATTGAGGCCAAAAGATCTTGTAGCTTGGAACATAGCAGCAATTGGTAAACAATTATGGAGCGTACTTCAATCAGATTCAACTAATCTTTGGGCTCTTTGGGCTAAGGAGGAATTAGTAAAAAATAGAAATTTTTGGCTTTTAAAGATTCCTGATAAGTTTTCATGGGTGTGGAGAAAGATGCTTGGCTTGAGAGATCAGTTTAGAAGACACTTCAAGTTCTGAGTTAGCAATGGAGATTCTATCTCTTTATGGCATGATAATTGGGTTTATGATTGCTCTATAGTTCAACATTTGGGAGCTAGAGTCATCTATGATTCAGGCTTGCCAAAAGATGCTAGAGTTTCACTTAAGATCAGAAATGAGGGTTGGATTCTTCCTATTCCAAGATCTTTAGAGCTCATTCAATTGAGGAATGATATTCAAGCTCTTGAACCCCCAAATATTCAGAATGTGGATAAGCTTATTTGGTGTCCTACTAGAGATAATTATACTATCAGATCAGCTTGGGATGTGCTCAGAAATGGTAAACATAAGGTTGATTGGGTGCACGCTGTTTGGTTTCCAAAACATTTACCAAAGCATGCCTTTAATCTTTAGGTGGTGATCCAAGATAGATTCTTGACCCAACAAAGGATGATGGTTATGAATCTGGTGCACCATCAACAATGTTTGATGTGTGATCAGCCTATTGGAACAAGACAACGTCTTTTCTTTGAATGTGAGTTTTCAGCTCATGTGTGGAGTTTAGTACAGCAACAAACCCAATCCTTTTTCCCCAACTTGCCGTGGACAACCCTACTTCATTAGTGCAATGTACGTCTTAAGGAAAATGATTTGGAACAGGTTCTTGCCAAGCTTTGTTTCGCAACTACTATTTACTCTATTTGGCATAAGAGAAACAATATATGCAGGGAAGATCAGAAATGAAGCCCAAATTCAAAAGGAGATTGTGGAATCAGTTTCACTTAGAGCTTGTGCTTTGCAGCGAATTAAAAGGACTACTAGAAATCTGGATATCTTGGTTACATGGGGACTACCACATTCTATTTTTCATGCATGATTGGAGGCTATTTTATTGCAATTGGTGGTGGGAAGTTGTTACCAATGATCAAACTTATTGATAATATGCTCTCTAGATTGCTGCTGATGGTTCACAAATGGCGTAGGAAATTGCTGATGGTTTGCTATTCAAGTATATTATTGAGTTGGCCTCTTCCAAATATCCATAGTATAGGTTTTATCTTGTATTGGCCTTATTGTTGTGATACTATACTTAGCAGATTTGTTTCTTCTTGTCAATATTTTTTTTCTGTATATTCTAGTGAGGATAAGGATGGTCGAGTTCGATGTTAAGTTTTATTACTCTGGTGGATTTGGGGTTTCCATATATGTAAACTTACCTAGGGTATGCCCCTTGGAATGTGTAAGGTCTTTTAGACCGGTGTTTTGGTTATAAAACTTACTTGATTATCAAAAAAAAAATACTATAAATCATACCAAAATAGTCCACACTCTCCTAACTGGCCCTTTTCTTTTTTTCCAACCTCCTTTTCTTTCTATGTGGGACAGATTTCACTCGAATCGTCCTATAAGTTGAATCATTATTTGTACACCATTCCTTCACCATCACAAGACTCTTATGGACAACAATATTCTAAAGCATACCAAAATAGTCCACATTCTCCTAACTGTCCCTTTTCTTTCTCTCCAACCTCCTTTTCTTTCTAAGTGTCACGGATTTAACTCAAATCGTCATATAAGTTTAATCGGTGTTTGTACATCATTCCTGCACCATTATAAGACTCTTATGTACAACAATACTATAAAGCATGCTAAAATAGTCAACACTCTCCTAACTGACCCTTTTCTTTCTCTCCAACCTCCTCTTCTTTCTAAATGGGACAGATTTAACTCGAATCGTCCAATAAGTTAAACCGGTGTTTGTATTTCATTCTTTCACCATTATAAGAATCTTATGTACAACAATACTATAAAGCATACCAAAATAGTCCACACTCTCCTAACTGACCATTTTCTTTCTCTCCATCCTCCTTTTCTTTCTAAGTGGGATGTATTTTACTCGAATCGCCATATAAGTTTAATCGGTGTTTGTACATCATTCCTTCACCATTACAAGACTCTTAAGGACAACAATACTATAAAGCATACCAAAATAGTCTACACTCTACTAACTGACCCTTTTCTTTCTCTCCAACCTCCTTTTCTTTCTAAGTGGGACAGATTTCACTCGAATTGTCCTATAAGTTGAATCGTTGTTTGTACATCTTTCCTTCAACATCATAAGACTCTTATGGACAAAAATACTCTAAAGCATACCAAAATAGTCCACACTCTGCTAACTGTCCTTTTTCTTTCTCTCCAACCTCCTTTTCTTTCTAAGTGGGATGAATTTTAATCGAATCGTCATATAAGTTTAATCGGTGTTTGTACATCATTCTTTCACCCCTATAAGACTCTTATGCACAACGATACTATAAAGTATACCAAAATAGTCCACACTCTCTTAACTGGCCTTTTCCTTTCTCCCCAACCTCATTTTCTTTCTAAGTGGGACGAATTTAACTCGAATCGTCATATAAGTTGAATCGGTGTTGGTACATCATTCCTTCACCATTAAAAGACTCTTATGGACAAAAATACTATAAAGCATACCAAAATAGTCCACACTCTCCTAACTGGCCCTTTTCTTTCTTTCCAACCTCCTTTTCTTTCTAAGTGGGACAAATTTCACTTGAATTATCATATAAGTTGAATCAGTGTTTGTACATCATTCCTTCACCATTAAAGACTCTAATGGACAACAATATTATAAAGCATACCAAAATAGTCCATACTCTACTAACTGACCTTTTTCTTTCTCTCCAACCTCCATACTCTACTAATTTCACTCGAATCGTCCTATAAGTTGAATCGTTGTTTGTACATCATTCCTTCCTTTCCAAAACTGGGAATTCAAGAAACCCCAATGAACATCTTTGGAGGTTAGTCTTCTATCCTTCTTAGCATGCATGAGCATCCTCTACCCCTTTCTTTAGGACCTCTTTGAGGGCATTAGAAACATGTCATGCATATTTAAATTCATTTTTCACATGTATGGATGTTATGACAAGTATTGGATGCCATAAGCATGATTGAATGATGCTGGGCAATGAAGGGCCATTTTATTGATGATTGTGGCGATGGATGGCCTTTGTATACATGCATGTTGAAATTTATGGCTATGAGCGGAAGACTCTTTTGTGCATATTTACTTGTTGTTCTACTATTCAACATCCTTTGTACACTTTTTCACATAAACACTCACTTATCAAACAAAATGGACTCTTCAACATATAAATTTCTACATCCTTGGATCCATTCTTCTTTTCAACAATCAATTATTCTTTCTTATATCCAAACTCAAAACCCCCAAAATATTGGGGTGGTTTTCTCATTTATGTGCTATATACGCATTTTTGCTCATTTTTGTACATATTTGTTGCTAAATAGAATTGTCTCATACATTCTTTCAATTTTTGATTCATTTTCATGCATGTTAATACACATGTTGGCTTAATGAATCGTTAAAAATGACCCTTTTGGGGATGGCACACAACGATGAGTCGAAATTCGCCTCTTCTTTCGGTGATGCCGATACACTCACGCGCGTATTGATGATATCCACTGATCTTTTCGTCTATTCAAGTTGATTTGTCCATATCATCTTATATAGATGTTGCTTTTGGGTATCGACACATGAAGGAATAAACGAGCAATCTCTCCATGAGAGATGATGTCTCTACACTCACGTGCGCTCACCTCAACTTTTTGTCCATAACTCATATTTTTAGCATTCATTTGTACATGATTGTCTATATTAAATATATTTTTGCTTAAAATTCATTTGTACATAATTTTTACATACTTTCCATGTCATTACATGATGAAAAAACCTCTTTCGAGGTGAATTTTCAATCTACATGCATTTTCGCACTTCTTTGCTCATTTCAAACCCTCTTTGAGGTGTATTTTCAAAAACCGTTTTCAAATGATCCCTATTTGGGACTTTTCCATGTGCATGTTGTTTTCAAACTATTCAAACATGTTTTGTCCACTTTCGGATCTTTTTCTAGAAAATCAATTTTCAAGTAAGCCCTGGATTAGGCATTTTTTCTCAAAAACCTCCAACGGGTGTGCACTTTTCAAAAATGATTTCAAGCCGCTTTCCCCCGGGCAGGTGGGGAAGGTCTTTGTAAACATAACCCGTTCTCGAAGACTATCGTGCATAATTCGATACATCTTACTTACCTGAGAACACCCTTTTCAAGCCAAAGTGCCCGTTGAAGGCCATTTTCATAATCAAACCCTTTTCAAAACGCTTGTAAAAGTTTTCCCCCAGGAGGGTGGGGGAAGCTCTATTTTTAAATTTCACTTTTCCTCGAGAACCACGTGGTGTTTTACCCTTCTGAGGAACCCCTTTTCAAAATAAATGCATGTTCGAGGCTCTTTTTCAAAATAGTAAAAATGTTTTTCAAAATTATTTTCAAACACTTACCCAGGCGGGTGGGGATGTTTTTCAACTTTTCAAAATCTATTTCGTTCTCGAAAGCTTCCTCATGATAACCCCTTTTCTTTTGCATGTTTAGTAACACATTTGTTTTTGTTTTTTTTATATTTTATATTTTGGCTTTTACTTGAATAAATTTATTAAAATGAAGGAAAACAATGATATTTTAAAAAATGAACTTGAAAAAAATGATACAACTTTTCATTGTTGCGATTCAAGTGATAAATGACAACCAAATGCCCAACACACAAGGAAGGAAGCTTTCCAGAAATCAAGTACAATAAACTTTGTTGAAAAAATCCAAGCAGATAATTTCGCATCATTCACGCTAATATTGAGACCCATGAATGGGGGTTCATCATGTATAAATAAAGGTCAAAGTTTCAAAAAAAATCATATATTATGCGTTGAGCGTGTTTTTCTAATCAACGTTACGTACTCATAACACCTTTTTTATGTTTCTCATAAAAATGAGAAACATAAGAAACATTTCTTGCTATTAGGAAACATAAATAATTTATTAAACATAATTATTGTTTCTATTTATTCCTTTTGGTAGGTGAGAACAGAAAATGTAAAACGTTCCACGTTAGTGAACGCACCCCTAGTTTTTTTGTTTCTCTTCACCTGTCATGTCCCAAAATCACAGGACTTCCATAATCGAAGCCTAGGAGCATCGAGGTGCAACTTCAGGTGAAATATACCAGAATAATTGGATAGAGCCCCATTTGTACGAGGACCCTTCAGTGGACATAATCCACTGAACAACAATCACCTTAAAGCATTAATAGATCTAAATAGATAACCTCATTCCAAAGTGGAAAACCCATCCGCAAAACAACAGTAAATCCAAAACGAAGGGTAGACGGGAGAAGGAACGTCACTACCCCTCCAAACCCAACCACAGACCTATGATATGAATATAACGTAATACAACGCCAAAGGAAACAAAGAATTCCGAGGCAATAGATGCACCCTCGATGCCAAAAGAATATATACAATAATCCGAGAACAAAATTAGTATGAAAATATACAACAACCCCAAAAGCATAATCCCAAAATCTCAAAATAATGCACAATAGGTTATCTGCAGTCCCTGGAGCTATATCTGATTATGTCCGGGCTCATTTCCTTAAATCATTAAACACAAGGGAAGTGAGCAAAATATGCTCAGCAAGGAAGCGTCGCCTGCCTCAATCCCAAACTGTACAAGACGAGTTCACCCTTCCCGAATGTCTACCCATGTTTCACCGTGGTCTTCACACTAATTTGAGACCTCACAATATCTAGACAAATCCGAATGTCCAAGATTCGCACAAGCTACTCCTCGTAAGACACATCCTCGACTGCGTCAACATCACCCCACTACAGGACATGAGAAGGATCAGACTGATACTTCCGAAGCATGGAAACATGAAAGACTGTAAGGTCCTGTAGTAATGTATTAGATAAACAAAGTACATATGAATTCACACACTTGAAAAATATTCAATTTAGCCATATGAAGCTTTTATGTCCACCATTTGCTAACCAGTCATGTGCCATTGTAGAACAAAACGAAAAATATAGAGATAAGCTAAAACAAAATGGTCAAGTGCCTAACAACTCAACTTTGGCATCATCAGCTCAAAAGAAATTACTAAATGTTAAAATAGTAGAATCTTTGACTCTAATGCAATGCATAGTTATGATCAATATCAGAAACCTAAAAATTATTGCAAAAGCCTTAAAGAATTTTACCAGTTATCCTCTCGAAATGATTTATTGAAAATTGAAGCACAAGTGGTACAGTTTAACAATGGATTGTGGTTGGCCATTCAAGGCAGGGTGATGTTACAAGTGACTTTCACCCTTGATGTTGCAATTGAGTTAGCCACTTGAGTGAAGCCCAAATAAACAAGGTATTCGAAATTAGAATTTTGTGTGTCCTTTAACAAAGCAGATTGATTCCACTAAACCAGTCCCACAACAAACCAGAAATCTCCGAACAGTAACATGGGAGTTGGGTAGCACGGAAAACAACAACAAACAAAGGGTACCAACTCCCAACCTTTATGCTCCATAACTTTCAAGCAAATGCTATTGTTGTTTAGAACCTAGACATCACTCTAATAATTATACGAAGTGGCGTGTTGCTACCATTGCAAAGCAAATTGATGGGAATTAAGATGTTGAGTCTAGAAGATGAATTCAATAAGGTAGACGAAGGAATCTCTTTGGTGTTGCGTCGTAGACAAGAGCTTGAGTCACAGCGACACAATATATTTCGTACAAGAACGAGTTTATGATTTGATAATTGATGGGTAGTACTGAAAATATAGTTTCCAAAAAGATGGTTGAAAACACCCGAATACCTACAAAATAGGTTAGATTACTGATGTGGGAGAGATTAAGGTGACTGAATGATGCCGAATTCCTTTTTCAATCGGCAAGACGTACAAGGATGAGGTAACATGAAGTAAACCTAATAGCATGCCATATGCTTTTGGGTCGGCCTTGGTAGTACGATGTTAATTCCACCCATGGTGGGACAAAATACTTTCTCCTTATATAAGATGGGGTTAAGATGACCTTGGTATCTATGAATAGAGAATGACAACAGAAAGTTCCCGAAACAGAGGCTCAAACTATTATGGTGGTTTTCGATTTTGAAGCTGAGGCCAATGAGACGGATATTGTTTATGCTCTAGTTTTAGAAGGAGAAAATGTCCCTTTGACCAACTTTCCAGCTCAATTGTAGCCTTTAGTAGATGAGTTTAATTCAATTTGACTCCAAATTTACCGGATGAACTATTCATCATCATATCGATCTTGTTCCCGGAGCTCGCATACCTAACCTCTTTCGTCACAGAATGAGTCAAGGAGAGCATGTTATTTTAGAAGAACAGACCCATGATTTACTCGAAAAGGGGTTTATTCAGGAAAGTATGAGTTCGTGAGCGGTGCTTGCCTTGTTAACAACAAAGAAAGAGAGGAGTTAGCGGATGTGTAGACAGTTGAGCAATAAATAAAATCACTATCAAATATCGATTTCCAATTCCCCGTCTAGATAATTTACAAATTTCAAGTAGAGAAATTCATTGAGGTAGATAAAGGAATCTCTTTGGTGGTGCAGCGTATTCTGTATACTCCACCACAATAGCTTGAGTCATAGTGACACAATATATTTTGTACTAAATGTACCTTGAAAGAACGAGTTTGTGATTTAATAATTGATAAGGGTGGTACTGAAAATATAGTTTCCAAAAAGATAGTTGAATAGTTTCAATTACCAATAGAAAAATACCAGAATCACTACAAAATAAGTTGGATTACTGATGTGGGATAGATTAAGGTGACTGAATGATCGCCGAATTCTTTTTTCTATCGGCAAGACGTATAAGGATGAGGTAACATGTGACGTGATAGACATGATAGCGTGCCATATGCTTTTAGGACGACCTTGGCGGTATGATCTTAATTCCACGCATGGTGATTAATTGAATACTTTCACATTTATAAAATATAGGGTTAAGGTGACCTTATGTGTGAGGCTAAAACAACGAAGCCCATTAAGGTCACAAAGCCCAACTCGTGCAAGACCATGTCAAAATAAGGCCCACGGAGATAATCATTCAAGCGGACAAATGACCGAAGCACCTCAACAAGCCTTGAGACAAGTCCAAGCAGCAGAGCAGCTAAGGCAAAGGTAAACGCCCGAAGATGCCCTGACCGAAGGGACTCCTAAACACCGAGAAGCTCTCAGCAATACAATTCCGTATACAAGACATCCTAAAGCATTAAGTTCATCTAAGAAACACGAGGCCGAAGACCTCACTAAGGAACCCTAGAAGCGGCCTTCGCGTCCGTGAGCTTTATATTGTAGCTTATCCACTAAGAAAACCTCAAGGGCACTCTCGCCATTATGTAATAACAGTTCTAATAGGAGAAAAAAGGACCAATAGGGTATCCTTCAAGAATCCCACCTCATCTTGTATAAATATAGAAGAAATTGTTCCAAATAGGGCAATTGATGTATTCAGAAAACATTCCATAATACAAAGAAAATTTTTATGCATATACATTTGGCGCCTTCAATGGGAAGCTAAAACAAAAGCTTCAAACCACATGAACAATGGTGGATACTCGCACCAGAGAATACTGTCAGCCCTCAAATACGAACCAGACGACCTTCTAGCAAGTAGACAAACCATTGGCGCAACAAGTGGAAGCTCTCTAGTGGCAGAACCAGGAGTTCCTTTGGCGACTGGCCGATATGGAGCAACAACTTCAACCTCCACCGCCAGTTTTGCCGTGGGAGAACCGCACAGAGGACATCGCCAACAACTAAGATGGAGGGGTCGAAGCTAAGTCTGCACATTCTAAAGAAGCAATGCCACCAGCTAGGCCCCCAACAAATCCAACACCAGCTAGGCCCGTAGCATATCCAGTAGTGTTTTGACGCCAACACCTCAAGTCGCACTGCTCATACCCGTTCAGTACGCCAATGAGTTGTTCGCTAAGTGCAGAAGGAGTTTAGAGATTAGATGAGAGGGGGGCTTAGAGATGAAGGGGCTTAGAGAACATACCCCAAAAGATTTTGGGGCAGAGGCGTTATCCCAGCTCGTGAAAACCCCCTTTAGCCATGCCATGCCATCTTAGAGGTGAGTACCCACGAGAAGTTTGTTATGCTTATATTTATTTAATTCAATGGAACCAAAGATCCCCTCGATCATATCCGCCACTACCAGCAAAAGATGGCCCGTTCGTCCACGACAAAACCCTGATGTGCTGAATGTTTCCTACTAATGTGGATAACGCCGCTCTCTTATGGTTCGAGCGTCTCCTGGCGAGGACAATCAGTAGTTATCATGAGTTGTGCGAATCTTTCATCTCGAAGTTCTTCGGGAACAAAGCACAAAGGAAGATAGTCTCTAGTCTCTTCACCCTCACTCACCTCGCTAAAGAAAAGGGCGGAGGGCAGAAGGCCTTCCTGATCCGATTCACTCAACAAGTTTCTTTGATCGATGGCTATGAGTAAAGGATACCGATCGAAGCATTCAAGGTCACTATGACCCCAGACACACATCTCTAGTAAAAAGAATTCCCCAGATAATGGCTGAACTTACCACAAGAGCATAGGGGCATCTTCGATTGGAGGAAGAGGAAGCAACCAGGACGAAAAGGTCCTCTGGTACATGTTGAAACTCAAACCAATGAGCAGATTGCAAAAGGAACGTTCCAACGGTCCAACCTCGTCACCTTAAGACAGCCCGAAAGAAGCCCCAATTCGAGGAGAAGATCACCCCCATTGCAAACCAATCTATCAAAGTTGTTCCAGGAGAACAAATCCAACGGGATCTTCGGGGCACCAGTAGAGACCAGAGCCCCCATAAATAAGTGAGACGAGACAAAGTATTGCCACTTTCACGCCGACTATGATCACATGACCAACAATTGCCAAAGCCTTCGGAGACAAGTGGTAGCACTGATTACAAAAGGGGAGCTACAGAACTACTTGGCAGGAGGCCAGAAGAGGTCTGTCAGAGAAAGCTCTAAGGTCCCACCATAGGGTGGGATAGTAAAAGTGATACAAGCAATCCATAGGAAGCCGAATGAGGAATTATCGAAGAGCGCTCGCCATTCAAGGAAACGCCAGGCACATAAGTAGCAAAGGCTGGGAAAAATCAACCTGATCAACCAGGAGACCAAACCAAAGGCCAAGATAGTCTTCAATGATGGAGATCTAGAGGGAATCCAAACCCCTCATGAATCCACTAGTCATCAAAGTAGAAATATTTGGGTGCCTCATTAAAAGGGCAATGATTAACTCATATCTTGACCAAGGAATCCTTCAAACAGTTGGGAAACGAAGTAGTGGTTCGACTGTTTACCAGTCCCTTGGTCAATTTTAGCAGAAAGCAATTTGACCCGATCGAGGTAGTCAAACTGATAATCCGAGCGGCCGACAAAGCTCTGAAAAAAGTTTCACAGTCATAAACGAAACCCCATACTACAATGCCATCATGGGTCTAGTCGCAAGTTTCATCATGCTCAGCCTCCAGGTTAGCTTTCTCGTACTCCAACCTTCTGATCACGATGCAATCAACATCGACAGATTGACAAAGAGCCTTCATACAATAAAGGGCCTCGACAAGAAAAAAATAGTTAGAAGAAAAGTTCAAGGCAACACAAAGGGCGTAACATAAGTCTAAATATAGAAAAGAAGGGAAATCACCTTCAAATCCATAACTGGTCCCAGTTCATGAAGGGAGTGCTTTGACAAGGGATCCATAGATTGAAGGTCCTCACCGGTCCAAAGCCTGTCAGAATTTACCCGAATAACTTAAAGGTCGGCAGGATCCTTAGAGAAATCGCCCAATGAGCCCCTAGAGGAGGCAACGTCTTGTCATTCGTCATCTTCCTCCTCTTCCTAACAGAAGCGTCCTTACCCCTTATAGAGGGAACCTCAACGGCAACCAAACCCCAGGAAGGAAGTGCATATTCAATCCCCTTAATACTGGGAACCGAAGGGACAACAAGATTGGCAATGGATGCATCGGTTGGGGCCGAAGAGGTTAGGGGCAGAGCATCAAATTCATCCATATTAGACAGAAGGATGAAATCGGGAAGCATCATATCCATAGTCGAAGTGGTAGACTCGAAAAATGCCTGTAAAATAGTAGAAGTCAGAAAAGCCTTGTAACCAATGGGCTCCCTTTAGACATTCTCCTAGAGAAAGGCAACCCTCCTTTTAACTTTATTGGGATAACCGAGAAGGGTCACGCCCGAAGAAAGTAAATATATGTTGGGCTAAATGAAAGACCCAATCAGAGCATATACAAGGGGAAAAGTAAGGGGTAGAAACAAGGAGCATATAGAAGGGGAAATGTAAGGGGTAGAAACAAGGAATATTTCAACTCCCTGAAGACTTTAGGGATAGGATGAGAGGCTACGAAATTGATAGCCAAAGGACCTCTGACCACAACCATGGACTCCTTCCAACCATTCTCTAAATCTGGAAGCGCTTTACAAAAAGACCTCGCCTTGCAAAATTGCTAGCCAAAGGATCTCTAACTTTCAAATGATGCATGTTATCAATCTTTTCAGATATGGTAGAAAAGTTCCTAGAAGTATTCATGGATGATTTTTTCAGTATTTGGAACTACATTTGAAGATTATTTAAAGCATTTAGCGTTTGTTCTACAAAGATGTAAAGAGACAAATCTTATACTAAGTTGGGAAAGTAGTCATTTTATGGTTCAAGAGGGTATAGTCCTAGGTCACATAATTTCTAAACGGGGAATAGAGGTAGATAAGGCTAAGGTAGGTCACAAATCTTATACTAAACTCATTGCTAATTTGCCTCCTCCGACATCTGTTAGGCAGATTATATCATTCATAGGCCATGCCAGATTTTATCGAAGGTTTATCAAAGATTTTAGTAAAATATCCCGGCCATTATGTAACCTATTTGCAAAAGAAGTAGATTTTGTCTTTGACAAAGAGTGTCTGGAAGCTTTTGAGAAATTACGTAATTTACTCTCTACAACACCAATTATGCAAACAACAGTTTGTCTGAATTAATGTGCGATGCATCTGATTATGTAATAGGAGCTGCCTTAAGATAGAGAAAGGACAAGTTACCCTAGTAAAACCCTTGTCGATGCGCAACTGAAGTTACAACCACTGAAAAAGAGCTGATAACAGTAGTGCATATTTATTAGGAACCAAGGTAATAATATTTTTTGACCACGCAACATTGAAATAATTACTAACCAAAACTAACTCCAAACCCGGACTAATTAGATGGGTTTTATTATTATAAGAATTCAACATTAAAAAAGAGAGAAAAAGGGTACGAAGAATGTTGTAGTTAATCACTTATTACGACTAATTGTCGAGTCTACTATGAATAACACTCCTCTTAAGGATTTCTTCCCTAATGAGCAACTATTTAATATAAAGGCAATAGAACATTTACCATGCTACACTAATATCGTAAATTATTTGACCACGCGTAAAATTCTAACACGATGGTCCAAACAAGAGAATGACCAGCTCTTTAATCAAGTTAAGGGTTATATCTAGGAGGAATGCGTTCCCGAAAGTGAAACTCAAGATATTCTAAAATTTTGTCACACCCTAGCGGAAAGCACTTTGGAGCTAAAATGACAACATATAAGGTGTTGCACAGTGGATTTTATTGTCCACCTTGTTTAAAGGTTCTTTTAAATATTGTAAAACATGCGACATGTTTCAAAGACTAAGTTCAATCTCTCGAAGAGATATGATGCCACCATCCCCGATTTTGATTATTGAAAAATTTGATGGGTGGGGAATAAACTTCATGGGACCATTTCTGAAATCAAATGATAAAGAATATATATACTTGTTAGGGTAGATTATGGCTAGGATTAAGGTCGTGGTTGATTTCCTACAGTCCAATTAAACGAGCTTGAGGACATACATAGTAATGCATATGAAACTGCAAAGAGTTATAAGGTTAGGACTAAGGTGTTTCATGATAAGTACATAACGTTTAAGTCCTTTGAGCCCAGCCAAAAAGTTTGGCTATTCAATTCAAACTTGAAGTTGTTTCCAGATAAAATCTGATCATGATGGGATGGACCTTATGAAGTTATAACTGTTTACCCCCACGGAGCAGTAGAACTCGTAGACCCAAAGAAAGGGAAGCGATTCAAGATGAATGGCCACAAACTAAAGCACTGCGTGGAATTTAATCCCGAGCAAAGAACTGTGGAGTTTATCGAATTGATAGATCCCACATACGACCCGGATTAAATGAAAGTACGAACGTGACTAATGACATTAAACAGAAGCACCGGACGAGAAAGTACATGTTTTCTTACCCAGGAATGTAGTATTAGGATTTTTATTTATTATTTTTGTTCATTTTTGTTATTTTAGAAACAAAGGATTAGGACGAGTTGGATTCGTTCTAACATTACTTTTTACATTAACATGACGTTTAGGACCACATTTAGAGACATTAGTCAACTTAGGATACGAAATTCCAAAAAGAAAATTTGAATTTTAGAAAATAGGAAAAACTAAAATGTCGAGTAAAATCTCGAGATCTCGAGTTTTGGGCAAATCAGGGATGAAATGCCGAGATCTCGGCATACTTATACCGAGATCTCGGGATCTGCATTTCGATATAGCACATATTGGTCTTGTTTTGAATCTTTATTCCCTCTCTATCTCCCAAGAACTTCTTCTTCAACTCATACCAATCCACACCTCTAATTATTTACTCTAACACCTAAGTACCCACTCTAATATACACATGAATTCACATACAAATGTGGATTCACTTGAAGGACCTTTCACTCCCAACCTTATTTTTCCACTTCCATGACTTGTTTCAAGAGTTGAATTTGTCCTTCTAAGATTCAAATTCCTCTTGTTTATCAATTAAAAGGAGAAGGAAAAAAGGTTGCGAGGTGTTGGAAGTATTACATTCTTTTCTCTTTAGTCTACCTATCACGCCCCGAAATCCCTAGGACTTCCAAAATCGAAGCCCAAGAACCTTCGGGAAACTAGAAATTTTGACAAAATCCAATTTGTACGGGAACCAATTTGGTGGAAAAATAACCCGATAAAACAGTTGAATAAACCAAAAGAGAAGTATAAAAGCCACCTGACAAATCTAACAAAAATCCAGCTGAGTACTGATTCTAAATGGAACCCCCCGGTGGATAAGGTCCACTCCTAAACATCCTGTACAAGCACAAATACTAATATAATCCAACCAGATCAAAATAATTAACTACGGACCGGGGTAGATAGCACGGTAACGCTACCACCCCTCCAAACCCCCCCACATATCTACAGTCCAAAATATAAATACAGTGCCAACCCGGCAATAAATACATGACATGCACGCTCGGTGCCAAAAGAATAGTAATACAGTCATCCAGGCTATAACTCCAGTCCTCCAAAACAATACAACTCAAAGATGCAAAGTAAACTAAAATAACAAAATGAACTAAAAATAAAAGTCTAAAGGGATTGACATTCGAAGTCCGCCATCGAAGCTCAACCCTCGTCCGTCGTCGGTGCAACTTAGCTCAGTAGGGAAGCGCTATCAACCTTAACCCCCGACCGTACAACCCCGACTGTACAAGACATGCTAACCCACCCCATGGTGCATGCTACTATCCTTGGTCAAGTCGGTTGTCCTACACGACACTCACGCCGATCCGGGACCTCAAGAACACCCCACAAGCAACCCACAACAATCATGTAGCATGAAATAAGTCTCTAAGGCAAACTCCACTGCACTATATGAAAAAAAGAAATAATAGTTTAGAAATCATAATATCAACATACGTCAGTAAGCATCGCATAGCAAGTCCGAAAACCATCACAAATCAAGATATGACGTACACAATAAGGTACCTACGGATGCAACTCTAAGATGCCATGCATGAATAATGCCTATCAACTAAACAAGATCCGACTAGACCATCAACATCCTAAACCACAAGAGGAAACAAACCTCACAAGGGAAACTGAAACAACAAGAAATAATCAACGGACAAGAAACCAATAGAGGTCCACATCTCATGCACACGCCGAGACAAATCACAACTAGATAACCCGTGCGCATGCCCATGGCAAATCACATGTCCATCTAGGGCACATGCCTCAAGACAAATCACATAAGTGCCTACCCCGCACAATATAAAAAAGTGGAGGACCACACGCCAAAGGCAAATCACATGAGTGTCTACCCTGCTTGTTACAAAAATGTATCATAGGAACAACCAATCACAAGAGAGTACTCAAAAATGAGAGGGAAACAAAACTCGCCCTGAGGCGCCAATACAGGAATCATTTATAATAAGAATACTCAAGGAGGAGCGAGAAACCAAACTCACCCTAAGAGGCCAATACACTCCATGCCTAGGACCGACACCATGCCTAACATTAAATGCAATCTAGAATTTAAATGTCTATATACCTCAACTCTAAAGATAAATTCACATAACCATCATCAAATCACGAATTTAATAGAATGAAACCAACTAAACAAACATATAACTCAATTACATTATTTCTCTACTCAGGTTTAGGTTTTTTTTTTTTTAATAATCAAGTAAGTTATATAGCAAAGAAACATGCCCTAAAAGACCTTACACATTCCAAGGGTCATTCCCTAGGTAAAGATTACATATATGGAAACCCCAAATCCACCACAGTAATAAAACCCACCATCAAACTTTGTCATCCCTATCCTCACTAGAATATACACAAACGAAATGTGATACCCCCTAATTTTCATGCATAGATTGGCCAAGCCTATACCGAAAACTAAGGTGCATCAACACTCAATAATAAACAAGTACAGAAGCAAAAGACATATTTAAGAAATAACAGAGTCTCAAAAGTTTAATTTTCATGAATAAACAAAATTCAGAAATCCAAATCCCCAAAGGGTACAACTCGGGAATCCCATATCTATGGACCCCTAAAATCATAAACGAAAATATAATTCCGGAAGAAAATATTAATATAAAGTCCCTACATTGAAACAAAGCGAAAAGCTGAATAATTCAAGAAGAAACGAGAAGAACCCTCAACCTTGTGGCTGGAATTGTCGAGGACCTGAAATGTTAACAATTGTGGGTCAGACCCACGAGCAAAGTAGACTCTACATGATCCCAAACAGAGTACCAATAATCCTATCATCTATCCCGACCCTATATATAATAGAAATTACAATAATCCTATAACTTTAAATACCACCTCCTAAGTAAGTATCCTCCAAAATAAATAAATAAACAAATAATGCGCAACCATGATTAAATCACAAGTCAATAACAAAACAAATAAGTTTAATCACAATTAAATCACAAATCAATAAACAAAACATATAAGTGCAACCATAACTAATTCACCAATAAATAGGCAACTTAACCATGCCTAACCATAACCACGTACCCGACAACTTATCAATATTATGACTAGTCGACTATGGTACAGATGAGACTGACTTAGTAGTCAGCTCATCGTGATTTCCTCCATTCCGCAAACACAAATATATATATATATATATATGTATATATATATATATATGTAAATATATACGTATCAATTACTAATTTATCACCAATTAAAGAATTAATTAATTCTTTTGCAATAATATTATTTCCGACACATGCATTCCTTAAAGGGAGACTGGTGGTATTCTCAAATTTAAATACTCTATATATGTGTAACCCTAGCAATGGATATTATTCTAGTACTGATATTACATAAAAATTATACTATTTCTACCTCCAGTCGTCACCTACATCGTACCCAAAACCCATTAGTTTCATATGACAAGTTGTGTGTACTAAATTTGTCACAAATCTAATTATTTATGTACATATACAATGGCACTTATTCTCCATTCACAGAAGTATTAAAGGAACCCAAATTCCATGGCCTAATGGTGGACCACCACCATGTGACTAATGCATTAATTTATACTTTTATATATACCTACAAATATATATGTGTGTGCCAATCCAAATTCACCAGCTCTTAAATCCAAATCAGGAGTCAACTTCTCAAGCATGCAATACGAAACTGTTATATATATATATACATAAAACACTAAAACAACTCAACTATCCACGTATACATCTACACAAATAATTGAATTCCTTGTACCCCGTTAGCTACTGTCCTTTTAATTTATAACTTGACTACAATTGAGATTTCCCACCACTACCCACTTTGTCATAGCAACCAATTCTCTTAATTGATAGAAGAAAATTAATAATAGTATACGAAACGTTAAATTAAACAAAGCCCCATGATTAGTAGTCTATAAATTTAACCGATTAATTACCAATTTATATAGATATTATAGCACAAACTAAAAATAATCAAGTAATATACAACTATACAAAACACGTAATCAGGCAGAACCAAAGTTCATAGGTGCTAGGATTATGGGTCCAAAGGGGAAAAGAAGAACATTCTACTTGCCTAATATTAGTGTCACGCATAGCAGACAAGGTGTTATTTCTTCTTTCTCTTCCACACGCCTCTCTCTCCACTCCCTCTATCGATCTTCTGATAGAATAGATATTAGGGTTTTTATTTTGGTTATATAAATGTATATAAATATATATATATATATATATATATATATATATTTAATCCTTCCGATGGGCCCAAAAATATATTATAGCCCATTAGCTAATAAGCCCATCTAATTAACTCAAAAATATATTATAGCCCATTAGCTAATAAGCCCATCTAATTAACTCAAAAATATATTATAGTCCATTAGCTAATAAGCCCAACTAATTAACTTATAATTAATTAAATAAATAAATTAAATATATTCAATATAAATAAATAAAAATTACGGGTTATTACATTCTCCCCCCCTCATAGAGGAATTCCTTCCCCGAAATTTACCACATACCTGAACTAAATAGCTTTGGATACTTTGCACGAATTTCATCCTCACTTTCCCAAGTGGACGCTGCCTCATTGTGTTGGCTCCACTGAACACGCACAAGAGAAATGATCTTCTTACGAAGTACATGCTCCTTTCGATCGATAATGCGGTAAGGTTGCTCCGTATAAGTCACATTCGGCTCCAACTCGATCTCTCCCACATCAATATGCTGATATACATCCTCATCTCATAAGAATTTCCGCAACATTGAAACAAGGAATACATTATGAACCCTATGCATAAAATCTGGCAGTGCTAAACGGTACGCCACCGGTCCAATCCTATCAGTAATCATAAAAGGACCCACAAAACGAGGTGACAATTTCCCCTTCTTTCCGAACCGCATTACTCCCTTCATGGGAAACACCTTGAGTAAAACCTGATCCCCCACTCTGAACTCCAAAACTCGAGTCCGTCGATCAGCATAACTCTTCTGCCTACTCTGGGCAGTCCTCATACGGTCCCGAATAAGAGGAATCTTTTTTGAGGTGTCCTTGATGAACTCAGGACCAAATAATCTGTTCTCTCCAGTCTCAAGCCAACACACCGGAGATCTACAGGGTCGACCGTACAATGCCTCAAATGGTGTCATACCAATACTCTTTTGATAACTATTGTTATAGGCAAACTCTGAAAGTGGCAAATAGAACTCCCAATTGCCCTTGAAATCAAGGACACAAGCTCGAAGCATATCCTCCAAAATCTGGTTAACCCTCAGTTTGACCATCTGTCTGTGGATGATAAGTTGTACTAAGGTGCAACTCTGTACCCAAAGCCTGCTGAAAGCTCGCCCAAAACCCAGATACAAAGTTTGGATCTCTATCCGATATAATAGACAATGGAATCCCATGAAGCTTCACTATCTCTGCAATGTAAAGCTTTGTCAACTACTCCGAAGTGTAATATGAGCGAACAGGTAGAAAATGGGCAGATTTTGTAAGTCTATCAAATATCACCCAAATGGAGTTATGGTTCCGATGTGAGGTAGGTAACCCCTCAATGAAATCCATAGAAATGCTCTCCCATTTCCACTCAGGCACTGGAAGTGGCTGCAATGCTCCTGGTGGTTTCTGGTGATCGATTTTAACCATTTGACAAATACTACACTTGGAGATAAAAACAGCAATGTCTCTCATCATACCATCCCACCAAAATTGGCGTTTCATATCCTGGTACATCTTATCCCCTCCAGGATGAACTGCAAATGGAGAGTTGTGATGTGTAACACCCCGCTCCAACACTTGGTATAATATTGTCCGCTCTGGGCCCAGCCCGCACAGTTTTGCTCTTGGGCTCCTCCCAAAAGGCCTCATACCAATTGGAGACAACACTGCACATATAAGCACATCCCCATACCTCTACCCGGGCGATGTGGGACATCACAATCACCCCCCCTTGAGACCCAGCGTCCTCGCTGGCGACCCACGGGTGATGTGCATGCTCCCACACTTAATATTGTCCACTCTGGCCGGGCCCAGAGCAGACAATATTATACCAAGTGTTGGAGCGGGGTGTTACAATTGGTATCAGAGCCAGAGCCCGGCCGGAATTAAGTGTGGGAGCATGCACATCACCCGTGGGTCGCCAGCGAGGACGCTGGGTCCCAAGGGGGGTGATTGTGATGTCCCACATCGCCCGGGTAGAGATCTGGGGATGTGCTTATATGTGCAGTGTTGTCTCCAATTGGTATGAGGTCTTTTGGGAGGAGCCTAAGAGCAAAATTGTGCGGGTTGGGCCCAGAGCGGACAATATTATACCAAGTGTTGGAGCGGGGTGTTACATGATGTCCCACATCGCCCGGGTAGAGGTCTAGGGATGTGCTTATATGTGCAGTGTTGTCTCCAATTGGTATGAGGCCTTTTGGGAGGAGCCCAAGAGCAAAACCGTGCAGGCTGGGCCCAGAGCGGATAATATCATACCAAGTGTTGGAACGGGGTGTTACAATTGGTATCAGAGCCAGAGCCCGGTCGGAATTAAGTGTGGGAGAATGCACATCACCCGTGGGTCGCCAGCGAGGACGCTGGGTCCCATGGGGGGTGATTGTGATGTCCCACATCGCCCGAGTAGAGGTCTGGGGATGTGCTTATATGTGCAGTGTTGTCTCCAATTGGTATGAGGCCTTTTGGGAAGAGCCCAAGAGCAAAACCGTGCGGGTTGGGCCCAGAGCGGACAATATCATACCAAGTGTTGGAACGAGGTGTTACAGGAAACAATGATAAAGATTAAGAAAATCTGCTAAGCATAGCATCACAACAAAAAGGCCAATACAAGATAGAACCTATACCAAGGGGAAGAGGTCATCTCCATAATATACTTGAAAAGCAAACCATCAGCAATTTCCCACGCCTTTTGAGAACCATCAGCAATCTAGAGAGCATATAATCAATAAGCTTAATCATTGATAACAACTTCCCACCACCTATAGCAACTAACTAGCCTTCAATCATGCACGAAAAATAGAATGTGGTAGTCCCCATGTAACCGAGATATCCAGATTTCTAATTGTCCTTTTAACTCGCTACAAAGCACAAGCTCTAAGTGAAACTGATTCCACAATCTCCTTTTGGATTTGGGCTTCATTTCTGATCTCCCCATCATAGAATCTCTTATTTCTCTCATGCCAAGGAGAGTAAATAGTTGTTGCGAAACAAAACTTGGCAAGAACATGTTCCAAATCATTTTCCTTAATATGCACATTGCACCAATGAAGTATGGCTATCCACGGCAAGTTGGGGAAAAAGAATTGGGTTTGTTGCTACACTAAACTCCACACATGAGCTGAAAACATACATTCAAAGAAAAGATGTTGTCTTGTTTCAATAGGCTGATCACACATCAAACATTTCTGATGGTGCACTAGATTCATAACCATCACCCTTTGTTGGGTCAACAATCTATCTTGGATCACTACCCAAAAGTTAAAAGCATGCTTTGGGATATGTTTGGGAAACCAAACTATATGCAACCACTCCATCTTATTTCTTCCATTTCGAAGCATATTCCAAGCAGATCTGATTGTGTACTTGTCCCCAGTAGGAACCCAAATGATTTTATCCGTATGTTGACCATTAGGAGGATCAAAAGCTTGGATATCAGCCCTCAATTGCATGAGCTCTATAGATCTTGGAATAGGAAGAATCCAACCCTCATTTCTGATCATATAAGAGACTTTTGCATCCCTTGGAAGACTGGAGTCGTAGATAACTCTAGTTCCCAAATGTTGAGCTATAGAGCAATCATATACCCAATTATCATGCCATAGAGATATATAGATTCCCCATTTCCAACTCTAAACTTGAGGTGTCTTCTAAACTGATCTCGCATTCCAAGCATCTTTCTCCACACCCAAGAACACTTATCAGGTCTCTTTAGAAGCCAAAAATTTATATTTTTCACTAATTCCTCCTTAGTCCAAAGAGCCCAAAGGTTTGTGGAATCAGATTATAGCAAATTCCAGATCTGTTTACCAATTGCAGCCATGTTCCAAGCTACAAGATCTTTAAGCCCCAATCCTCCCTCTTCTTTTGGAAGGCAAATGGTAGACCACGCCACCTTCTCTCCCCCTGAAGCCAAATCTGGTCCTTTCCATAGAAATTTCCTCATTATGCTTGCAATCTCCTTCATCACCCCTTTAGGAAGAATGTAAGTTGTAGCCCAGTACACTTGAACTGAAAACAACACTGCAACAATAAGTTGCAATCTTCCAACAAATGATAAAAATCTTGTATTCCAATATTGAACTCTTCTAGAGATTTGAATCACCAACTCTTGGCATTCAACAACTGAAAGTCTTGTAGAAATTAGGGGGACGCCCAAATACTTGATAGGAAGAGAACCCAAGATAAAGTTGGTCATGTGGAGAATGGCCTGCAAGTTGTCCTCCTCCACTCCAGATGCAAAAAGCAAACTCTTTTGAGGGTTAGGAGCTAAGCCAAAGAGGTTATTAAAATTTTGCAAAGCATTCATCAAGGTAAATACAGAAGATAAATTACCCTTACTAAAAAGAAGAAGATCATCAGCAAACATTAAGTGGCTAAGCTTCAAACTTGGACATCTCACATGGTATTGGAACTGGTCTCCCTCTTCAATGTTGTTAAGAATGCCGGAAAACACTTCCATAGCCATGACAAAAAGATAAGGAGAGATTGGTTCTCATTGTCTAAGCCCCCTTCTACTTGCAAAAAAGCCTTCTAATCCTCCATTGATGTTGATAGAAAACATAGTAGAGTACCATGTGATAATCCATTTTTGCATCTTCTCTGGTAGCCCAAACTTTTCAAGAACTTTAGCTAGAAATTCCCAAGAGATGGTATCATAAGCTTTTCTGAGATCCACCTTCATAGCCACTCTAGAGGGAATATCATTCTTGTGATAATGGAGAAGAATCTCTTGAGCTAGAAGCACATTGTCCCCAATATGTCTTCCAGGAACAAAACCTGATTGATTTAGGCTAATGCAAGATGACAAAACAAATTTTAGTCTGTTAGCCAAAATCTTGGAGATACATATGTAGAGCACATTATAAATTGATATGGGCCTATAATCATCTACTTTAGAGGGATTTGTGATTTTAGGAATCAAAGTAATAGCAGTAGTGTTGATCTCACGAAACACTTGTGAAATCAGATTTGAAGCATGAACTCACGAAATCAAGAGTAAAATCAGAATACCATAACTCTAAAGTCTAGAGAGAAGGAGGATCTTCTCTCTCTAACCCATTTCTCCATTATCACTCAGGTTTAGGTTCCTTTACATAATTGTCAATGTCATGCTTTTCAGGTTATCATTAGTTCACATTTTCACATAAAGGCATGTATATACTTACCCAAGTAGGTTTATTGACATGCTTTAAAGATTAAGAATTTCACAAGTACTATTATAACACCTTAACATGCTTATCCAAGTCAACCAAGCACATAATTATCATAGAATTATTTAAATATCCTTAATATCATGCTTCAATCTCAAAATTATGGAACAAATAATATTAAATATTAACATGCTTCTATTATCACTCAAAACGCATTTAAATCACAATTTACATAAATAATGTCATTATCATAGTTTTTACATCAAGTAGAACATATTATATTAATATGGGAGCATAAAATGTCAAACACTATCATATTTTCAACAACTCGCTCACTTAGTCATTTTATCAAAATCTTTAAAGAAAGATTTTTATGTATATATTCACATAAAAATGTTCAAGTATCCAATTAGGGTACACTTCACCATTTCAAACATGCTTCACATATATATATATAAATATCACAAAACTCGAATCTCTCCATTTTATCAAATCAAGCATGCTCGACAATTATATAATTTCAATTTAATTATATACCCCTATCATGCAAATTTAGATATCCGGAATACCTACAATTCCAACTAAGGATTGGAATTACTAGTGTCGCATGCTCACGAATATCGAAAAGTAAAAGGAACAGCACACCCCTACCTCTTGAAGCGTGCCACAAGCTATACCGTCACGCCCACGACCGAACCAAATACACAGTCGTGATGCCCAAGATGAGCTCTCATTATTTCCCCAAAACACTTGCACCTAATGTGGGGCCCACTGTGAATAGTGTAGACGCATGAAAGTGGGGCCCACCGATAGAAATTTTTCGAATAAATTTTCAATCGGACCAAAATGACCGCTTTGCCGACCTATTCAACATATATAAATCCCATAAGCTATAGATTTACGAAATGAAATAGAACTGAGAAATAGCGAGAAAAATCTATTACCCAAAATATGAAATTCCCGACAAACCACTTGATTAAATCGCGTCAAATTTCAGTATGTTGTCATACACAGTGAGAGGAACAATCCCACAGTTTCGTGACTATCCGACACCCGGAGGGCACCGAACTAGAGCCGAAACCTCCGGCTGAACTCAAGTCTATTCTCCATTTCTCTCCCCACGGCGGCAGCCCAACTGCGCCACCACTAAACACCAACCGCATCGACCACCAGCAGCTCTGGCGACCCACCTCTAGGTCGCGCCTCCACCAGCAGCAACCCTCTCTCTCTCGATCTTTCTCACTCTCTTAGTCCCGGCTTCTCTCACTCTCTTAGGTGCGAACCGGAGAAGAAGTAGTGTCGGCGTGAAGAGGAAGGTTATTCGTACTAGTCAACGAAGAAGAAGTGAAACAGGTGGTAGACTTGGTCGCGTGAAGAAGGAGAAAGTGCATAAAACTTGGACTGCTAGTCGCATAATTGTATTCTCTTTAAATAGATAAATATCTGATACACATATATATATAATTACATATATATATATTATAAATACCCACATATATATAATTACAAATAATAATAAATTTATATGGAAAACAGACCTAGGACATCTCAAGGACGCCTACAAGGCATAACAACCAACAAATCATGCCCACTAAAAACAACAAATCTCCTGACAAAAAAACAAATTAAGAGTTTAAATCCCAAAAAAAAATAACCAAGACATTGGCTTACCGACCAATAAAAAGGAAAGACGTCGTTCTACCTATTAACCATAAGATAATAGAAGCGAAAACCACTATCACTACCCACAACCTAGAACCATCACCAAAAATGCTAAACGAGACAGGGACACAAGAATCGTGAATGCACACCACAGAACGGCTCAAGCATACCATGCATGAACTGCATAGCACTACCCTCGCTCACAAGAAGAGAGCCTTCGAATGAAACCAGCCCTGAAGTCACAACAACCTCCACAAAAAATAAAGATATCGCAGGCTTATTGCCAACGACAACAAAGAGGACATAACCTAGACCTCTACAACCGACCTAAGCCAAAATAGGAACAACATACATGCATTGCGCCCCCTATGTGAAGAGTGTACAAAAAACCTTGATGATTGACACAAGACAGGCCAAAGCCTACACAATTTGTCGCATCATTAACAAACCATGTCCTATGAGAAGGGAAAGGAAAGAGACCCTAACAAATGGTAACGTCACCTCGACGATATGCGATAATAAGCATAAAACAGTATAAAAATACAACATACAAGATAACACATAAGCGAACCACAAAAGATAGTACAAGGTGGTAACACGCACGTGGAGACAGAATAAATAAAGGAACAATCAAACCGAAACTAATACCTATAAAATGAGAAAAGATACCTCGTCAAGAAGGACATGCTGACCCCGCAGCTGGTGTAGTCGAATGTACTCTGGTCCGCAAAGAACGCACACTCCTTCGAGATGGCTGAGGAGCCCCAAAACCAGACTGAGCTGCAAGGAAATGAACAGTGATCTATTATGAACTCTCCTCACCAGATATGCCGCTCACCAAAGGACAATCCCTCCGAAGATTCCCCAACTGACCATACTGAAACTCTCGGTCCACCACTAACAATTGACGGAAGATGCGGACACCTTAGTCTAGTGTGTCCTGAATGCTGACACAAACGACACACAACCTCCCTATGGTTAAAACCTGAAGACAATGAGGAAGAAGGTGCTACTGAACCATAACACCTGAAGTGCCCACTCTCTGGCACTTCAGATTATTGCTACCTGAGGAAGACCCTGCTAAACTAGCGCCTAAGAAAGCCACATCACCCGCGGAGTCCCCAACCTCCACCTTGGTTAATTGAGCTTTAATGACCGCGTCGCATCACGGTATGTCTGCACATCAAAAACTGCCACCTGTAACCTAAGGTCAGCTCTCAAACCACGCACAAACCTCCAAGCCTTCAGAGACTCATCGGCCACAAACTCAAATACAAACCGAGAAAGCATCGTAAACCGATTCTCATACTCGACTACACTCAAATCGCCTTGCTGCAAGTTTTCGAGAAACAATCTCGCATTCCCATCCAAGCGATAAAAGGAAAGAACTGCTCCATGAAGAGCTTCTTAAATGTCGCCCAAGACATCTCATCCACATTATTGGTATGGGAGATAGTCCTCCACCATTATGTTGTAAACTCAACAAAGTGATATGACACGATAGAAACTCGCAAGTCATCATCCACAATGTGAAACACTTTAATGTTTAACAAACCTTTTAAACAAGTCATCATCCACAAGAGGATCAGGTCCACTAGAATACTTTGGAATATTAAGTTTCAAGAAGCCGCGGAAAGATCGTTCAGCTCTAGTCCCCGCGTCCTCAACTTGTGCTCCTTACGCAGCTTGGGCCAAAACGGCCGCCAAATCACGCATTAACTGAGCAACATTAATGACCGGAACTGCCGCTGCACTCCCTCTATCTCCTGGGGGTATAGGAACTCGCTCACCGTCCCTCGGACGCTCACGTCGTGGTGGCAAGGTCCTAAAAGTGATAATAAAGATAATTAAGAAACAAATATTTCAAAACTACTTGAAGACGTGCCGCAACAACACACAGGCTCAACACCCAACGTCAACTAGAGAAACACCTGTTACATGGATAACTCAAGAGGGTTGACACAATCAAGTAATGGACGAGTAGCGCAGAAGTGATAGAAGGCAAAAGTTAACCGTCAAACATCCCACCCGAGAACACAAAAATCACAGGGTAAACCCACTAACTCCAGCCATCCCTAAGACAATGAAATCTAGAGCTCTGATACCAAGTTGTCACGCCTCAAAATCCCTAGGACTTCCAAAACCGAAGCCCCGGGAACCTCCGGGTGCGACTTCGCAGAGAAACTAGAAATTTCGACAAAGTCCCAATTGTAATAAAAACAATTTTGTAGAAAAATAGCCTGAAAAAACAGTTGAATAAACCTAAAGAGAAGTATAAAAGTCACCTAGCAAATCTAACAAAAATCTGGTAAAGTTCCTTTTGTAAATGGAACCCCCCAGTGGATAAGGTCCACTCCTAAACATCTTGTATAGGCACAAATATTAATATAATCCGACCATATCAAAATAATTAACCAAGGACCGGGGTAGACGGCACGGTAACGCTGCTACCCCTCCAAGCCCCCCAACATATCTACAGTCCAAAATATAAATACAGTGTCAACCCGATAATAGATGCATGACATGTACGCTCAGTGCCAATAGAATAGTAATACAGTCAGTCATCCAGCAAGCCATCCAAAATAATACAACTCAAAGATATAAAGTAAACTAAAATAACGAAATGAACTAGAATAAAAGGCTAAAGGGAAGGACATTCATAGTCAGCCATCGTAGATTAATCCTCGTTTGTCGTCAGTGCCTTTCCTGAATTTTTTTATAAATAACGGGGTGAGCAACTTAGCTCAATAGGGTAGCGCTATCAACATCCACCCCCGACCGTACAAGACATGATAACCCACCCCACGGTGCATGCTACTATCCTAAGTCAAGTCAATTGTCCCACACGGCACTCACGTCAACCGGGACCCCAAGAACACCCCACAAGCAACCACGCAACAAGCATGTAACATGAAATAAATCTCTAAGGCAAACTCCGCGGCAATATATGAAAAAAATGGAAGCATAGCAAGTCCGAAAAGCATCACCAATCAAGATATGACGTACACAATAAGGTACCCACGAATGCAATTCTAGGATGCCATGCATGATTAATGCCTCTCAACTAAACAAGATCCGGCTAAACCATCAATATCCTAAACCACAAGAGGAAACAAACCTCACAAGGGAAACCGAAACAACAAGGAAACAATGAACAAGAAGCCAAAAGAGGTCCACATCTCATGCACACGCCAAGACAAATCACCACTAGATGACCCGTGCACACTCCCGTGGCAAATCACACGTCTATCTAGGGCATATGCCCCAAGACAAATCACATGAGTGCCTACCACGCACAATGTAAACAAGTGGAGGAGAACATGCCAAAGGCAAATCACATGAGTGTCTACCCCGCTAGCTACAAGACACCATATGAATAATCAATCATAAAAAAGTACTCAGAAATGAGTGAGGGAAACCAAACTCGCCCTCAATCGCCAATACAGGAATTGTTTATCCAAAATACCTACAATTTGGTTGGAATTACTAGTATTGCATGCTCACGAATATCGGACAATAAAAAGGACCGCACACCCCTACCTTTTGAAGCGTGCCACAAGTTATATCGTCACCCTCACAATCAAACCAGATACACCGTCGCGAAGCCCAAGATGTGCTCTCAATTTTGCCCCAAAACACTTGCGCCCGATGTGGGTCCCACCGTGAACAGTGTCGGCGCCTGAAAGTTGGGGTCACCGACAAAAGTTGTCCGAATAAACTTCCAATCAGATCGAAACGATCACATTGCCGACCTATTCAAACATATATAGAGCCCATAAGCTATATATTTACGAAATGAAATAGATTCGAGAAAATTCAAAAAAAATCTCTTACCCAAAATCTAAAATTCTCGACAAACCACTCAATGAAATCGCGTCAAATTTCAGTATGTTGTCGTACACTGTGAGAGGAACAAACCCTCAAAGTTTCGTGTTGATCCGACACTCAGAGACCATAGAACCGGAGCCGAAACCTCTGGACAAACTCAAGTCTATTCTCCTTTTCTCTCCCCATGGCAGCAGTGGGCAGCCCAGCTGCACCACCACCAAACACCAGTCGCGTCGACGATCAACAACTCCGATTATCCACCTCCAGGTCGCTCCTCCACCAACAACGACCCTCTCTCTTTCAGTTTCTCTATCTTTTAGTCCCTACTTCTCTTTCTCTGTGAACCGAAGAAAAAGTTGCGTCGGCATTAAGAGGAATGTCGGTTGTACCAGTCAACGAAGAAGAAGTGAAGCAGACGGTAGACTTGGTCACGTGAAGAAGGAGAAAGTGCAAAAGACTTGGTGCATGTTTAGGAGGGCTTCCTAATAGATAAAGTTTGTGTTCATAAATGAATTATTAAAAGTAATTCAAATGAAAAGGACTTTAAAATAAAAAATTTGTTTTGTGGAAATATTTTAAAAAGTTATCTAGGAATTCAAATACGTTTGAATTTCAAATATTGAAAAGTAGTTAGTTAATACTTGAAATAGAGATAGTCCTAAACTAATATGATTATGTCTAATATGATGAAAATGGTGAGAAAAATAAGGGTAATTAAAAATACATTTGAGGTTAATATTGGGAATATAAACTATTAAATGAGGTTAAATTAGTAAACTAAAAATAATTGTAGATAAATTTTCCTAAAGTTACTCAAAAAAACAAGTTTTACTTGTTTTCATTAAACGGACTTTTAAAGGGGTTGACTTCTACTACAATCCATTTTAATAAATTCACCAAACACCCTTATTTTGTGAAAATGTAATTCTAGGTTCTAAAAGCCCATTTTGAGGTCCTCAAAAGCCCTCCCAAACATGCCATTGGTCTGTTGGTCGCGTTGTATTTTCTTTAAATAGATAAATATATGATATATATCTAATTACAAATAATAATATATTTATATGCATAATTAAGCCCGAAACTCGGCCCGATGGCCCGTTATGCCGACAATCGAATAATTCCCGCGAAGAAAAGGTCCAAAACCCTCCGCATTAAGTGCGGAACAAAAAGAGAACATTTAACTACGATGTAAGGATAACGAATAATAATAAAAATAAAATCACCGAAAAAATCCCTAAATAAAATCACGCGAACCCGAAAAATCAACGAAAAGTCTAATAAATAAAATAAATAAAAACTCATGGGTATAAGACCCAACCATCAAACTTATGTCTCGTGTCCCCTAAACAACCAAAACAAACGTCTAATACCGAACTAAACTCAAAACACCAACTCCAACACTCGAACCCACTCAACATCACTCAAGAAAACTTAAAATGACAAAAACACACGAAAACTCATACAAAAGAACTCGGAACAACAAAACCCGTGACTCCACAAACCGAAACAAAACGAAAAAAATGAGAAAAATAACGGAACTTTACAATACTCACACAAGCTGATCGATAATTTGTCTAAGAGAGAGGCATGCCTCTTAGACCAAAAAATCACGCGCTACTTCAAGTCGTCCACCACCTTCATCAAAATTCGAGGACCATGAATCAAATATGACATTGGTAAAAGACATTATGGCAAAGACTATATCAAAAGGGTTTCTCGTTGAACAGACTTTTGTGGTTAGGGACTTTGAGGGTCATGAGACGGCGATATGGGGAGTGTTATGCTTTAAGGAGAAAGGGTTGTACGCACTATTTTACCCGAATTCGAACCTCATTGTTAAGTCATTGCACCATGAGTTTTGACTCAATATAGTGGAAGGTGAAATGGGGAGATGGATGGAGACATGATTGAGAGGAAAGAAGATCACGATTACACCTACGGCAATTGGGAAAGCGTGGGGTATCACTCACCTTTGCCCTACCAATCTCCGAGATCAATTTCCACCCCTACTGACACCATTTCCTAAAGTAGATGCAATAGCTCATTGACTAACCAATGATCGGTTTGGGGACAAGAATCGTAGTTATACAGTGAATAAGCATTATGAGTCGGAGATGTGGTTTGTGGAATCCGTCATTCGTTTCCAAGCACACCCGCATGACCACAACAATGAACACCGAGGGAAATTCCAGAGAGCCCTTTATGCTTTTGCTAAGGACTATTGGGTTTATATACCCGAGGTGATCTTTGAAAGTATCATGTGACTTACATGGTTCTGTTACCGACATTAGCCATGAGCCTAATGAAGGATCACGATGTGCGAATTGAAGGAATTTGTCCAAATGCGTACAAACCAAATTCTTTACACTCCCGAGTTGGAATGAAAGGATAACCTGATTACGTAAATCAAATGAGGAAAATGAGGTTTCACAACAAGTACCACAAGTAGGTGGACGGACATTAACATTAGTATGCTACTATAATAGAGAATTTTGAAAGAATAAGAGGAACAGACCGAGTTCCGTGCGCTTAGAGTATTATTAACACCGAGCCCTGTCTCTGACACAGACCACCACCACCTACCGCTGACCAGTAGAGATTGCCCTAATCACGAGCCGTGATCCTTATTTTTTGTATTTCATGCCTTATTTACATGTGTACTTGTTTTCATATATTGCGCTTTCAGTTCATAACATACATGTTGATTCTTTGGACTTGTTTCATTTTAAGTTTGGGGGAGGGAAACACATTTTCAACCAAGTTTTTACTTAGGAAAAGTTGAAAATTTCAAAACACAAACCTTAGATTCACGATTAGGACACGATTCAGGTTAGCTTTAGATAATATTCCGAGATCTACTTTGGCCGCTTGTGAATTTTATGTTGGGACCCACTTCAACTTTGCTTGACCTAATGCACACTCCAGGCTATCTTTGGCCATATTTAGACCTATATTGATAAGATTTTATGTCCTTTTCTCAAACTGTGACATGCAAGGAAAGGTTTTGACTTCAAGACGAAGAAAACCCTTCTCAACAAGGATTTCGCCCTCCATAAAAGAGAGGCTTTAACTCGTGAAAACATATAATTGGATAGAGAAGAACATAAAATAATTGGGGTTCAGAGGTTGTGAGCATACATGAACAAAGAATACACCAGTGGAGACAAACATAGAATGACACCGTGAGGTTGCCGGTGCCAGAGCATATAACAAAGAGAAGATTTGACACTACCATGGAGCCGTGTCTACATCAACGATGGAGTTCACCACAACCATGTTGACATGGTTTAGTTTAATTTATTGCTTTGTAGGAGTAGTATAGAGTCGAGTAGTATACATGCACAAGTCACACTCAATCTGAAGATAGATTGTAGCTGAACAGGTGGATTGTATCTCTTTGCGGGTTAGGGTTTGCTTGTAGCGATTTTAACCTAATTCACATTCACTGGATTGCCCTTTTACAATTGATTAAATAAATATCTATGTTATGGGTTAGTGGTGGCGTCAGAACTACCCTAGAATCTCTATCTATTGATTTACTTCACAACTGATTATCCTAATTATTTATCTTTATTGTTTGTTAATTTAGTCATAACCAAACCAAACAAATCAACTATATCTTCATAATTCAACTGTAGTAATTTAAAGGAGTTAAAATTACGACTTAGTCTCTTGGATTCTATAACCCTATCATAAGCATACTATTCTGTAATTACGATTCGTATGCTTGCGAGAGGTAAAACTGGTCACACAATTAATCATTAGTTTTGCTAACCTAGAACCTCGATCAAGTGTATCGAGTGGGGAGGGTTTCCAAACTGTTCAGTCTTCGGCAGCTCAACCTTTTTTTAGGACTCCTCGGCCGCTCATTCGTCGTAGTCTACTCGGGGTAGTGTTCGTGCGGTCACACATGCTGCAAGTTTAGCAAGGCGAGGTATCTTTTATCGCTTTATAGTTGTTAGGTGAGGTGTTGACTATTTTTGTAGTGTACGAGGTATCTTTTATCGCTTTAATGTTCCCTTGTATTTGTTTGCTACTTTATGCTTTGCCCTATGTACTTGTTTTATGCTTGTCATCGCGTGGATTTTGCCAATTGTCGGGGTTTTTCCCTTCCCATTTACGCATAATGTAGTTCATGGATTTGTCATGAAGGGAGTGCATGGGTATTTAGTTTGGCTTATACCAATCGTTGGTATTTTTTACGTATGTCCTTTTTATGGTATTTTGCGAACCTTGTACGTGGGTATGGTTACCTAGGCTTCATGTATGTTCTTACTCGAGGGCTTTTCCCTTGTGAACGGAGGTTGGGCATTATGCGTGATTGATCATGGCCTATACACGGAGTGTCCTTGTGTGATTTTCTTAGGCGTCTGCACTGGACAGCTGTGTGATTTGACTTGATGTGTCCATGGAATGCATGAGCTGTTTGGTCTGGAGTTGAGCCTGGTTATTTGATTTTGTGAAAGGCATAACTCCGTGTGATTTGCTTCGACGTGTACATGAGAGGTTGTTGTCCGTTCGGTTGTTTGTGCGTGAGTGTAGATGTACATTCAATGCACCTAGTTATTTGTACATTCACCTCCCCTATGTTTTTCATTTGGCTTAGCTTCGGCATTAACGGTTTTGGGTCGCGGGAAGTTGAAGTGGTATCCACTTCGGTTTTCCTACGAGTTGGTAGGTTTGGACGGTTTCACTTTCCTTTTAGCTGGCCTTTTGGTCAATGAGGTAGCGGTTGCCCTTATAGCTTTGTTTGTGGGTCATTATGACCTTGTGGGCGTCATAGGTTTTTTTTTCCACGTAAGAGAGTGGAGTTTCTTATAGGGCTACTGTAGGGTAGCGGTTGTCTTGCTCGTTAGTTAGTTAGGTCGTGGTCGGGGACCTTGTCTTTTCTTGAGGTTCTCCGAGGTATGTTCTCGCGTTAAGGGGTTATGTAAGTTGTTGTCACGACTCTTGGGTCTTGGCACCAAGGAAGTGTCTCACGATGTGCGCCCATAGAGGCTCTGGTTGAGGCCAGATGTCGTGGAGTGAGACCATTCTTTGGTTGGGTTTGTGTGTGGGTGTAGGCAAACTAGGTACGAGTCCTTAGAAGGCTTGCGCCGTAAAACCGGGACGCGGTTCATGTTGTTTGTAGGGTTGTGACCTCAGGTAATCGAGGTATGCTATGTTGTTGTCTAGGTTGGTTAGTCTGGCCAAAGTAGTTTAGGTGGTGTCCATATCATAGCGTTGGTTACCAAGGAAAGTGAGCATGAAGTTTAACAGGATCAACCGAATGTTGTTCACGGACTATGGTGTGTCACAATTTCGAGGACGAAATACCTTAGTAATATAATACCATCGAATCGTGCGAAGTTATGAAAGTAAACTTTTCGAATCTTTTAACGCTCTAGAAAGAGAGACAATACTCGATTACTCCTATCTTTAAATTCAGGAGCCCATACAAGTCTGGGGTAAGATACGACTTTCCCTGGGCGAGACAAGTAAACAACTAACAAAGCCTCCTAAGGTGGGGATGATGTAACATCCTGGTATCATTTTTTTTCATTCTTTTTTCGATGAGGGACGTTGTGTTTTATTATTTTTATTATTTTGTGAGGGTTTATGTTGCGTTTGTAAGGACGCGGGTATTATTTTTGGGTTAGGTTGTGCGTTTTCGCAATTTTTGGCTTTCGATTTTCAGGGACCTTGGGATCGTCTGGTGGGTTTGTGGCACTTTCGATAGACCCGGTGTTCGAGTTTCTCACTCGAAATTAGTTGTTTTTATTATTGGATGTTTATGGATTTTTTCGGTTAGTCAGGGCGAGTTTGGTGGTGTTAAGTGATTATGGGCCATTTAGGGTCGTTTTTGTCATTTCGGCATCAAAGGGGCATCTTTGACTTTCTATCTTTTCCACTCATTTCTCACCACATTTATATATACACACACGCCCCCCACAAGAGTGGCCGACCCATTTGAGAGAGAGAGAGGAAAAAAAAAGGAAATTTCTCACCAAATTTCTTCATCCGATTTTTCCATATTCGGTCGGGTTTCGGCTTAAAGGTCAACTTGTCCTCTTTTTCGCCTCAGCAAGGGCTTCGGATTGGTACCACTTTTGGGAAAGCTTCCCTTTGCTTTGAGGATATTTAGGGTTTCCATTATCTACTTTCTCCCCTCCATTTCACCTCTCTAATATCGATTTCAGCTCTTAAACCCAATATTAATGTCGCATAGGAGGCCAAGGGGAATCCATTAATCGACTCAAATTTCCGAACGGTGTCATTTTTCAGATATCAGTTTCCTGAGTTCGTGTTTTGGTCGAGGCGTTGAAAGAAAGTTTGCTATAGGGTTTGTGGGCATACCTTTGGTGGGATTAGCTTGGGCATCCAGGCATTTCACCATAGGGGTGTGCGGTCTCTTTGTGGGCTTAGGTTTGGCTGAGTTAATATTGTTACTTAGGCTTTGTGGGCAAAGTAAATTCTATTTTAGTACTTTATTTTCCTAATCTTGTTAGGAATTATTTTTGGGAAGTTTATTTAATCTTCTACTCATATTTGTTTTAGGAAGTTTTTATTTACTTTTTTCTATTACTATTTAGGATTCTGTTTTGGAAAGTTTGTAACGTCTTGGGTTTTACCTATTTTTATGGGACATTATTTTCGTTTTGTTTTCGGCGTGGGCCGTTGTGTTTTATTATTTTGTGAGGGTTTATGTGCGTCTATAAGGACACATGTATTCTTTTTGGGTTACGTTGCACATTTTCGCGATTTTTTATTTTTGGGTTTTTGTGGGCTCAAGGGTCGATTTAGGAGCTTTTGGGGTCTGAGATTGGCGTGAGTGTCATGTGAGACAATGGACTTGACTTAGGGTAGAAGCATGTACCATGGGGAGTTGTTTTCAAGGAAACGAATCGGCAGTAGACGAGACTTGAGGTTGGAGCCGGAGGGATGCGGGGTGCGAATTGTCACTTGTCTCAGTTATTTTGTCATTGTACCATAGATGAATCTCATTTTGCTATCTTTGTCAGTCGCTAGCATGTTAACCACAGTTTCGGTCATGAATAGTTATTATAGGCGTCGGGCGCGTTATTGTATTGACGATGTTTAACTCTCTACTTTTATTAAGGCTTGCATGGATATTCATTTATAGCGTCTTGAGCTGCCAAAAGTGGTGTTGACCGTTGGATGCAGATTCTTGGGTTAATGCTTGTTAGAGGTGTAGTCATTTGTCGCTCGGTTCGGTGCCCGATGCATTGCTTGCTTTTCCATTTTTCCTTATTCTTGTCGGTCTGAGTTCTTGTAGCATTACAGACCATGTCGTCGGTGTTGGGCTTTTCCTGAGGCGTTCCAGGTGTCAACAGGGGGTTGTTTTGTTTGGGGTCACTCGGGAGGTTAGAAAGTAACAATCCCATGTTTTTGTACTGCCCGAAGTTGTTTCTAGATCCTTTCAGGTCAGCAACCTCCCTTCTGTTTGGGTCAACCCTTTTGACTTTTCGTTCGTTTCTAGCATCCCTTTAGTGTTTTGAGCATATCTTGGACTACAGGATGAGTGGTTAGGTGATTTTAATCGTGTGAATAGCTAATTTATTGAGGATGACTTAGACTCGGGACTCCTTCAAAACAAATCTTATTTGATCGAGTTGTTACCGTTTGACTGGGATGTCTTTCAATTGGGATTCATTGAGGTCTTTGTATTTTCTTTCCAATTTTCATATTCGTTTCTCATTCCTACGTCAACCTCGGGGTTCATGGATTTCGATTTCGGAGTCTATGCATCTCGGGGCATTACAAAGTTTCTATTTATTTCTTTTCTTATTCTTATTTGGTTTAGAATTTTTTTATTTAAGGTTTGCTAAGTCCTATTTATAGGTGCTAATATAATAGTCTATGATTCATTCTTCACTTTTATATAACAGAAAATCGAGAGTTTCTCTCAATCTCTTCTCGTGGATTCAAGTGTTTTAAAGAATACGGTGTGATTCTTATTTTATCATTCTTGCTTTTATTGATCTGCAACGTCAAAAGTCAATGACTCCTTCTAGAAAGGAGATATAAGTAGAATAACCAATTAAAATCATACAAATTGTCACCAAGGGAAATCATAAAAGTTTACCAACAAAAAAAGAAAACAAAATCACAGTTTCCATGTAATAAGAGCAAATGATTCCAAAATTAAAAGGATAGTAGAACCTACCTTCAATAATGTCAGCAAGAATTAGACACCCAGATCTTTGATTGTATTGGTAATTTCTTCTGGAAAGTATTGGTAAGTGCATCATCAGAGTAGGTTTTTCCTCTTTCAGTTTTTCCTAGAAAAAATAAAACTTCTCAGATGAAAATTTCGGTAGCCTATCATCTCCACTACAAAAAGAACACGAAAATTTCCAAAGAAGAAAAAATACATATCAAATATATAGAATACATGGTATCATATTAAACTATTCTACCATCTTGACAGTTTTCTTCAAAACGGCAGAAGCACCCTACAATATATAACACCAGAATTATAAACAGCCAGCTTAACCGACCAACAAAAAATAGAATGGAGAAAATAAACGCAATCCTACCTCAAATGGATTTTTTTCATACTCTGAATCAAGGGCACTAAGAAGAGCAGGTTTTACATGTGATAAAAACCTTTTGATTTTTTACGAAAGGAGAATATCTTACAATCCATAAGTCGCCTAAAATGCATACAAAAAGTTGACACAGAAATTACCTGAACCAACAAACTTATGCAAAACTCCAATGAGCTTAATAGTGGCATTTCTAATGGCATATTGCAAACCAGTATCTTTGCAAAAATTTATCAAAAGCTACAAAATTTATCAAAAAAATTCCCTTAAGGTACATAAACTAGAGTATCACAAATATCTTAAAAATAAAAAATAAATAGGTAAAAAAAAAAGTATACAATATCGCTTCCAATCAACTTCCCTTCACATCCCTTGTTGATATGATTTTTCCGATCTTCATTTGACTTGTCAATTTGATTAACCCAAACTAAAACTCTCTCAACATGGTTTTTTATCTACAAATAAATGTTCTTACACCCTCAAACTTGCTCATGGTCTTAGAACAAAAGTTTGGGGCTTAGACATGTTATTAGACATGCTATTAAACATATTATAGGAGATGACAAAACCACATCATTGTGGTATGATAATTGGCATCCCGTTGGTGCACTATGTTTGAGGTATCATGAGAGTATGTGTAATACCCCTTTATTTATTATATTGGATATATTTAATCTAATTAATTATAAGTTATTTAGTTGAGCTTATTAGCTAAGGGGCTATTATATATTTTTGGGCCCATATATATATATTTAATAAAAAGAATTAGTTGGGCTTATTAGCTAATAGGCTATTATATATTTTTGGGCCCATTGGAAGGATTAAATATAATATATATATATATATTTTTATATTTATATTTAATAAATAAAAAAAAGAAACCCTAAGTTAGTCCTACGTTTCTGTGAGACTAGTATAGGGAGAGAGCTGAATCATGAGTCACGCGTAGAAAAGAGAGGAGAGAGCATCGATCGGCCTACAGTTCGTGCGTGATTTAGTCCAACGATCAGGCAAGTAGAATGTTCTTCTCTTCCCCTTTGAACTCTTAATCTTATTATCACCACTGTATTATATATATAAATATGAATATGTTTGTATTTGTATGTCTGTGCATTTATCTTATTATATTATGATATATAGTTATATTCGGATCATATTGTTCTCATATATATATATATATATATATATATATGTATGTATGTACGTAAAGATAGATTGGGTACAATTGTTTTTGGTGAGAAAATTCATAATATATATATATATATATATATAATCCATCGCATATGTTCAGAGGATTGATAACTTGTAATTATATTACCTTAGGCTTTCTAAAATTGATTTTCAGTGGGGTCGGCGCCAAATTAAGACTCCATTCAATGGACACTTTATTGGTAAAAAATTTTGAATCAGGTTTAGGCATCAGTTTGGGCATATTTGTATAGTGGCTAACGGACCCACCATAGTGAAGCTATTAAATTCTTAGTGTCCAGAATTTGTAGTATATATATATATATATACAATATCTATACCTAGATGATGGAATATACTCTGGCCTTGTTGATGCATGTGACAATATGTTCTATTTCAATTCGTGATTTTTGGTTATTCATATCTATATGAGTATATATGTATATGTATATGTATATGTATATGTATATGTATATATGTACGTGTGAGTAGATATAAATTTATATTTTCTTTCGGTTGTATACATGTAGAGATAGGAACATATAATCAACTTATTTGTTTAATTTTTCTTTCGGATCGACCCAACAGTTTTGGTTATTATTTTTGGAGGAATTACGAGCTTTTGCTATTAGGATATTTAGAGAATATTTCTAAAACTATAGGCTCGTCAAATAAATGAATCCACGTATTAATAAAGTTATCATGAAAAGGAATTAGTAATTAATATTATATATATATATATATATATATATATTTCGTATTTTATGCGATTGTGGAAGGAAGGGAACCACGATGAGTTGACTATTAACGCAACCTCATCTGTACCATGGACTTGTGATTTGATTTTGGTTGTGCTTTATTTACTTTGCTTGCTTGATTATTTATTTATTTGTTTATTTATTTATTTTGGAGGATATTTATTTAGGAGTGGTATTTAAAGTTATAGGAATTATAGTATTACCATTATTTTTGGTTGGGTAGATGATGGGATTATTCGTACTCTGTTTGGGATCATGTAGAGTCTACTTTGCTCGTGGGTCTGACCCACCATTGTTAACATTTCAGGTCCTCGGTAGTTTCCGCCACAGGGTTAAGGACTCATCTCATTTGGTCACTCATTTTCAAGTTGTTCAACTTTTCACTTTGTTTCAGTGTAGGGACTCGATTCAGAAATATTTTTAGATTTTTGTTTTCATTTATGATTAGGGGTCCATAGATATGGATTCCCGAGTTGTATCATTTGGGGATTTGGATTTCTTAATTTATTTATTCAAGGAAATTAAACTTTTGTGACTCAATTATTTATTCATTGTGTCTTTTGATTTCGTGCTTGTTTATTATTAAGTGTTGATGCGCCTTAGTTTTCGGTATAGGCCTGGCCAACCTATGCTTGAAAATTAGGGGGTATCACAGCATGATTGTTGATTCAAGTTTGGGGAAGGATGCAAAGGTTAGTCAAATTATTGATCAAGGTAGATGGCACTTCCCAACAGCTAACACCATGGAATGGAAGAATTTTAGGGAAAATTTTCCTTCGGATATGCAACCTCATGTTAACAAAGATGATAAGATTATATGGGTACTAACAACAGGTTCTTTTACTATCAAGTCTACTTGGGACATGCTAAGATATAGGAAGGATGAAGTAGACTGGTTTGAGATTGTATGGTTCGATAATTGTGTTCCTAAGCATGCAGTCCTCTTGTGGATGGTTATTCAGGGAAGAATAAGAACCAAACTCTTCCAAATGTCTATTGGAGTCTTGGACAAAGCTGAATGTATTTTTTGTACGCATGCAAATGAGGATCGAGATCATTTATTTTTTCATTGGAGCTTTATAAAAAGATTATGGAAAAGTATTACGGTAATGGGTGCTATGACTTGGCCTGATTGTGAATGGAATGGCATTATTCACTAGGCAAGCAACAATTTAAAAGGTAAATCTTTCCTCTCTGTCATTAATAAACTTGCCTTGGCAGCTAAGCTACTGTTTATGAAATATGGGTGGAGAGAAACAATAGAATTTTCAATGAGTATAGATCTTGTTAAGATATGTATAAGAAGATTGCACAAAATGTTAGATATGTGAATTTTTCCCGCAGAAACCAACATGAGAATCCAATCAATAGAAAGATTATTAAAGAATGGGATTTGACAAAAGAAGTATTACACTGATATTTTGGTCGGTTGGTGGATTGTTTGAATTGGTTCTCTCTATGAATAGAGAGTGAGATTAAGTTTTGCATTCTCTTGTGTTACTGTATTATTGGTTGTTATGGGATGTGGATGACTGAGGTGAACTTTACTATGCTTGCGTACTGTTTGTGTTGGCATGATGGATTCCCCTGGGCTATTGATTTTTTCATGTCTATTGCTTGGGTTATTTGTGCTGATTGGAGTTCAGATTTGTTGCAGATGCATAGCAGACCTATAGAGACTTTTAGAGGCTATATTGTTCGTCTATGGGTTTTGCTGTATAATGATGGTAATTGTTGTGTTTTGGTTTTTGTTTTTAGTTTTATTCTGTTTAGGAGTAATATTGTTAGTTTTTTCTTTATTTGGTGGACTTTTGGTTTCCACTTATGTAATATCGTAGGGATGCCCCATTGTATTTTGTATGACATTTTTAGCCTTTTTTGAATAATAAAAATTTCTTACCTTTCAAAAAAAATAAAAAATAAAAAATAATAAATAAAACAATTGAAAATTTTACTTGTTAATACTATGCTCATCAATCTGCAGATATTTCTTATTTTAACCACAAAATTCTATACAAATCCAAATCAACCTCAAATTATTCCCCCAACCTTTTCACCTTAAGCTTGACACCTAAATGTTAAACGGTTCATTTGAATAATTGGAGGAAGTTGAGAGAGAGAAGCTCATCCTTCTCTCTAAAAAGAGGCATGTTTGGGAACAGGGTTAATGTGTGTGTGTTTCACTGTGTTGACTGGGTCTTACTTAGGTTTGATTGAGTTAATATTGTTATTTACACTGAGTCTGTACCGAGTTATATCTGTTTACAGATTTATTTTACTATAAAACCAAGTTAAACTAGTTGGTTCTGAGTTGATTGATGTTCTTGAGATCTGTGCGTATTTGATTTTCTATTTGGCTAGTGTGAAAGATTATTTTCGTAGAAAATTTCATCTCTCTACGATTATCACTTTTGCGCAAATTCAAAGCGAGTTAGGGTAAGTAAGAGTGGATCCCTCTTGGCGTTGTACGGATCTAGGGGTGGTGCGTTTCAACCCAAAGTCTGAGTAGGGTGAAATTGGTTCATCGTTATAGGATTTTTGGGTGAATCCGCAAATATACTGGTTCAAAATCTAATTTGGTGCGGTTTGGTGTGTGGCTATCAAATTGTTTCAATACCTGATCTGTGTAGGGTTTTGAACTGTAACTGAGTTTAGGTCAGTGGTGGTTGTGTTCGTACGGCTCATTGATTGCATTGATTTGCAAAATTGGTGCGTATTACGTGAAATTGGGGTTTACCAGGTTAGTTTTATCTGATTTTCGTATTTTTGGGATCGATTTATCTGTGGTTCGTTTAGCTGGGGTTTGATAGTACACTTTGGTGCATATCCGTTTTATGTTTGGCCTGAGTTTGAGTAGGGTCGTACACAGCGGTTCTTGGGTTTAATTGCTGAGTGTAAGGTGTATCTTGTTGTTGAGGTTGATTTAGGTTGTTTGATTTAGGGTTTGCTGGTGGTTGTGGATTTGGTGATTTTCAGATTCGTGATTTAGGGTTTCTGATCAGATTCTGATTTGGTTTGAGTTATTGATGGCGAATATTACTAGTACGAATGGGGAGGATGTTCAAAAGCTGGTAAAACGTATTCAAGACCTACAAACAGCTTTAGAAGCTGCTCATGCTATCAAGGGTGATTATCAATCTAATGGTATTCCTGGTTTACAAATTAATTTGGAAAAAGGGAAGAGTATTGCTAAGTTCTCTGCTATGAGTCAGTTGGAAAAGATGGAGTTTGATGGGTCATCTTCCAATATGGTTTAGAAGCATCTAGATAGTTTCTACTTTGATTTTCCAATCTTCGAAAAAGAGAAGAGTGAGGAAGGAGAATTGTTGATTACTCCTGCAGTTGGGGAGCAAACTTGGGCTCAAAAATTAGCTACTAAGGTGGCTGGAGATAAAATGAATTTGAAATACTATCCAGAGCATGTGAACAGTGCTATAATTGAACCTCCTGCATCTGCATCTGCATCTGTGAGAGCTATAGGAAGCTGGATTTTGAGAGAATGTTTGGTAGGTTATTTTCTAGATAAGAAATTGCCTTTCCTAAGAATGTAGAATATTGCGAAACGGTTGTGGGATAGAGAGGAGCTAAAGGAGCTTCTCGGTCTTGATTAAGGGTTTTTCCTTTTTAAGTTTGAGTTAGTGGAGGAAAGGGATGCTATACTTGACAAGGGGCCTTGGCATTTTGCCAATAATATGATGATTTTGCATAAATGGAGGCAAGGAATGTCAAAACAAAAGGATGCTATGAAAATTGTCCCAATTTGAGTTAAATTTACTCGTATTCCTTTAGAATTTTGGAATGATGAGGGGTTGGGTTACTTGGCTAATTGTCTTGGTAAACCACTTCATGCGGACACTATGATTGAAAGTAAAAGGAGACTGAATTATGCAAGGGTCTGTGTGGAAGTAGGGGTTAATACGGAATTAAGGCATGAAATTGGGATAAAGCTTCTTGATATGAGAGTTGTTGCTGTTAGAGTTAAGTATCCATGGAATCCACCTAAGTGTTCTCATTGTATGATTTTTGAGGGCACTCAAACAAGCAGTGTAAAATGGTGAAACAAGAGCAACCTAATCAAGTTGTGAAACAATGGGTGGTAGTGGGGAAATCTGTTTCTAATGTTCAAAATTTTGAAGGTATTTTACCTGAAGAAGGGTTAAAGATAATTGAGAACAATAATGCAACTAATGAGCAAAATGTTACTGTGGTTATTGGTGCCAAGTCAAAATTAGATTTATCCAATGTTAATATGTTTGATGTGTTAGAAATGATGCAGATGTGGAAAGTGAGTGTGATAATGATGAAACTGATGATTTTGTGGATGGTAAGGAGGGTCAGTTACACAAGAATGAGGCACAAAAAGTTGATGATGAGCTGATGCTAAATGATATGTCTATCAAGGGGGTGTTTTACAGCAGTTTACATGAGCAATTATTGATAGCAATAAGAATGTAGGGACTAAGTTCAGTACTGAAAAAGTGGGTGGAGGTATGCAGGACAACTTAAGTAAGAGGGGTCCTATACTTAGCAGAATGCAGTGATGACTCAACCAGTGGGTATTAAACAGAAACAGAGTATTAATGTTGATGAAGGGGTTGGGTTTTATGGGTTAACACAAGGTCAGGATGGTTTGCCTCTTGGAGAGATGGATAAAGGAGGAACAAAATCAAAGGTGATTGTAGGGAGTAGAGCTAAATTGGTGGATCAAGGTAAAGATCCTAGCACGGTGTTGTTAAGGCCTAAAAGAGGTACTTTTGTTAACTCCCATGTTAAAGGGATTTTATCATAATTTTCCATGATGTTTGCATTCTGGAACATTAGAGGATTAAATAATCCTCAGAAAAAAATTGAGAATAAATTATCTCTTATTTATATTATAGAGACTAGAGTTAAAGAGCAAAATAGAGATGGTATTTTTCAAAAGATGCTGGGGGATTGGGGTTTAATATCTAATTATGATCATGCCACAAATGGTAGAATCTGGTAAGCTTGGAATAAAGCTGAGTTGGAGGCTACTGAGCTTTTTAAATCTGATCAGATGGTGTTATGCTCTATTAAGGGTGTGAGCATTAATTGCGTGGTAGGATGTGTTTATGGTGATAATGATAGATTTAAAAGGAAATTATGGCCTGATATGGAGTATTTGGCTCAAAAGTTTCAAGGGGTTCCATTTTTACTTGCTAGAGATTTTAATACAATTAGATTTCAGTATGAGAAGGTGGGTGGGGGTATTTGCTCACGATAGTGCTAAGGAGTTGGATATTTGCATGGAAAATTATGAACTTGAGGATCTCAAGTTTAGTGGAGTAAAATATACTTGGAATAACTCTTCCTGTTTTGAGAAATTAGATAGAGCAATTGTAAATGAGAGCTGGAACAAAGACTATTCAAGTGCAAAAGCTATATTTGAGCCTAGAGGGGTGTTTGATCATTCATTGTTCTTAATTAAAACTAATGTGGAAATTAGGAAGGTAAATAGACCTTTCAAATTTAATAATCATCTGATTCAACATCCTGAATTTTTTGATTTTGTAAAGTCAGTTTGGAAGCAATCAGTTGAGGGTGCTCTTATGTTTAGAAATTGAAATGCTTGAAGATTGAGTTGAAAAAGTTGAACAGAAAGTCTTATAATGATCTCTCGAAACAAGTTAAGGAGAAAAGGGAGTTGTTAAAATCCCTTTAGCAAGCTGTGGATAATGATCCATTGAATGAGGGTATGCAGCTAGAGGAAAGGAGCTGTTTTACAAATTATATGCATCTTTTGGAGGCTGAAGAAAGTTTGGCTAAACAACATTCAAGGATTGAGTAGTTACAATTGGGAGATAGAAATACTGCTTATTCTCACAAAGTAGCTTCCATGAGGAGAAAGCAGAACAACATTACTAGCGTTACTGATGAGGAAAACAAGAGATTGGATAAGCCTGATTTGATCATTCATGAAATTACTAAGCTCTACAAGAATCTGTTGCGAGCAACTGAGAAAGTAGAAATTACAGATTTGAGTGCCTATGTTTAGCCTATTTCTGAAGTTCAGTATCAACAAATGCAAATGCCTATTACAGAGGAGGAAATTAAAAGGACTACGTTTTAAATGAAGGATGGGAAAGCTCCAGGGTGTGATGGATATAATGCTTTGTTTTCCAAACAAACATGGCACATAATTGGGGAGGATATTACACGAGAAATCAGATCATTTTTCAACACTAGAAAGCTTCTCAAAGAGGTATATGCAACTATAATTACGCTTGTTCCTAAAGTTATAGATCCTACAAAAGTTGGTGATTATAGGCCTCTTTCAGTGTGCACAACAATCTATAAATACATTGCTAAGATAATTGCAAATAGGTTGATTACCAAAGTGTATTAGTCCTAATCAAGGAGCATTTGTTGTTGGTAGAGACATTGGAGATAACATTCTCTTGGTTCAAGAGCTGGTTATAAATTATCATAAGGATGAGGAAATAGATAGGTTGGCTATGAAAGTGGATTTAAGAAAAGCCTATGATACAGTGTCTTGGGACTTTACGAAGGCAGTCTTAGAAGCTTTTAAACTTCCTCAAAATATGGTGGATCGGATTTATACTTGTATCTCCACCCCTCAGTTTTTTATCAATATAAATGGGGATTTAGAGGACTACGAATATGGTGGATTGGATTTATACTTGTATCTCCACCCCTCGGTTTTCGATCAATATAAATGGGGCTTTAGAGGACTACTTTCCAAGTAGTAGGGGTCTGAGACAAGGGGACCCCCTGTCCCCCTATCTATTTGTGATGGGAATGGAAGTCTTTGCTAGCATCTTGAATAATAGAAGAAGTGGTGAATTTGATATTCATTGGAAGTGTGGGGAGTTGAACATTCAAAGTTTATTATCTACTGATGATTTAATTCTTTTCTCCAAAGGTGATTGTAATTCTGTGAGTAGTATAATGAAATCTCTTGAGTTCTTCAGCTTTCAATCTGGTTTGTTCCCAAACAAAGATAAAAGAGTATTTTTCACTTATGGAATTCAAAGCAATATAGTGCAAGACATTGAAAGAAGATCTGGGTTTCAGCATAGTTATCTTCCTATGAAATACTTGGGGCTTCCACTTTAGTCTGCTAAGCTTAAGACTCAAGATTGTGAGGTGCTAATAAAGAAAGTAACTAGTAAGGTCACTTCTTGGACTAGTAAATTATTGTCTTTTGCTGGCAAGGTTCAATTGATAAAATCAATCATATTCGTTGTTCAAGTTTATTAGGCTTCCATGTTTTTGCTTCCTAAAGTTGTGATGAAGGAAATCAACAAGATCATGAGAATGTTTATGTGGAAAGGAGCTACAATGTGTAAAGGAGGCAACAATATTGCATGGAGTGATATATGTGTTCCAACTGATGAAGGCGGATTGGGAATCAAGAATTTAGAAGATTGGAACAAAGCTGCAATGCTTAAAATTTTGTGGAAAGTGGTTCAGGTCAATTCTAAATCATCATTATGGGGTAATTGGGTTCATCAATACTTGGTTAAAAAGAGGAATTTTTGGCTTTTAAAGCCTCTAGAGAGTGCACTTGGAAATAGAAGAAGTTGCTTTCTTTAAGGGATATAGCTAGACCTCAGAAAAAATATGTGGTTGGGAATGGTAAAGAGATATCTCTCTGGTTTGATAATTGGTCTCCTATGGTCCTTCATATCTTCACTATCATGACAGGATGATAACTGATTCAGGGCTGGGGAGAGATGCAAAGGTTGAGAAGATTATGAGAGGCCAAAATTAGAATTTTCCTAGTGCAAACACATTAGAATGGATGGATAGGGATTTCCAATTGATCTTAAACCTGATGATAGCAGAAATGATAAATTTGTTTGGAAGCCTACAAATGGTAAGTTCACAATCAAATCTGCTTGGGGTGAAATTCGGCATAGAAAGGAAAAAGTCCCTCGGGATGACATTGTGTGGTTTCCTAAAGCTGTCCCTAAAATGGCCTTTGTGTTGTGGTTGATGATTTTGAATAGACTGAAAACAAAGCATTTCTTAATGTCAATTGGGATATATGAGCATGGTGAATGTTCATTCTGTTATCACATTATTGAAGATAGAAGCCATTTGTTTTTTCATTGCAGCTATACTAATAGAATGTGAATTGGCCTACTGGGGACTGGGATACAATCTTTCAATGGATGGTGCAAGCTTTGCATGGTAAGTCTTTCCTCTTTTCTGTAAATAAGTTGCTACTAGCTGCTACAGTTTATGAAATATGGTTGGAAATAAATAGGAGAATTTTCTCATCTCAATATCAATCAGTGGAGGATTTAAATGCTAAGATTATTCAAGCTGTGAGGGATGCATTGATCAATGTTCACAATGTAGAGAAAAATGCAACTAATGTATGGTTGGCGAATGAATGGAGTTTACCTTAATCAATTTTTGAGAAAAAGTAGGGGTTTTGAGTTACTTCTACTGCTGAGCTGGTGGTTTGGAGCTGTTTATATAAGAATTTTATCTGGGTTGGAAGGGAATCTGATGTTTTTATATTGCTTCATATGTATAATTTGGGTATGTTGTGGAATACTACATTTGGAATGCTACAATTACAAGTGGGTGCAGGTTTTCTAGTTTGTCTTTTACCCCTTATTGATCTCTAAAACTGAGTGTGCTTGTATGGGATGGCTTAAAAGTAAATTTATTGATTCAGAACAGTTTTTGGGTAGTTTTATTAGGGATCTGAGGTTGCTTAGGCTCTATGTTGTTTGTCTTTATTCCAATTTTTGGTTATATATGAATATGAGATGGATCCTATTGGGAGCAACAAAAGCTAGTTGGTACAGAATTTCTGAAGGGTGCAGATCTCTTATTGTAAGTTGCTTGTATGGACAGATTGGAAGGTGGTTATTTGCGTTCACGTATTTGTTTATGGGTTGGTTTGATCACATTATTTAGGATGCTATTGTTTTTTATTGCTTGGTAGTGGTGCAGTTTCTACCTATATTATGGCTGAGGTAAATGAGAAGATGGCAGTGTACGTGGAGTTTATGTCATATTTTGAATGCTTTGTCTCTTCGGGTGTATTATGATGGGATTCATGTCAACTATTTTCAGTATGTATTGTTGATTAGGGTATGGTTTTTAGATATTTGGGGGATATGGGGTTTTCACATATTTGTATCCACGGGGTATGCCACGTGATGAATATCTTGTAATGGCTGTTGTGCCTTTTGTTTTTATATATAAAATCGAAAATGCTTGACTTTCAAAATAATAATAATAATAATAATTGGAGGAAGTTAAAATGAAAGGCATTTGAGCTTCAAATATAAGAATAGTTACTAAAGTTAGGATCGGATGTCTACGGACAGGTTAGACTAGAGGTACAGGATGGATTTTAACTAACTTCTTAACTAATTCATCTAAAGTTGTCCAACCCATATTGAGCCCAGAATACTTGTTAGTTGTTATCCATATTCCAGCTACGATGCCTGAAAATCCTGCAATCTGGAACTTAAAAAATCAAGGAAATACCAACATTTTCAGTCCCTAAAACCAACAAACATTATTCAAACTTTTAAAACCCAAACCTACACTCTTTCTGTAGCTAACCGCTTACCAAACACCGACTATAGGCTTCCTAGTATCGTACAACACCAACATGCCACAACTTAAAAGCCAACACAACTCTAGTTGCCAAATTTAAAATAATAGCACATCAGTGCCCATGCCAAAAGAATATTAGATTTTTCCATCCAGGTAGATTTTCATGCCCAACAGTGATTTTGACATGGTGTGCTATTGATTAGAAAATTGATTGCTATCTAAGGTGCTTAGTTTGATACTGAATATGATAATAATAAATGAAAGGCATTCTGCATATTTGATGTTAGAAAGGGGAGTGGGGAGGATAGATGGAAGTGTCTTTTACCTGCAAATTTGAAATGCAGCCATAGGTGTCGAACCCAACCTTGCAGCCATTAATGCTGCTAAGATCACACAAATAGTCGCTGCTATTAATCTCATTAATAACAGAAAACCCGAGTACAAACACTGAAAAAGAAAAGCCACCGAAGAGAAAATGAGACAAGGTGTTATGTAATATTGCTTTTAAAGTAAATCAGGTAGACAGCAAGCATGAATTAGCTCAAAATAATAAATTTTGTACATCACCTATTTCAGATGTTTCGTATATGACTCACTAACTAAGTTCTTCTATAATCGCCACAATTTTGTACACCCCCTTCATTTATTACAATGTGTTGCACTTTCTCTCCACTCACTTGGCATCGTGTCTTGTTCTAGGATGAAGATAAATTACTTTGTTAGCCATTCGGTTCCTACATTTGTTCAAACTTCTATGCAAAGTTATTTGGGTCTACTACTTTATTACTATTACTACCATCTTCTTGAATGTGACCTCTACCTCTTTGTCAATAATGTTGTTTATCATTCCTATGTTAAATTCACTTCCTTCTACTTATTCTATAAGGTATTTCTCATTTTATTGATTTAAGAAATAGTTATTCCACCTAGTGATGAATCCTCTCTTGGTCCTTGGATAATTTCTTTACTCCTTGGACGTGCTCCCCATTTGAGTGCTCTTCCCATAAAATTCTCTTATTTAAAAAAATAAAAACTATTTAAGAGATCCCCTGTTGTGACATATTTTACTATCCATCTCCTCAAACATCTACTTTGGTTAAGGTTTACATCTCAACTACTTTGGTCTAGGTTCTAGTTGATTATAGGGGATTCTAGTGCCTTCCCTTATTTTGAATTTCAAATTGTTGTTTTGCTTAGCCGTCCTTTTGTAACTGGAAATGTGTTTCCCGTTTGAACACTTTTTATAAACTTCATTATAACTAAAAAAAATTATAAATACTTAAACTCCCTCTTTTGTGCCAAGTTTTACATATAAGACATCTAATAAACTTTGTTAAATCACTTACAGTCTTCTTTGTTTCCGATTAAAGTTTATTATATGCGCCAAAGTCTTCAAGTAATTTATTTTTTTGCCTAGTAAAGCTTTTTCTCTAGTTTTTAAGTTATTTGTTGCATTTCCTCACTCCACCACCATGTCTCTTTCTTTTGCATTACTCCGAATTAATGCCGTTTTAAAACACAACTTTTACGTCATCATTCAAATCCCATTGTTTTTCCTTCCAGCCTTCAAATACAATTAGTTTACTACATTTTCACTGTTCCTTGTTAATGTTTCCATTAGCATATAAGGCACCTTCACAATGCAGTTGACACAATGGATCTCCTCCCTTCACACATTAACATCTAAATAGTTGATTAGATATGCTATTTGGTTAAGTGGTTACAAATGCAAGAATTAAACAATGGACAAGAGGCATTTTGATTCCAAAAAGGAAAGACACATATTTAAACAATAACCTTTTATATATCAATGAGGCATAATCTCCCACTATGTTTGTATCATGATTCACTAATACACAAGTATTTGAAGATTCATGATTCTTCTCTCCTTAGCATACTTATACTGTAAACAACCAGCCGTAGACAGCAGATAAATAATTACAACCATTTGATCCATTAGAAACTTAATTATTTAATTTCAATTACCCTTTAATTTTAATTATCACTAACGGCCTTCTATTTTCTCTTGTTGAAATATAGAAAGCCCCAAATTTGGGGCTTGGGAATGTTTTAGAAATAGGAATGTGGAAGTGGACTGGTACCAGATTGTGTGGTTTAATAAGCAATCCCTCGGCATGCTTTTATATTGTTGCTAACTCATGATAGGCTTCCTACTCAGAGTAGACTAATTCATATGGGCATGCAAGTGAGAGAGGAATGATCATTCTGTGGTTTGCATATTGAGAACAGAAATCATACATTCTTTGAATGTACATTTTCTCAAGAAGTGGTGGAGGGTATTAGTCAGACTAGTGGTCTAATGTGGCAGGATAGCTCGTGGCCTGGTGTTCTAAATTGGTGTATTCAGAACCTTCAAGGGAGATCTCTTAAAAACTTACTGACTAAATTGTGCCTTGTAGGTTGTATATGTTTTGTGGAATGAAAGAAATAAGAGGTTGTTTGCTGGGGAGTTCATAACAAGTCAACATCTTCAGAAAGAGATTGTAGAAACAGATAAATACAGGGCATTATCTCTACAAAATTTTAAAAAGAATGCTATTAATGTTTCTGTGGCTGATCAGTGGGGCTTGCCTCCAACAATTTTTGCAAGTTAATATGAGGTTAAACCTTGTTTACTCTGATTCAATTGGTGGAACTCTATATTCAGGTGATGTCAGGATTTGTGTGATGCTCTATTGTGTAGTTCTATTGATTTGGGTGACAAATAATTCTGATCTAATGCAGTATATGGGCATTGATAGGCCTAGTATGGCTTGCAATAATCTGGTTTGTATTTGTGTTGTGTTATGCTGGTCTTGTTCCTAAGGAGTTATCACTAGGGGATGTGCTTATTGATAGTAGTATTGGGGCTGCTATATCCTGCTATATGAATAAGGCTATTACTCGGTGTTTGAAGATCATTGGTTAGTTTACTGATGTACTGGTATTGGATGCAATTTAATATGGGTAAATATAATTGTTGGGTTGTTTGCTATGAACTCTTGTTGGTTGCATTTGTTATTTTGGGAATGTCTTCAGGGGGTCTGGTTGAAGTGCAGTATTATCTATCATGGAAGACTTGGTTGTATTCACATAGTTAGTGTGATGAATGATGGGATGCTGGATTTTCTCTGGGGGAGGCCATTTCTAAAGACTAGTCTCAGTAGCTATATTTGTATTGCCAGTCATATTCTGATGTGGGTCTCTTTGTGCTCAAACTTTGTAATAGATTGGTATTTTGAGCTTGTAAATTTTGCTAAGTGGCTTTTACTAGTATGGTGGACATGGGGATTCCATATTCCCAAGATTTGTAATACCAGGGGTAAATCCTTTGTAGTTTGTATAAGGCTTTGGCCTTAATTTCTTCTATAAAATGCTGACTTTAAAAAAAAAAAAGGGAATTGAGAATTTTTCTCTTATTACATGGTAACGATAGCTCAAACAGGCCATCAAATTTTCTAGATAGTGCCTTTGTACTTGATAATTATTGAATGACTCCATATATTATTAACTTTTAAATTTATAGGAGATGCATTTTTCCCACATCCTATCTATGTTGAAGCACCATGATCATCTCCAGAAAGCAGGGGGGAAGTTTATATGAAAATAGGAACATTTAATGTAAATGGAAAATATATTTTTAAGTTGTGCAGCTAAGTGTGACTTACTTGATACTCTCCAGCTTCTTCAACACCCACACTATACCTTTCATATGAATCCATGGGATGAAAATTGAATATAAAAACCCTAAAATCAAATTTAGACAATTAAGTTTAGTTCAATATGATACAACCCACTTGTAGGCATTTTGACAAACAAGTAACAGATGCAACATGAGAGAGAACAAATAAAAGTATGAATTGACTGAAATTGAAATGCACAAGAGTAATGAAAAGACTTACAGCGAAAAGCCTTTTTGAACAAAGGGTATGAGCCTTACGCCAACAAAATGAATGCCCAGTTATCAAATATCAAGCTTATTCCTACAAAACACCACAAACCCTCAAGGTTTCATGCCGCCGCAAATATAAATTTTCTTAAAGAGAGAAAAACAACATATTGTCAACATTAAAAAGAAAAGACAAAATACAATCAGGATGTTGTCTATGTCAGTTAAAACGTAAAGCTAGCTCTAACCATGCAAAATGATTGAATACCAATTCCAGTTGGCTGAATTCGCCTATTGGCCTCTTCCAATATTTTGTCAAGAGCTTCAATAGGGTCCAAAGGAATCTGATGTACAATGATACAACAAGTAAAAGAGGGTGAGTTGTCAGGCATTAAAAATTGTAACACCCACAAGACTATAATAAGAGCAAATCTTGTATATACTAAGATGACCAGACCTTCCAATAAAGACTTTCCAGGCCCTTTAGACGGGCATGTGTGATATTGCCACTAATATCTTCGCGTGGAAGGCTATCTAGACCACCACCCAATGAAACAGATGTGGATTCTACTATCTTGACAGTTTTCTTCAGAACTGCAGAAGCACCCTGAAATATATAACACCAGAATTATAAACAGCTAACTTAACCGACCAACAAAAAATAGAGTGGTGAAAATAAACGCAATCCTACATCAAATGGATTTTTTTCATACTCTGCATCAAGGGCACTAAGAAAAGCAGGTTTTACATTTGATAAAAACCCTTTGATTTTCTGCGAAAGGAGAATATCTTACAACCCATAAGTCGGCTAAAATGCATACAAAACTTTGACACAGAAATTACCTGAACCAACAAACTTATGCAAAACTACAATGAGCTTAATAATGGCATTTCTAGTAGCAGATTACAAACCCGTATCTTTGAAATTTTTTATCAAAAGCTATAAAAATTATCAAAAAAATTCCCTTAAGGTACATAAACTAGAGTATCACATATATCTTAAAAATAAAAAATAAATAGATAAAAAGTAAAGTAATATGCAATGCGTTTCCAATCAACTTCCCTTCACATCCCTTATTGATATGACACATTTGTCGATCTTCATTTGACTTGTCAATTTGATTAACCCAAACTAAAACTCTCAACATGATTTTTTTATCAGAATCATGCTATTACAAATAAATGTTCTTACAATCTCCCATAGATAGATTGTAAGAACATTTCTGAGACAAAACCATGTTTATCCTCACAAAAAACAAAATAAAATATATACCTATGAACACACATAGATAGATTTTTTCTTTGAACTCATGACGATCTTCCAATCCTGCAACCACAACACTTAAACAAACATACCTGTGAAAAGCAAGTGTGGAAAACAACTAGCAGGTATAATCAATATTAAATGATCATAAACAAAATGAACAATATCAACATGAATCAAAATAGTCGTTAATCAATAACAAATAATTCTCCCTCTCAATTAAATACTTCAAAATAATCACTCCCCCTTACTAAATACTTCTTCCCCTTTTTTGTCACTGAAATGACAAGGAATTAAATCACAATAAAAATAGTCAAGAGAGAATAAACAAAGTGCAAATTATGGAAAAATATACGGGAAGACCAGAGAATCTAAGCAAAACTTATATTAAAACATAGAATTCTAAAAAATATATCCAAATTCTCAAGTAACAAAAATCTGTAGGATGCATGAACTTAATACTAATGCGTGAATGCAAAATGCTCAAACCAAGAAAAATATATATTTTTATTCTTAAAAACATGTGAGAAGGACAGTAGAGACAATGAGTTAATCATTAACTAATCACGTTCGCATATTTGACTTAGCTATTATACAAACGGTAGTGAAGAAAATCAGCACACATACCTTGTAGTTATAAGCAGTCACAAGGCAAGCTTTACATAGCATTTGCAAATATGAAAAATATTCAGGTGCGAGCAAACAACTAAGATGAAAGCAATACTTACTAATTCTAATAATCTCCTCACTAACCGTGATGATACTTTAGTCCAAAACCTAAGCTAAAAGTCAAATATTTAACTCGGAGCTTATACTTAACTATTTCATTCTCCCCTTTTGTTTCTCTCCTTTTTACGCGAACACTCGATGCTTGCTGAGGCAAAGAGGTCCGGTTACTCGGATTGAAAAATTGAGATAATCACGTCCGCCTTTTTACCCGAATACTCAATACTTGCTGAGGTACTGAGACCCGGTTACTCAGCAGACGGACCATTGCTCTAAGGGGTTTTAAATAGACATTCATATACTTCATTATTTCATTCTCCCCTTTTGTTTCTCCCCTTTTTACGCGAACACTCGATGCTTGCTGATGCAAAGAGGTCCGGTTACTCGGATTGAAAAATTGAGATAATCACGTCCGCCTTTTTACGCGAATACTCAATACTTGCTGAGGTACTGAGACCCGGTTACTCAGCAGACGGACCATTGCTTTAAGGGGTTTTAAATAGACATTCATATACTTCATTATTTCATTCTCCCCTTTTGTTTCTCCCCTTTTTACGCGAACACTCGATGTTTGCTGAGGCAAAGAGGTCCGGTTACTCGGATTGAAAAATTGAGATAATCACGTCCGCCTTTTTATGCGAATACTCAATACTTGCTGAGGTACTGAGACCCGATTACTCAGCAGACGGACCATTGCTCTAAGGGGTTTTAAATAGACATTAATATACTTCATTATTTCATTCTCCCCTTTTGTTTCTCCCCTTTTTACGCGAACACTCGATGTTTGCTGAGGCAAAGAGGTCCGGTTACTCGGATTGAAAAATTGAGATAATCACGTCCGCCTTTTTACGCAAATACTCAATACTTGCTGAGGTACTGAGACCCGGTTACTCAGCAGACGGACCATTGCTCTAAGGGGTTTTAAATAGACATTCATATATTTCATTATTTCATTCTCCCCTTTTGTTTCTCCCCTTTTTACGCGAACACTCGATGCTTGCTGAGGCAAAGAGGTCCGGTTACTCGGATTGAAAAATTGAGATAATCACGTCCGCCTTTTTACCCGAATACTCAATACTTGCTGAGGTACTGAGACCCGGTTACTCAGCAGACGGACCATTGCTCTAAGGGGTTTTAAATAGACATTCATATACTTCATTATTTCATTCTCCCCTTTTGTTTCTCCCCTTTTTACGCGAACACTCGATGTTTGCTGAGGCAAAGAGGTCCGGTTACTCGGATTGAAAAATTGAGATAATCACGTCCGCCTTTTTACGCAAATACTCAATACTTGCTGAGGTACTGAGACCCGGTTACTCAGCAGACGGACCATTGCTCTAAGGGGTTTTAAATAGACATTCATATATTTCATTATTTCATTCTCGCCTTTTGTTTCTCCCCTTTTTACGCGAACACTCGATGCTTGCTGAGGCAAAGAGGTCCGGTTACTCGGATTGAAAAATTGAGATAATCACGTCCGCCTTTTTACCTGAATACTCAATACTTGCTGAGGTACTGAGACCCGGTTACTCAGCAGACGGACCATTGCTCTAAGGGGTTTTAAATAGACATTCATATACTTCATTATTTCATTCTCCCCTTTTGTTTCACCCCTTTTTACTCGAACACTCGATGCTTGCTGAGGCAAAGAGGTCCGGTTACTCGGATTGAAAATTTAAGATAATCACGTCCTCCTTTTTACGCAAATACTCAATACTTGCTGAGGTACTGAGACCCGGTTACTCAGCAGACGGACCATTGCTCTAAGGGGTTTTAAATAGACATTCATATACTTCATTATTTCATTATCCTCTTTTGTTTCTCCCCTTTTTACGCGAACACTCGATGTTTGCTGAGGCAAAGAGGTCCGGTTACTCGGATTGAAAAATTGAGATAATCACGTCCGCCTTTTTACGCGAATACTCAATACTTGCTGAGGTACTGAGACCCGGTTACTCAGTAGACGGACCATTGCTCTAAGGGGTTTTAAATAGACATTCATATACTTCATTATTTCATTATCCCCTTTTGTTTCTCCTCTTTTTACGACACTCGATGCTTGCTGAGGCAAAGAGGCCCGGTTACTCGGATTGAAAATTTGAGATAATCACGTCTGTCTTTTTACGCGAATACTCAATGCTTGCTGAGGTACTGAGACCCGGTTACTCAACAGACGGACCATTGCTCTAAGGGATTTTAAAGAGACATTCATATACTTCACTATTTCATTCTCCCCTTCATAAATTTTTTCTTTTGTTTCTCTCCTTTTTACGCGAACACTCAATGTTTCCTCAGGCAAGAGGCCCGGTTACTCGAATTGAAATTTTGAGATAATCACAATCGCTTTTTACGCGAATACTCAATGCTTGTTGAGGTACTGAGACCCGGTTACTCAGCAGACGGACCATTGGTTTTAAAGAGACATTCATATACTTAATTATTTCATTATCTTTCTTATTTCAACATTACCCCAATATTTATGAGCACGCAAAAAGTATTCAAAAGCATCGATCAATCTAGCATAGCTCATGAACCTACATATCACTTCGGGTTAGATGAGAAAGACTAAAAGGTTACATATCCTAAAACCTACATATCTAGGATGAAGCTAAATGACTTTGTTAGCCATTCGATTCCCACATTTCCTAATGTTCAAACCTCTATACACGTTATTGGGCGTACTACTTTATTACTACCATCTTCTTGACCTCTACCTCTTTGTCAACGATTTTGTTTATCATTCCTATGTTAAATTCACTTCCTTCTACTTATTCTATAAGGTATTTTTCATTTTATAGATTTTGGAAATAGTTATTCCACCTAGTGAATAAATCTTCTCTTGGCCCTTCGATAATTTCTTTACTCCTTGGAAGTGCTCCCCATTTGAGTGCTCTTCCCATAAAATTCAAAAAAAAAGAAAAAAAAATATCTAGTTAAGAGATCCCTTGTTGTGACATATTTTACCATCCATCTCCTCAAACATCTACATCGGTTAAGTTTTGTAGTTGATCTACTCTGTTCTTTGTACATCTAGATTACTTTGGTCTAGGTTTTTAGTTGATTTTCTAAATCTAAGGAAAAGTTGATTTTTGGGGATTCTAGATTCGTTTCCCGTTTGACCATTTTCTATAAACTTCTTCATAACTAAAAAAAATATTATAAATACTTAAACTCCCTCTTTTATGCCAAGTTTTACACATAAGACATCTAATAACCTTTGTTGGAGTAATTTACTTAGTCTATTCCGGAGAAGCATTGGCTTCCGTAACTTTTGTTTAATTTCGATGTTTCTATTGAATACAATTTACGCCTTTTAGTCTAAGACCCAAAAAATTTCCAAACTCAACAGATGTACAAAAAATGTCAATGACCCAGTAGGATAAAAAGGAAAGGAACTTTTCCTTTATGGTACAAATGGGGGACTCAATCCCATCAAAGCCATGGCAATTTCTTTCCACCCAAAGGCACCACCAACGATCTTCAAATAATCAAATTACAAAATCGCCTATGGAACTCTAACAAGACTTATGGAACAACAGTAAGGCATGAAACTACAATGTCCAACAATCAAGTTGGATTTATGCCAAAAACGCCAACAATGCAAGTCATCTTTTTCTTGTAAGGAGATTAATTAAAATTATTTATAAAAGGAAAAGAAATATCCAAAGATGATTTCTATAGTTTCAGGAAAACGCATGCATTGTTTATGAATAACATTATGTAGGGGGCTTAGAAAAGAGGTAGTTACTAACTAGAAAAACATTGACGTGCTAACGAACATAACAGTGAGCACATTAAGAAAGTGCACAAGAAACATGTGATTTCAAGTTATGGTATGGTTATCAAGAGATCAGCATTAAGCTTTTATTTTTAATCCAGTGATCCACCATGTTCTTTATTAATTATTGACGATCTACTAGAACACACGTCAGATGAGAATCCATTTTTGTTATTCTAATGATACAGGTTAGATTTATGAAACTAGAGCATGATAACTGTAAAAAGGAGGTTTGAAGGAAAATCTAGAATTAAGTGTTTTATAATCAGTAATACCAAAAAGTATGAAATTTAAATTTATTAAAACCAGAAACCCAAGCAGAGATCCAGTGAAAATTGAAAATAAAAAATCAAATGGGTAACAAAAAATGAACATTTTCATAGCATGGGCCAGATTGGAAACGACAAGAGAGAAAAATTGGAGTCAATATTACTAATAGAAATAAAATGCATTCCCATAGGGGTCTTTGTATATGGGATGCATTCCCCTTTTGAATGTGTATCGTTTATAAAATACTTACTTATCAAAAAAAAAATAGAAATAAAATGTGATGGGGCAAGGAAGAGTGATTCTACCATCTTATGTATTGTGTCTACCTCTACACTTGAGGTAAATTTTGTTTACATTGTAAAAGCTATTATAGCAGGTATAATTTATAGGATCCAGCTACAGAAGAACATTTCATATAATGAGGATGGCCAAATTTGACTGTTGAGATATTCATTTGGCAAGACAGAAAGACCGGATTGTCTATGAGTCTACAAGTCTATATATCTACAAGGAAAACCAATGGAGACAAAAGAGCAACAAAGATGACAAAAAAGTGTCAACAATATTAGGGATGGTTATAAACTCTCAACAGACTTAGACAATTGGTTCAATTGCATTACTATAAATTTAACTTAACTGAGAATTTATTTCAGAACGAGAACTTGGGCCAATCGATTTCTTGGATCCATCAAACTTTGGTTAGTTTTTCAAAAGAAAAACATAATGTGACAACTGAAGCCTACTGGAATAGTCCATTCATGAAATTGTAGCCCGGTTACTTGTCAACAGGCAGCTCTATCAAGTTCTATAAACATATAAAAGATATATAATTTCTAATTTCATTTAGAACTCTATAAATCCAAGGTCACAATTATTTTAGGTATGAAGAGAGAAGTATGCTAGAGACAGAGACCATGAGCTTTGATACTCAATATAGGGGTTTTTATCGACAGTCGTCTTTTATGCGTGATTGAGAATGTTGAACACAGTAGGTCAATCATTAATCGTAGATAATAACAAGGAACAAATGCCCAGCCAAGGAGATCAAACATTGGTTGATCGACAAAAGCAATATTGGAGGAAGAACATCCTAAGTGAGTCATGATCAAAGATACGAGCAATATTAAGGTTTATAGACATTTGTTGTGTGGTGGACTATTGACACCTAGACTGAAAGAACCCCTTTCCATTTCTCAGGTTTTCAACGGAAGTTGCTCTTTCATATTTATTCCCTTACATAAGACTCAAATGTTCACTTATAAATAAACTAAACATATTGGTGATTAAGGGATTCGATTCAGATTTCAGATTTCAAAATTTAGTAATTCGCTGAAAGGTTTCATAAAGACCTATTCACCATCTGTAGGTATGAACTAGAACACTCATACTCCCACATAACAGAGGAATGGTGCCGGTCATCCCCCCATAACTAAAGCTTTGGCTTTTAGATAGGTGGGATGGCAACACTGGATTTATGTAGAAGGCTTTCTAGAGTTGATTAAACATCAAATAGTATTAGCAGACATACCAAAATTTGGACGCATTTTGTCTTGTTCTTGAGTTTCCCTAGAATCAACTGAAACACCATAGAAGTTCAATAAGCACCAATACCATCATTAACTAGATTTGTGTACACTGAAAACCAAAGCAAAACGATTTAACCTCAGACAAAATTACTTCATATGTTAAATGGGGAGATCAACATGAACCCGAACAACAAGTATATCTAACAAAAAAAAAAGGAGATTGTCACGATTACTAGCTGAAATGAAATTCTAAAAAAACAAATATATATACTAGCTAAAATCATATATAAGATAAACTTCAAAATGGACACCCAGATTTTTTTGCAATTCATAGAATCCAAGATTGCCATGGATTACAAAGAAAAGAATATAACAGCAATTTAAGATAGAGAATAAGAATGTTCATGTTATCAACATATACAGCATAAAATCAAATGAGAGAACAAAAAGATAATCACTTAACTGTTGAGCAAATTACCAAATGGTAATATGATAAGTATATGTAACAGTGCATGATTACTATCCGAAAAAGATGTTACTTCAACCCAGTTCTCTATAATCAAACTTTTCTTGTAAGCACTAAGAATTCATTTTCCATTTATAAATTATCTTCACTGGGAATCTTATTCAGTTAAACCAAAAAAAAATAGATGTTTCGATTCAGAAATAGTTTGACAATTCACTCCATTAACTACCAAAAAAATATATAGAAATAAAAAAAGAAAAAAGAAATGAAAAATGAACATAGAGGACTTACATTTCTGTTGTTCCAAAGAATTGAACAACATATTTCTTAGGGTCAAGAGCTCGATCCCGGTCTACTAATCTGAAAATGTTCAGAAATTCAAATAAATACTTAGACAATTAATCATGTAAGTTATAAGGTGTCCATAACCCACATGACAAAGATATTCATGCCAACAAAAGAAAGTAATCAAACTGGTTAATGAAAACAAAAAACAGAGATAAAGCACTATTTGCCGAGCAATGAACATATATATAGACATCCCACTCAACAAGTTGAAAGCCAAATCAACCTCGTGAACAATTACAACTTCTTACATAAAAGATCTACACATATGGGGAAAAAAAAAGGAAGGCATAATACAAAAACTAATATAAATAACGCAACTATATCGATACAAAGCACGCGAAAAAATACGGCAAGAACAAAAGTTATAACAAAAAATGAAAGATAAAAATATGCGAAAATGAATGGATGCAAGTTAGAGAGAATTTCCCTGATGATATGTTTCCTAACGGTGATGTTGATGATAACATTATTTGGTTGCCCAACAGGGGTGGTGGTTTCTCTATCAAAACTGCTTGGGAGGAGGTGAGAATGAAGAAGCATAAGGTCACATGGGCTGATATTGTGTGGTTTAAATATGCTTTACCCAAACATGCTTTTTTCAAATGGACTGTGTGCCTTAACAGAATCAAGACTAAATATTACCTTATGTCTATTGGGATGTTGAATCAAGCAAAATGTGTTTTTTGTCTTTATAGAATAGAGGACAGAGAACATTTGTATTTTCAGTATAGCTTTACTTGTAGATTCAGTGGCCTGATGGGGATATTGATTTGTCGATACAATGGATGAGTCATGCACTAAATGATAGGAGCTTGTGTGCTACAGTTAATAAATTAGCTATTACTGCAACAGTTTATGAGGTGTGGCTTGAAAGGAACAGGAGGGTATTTTCTGATGAAGTAAACTCTTGTGATGAATTGCAGAAGAGAATTATAAATTCTGTTAGATTAAACCTGTTTGGAACTCAGAACAGGAAACTGTCTGCTATTAATTTGTGGATAAAAAATGAATGGGTATTGCCTGATGGAATTTTTATTTAGAGTTCTTTGCTGCAGTTTTCTTATTACCGATGCAGTTTGGGTTATTTGCTCTCTGCTGATGGAAGGATGGTTCAGGAATTCTTTTGGCTTGGTGGGAATGAATCAGTATGGCAGATATAGTTCTATCTTTTGGGGTCATTGTTGCTTTGGTTGCTTATCATCTGGTATAGTTGGGGTATTTGTCATGCGGGGATAAAAAGTGCCAATATGAGATACATGATGAAGGCTGAATCAGTGTTGTTGCTTGTTGAATGTAGTATTGATATATACAGACTCCTTTATGCTGTTTTAAATGGGTATTGCTTTATGGAAAGGACTTTTGATGCAGGGATTTTTCTGACAGTTCTATGGATTGATGATAGTTGGTTCTGGTTGTCTATTTGGTTATTCATCTTCTGGTATAGTTGGGGAAATTGCTATGCAGGGAAGGGCAGTACCAAGATGGACTACATGATGCAGATTAATGTCATGTTGCTTGCTGATTATAAAGTGATGATGCTTGCTGAATATAGTGTTGATATCTCCAGATTGTATTATGCTGTTATAAATGATGGTCACTCTAGTAGTGCTGGAGGAATTTTGTATATGCTAAGGCATATTAGGCTAATTTGTAATATGCTGAGTTTCTATATTGTAATTTTTTTCTTTTATGCCTATTAGGTGGAATATGGGTTGGTCTTTGAACACTTGGTGGATCTGGGACTTTCATTTTGTGTTCCCTCAAGGTATGCCTCGAGTACTTTGTAGGCTTTTACCTTTGATTGTGATATAAAATTGATTAACATTCAAAAAAATAAATATATATATATATATAGTCAGTCCCCCGTGTGGAGAACCCCAACAATATCAACCACGCCCATACCACAACCGATGTCATATCAACCTAGCAATTCCAGTTAACGCCCAACCTCTCTAATCAAGGTCTAAGATAACTCTACCCTCCCTCATAGAAAAACAAGACAGCTAAATCACTCTAGCAAGTAAAAAATACAATACAATCATCAAACAAGTTTGGCACCCTAAAGCACAACGGAACTGATCAAAACACTAATGACTATCAACCATGAAATTAGCAAATATAGAAGAACGATAAAAATATAATATTCGGGAAAAAGACATCACCATTAACTCATTCACCCAATTCCACGAAGTTAAATTAAGCAATCATACAAACTAAAACTTTTTGGCACCAGTCAACTAATTTTCTTTTCTTTCTGATCGTTTAAACAAATTCCGTAATCATTACCTCAGAAACAAGTATAACCCGCCAAACGAAACTATTTTTTCTCCGAATTAGTGCATTATATAAACCATTAAAAAGCACAGATCAACGAGAAACACTAAAACCTCAAAAGGCTAATCAACAATTATACCTCAAAAGGCTAATCAACAAATTTTGCCTAAAACATAAAACGAACAAAGATTCGAAAAACCCTAAATCACAAAGATCCTTAAAAAAACCCAACTGTCAGAACTCCTATACCTTCAAGATTGATTCACCCACCAAACCCAGTTGCATTGGGTAAGTAAATTCCCAACACAAGTTGCACCCAATTCAAATAAATACGTAAATTACCCAATCCAAGATAGGTATATCCATACCCACAAATATACACATATATATATATATGTACGTATGTATGTATATATTAACCTTGAAACAAACCCTAAAAACCAATTTTTGTGTATGAGAAAATGAGAATACAATAGATAGATTTGAATTAAAGAAGAAAACCTAAAACAGAAGATTGATGGGATCAGAATGCAGACCTTGGTGGGCTAGGCAGGGAAGCCCTGGACCTTGGATAGGACGAGATCTCCCAACCCCAACTCACTGGTGGACTTGCCTCCTCTGGCTCCACGTTTACGCCTTCCAGACATGGCCCCAAAAAACCCTAGGCAACCAACAACCGACGACGACGTCGTATTCTTCTTCTTCGGAGACCGTTTGGCGGCAACCAAATGGAATCGATCAAAACCCTAGAAAAACCCGCCGTGTGCCGCCGCGGGGGCTGAGGAGAGAGGTTGCCGAAAAGTGGAGTGGCGAGAGCATCGGAATCAGAGGCGCGGTGGAGAGTGTGGGGGAGGAGATGGGTGGTGCATAGAGAAAGTTATATATGAATATATATATATATATATATATATATATAGAGAGAGAGAGAGAGAGAGAGAGAGAGATTGGAGTTGCAGAGGTGAAGAAGAAGAGGAGGATTGAGGCGGTCGATGAGGGAAGAGAGAGAGAGAAGGGGGTTGGAATTGGGGATCTATGGGGTGGACGGTGATATATTTGTGTTTGAAGTGTGATATATTTCTTTATTTTATAAATATATAAAATATTTTTTAATATTGGATTGTCTCATAAATATTTAATAATGCTAATAATAACAATACCATCAAAATCATTTATACAATTTTTTTCTTTATATTTATAATTTTTTGAAAATAAAATTCATTAAATTTATTTTTTTTTAAAAGTATTTTTATTCAATTATGTTGTGGAAAGTATTATATAGGTACAATTTCTTTATTTTTAAAAATATATATATATATTCAATTATGTTGTGAAAAGTATTATATAGGTGCAATTTGGTGAAAGTGTGCAAGTTTTTTAAAAAAAAATCACCAATGTAATAACCCTGATAGTATATAAATAAATTATAAATTTAGAATTAGCAAAATAAATGAAAGGATTAATTTCAATAAACCCCCTCTAGTATTCAATTTAATCAACAAACTCCACATGTTTGGATTGTCAAATATGTTTTCCAATTTAATCAATTAATCCCACATATGTCCGGATTGACCCATATATTTTTCAATTTCAATCACATTGCCCCCACCTTCAAATAATATATATATATATATATATATAATTTAAATATACATAGAAAATTCAAATATATATATAATTCGAAAAACAATATATTAAATTTCGAAAAAATATATCTAAATTTCGAAAAAATATATATAATTCAAAAGCATTATATAAAATTAAAAAATAATATATAAAATTTGAAAAAATATATAAATTTTCTTAAAATATATATTAATTTCGAATTTTTTTTTAAATTTCAAAAATATCATATAAATTTCAAAAACATCATATAAATTTCGAAAGAATATATATATTTCAAATATATATATTTTTTTTGGAAAAATATAAATAAAATAAGACCATAAATTGATGTTGATGGTAAGTAGTTTGATTTACTTCATTATAAAAGATATGATATTTTACCAATATATATATATATATATTTTCTAAATTTATATATTTTTTCGAATTTGTTTTTTGAAATATATATTTTTTTGTAGAATTTTATATGTTTTTTTCGAATTTATATATATATTTTGAATCTTGTATATTGTTTTTTTGAATTTTATATATTTTTTCAAAATTTATATTTTTTTCGAATTTTATATATTTCTTTCAAATTTTATATATTTGTATCAAATTTTATATATATTTTTTAAAATTTATATATGTTTTTCAAATTATATATATGTTTTTTGAATTTTATATATTTTTTCAAATTTTAATATATTGTTTTCGAATTATCTATATTTTTTCAAAAAACAATTGAATTATATATATATATATATATTGAGGTGGGGGGCAATGTAATTGAAATTGAAAAGTATAGGGGGCAATCCGGACATGGGAGGGGATAGTTGATTAAATCGAAAAAATAGGGGGCAATTCGGACAGAGGAGGGTTAGTTGAATAAATTCAATAGTATATGAGGTTTATTGAAATTAACCCTAAATTAATTGATAAAATCCAAAATATTCTTTATGTTTAGAGATCACTTTTTAATTTTTAACAACTAAGCAAGTTTTATGAATTTTCGTTTTTTGAAAAAATATTTTCTCATTTTTCCAACTAAGCGAATTTACAAAGTCAAAAAAACTAAAAATCAGTTTTTGTTCTATTTCTCAAAAAATTATAAAACACATTCCAAGCAAGGCCTTATTTATTTTGCCAAAGGGGGATTTTTCATTGCAGACACACCCCATGGGCCATGATGGGTAGTGTGGTTTGGGCTGATTCAAACCATGGTTAACTATTTCAGTTCTTAGTGGCTACTATAACGTGTTCCAAATTTTGTAAGGTTTAAAAATCCGAAAAATTTTAAAAACGATAACTTTTGGAGCCTATATTAAAAAAACGACAACATTCAAAAAAGTAATTTAAGGAAAATGACAATTTTTAGAAATAATTACATAAAAAGGAAAAATACAATTTTAGTCTATAAAGTCCTTTAACCCACTTCCAGTCATTCCCTTAATGTCCTTATCTTGTATTTCATTAAAAGAAACTCTAATAACTTAAATTTTGTGAACCGACGTAACTACCATTCCATCTCAAACAACCCTCATTCTCACAATCGTCAACTCCATCAAGTATAACATTTGGTAAAATAAATATTCCAGCAATGTTATTATAAATATTTATTTCATAAGATAAAATTGTTAATGTATTCTTTAAAAAAATTTGGCACAGTAAGCAAAATATTTTGTTCAAATTAAAAGGTACATAAAATAAGCACTTCTCAATTTACAGAAAATACACACTTCCAGAATTTCATGTAAACTTTGTATTTCATTGAGAACAACTTCTAATTTTTAATATAAAACTTATATTTCATTCGGTAAAATATTTGACGCAAGATATGAAACTTTTTTACTCTATATGTAAAATATTGTGTTTCGCCTAAAATTTATCGAGAGTAAGCACTTCTCGATTTCCAGAAAATACACACTTTCAAAAAGTCATGTAAAACTTTTATTTCATTGAGCAACGCTTATTTATCAATACGTAAAAAAAATTGACGCAATATATGTAACTTTGTTACCGTTAATGTTATATAATATGTGTCACCTAAAATGTATCAAGAGCACTCATTGAATTCCAAAGAATCCATAGATATCATAAAAAAATGTCTTGGACACCATTTAACTGCACCCATATCTCAATAAAATAATATAAATTACATATCAAATTGTCACAAAATCATCATTAAGGTGAGTCGATGAAATATATACACACACATATGTATATATGTACATCCTTGTATATATATATACATGTATATCATCGACTCATCTGCAAGATGTTTCAATCTCTTTCTCACTAGCATGGATCAATACGAAATACCGGCATCTACCCTGATCACTACAACAAAATAGGGTATTTTCCACGACATACTTCGTGGCTAAAACTTTCGAATTTTGTGGCTAAAACGCTTTAGCCACGAAAAAGAGCTCCTGGCTGGGTCGTGGGCGTAAGTCCGTCACTAAAGGTCATTTGCCACGACTAAATTTTTTTGTGGAGAATTGTGAACTATTTTGCCACGAGCTTGAACTCGTTGCAAAACATTCTCTATAGCCACAAACTATTTCGTTGCAAAAAGCTAATATTTTTGTGGCTATTAGAACTATTACACTAGAGAATAATCGTGGCTAAATAAATATTTTTTGCAACAATTATAAACTCGTGGCTAAATGAAACTTATTGCCACAAACTCTTTGTATTGCCATTTGTCAGTATTTTTGTGGTTATTGTCAATTTTGCTTAGAGAACCAATCGTGGCTAATGTTAACCTTTTTGCCACGAAGATATTACTTGTAGCCAAACTTTAATCCTTTTTTCACGAAATTTATTCATGGCTATTCATAAAATTTATTCATGACAAAAGTTTTACTCTTACCCACGATTGTTTTTGTATATCTATTGTACTATTTTAAAAATAAAAATAAAAATAAACTTGACATAATATATAAATATAATGACAAATGATGATATCAAAAATATTGACATAGCAAAAGTAAAAATAACTCAATAAAGCATTAGTAGCAACATAAACTCAGATATCTTATTTGTTAAAAAATTAGTCTCAAGTATCTGAAAGAGTTTCAATTCTAATAATCTGGGAAATGATAAAAGAAACTGGTGTCCTAAAAACAAGCGTGAGGCGTGTAGCAGGTTCCACTCCAATTATTTGCAAATCCATGGATGAAAATCTTGAATTTTCGTAGCCTGAACCAAATCAACAATCTGCAAAATCAGTAATGAAGAAGTGCGATTACTACTAATGGTAAACATTATTACAAATATTCTGGCCACTTTATTACATATGTAGACATGCATGAAATGGATAACACTATAATGGATGGTTGCATCAAAACATTGAATGAGAGGGAAAAATATTTTATCTTTATTAGCAGAAAATGAGTTACCATGAATGAGAATCCTTTGGGGCTGATATAAATTGAGCAATCATTGATGTGAGATTAGGAGTCTGGCGGTGATTGTTTTGGGGCGATATAATTTGAGCAATCAACGCTGTTAGATTATCAACCTTAGACTCCAAGGAGTTAATTGTCTGTTGTTGTTGTTGGGCATTGCACTCCTGCTCCAACTTGTGTTCTTACATCTCACGAATTTTGTCCTCTTGTTCTTGCATTTTTTTAGATTGGAGCTCCATTTTCTCTTGCATCATTTGATTTTGTTCTTGTAGTTGTTATTCCATGGTTTCAGTTTGTTCCTTCAATTGTTCCTCCAACTCATTAGCTCTTTGTCTTGCCTTTGCAACTTTTATCTGTTGACGCTTGGAAACGGTGATGGGTGCTTGGCCATAACCGAGACCTTTGAAGTATCCCGACCTATGACCAAGTGCTTGAGTGAATTCTTCAGTTGGGGTCATTTTTACCAATTCCGATTCAGACGAATCCTCGGATGTAAGAGATTGTAAATTTTGTATCATCTTTGCCTACAATCACAAGGTATACATGAAACATATGATATATATTTTTTTCCCATTTGAAAAAACATATAGAATAAAATGAAATGAAAAAAAAAAACTTTCAATCAAATCCTAACTTAAATTGATGTATAATAGATATCATCACTTTTATTTTTGTTAAACAAGTTTCATATTCCAACACAACCCCCAAAATTGAGCCTAATCCTTGCTCTAGTTGTAAATTCTAGTAGTAATCTAAGAATTATTAATTAACAGATAAAAAAATAGGTAAGCAAGTATACATTATGTAAACAGTCAATAACCTTAGACTTTTGAGACCCTGTGCATACTGTATACTTACTTACCCTTTTTTTTTATCTACATTTTTTCTACTAAGGTTGAAGACACATTTCGATAGCATGCAACTCTTTTTAAAGAACATTATTATGTAAAACCATGAGGGAATGTGACCTCTCTAAAGGTCAATGTTGATATTCTTTAACAAAGTTGATAGGAAAGAAACAAATAGAAATGTTCTAGATTCCTTCTCGGCTAAAAGATAAACGTAATTAATGTTCAAGTATAGTTTACTTGTAATTAAACTTACATGTAACTCTTCGCATTGCGGCGTCATCCATGTCCCTGTGCTCTCCTTATAATGGGATTGTTTGTAGAAGGTCACTAAATCAGGTTCTTCTCTAGTCTCATTGTCTCTCTGTTGTGATGATATGAGAAAATATAAGTTAGTTATAAGCTTGTGTATATATAAAAAGTTTCTATTATGAATGCTGATAAGAATAATTTAGTAGAACATGTTAACAAACCTTCTCATAACGATGCCTAACAAAAGGTTTCGAGCCACCACAATGGTTTGTGAGATTCATACTCTTGTTTGCTTTATTTGTCTCACTTTTTTTCTACATGCAAATTTCACCAAAGAATTGTTACAAAAGTCAAAGAACCAAATCACAAAAAATTAATAAACAAGTGAAATCTTACCAAAAACGCCTCGTCGCGAAACATATCACACATGACCTGCCAATCCTCATACTTAGCACCCTCATAAGGATGTCAGCTAGCCTCCGAGACATTACCATTGAAAGACTTAAAATATACATTCATTTCATGCTTCCATGATTTGAAACAGTTCCCGAAGAATGCATATATGCCCTTCCAAACTTGATCGATGTTTGTTTCATCCGTAAGTATTTCAAACTTTCTCTAAATATTGGTTCATATCATCCACGTAATATATTAATTGGGTGTCAAATAATTGAATAAATAAATCTAAATAAAAATTGAAGTATCTATTGGTGATTACTTACCGTTAATTCTCGATATAATAGGTCTTTAGTTGTGTCATCCACATTTAACCATGTCCCGGCAGTGATATGTGCGAACGTACGACATATTACGCCAACTTCTGTTCCAAAGTTCTTCGCCCAACCACCCATTGGCCTATATTGCCCCTTTTGAAAAATGACAACAGGTTTGGGACCTTTTTTCTCTAAATGCACAGTAAGTGCAACTCCTCGTCAAATACCACTCTTGCTATTTGATGTGGAAACAATTGTCAAAATAACATTGTTAACATTATTAAGAAAAACCTATACTAATAAACTATCATAAATAAGATGAATTGTAAATTTAAAAATTGATTAAATTAAAGGACTTGAAAGATAAGGTAAATCTTACCTGAGCTAGATGTGTCAGTTGCACCAACCGATGGAAGTGAAGGTGTTGTAGTGGGAATAGGAGTCAAACTAGGACTAAAAATGGGGACATCAGTGCTTATAGGCGTAGGAACAAAACCGGGACTAGGACTAGGAATGGGGACATTAGTGCTTGTGGGAACACCACTGGTAATGGAAGTAGAAGTGTGAACATCACTGCATGTGCTCTCGGATGCATGAACTAAAGAAGATGAGCTATTTACAGCAAGCTTGCAAATTCTCTTAAGTCGTCCAGGTCCAGTCATATTACCCATGTCACACCCAAATACCATGAAAGAAACTAAAATATCAAATGATAATGGGAGCTTTTATGTATTGACTTGTAAAATATTAAAATGAGTTTAGACCAATCGAAAGAAATATTTTAATAAACTAAAATCATCAAATAAATTTTTCCACTCTCTAAAAACAATATTACCATAACAATCTAATCCGTTAAAACTAAATGATATCATTTCATTCATCTCTCTAAGAAAACCACAATACTGGGGTTATCTGTTGTAAATTTGTGGTACAAACATTAAATGACTTAGCTAAAACATATTATACTTTATCAAGCTTGTAATCAACAATGATGAGCCCTTCCACACAATCCATATATATATTTATAGCTTATTTAAAAACCTTCACTAAGGATTTTTCTTTTCTTTTTTTGTACTTTAATTGCTTCAAAAATTTCGTAGGTTTTTCTATCTTAAACACAATCACTCCTTATCACTTCTAAATATTAAATATATTTAGATTAGAGAGTTCAATTTTTTATTTTTAGTACCTACTGTCACACCATTCTTTATTTTTATCCTTTCTTAATATCGAATATTTTGATTTGCACTGATACATGATTCTAGAATGGGTTTCAGCATATTAGCAATAATTTTAGCTATGCATTTATACAACACATTGCAAACTGAAATATGCCTGAATTCCGTCACTTTAGTAGGATTATCAACTTTGAGTAATAACAAAATGGATGTACAGTTTAACTCAGAAAACAATTTACCTGAAACAAAGAAATCCATAATGGCATCCACCACCTCATTTCCAATAACTTCCCAAGCAGCCTTATAAAACACAGTATTCAAACCATCCGACCCAGGGGCTTTGTCATGTTTTATAGCAAGGAAAGTAGCTTTGATTTATTCTCCAGTCACATCTCTATTCATGTCCATACTTTGCTCTAGAGAAATAGGATGCTGAATAAACTCATTCAAAACAGGGATCCTGACCTCTTCTCTCTTGGCAAAGAGATTCTTGTAAAAACCCACAATCTCTCTACTAACATCCCCTTTATCAGTTAGAACAGTGTCGTCCTCTTTAGTTATAGAAATTATATTGTTATGAAATTTCCTCTGATTATTTTGATCGCCTAGCCTCAGCCATTGAACCCTAGATAACTGCTTATATAAACATTCCTCGACACTAGACACTTTGTAAAATTGCTTAAGACAATCCTTTTCAATTCCTTGAAACTCGTGATTTCCAGGATCCCTATCCACCAAGCATTGAATGTTCAATAACTTTTTCCTAGCTTCGGAAACTTGAGTTGGTAGATAATCAAAGTGAGTTTTATTGAGAATTTTCAAAGCATTCTTCACCATTTTCAGCTTCTGACTAACCACAAACATTTTACTCCCAGTAACTTGGCCATTCCACGCATCTCTAACCACTTGAATAAACTTATCATGCTTAGTTAAAAAATTGTTGAACCTAAAAGGCCTTTTAACCCTCACCATCTCCATAGAAATTTTAACCATAATACAAGCATGATCCAAAACCCCAGGAGGCAAAAAAGATACTTCAGTAGTTTGAAAATAATCCACCCAATCATAATTCACTAAGCATCTATCCAGTTTACTAAACACATGGCCATTTGACCAAGAAAATTTGATACCATTATACTTCAAATCCATTTAGCCTACTCCATCTAGAGCCTGACCACATTCCCTCATTTTACCATTCCACTTCTCATCCCCACCCCACTTCTCATGTTGATACCTAATAGCATTTAAATCACCCGCACAAAACCAAGGATTGTTCTTCATAGCCATGGATATAACAAAAAGCTCTTTCCATAATAGTCTTTTCTCTATATAATCATTACTTCCATAAATAAAGGTAGCAAAACAATTGAAAATATTATCAACAGTACTCACTTTACAATGAAGAAATTGAGCACTGCCCTTTAATAAATCCACATTCATCTTCTTTGGATCCTAACAAATCCATAATCTCCCAAAATCCGCATAATCATAATTATTTACTAACCTCCAATTTGGGCAGATCATTTTCAACACCTTATCAACATTGTTCTTTAAAACCTTTGTCTCAATCAAGCAAAAAATAGAAATATCTAAAGACTTAATCATTAACTTGATTTCCTTTTGTTTCACCTCCCCATTAACACCACGAACATTCCAAATATAGAAATTCATAAGGAAAACTAATTATGAGCAAACTGATCTCCCCCCTTTTCCTCTCTTATCAACACCCTTTTTGATGCAGGAGGATCAGCGCAAGGATGGCAGGAAATTGTGATTTGTTGTTTTCCTTTTCAAATATTTATTTTTAGTTAATTTTTGCTATTTAGGGTAATTTTCTATTTGTCAATTAGGAATTGATTCTGAACCCGATTTGGGCCAGATTTTTGGTAATCTTTTGATTCTTTCCTTGTTTCGTTTTGGTAAGACTTTTAGGGTTTTGCTATTTTTGGTAAAATCCTTGATTTTCAGCTATTTAAACCCGGCTTGTGGGTTGTTTTAAATTGGTTTTGAATATTAAGAATTTTATTGAATTTAGAGTGTTTTCTGAATTTTGGGTCCAATTTCTCCCCTTTTTCCTTGCAAATTACCCGTTGCGCTAGCCTGCAGAATAATCTCTATTCTGTCCGGCGTCAATTGGTATCAGAGCTCAGCATCTTCCTGATACGGTATTTTCATCAGTTTTCAATGGCTGGTGGTCGTGGTCGTGGTGGTCGTCGTGGGCAGGTTCCGATTGAGGAAGTCCCGCACCGTGATCGTAACGTTCAGGATGTTATGATTGAGGATTTGCAGAGGCAACTGGCAGAGTTAACCCAGCGCCTAGCGGCGCAGGAAATCGGTAATCATGATGTGGAAGATTCTGATACCGACAATTCCACCTTCGAAAATCCGTATCCACCGTTATGGCCAATATTTTCGGAAGATTCTGATTCCGAAGATGATTGGTTGAAAACCGATACTTTCGTTGGAGAGCCAGTGTATGACACAGAAGGAGATGATGATGTGTTGTATGGGGACGGCCATGAAACTCTGGTCATTCCTAAGAGCCTCCTGACTCCCAGAAGCGATTCCAAAGATGATTGGTTGAGAACCAATGTTTTCCATACAACCTGCACCATGGCCGACAAAGTCTGCAAGATGATTATTGACAGTGGCAGTTGCGAGAACGTAGTCTCTGAAGACGTTGTCCGAAAGAAGGGTTCTCCGTCGTCAGTCTCTATGATGTCTCCTTCTGCATTTAATCAGCCGATGTCTCCGTCGTCTAATGGCCAACATCTTCGAGGCATCCATGAGCAAGTGAAACTGGCCATTCACGAGAGCAATGCCAAGTACAAAACTCGAGCGGACAGTCATCATCGTCAGGTACTTTTTGATGTTGGTGATTTTGTTTGGGTTGTATTAACTCGTGATCGTTTCCCTGTTGGCGAGTATAATAAGCTTAAGGAGCAGAATATTGGACCTTGTGAGATATTGCAGAAGATTAATGACAACGCATACATGTTGTGTCTCCCTAGTCACTTGAAAACATCTGATATCTTTAATGTGAAACATCTGAGTCCTTGTTTTGCGGATTCTGCTGATGCTGCTGTGAACTCGAGGACGAGTTCTTTCCAACCCGGGGTGACTGATGCAGGAGGATCAGCGCAAGGATGGCAGGAAATTGTGATTTGTTGTTTTCCTTTTCAAATATTTATTTTTAGTTAATTTTTGCTATTTAGGGTAATTTTCTATTTGCCAATTAGGAATTGATTCTGAACCCGATTTGGGCCAGATTTTTGGTAATCTTTTGATTTCTTTCCTTGTTTCGTTTTGGTAAGACTTTTAGGGTTTTGCTATTTTTGGTAAAATCCTTGATTTTCAGCTATTTAAACCCGGCTTGTGGGTTGTTTTAAATTGGTTTTGAATATTAAGAATTTTATTGAATTTAGAGTGTTTTCTGAATTTTGGGTCCAATTTCTCCCCTTTTTCCTTGCAAATTACCCGTTGCGCTAGCCTGCAGAATAATCTCTATTCTGTCCGGCGTCACTTTTAGTTTTAAATTTCTTGTTTGGAATGGGGCCCAACATACCAACTCCTGAAACCAACAAAGAAATTGGGCTCTTTATCCCCTTCTCTTTTTTACTGAACAAAGGGTTTACTCCAGCTATACTAACATGCTGCTCTTCCTCAAACATTCCCCCTGGTTCATGCATAAACTCCTCCTTTTCATTATCAATTTCAATTCCCCAATCCTCCATTATCTCCCCATCATATCCCAAGCAAGAAAATTTATTAGGAGAAAGAACACTGGTATTATCCTTAGACACCCCTATCTTCATCTCATTAACCTTCACCAGATCCTCATGATCTTTAACTTCAGTTGACTCAACAATATTCTCAACCTCAACTACATTAATTTCTACATTCTGAAAATCCTTAGGTAGAACATGAATATTAGACTGGCTAACCTGCACCTGATTTATTGCTTTAGAATTATTTGTTTATCCAACTTTCTTCCCAACAACAACCCATTCTTTCTTAATCTCTTTAGCTTTTTGAATTGCATTTTTAACTTTCATTTTAATACAAGTTTTGGGAGTATGCCCAAAAATCTCATAGTGTTCACATTTCATTGGAACCCATTGATATTCAACACTAATAGCAATAATTCTCCCATCAGCCAACTTAACACCAACCTCAGATGGAAATTCAGCTTTTATATCCACCTCAATACACATCCTGGCATAATTTAATCTACCCCTATCATCAGTTTGAAAGTCTGTATATAGAGGTCTCCCTAAAATGCTAGCAATATATCCCAACCCTTCTGGAGTCCACAATTGTAATGGAATATGATAGAACTTAGCTCGTATAGGAACACTTTTTAGCCCTTGTTTATGAATAGCAAGATCAGGCCTCCACTTTTGCAACACCATTAGTTGGTTTGCAAAATGCCATGGTCCACTTTCAATAATAGAATCACTACTCTCAACACTATCAAACTTGAACAAAAAGAAACCCCTATCAAGGCTCATAACTTCGGTCAACCCATTTTTACCCCAGAGTCTCTTTGCAATGGAATTTACAGTTGGGAATGGTAATTTCCTATCCATACAATAACCCACTAAGCATTCCTTCCACAAATAACACCCCTTCATTTCAACATCATAAGGAATTTCAACAACCTTATCTTTCACAGCTTGTGGAAAATATTTCAATTGCATTTTGTTCTTTGAAATATTTTTAATTAGAGTATCCGCCCATGACAAAGTAGGTTTAATACTACTACCTTCATCACCCCCAGGCATCTGCAAATTTTTACTCATCCCAGAATAATTCCCATTCATCAAAGAGCCTGAAGGAATCACTACCACTGCCTCCTTAGTACCCTCTGCACTCAGTTTTATTTCAGACCTTCCTACAGACACTTGGTGTTCAGTAAAAACACCACATGTTACTCCTTCTAACACAGAATCCTTACCCTTAATTTCAGACCCCTACTGTGAATCATTGTGCAACATTTTCATATCACCCTCATGATTTCCAGCATTAACCTTATACTTCCCATTCAGCTCATTTCTAACCTCTAAAGTTTCCCTAAGCTCCTCAACCTGTTTCTTCAGACGTTCAATCTCAGCAGAATCCCCCATTACCAGATTCATACACCACAATAGAATGAAAATAACACACAAAAAGGGCACCAACCCTTACAAAAACATTCAAAAGGGCACCAACCGTTCCAAGAAATTCAAAAGGGCACCAACCCAACAAGTAAAGGGCACCAACCCAAACGAAAAGGGGCACCAACCCCAAATAAAAAGATGAAAAAACTTACTCAAAAGCTTAAAATCACCATAATTACTGTAACACCCCGCTCCAACACTTGGTATAATATTGTCCGCTCTGGGCCCAGCCCGCACGGTTTTGTTCTTGGGCTCCTCCCAAAAGGCCTCATACCAATTGGAGACAACACTGCACATATAAGCACATCCCCAGACCTCTACCCGGGCGATGTGGGACATCACAGAAGGTCTCCCCAAAACAAACTTTATGAATTATCAACCCCTAAAATCAGAACTCTTCTCTTTGTATATATAAGCAATGGAATAAAGAGGCCATTTTCAGTCTTTTCACTCTAAAACTCTTGTAAACCCTAACTTTTTATATAATTAAATCAATGTGTAACAGCTCTAAAGGTCTAGAAGTACCAATGACATTTGTCTTTTTGTGCTGACATCTGACTTGTTTACCCTTCTGACATGAAACACACACAACTCTTTTTGCATAACCAAACTTAGGAACTCCCTTAATAATTTCACTCTTAGTAATTTTTGTTAATTCTCGAAAAATAACATGTCTCATCCGCTAATGCCAGATTTCAACTTCATCAAGTTTAACTCTATTGCATAACAATTCAGAACTAGGAACAATGCAGTAACAATTATCAGTTGAACGCATACCTTCCATCACACAATTCCTAGAAGAGTCAATGATCGAACACTTATCAGGTGAAAAAGTGACCTTATGATTGTTATCACATATTTGACTTATGCTCAACAAATTTGCTTTAAAAACCTTTACATAAAGCACATTTTCTAGTTTAGGTAGACCAGAAACCACAATGGTACCTTTGCCTAGAACCTTCAACTTCTCTTCATCACCAAAAGTGACTATCCCACCATGACATTCCTCGAGAAATCCAAATAATGACTTATCTCCAGTCATATGCCTCGAACATCCACTATCCAAATACCAAGAAGTAGACGAACTACAAGACAATGTAGCTCACTTTTTCTCACCCAAGCTTTCTTCATCTTCGAAGCTCCTTTCGCTAATCTTGACAAATTCTTCATTTCTTCATTCAGCATTTAAATTTGATCTTGAACACAATTTCCATGTTGAACTCTTTGTTCCTTCACCGATTGCAGAGTCTTCCCTCTCAACTTCGAACACCTTGGTCGAATGTGACCACTAACACCACAGTGGTGACAAATAGGAACATACCTCCAAGCTCCATCAGTTGACCTCCTAGGATTCCAATTTTAATTTCCTTTTGAAGAACTCAATGCTACATGAGAGGCTTTTATAAATGTGGTTTTTGCAGCAACATTCAAGTTTTGCAATACTCCAACAAAACCTAGTCCTTTTGTATTTCCTACAGACTTTCCTATACTCAACATATGATTAAGCTTAAGAGTTCCACTAGACCACTTCTGAATAGTTGAATTAGCATCTTTCAGCTCTTTTTCCAAATTTTCAATCTAGTACATTTCTCAATCAATTCCTTATTGAGACCATATACTAACTTCAAAGCCTCAGTCTTTTCCAGTTTAGACTTATTCAAATCCTCAATTGACTTGGCCTGTTGGGTCTGTAGAAGATTTAGAGTTTGAGAACTATTGGCTAATTCGTCTTTTAAAGAATGCAATTCTTTGTCCATGTTAAGACTTTTAGTCAATAGTTTCATGTGATTCTTGTGAAGGTGTGTGATCATCTCAAGTAATTTGTTATAAGACTCTTGAAACGTTTCATCACAATCTTCATCATTCTAAGAATCTTCTTCTCCAGACATCCCCCAACTTGAAGCAACTTCATTAACCTCCTTTATCTATGAGTAAACATAGTGAAATTCTCATAATCATCACATACTTCTGATTCAATCACATCACTAGTTGATCCATTGTCAGAGTCATCATCCCAATTGACAGCTAATCCTTTGGATTTCTTCAGAGTGTTTGCACACTCTGCAGCTATATGACCATATCCTTGACATTCAAAATATTTGGGTTTCTTCTTTTTAGGATCAGACTTGTCCTTCATAATTTGAGTCTTATTTTTACTTCTAGACACACCCAACTTATCCCCAAATTTTTGTCCTTGGCCATTCTGTTTAGCCCTAAACAATTTGTTTAACCTCTTAGCAAATATGGAAATATCATTCAGACTCAACTCACTTTCTTCATCAAGTTCAACCTGATCCTCCCTTGTGGTTTTGAAAGCTATGCTCTTCTCTTTTGTGACACTAGCCTTCTTAGGGAGATTTTTGAACATCTCCATCTCATAAGATTTCAAATTTCCAGCCAATTCTTCAACCTAAATTTCTTTAAGACTCATGACCTCTAAGATGACAGTGACCTTAGACCGAAAACATTCAGGAAGAGACCTAAGGATTTTATTTACTATGGTAGTCTCATGAATAGGCTCACATAGGTTATGATAACCTGTTACAATATCAGTTAACCTAGACTCAAAGTTGACATAGACTTCATCCTCCTCCATCTTCAGTTGTTCAAATTTAGAATTCAAAATTTGAAGCTTTGATTGTTTCACTTTCGACGTTCCTTCATGAGTGACTTAGAGAATGTCCCAAGCTTCCTTGGCAATTATGCACGTAGAAATCCTCTTGAACTCACTTAGAGTTACAACATTGTATAATGCATTCAACGCCTTTGAGTTTCAATTCACGTTATTTGTCTCGGCCGCAGTCCACTCACTTAACGGTTTTGGTGTTGATTCATTGGTCACATTGTCTTTCACAGTAGGAGGTGAATATCCTACTTCACGAAGCACGCTTGCTCCTCCAGACACTATGAGAGACTCACAAATCACACTTGATTTGCCTTTCTCTACTCGCGGTCTGAAATCCTCGAATCGCTCCATACTCGGACAGCTTCGCTTCTCAACGGATCAATGCAACCTCATTGCAATGGATGATGTGATAATTTTTCATGAACCACTCATCCAATCGTGTATAAAGAACTTCGGTGTAGAAGCACGATTGGAGAACTTCAACACAAGAGAGAACACCAATATGTATGATCATTCCATAATCACCTTTCTGTGTGTATCCTTCTGTAGAAGAATATGAATGATAGAATATTGCAGAGCTCTCACTAAAAAACCTCTTCAACAATCGTCATAAAAAACCATAGCCTATTCTCTTGTAGAACCTTGGTATTTATAGACCAAGTCAAAGAAAACCCTAACCTTGCCTTTTTGCGTAATTTCATAATATGATGATAAATCCTCTAAAATATTATGTAAACATGTGTATACGCCTATATGTAGAGATTTGGAGTAGCCGATCACTTAAAAACTCGAAGTAGGGACAAAACTTGAAAATTCCAAAAACACTCTGAAACAACTCCTGCATAACAAGTGTTCACGTGGCCACAAAGTGACACCTACGCTTGGGCATAGGTCAGGGGCATATGATCCATTCCCAGCTCCAAAAAGAAAAGCGTAGGTTAGTGCCATTCTGCCTCTTTTTGCCTCTGACAACGTAGGGTATGATGCGTCATTTGTTGTAAAAAATTATTTTTTCATATTTGAATTAGACTGGTTGTCTCGGACTCCCAATGCTTTTGGTTGAAATAATAATGTCTGGAAATGATATTTTTGCTCTGCGGTGAAGTGATGATGTCTAGAAATGACATTTTTGCCCTCCCGTAGCTCTTCTTTGCTCTGACACAGCCCTTGACTCCTCTCTTGAGATAAAAATGAACATACTAACAACTCGATTGCAAATACACAAAACTTCCAACATGACAACTCACTCAACATGGTTATTATCTAGAACATGCCAAACACAAATAATACTATAAATATTCTAACACTATAGATAGCTCGATTCAAGTTCGGGGGAAGAGATCGAGTGCATTATTGTGCAATTCCGGAATCATGTTTCAAGGGTAATTGTATTCTTTCTCATATGATTGTGAACCATGCAGACATGGTTTAATTTAAGTTTAGGGGGAAGGTATAGTTGGCTATAGGCTATAATGAATGATTAAAAAAAAATTAAAAATTAAAAAATTTGCAAATTTTGGAGAAATTTTTTGTTTTTACGCTTGTGTGTTTTGCATTACAAGTTAATTGACCTTATGTTTATGATGCATGAGTAGTATGTGATGATTCTCACTCATGAGAGTAATGATTAGATTGAGTTAGTGAAGTGATGTGGTTTTAGATGGGTAAATGAATTAGTAAAATTGAAACCGTGAAGGACGATTTTGACCTATAAACACATGCACACATAAGTATGAGTGTTATTCTTCCTAGAGTGTTATGAATAGAAGTGTTGCCCCATGTTTTGGTGATATATGTTGTGTTGATTGTCAGTGTGGGACTGGCGGGTACGTGTCGTAGTGATTTATGAGGTGTTCTATACTACGGGGCTTCTATTGGTTATATATTTTCTATATAGATATATATATAGGTGTGCGTTATTATATATTGGTGTGTTATGTCTTCATTATGTGCTTGTTATCCTATTTGTTGATGCATGGTAGGGGACTAGGGGATGTGTTTCCGGGGTCTCGTATTGGTGTGAGTGTCATGTGGGATGTTTGACCAACCTAGGGTAGATGCATGTACACGGGTTGGTTTTCACTCGACCTGGACGGTCGGAGGATGTGACAGTTACGATTCCCTTTCTCCTACGGGGCTCAATGAGCTCACCCTGGCGTTGGTTTGCCCTAGTGGTCTACACCATTTTGCAGGTGATATTTCAGCTAGGTATCAGGTTTTCTTACAGATGGCTCATGGCACGGATGTTGTTACGGGTTTGGGACGTTCGTATGTTATGTTGTTCCATTCTAGTTTCCTTTGTTTATCCCCTGTATTGGGACCGTTGTTGTATTTCTTGGGAGTCAGTCTATTGGTGCATCCCTTCCTTGTATTTGGTATCATTGCATCGTTGTAGAGATGTATTCTTTCAGAACCTAGATATGCCTTGTGTATCATTTGGTTTAGCTTCCGCTTGTTTGTGTATACAATAATAATTATTATTAATATTCCATTCGTTTTATGGTTATTGATGATCTTAGTTGGTCGCTCATTTTATGGATCACGACCCCGGATTTCTCGGATGTCCCGATTCGGAAGTCTTAGGAATTTAAGGGCGTGACAGGCCATATCTAGTCTAAACCTATCCCACTTAGCCCTAGGAATAATGATGGTCTCTACAAGGCTGGTGCAGGGTCTACATCTATGGAAGGTGGTGGCTGAGTTGAGTAGCTGTGGCGGCCTGGGCAGTAGTACGTGCCTCCCATCCCCGAAGAAGATGGCGGTAAGAAAGTCTTCATACTGACCATGCAAAATCCTTTCCGCTGCTAAGCCAGGATCCCCAAGTACAGGTCGGATTCCTTCCTGAAAGATGAGGCTCATAACCAAGCTAAGGAACGGGACACTGAACTGAAATGTGTCTACCTAATTGGGGCTCATCATCTGCCCCATCGCCCAGTACATCTGATAAAAAATAATATGAGGTATGGATATCCAATACCTCATCTGAAAAACATAGAGGGTGATCTGCAACCTCCCGTGCCTCTCGATCTTGTGCCCCTGCGGATGCACCTGTGCCTTCACCACCTCATCAATAAACCACATTTATTGCTCGTAATCTACCTTGGTGGTGCAAGTATGGGTAGCGTCCCCATACCGCCCACCACAGCATGCCTCCACCTCAACACTTATGGTTGGAGTTTCTGTTGGCAGCTCCTAATAAATAACCCTCATCTCTAGAGGGCACTCAATAGGCAACCCCCAAGCCCTAGAGATAGTCTCAGGGGAGATCTTGATTTTTTTACCCCGGATACAAGTGTGTAGACGGAGTTGATCCTTCTCTATCATCACCTCCATCTCTGCCCAGAACTGGCAGAACAAATCACCGTATATAGTGGGCGCGGGTCTGGATAGAAGAGTTCGTAACCCGCAAGCAGTAAACTCACCCACTGCCCATATGGTAGTGGGCTCCGTCAGGAAGTAATCGAAATCATAATCGCGCTCTTGGCGTAACGGCTTCTTAACAACCCATGTGACTGTCATGTGAGCTTTTTATAAAGTCTCGGCACGACTCCTCTTGCGGCATGGGCCCGTATCAGTGGCCTGCTTAGGACGTGGGCCCATAGCAGATCAAAAATAACTAAGGATAGAGGAGTGGAGAAATATAAAAAATGGATCAAGCGATCGATGAAACGTGTGGCCGATCGATCACTAGAATGAGATAATGATCGATGAGGTTAATCGAACGATTGCTAAAATGAGGGAACGATTAGTGGATCGGGCGAACGATCACTGATAAATGTCGAACGATCGCGAAGGTATTCTTTCGAACAAACACTCGATCGAGCGCACAAAAATCCATAATAAGGCTAAAATGATAATTGTAAGCTGGTAAATATCTAAACCGATGAACGGCTAGGATTGCTTAAGGCTTTAGATTTTTCTGGTAATTTTTGAAATGGCCAATATTTTCTATATCTAGTAATTTTAAGAATTTAAATATGAAGAAATTAAATTTTGACACCTACTCCAATGGATCGAATTGCCTTATCGATCGATCAGAAATTATAAAATATTTTAATTTTTTAATATATTAATAGAGAAAAATGGACAGGATGAGATCTTATTCTAAGATATGAAAAAATTAATTATAAATATTATAAAACAAAATTAAAATAGTGATAAAAGGAAATGTAGTAATAAAATTCCTAATCGCTACACTCGGCTAAAATATTAGGTATTTTTCAGACCAAGACCATTATTTAATGTTGATGGCACTACATTCCTATCATGCTTAACCGGGGTTATCCATGAAATCTATCATATTGATAGATTTGTTTCTTCTTTGCGTATTATTTTCCCTTACACAATTTTTAGTTTGTCTAATAAATCATAATTGAAATTCCCACCATCGCCCCCATTTCATCGTAATTCAAGGTATCGAAATATTTCCAACGATCATAATCTTTGATAATGAAATCCCTGCTTCGGATGGAATTTCAAATTTTCATCATACCTGATCTTTTATTAGCGTTTGTACTAAGAATGGGAATGGAATTTTCCATTTCTGGTCAAAGGAAAGTTTGCAAGCTATCACGGCTTCCCAAAATGTCTCTATATGATCATAAATAATATCCGGTATAGATACCCAATATCCTTGATCGAAAGAATAATGCATTTTAATAAGTCACGACCCTCGGTCATTACCAAACTTAAGACCTACTTGTCTAGTGATTATGCTATCTATAAACCATAGTTCAAGTCGAATTTCTGCTTTTGTAATCCCTCCCATTATGAGTTTTGTGTCATTATTTCCACAAATAATTTTAGCCATTTTACGAGTTGTAAGATTGTAGGGCGAGATTTTCGAAAACTTTCCCATTAATTTCGAGGGTATCTTATAAGGAATATGTCATGCTTTAGCAATGGTATTAGGGGATATTTCTATTTCATACCCCAGTACGCTTATATGTAATACTTAGCTTACTTCATTATATCTTAAGTGTATATTCTAGTTAAATTCTGGCACTAAATTAGGGTATGTGAACGTTGAAGCAGGTTGCAATAGGATTTTTAATCTTCGCCTTTTAAGTTCCTCCATGGTTTTTTCTATTGCTAACTTAGGATATTCATCTCTAAAGAATATACATTCGTATTTCAATTTATGATCAGCCAGAATGTACTTTTCTATCTTTGGTAAGGGTATACTTGGTATAGTTGGTTTAGGCTCAATTTTCTTTTTATATTTTTCTTTTTCAGTTTCAGCTAAAGGTTGTTTCCTTACTTCTTCCTCATAGTATTCTGACTGCATTTCTAAAATAACATCAGGTATAGGTTTAGCTGTTACTGTGTCTAGTTGACAATTTGAGAAGTCATCAGGTGGTTTGTCCACTGGTTACAGTACTAGTGTTGATTTGTCTATTTGTGATGTCCCACATCGCCCGGGTAGAGGTCTAGGGATGTGCTTATATGTGCAGTGTTGTCTCCAATTGGTATGAGGCCTTATGGGAGGAGCCCAAGAACAAAACCGTGCGGGTTGGGCCTAGAGCGGACAATATTATACCAAGTGTTGGAGCGGGCTGTTACAGTAGTTTCCCTTCTTCTATTCAATTCATAGAGTTAGATATTTGCCCAATTTGGGTCTCAAGTTTAGAGATAGATTGGGAATGGATGTGTAGGAGTTGTGTGGCATTTTTGAATTCATCTAGCACACTCCTGAGTTCTTGTTCAATACCAGGTGGTCTCATAGGTTGTGTATTATTTGGGTTTCTAAAAGGTGGTTGATTAGGGTTTTGATTGAATGGACGAAATTGATTTAGTTGTTGATTAGGTTTTGGTTAAATGATCGGAATTGGTTGATCGGCTGGTTAGGGCTTTGATTAAAGGTGTTATTCTGAGTTTTATATGAGAAAGTAGGATGATTATGCCAACTAGGGTTGTAACTATTTGAAAATGGGTTATTATTCGGATTGGTAAAGATGGCATTAACATCCTCAATGATATACTCAGATTTTGGTTGTGTATGAGGACAGTTATTAGCATAGTGCGAGGGATTAGCACATACCGAACAAACTTCTTGAGGTGTGGGGTTCATATGAGTGGTTCTTATTAGTTGATCAATGTTTTTATTTAGCTCATCCACTTTTGATGTTATTTCATATATCTGACTTGTTTCGAATGCACTATCAGTTCTTTTAGGATTGGAAAAGATAGTCCGTGGTGCTCTAATATCAGACATATTTTGTCAGAAATCTTCACTAAGATTCTTAAAAAGATTCCATAGGAAGTCTACAATTTTCTGCGTAAATGTTCCTCCACATACTGCATGAACAGTATTTGTATAGCCCTCTCCCAGTCCTACATAGAAACTATGAACTAATTTGTGATTAGGGAATCCATGATAAGGGCATTTTCATAAAATTTCAGTAAATCATTCCCAAGTTTCATAAAATTGCTCACCAGGTATTTGTGAGAACATTAAAATAGCTCTACGGGTCTCGTGCGTTTTTCCCACTAGGAAGAATTTATGTAAGAATTATTTCTAAAGTTTCTTTCATTTATTTCTAATATCTTCTGGTATTGTACTATACCAAAGTTTCACTTTATCTTTTAGGGAATGAGAGAATAATCTAATTTTAAAATCGTCATCCATACATCCTCTTATACGCACGGTGTTACAGACCTCTAAGAATTCATCTATATGATGATAGGGATCCTCATGAGCATTCATGTGAAACTTAGATAACATATTAACTATAGCGGGTTTAATTTCGTATCGGTCCGCTCCTGCTGGTATTGCGATTTCTAATGGGGAAGTATACTCTTGTGGAATATAGTAATCTTTAAAGACAACAGGCGGAGCTACTACTGCGTTATCACCCATGTTTATATTATTTAAATTCTTTTTTCTATTTATTTGGTACGTTCGATCAATTTCAGGATCAAATGCCTCAAGGGGACAATTAATTGAACGACGTCCAAGCATAAACAATAAACAATATTCTTTAAATAAAACAATAAGTTGCAATAAATGACTAATGCAAAAATTATATATATTTAAATGAATAAATAATTATGATTTAATATATAAATGTATTTATTTATTTATTTTATTATATATTTTTTATTATTATTATTTTTACTATTATATATATTTATAAATATAGCAATCAAATAAATGAGATATGAAAATCTGTTTATATTTTTATTTTAAGAAAATATTATATTTTTATTTTTTTCTCATACAGTTCTGATATGATTGATAATTGCAAATTTGTATCTTTTTTGTCTATTATTATTTTTGTACGAACAGTAGTATTCCGATCGATCACAAAATCAACCGAATGATCGGGGTGATTACCGATCGATTAGAGGAGGTTGCAAACGATCGTGGAACTTACCGAACAATCGTTGAAGGAGCCGATCGATCAGAGTCTGCAGTCCGTGAGTTTTCTGGAATATTTACAGTTTCGAACAGTGTGGTTACTTACCTGGAAATTAAAATAAGAAATGCAAAAATAAAAATTAGTATAATAATTCAATAAACTTCAATACAATAATCTGAAATATCCGTTTGATCCCCGGCAACGGTGCCAAAAACTTGTGATCGGTTCTAGTCGTATGTAAATAAAAGTGTTTAAAATGAAGAATTATCACGATCTAGTTTTACCTCTCAGTCACAAGTACGTGAGTAGTATATAGTATAGTTGGGTAGAGAGGGTATCAAACCACAGAAATCAGAGTCGTATTTCAAACAATTGTGAAGCAGAAAATTGAATTATATGATAAACGTTAGATTGGTTTGTTTTAAAACTAATAAACATAAAATAAATAAAAAGATAGTTTTTATGTTTGTGAATCAAGATAAACAAGTATAGGGTTTTGCTCCAACTACGCCACTAGTCTCATAATATAGCCATTTAATCTCATTATTGCTAAAGGGAGATGCATCTTATACGAATCAGATTAGTAACGCTACAAACAGTTGTCTAATCTCAAAAGAGATGTAATCAAAGGTTAGTTTACTACAGCTTCATCTTTGAACGGTATGACCATTGTATGCATCTATACTACAACTACTCCTAAAACATGAAATTAAAACACACTAATGATCATCCCCTCTTAGTATGAACTGTATGCACCTAAAACCTTATTATACGGTTAAGTACCATTATGTAGAAACCATTATTTAAACCTTAGATTTCTTGCCCTTAGTAAAAACATGGTTGTTCAAGATAAATCATTAATTCAATCTCAGCTCAAGTAAATAATTAATAAATAAATCTTATTTAGGTGGTCTTGTTCGGTCTCTCAGTACATAATCATCATATAAGTGACCTTCAGTTTCCCCTCTTTACAATAAAATCAATTAAAAGTCTACATTACTTGACTAGGGTTTCGTTGGAAACCCTAGATACCGACTAGCCGCTCATGGAGAAAGGAGACTGTATCGTTGATGAAGCCACCATCTTCACGGTTGGATAGTTGGTTTTTGAGTTCTTGAGGAGAGTCTCTCTAGATGGAGACTTTTTGTGTGAATGATGATATATGATCCAAATGATCCAGGATATCTTCTCTTCATGAATTCTTCATATATTTATAGATAAAATTTGGTGGAGATATGACATGTATTTTCTTGCACTCCAAAAAGATTTGGTGTGATGACCAAATAACAGCAATGAATGGACTGGTTTTCCCTGTGATATGCTTGCACACTAATTCAAAATTCTACAGTATCTTCGCGCACATTTCCCAATGTTGGCGTTGGCCGATCGATTGAGAATGTCCATCGATCTATCGGTGGCTCTTGAATTTTAATATTTCTTTATTTTGTGATTTTGTGCTTCAACCATTTGTACTTTGCTTTGCTAACTTGTACCTTGCTCTAAATTGAGTGCATTTATCCTCCAAGTATTATTCTGAATCAAGCGCATTTGCTAAAAACCCAAAATTAACTCGGATTTGCGATAAGATCCCTGAAACATGCTTAAACACACAACTCAAATAAGAATATCTTATTAATAAAATAAAAAGACTAACTAAAGGTTTATTAACACCCAGGGTATTCTGGTCTGATCAAAGAGCTTATCTCACTAACCTTTAGGTGAAGGCTTCAGACGTTTTAAATTTCTCACTATGCTTAGCTTTCTTTATCCATAGTGAAAGCGTTGGTGATTTATTAACCATATTGGAGGTAGTATTATGAGATTCATATGGCGATATGATTGAGGTGATTCAGTCCTTGAAATGTAGATTCATATATATATATACTGATGATGATTATATTAGTACGCAAGGACGTGAGTGTTTTCCCTCATGTGTTCTCGGGGAGTGGGTTATGAGCCTTCCTTGGTATTAGTTATGGATTCTTTCTCTGGTAGATATTAGGGGTGATTGTGATTCTTCCTTTTTGAATCCTCTAGTTAGCGTTGTGAATGCTTGGTGATTTGTTAGCTTAGCTTGGACTTGAGCGTCGTGTACTTTAGCATACATTTGTGAGAGTAGTGTAGACTACCGGTGTTGGTACTTAGAGTACGAGTCTTGGTTGTACCTTGTGAGACTGACCGTGTACTTATATGTATATATATGTACTCATATATCGGGATATGATTAGTTACCTTTAGGGTATGTATATATGTATATATATATACTCGACTGTGTTTTGTACATGGGTACGTGATAGTGATTTATCGTTAGCATTGTATTCTATGCTTCGTGCCTTATCGTGCTTCCCTGATATATGATTGGGTTATTTGTGGGGTTATTTAGGGTCTTGCAGTGGTGTGAGTGTCATGTGGGATGACGGACTGACCTAGGGTAGATGCATGTACACGGGTTGGTTAGTACCACTTGGACGGTCAAAGGATGTGACAACTATGATTACCTTTTAACTACAGGGCTCAGCGAGCTTACCCCGACATTTTATTACCTGGTGTTCCCACGCCAGTTTGCAGGAAATGTTTTGGCTACGGACAGCATACGGTGCAACGATACCTTTCTTTTGTTTTCCTCGTTGCAAGTTTTAGAGTTGTGCAGGGTGACGCGGTTACGGTTGCAGCGCGGCTGGATTGGGGACAATAGTTAGCTACTATCTTCCTTCTCATGTAGTTTCTTTACCCATGTTGTATGGGATTGTCATGTATTTCACTTGGAAGCCAGTCTATTGGCATATTCCCTTTTGGTGTATCTTTTATTCCATGTATTCATTTATTTTAGGATGTCATTGTATTTCTTTAGCACCATCATGTGTCTTTGAGTATTTTTATTCGAGTATTGCTGCTCAGTAGGTTATAGAGGGTTGTGTAGAGGTAGCGGTGGTTCTCTTTCCACTACCTCGACCCTAGTAGATTTATTAATTGTTTGGTTGTGAGCCATTGTTGTTATCACTTTGTTATTGGCAGGTTATTGTGTTGTGTTTATGTTTCCGAATGTTCCATTTACAAATGGAACTGTGCTGAATTTTCGTTGGATTCTAATGTTGTATTTCTATCATTCAATTGGGTATGGAATATACCACTTTTATCATTATTCCATACGTTTTAATCGTCATTGATATCCTTAGTTGGTCGCTTATTGTATGGATCACACCCGGAGTCCTCGGATGTCCTGGTTCGAGAGTCATAGGATTTTAGGGGTGTGACATCATGATTCGCTAATCCTCCGGGTTGGAGCCTCAGGAATTCCGTGGCATGACAATAGTCTGCGGTACAATTCCTCAAACGATGTCATCTAAATGCTAGCTTAATAACTGTTATTGTAGGTGAACTCCACTAATGGCAATCGATCCTCCCAGCCACCCCTGAAATCCAGCACACAAGCCCGTAGCATGTCCTCCAGAATCTAAATCGTCCTCTCGGATTGACCATCCGTCGGATGAAAAGTAGTGCTGAAATTAAGCATAATGTCAAGAGCTATCTGAAAATCCTGTTAGAACCGTGAAGTGAATCATGGATCCCTATCTAACACTATCAAAACTAGAACCCCGTGCAGCCTAACAATTTTGTCTATATACAATGTGTTGAGTGCCTCGGTGCCATCGATCTCTCGAATAGCTAAACAGTGCATTCTCTTCGTCAACCTATCGACAATGACCCACACTGCATCGTGCCCTCTTTGTATCCTCGGTAATCCGGTGACGAAATCCATAGTGATATGCTCCCACTTCCACTCAAAATTGGTAAGGGTTGTAATAGACTTGGATGTCTCTGATGCTCGGCCTTCACCTGCTGACAAGTGAGGACCTAGACACAAACTGAGCCATATCCCATTTCATACCCACCACCAGTACTGCCGCCAAAGATTGTGATACATTTTCTTGCCCTAGGGTGAACAGCAAGCCTGGAACAATGAAACTCATGGAAAACGTCATCCTGACAAGACAAAGGAACGTACAACGAGCCCCATTAACAAAGATTTCCATCGGCGTGCAAAACCCAACCGTCCACTGCCTCGCTAGCAGAAATACGAGTACAAACATAAGTGATACTGTCATTCTAACCATGTGCCTCAACCACCCAACTGATAAGTGAAGGATGCGCGATAAAGTTGAACAATGTAGTAGGTGCACCATTATCACTGAGGTGAGTAGCTCCGTATATACGTGGTATTCATCATACATTAATTTTTTAATTTTACATTGAATGATTTGCCCGGAAATCGCATTTATAGGTTATAGTTTTCGTTTGGGTTAATTTAGATTTACTCAATTTAATTAACCGATTATTAATGGGCTTCGTATATATCGTATAGGTTGTCGAGACGAACATTTCGATATATTCGAAATAGTTTTCGGACAATTTTGGTCGGCGGGCTTCATATTCGGGCGCCGGTACTGTGTTATTTCGGACTGTTCGGTAACGTATAATTAGGTGGGAAATTATATTTCTCACTCCGCATTATTGAAGTAGTTTAGGGGTGCAAACCCTTATTTAATTTAATATAGATATATTAAATTGCTAGTTTAAATATCTATAAATTGTTTAGAATCGGAATGGACTTAGGGATTAATTTAAGAAAATTTATTAAATTATTCCTATGTGATTAAATAATATTCTTATTTAAAAGACGGCTTAGAAACCCTTACGAATTTAAATGGGTTATTAGAGATTTGAAAAGCTTAGACGATATGCTAGGATCCTTTTGGTATACGTGAAATAATTGTTTAAATTATTTTAAAAAGATATGTTAATTGAAATTGAAATATTTTCTAAGGAATTAAAGAAAATATATTGTTTAGAACATGAATCTATTTTCTCACGATTTAAATGCTTTAATATATTTTTAAAAGCATGTACAGAGATTTAAGATTTATGTTGATATTACCATGTGGGTATTTTCATAAATATGGTGCATTACATATTTATGTTGGACATGATTTATTTGTGTACACCATGTATTGTGAGACATGGGTGTTGGTGCATGTAGTGCATAATTTCACCATTTGCAGAGAGATTCATTTGGTGTGGTCTACTTCCTTTGTGCGTGAGGCATGGGTAGACGTTTGTGTTTGGATCGTCGTGACAACTGGCCAGGGGGTGCTGCACCCACGGAATAATCTTCTGAGAACGCAGATGATATAGGGGGATGACACATAGTCCAAGGCCCTATGTGCGCGACTAGGTCGTGGTGGACGTCTTCCTTAGTTAAAAGTGTGAAGTGTCAAAAGCACTTGGGAAGAACGGGACGATAAGTCTACATTCCTTAGTGAGCTTGTATCCTCAGGGGAATGGTAGAGAATGATCCAGTACCCTTGGGAAGGGTGTGTTTTTGTGTGTGTGTACTACAGGCGGTCTGTGAGTACGGTGCATTGCATATCATCATGTGATTTATTGATATGTATATATATGTTGGAGCATGATTATTTATGAATATGCAAAATGAATTCATTTTATAAAATGCTCAGTTGAAAGTGATAAATGTGAAAACGTGAATTAAAAGCAGTAATTATTAAAGTATAACGAGACGTATATTCTTATACTCGTGTTGTATACTTTTGTGCCCGTGGGGGAGGTTAAGTATATTGGCCTGAAGACTTCTATGGTTAGTTGGAGTTAGAGATGGATTGTAGAATTGAGGTTGAGTTGAGGCCTTAGAGAGGACTGTTAATTATTTTGTGGTTATAGTTAGTTGTGTGATATCTTTAGAGATTTGAGATCAGTAATTGATTTAGTATCAATTGTGATTGAGGCCTTAGATAAGGCGGTTGATGTGATTGTGGTCTTAGTGGAGGGGGTAGTATAGACCCTTAAGTGTTTTTCATTCTTTTGAGGAATGGGTAGAGGTTATGTTGAAGTGATTTCATTAAGTACTTGGAGTATTGTAGGGTGGTTCCTCATGCTTAGATCATTCCCCTAAGCATTCCTTGTAGTGTGTTTCATACGCTAGTACGTAGTCTTTGACTTACATGCCATTCCTTGAGTCTTTGGTTACGGCGCGGTGTCAAACCTCTTCCTCATGTTGACATTTGATTTAGTGGAGTTGTTCATTCTCTTATTTGGCTGTCATTTCAAAAACGGTGTTTTTTAAGTTTTGAAAATAAACTTTTGTATTTAAAAGGAAAAACCCGTTTTCGCCTACCCCCGTAGAAATGAAAAGTTTTAATACTTATAAAAGATCTTAGGATCTTCTTTAAAAAGGTTTTAAACTCTACAAGCCGGTAATGGCAACTGACGGAGACTGGGGGCAAGACGGTCATTTTTACTGTGTGATTTCCTAAAAGAAAACTATTTTATTACTTTTCTTGGGATTCTGAGGTTACGAGACTTCTTTCTCAAAACCTCGACTTGTGGGGTTTTGAAAGGTGTCCTCTTGTTCACCCTTGTTTCCTATCATTTTTTAGTCTCGGTTTTGAGGCTTGTTGTTGTTCAGTGCACACATATAGTGTTACCTTTCCTTTTCTCTGGGTTGTTGAAGTCACCACCTAAGTGATTTGAGTTTACTTACGTTAGGGGCATGGATGCCAAATGGGTTGGTTCGAGTTTTCAAAACATTTTTCTTAAAAACTATTGAATCCCTGGATTCATCTTTTTATAACCTTTACTCTCGGCCATTCATTTTTGGTTTTCCTTGTTCGGTTGGTTCCCTAAACACTTGTGGTGGTTTTCTTCATCTATAATGAGAGTGTTAGGGATTTGATTAAACCTATTGATGATAGTGTTATGAGGTTAATGTGGTGATGTGATTCATTGTATTGAGGAAGTGATATGATTGAGGTGACCCAGTACTTGAGAGGTAGACTTTCTCTAGGAATGGAATGAGGTTTGTTATATATATATATATTGATGATGGTTGTGTTAGTACGCAAGGACGTGGGTGTTTTCCTTCCTGTGTTATCGGGGTCTGGGATTTGAGCCTTCCTTGGTACTAGTGGTGGATTTTGTTTCCTGTGGATATTAGAGGTGAGTGTGATCTCCTCTGTTGGATCTTCTGATTTGTGTTGTGATGAATTGATGATTTGTGAGGTTTAACTCAGGTGTTGTGTACTTAGTATATGTTGGTGAGAGTAGTATAGACTACCGGTTTTGGTACTTAGAGTATGAGCTGTAGTTGTACCTTGTAGACTCAGGTTGCATAATTATACATGTATACTTGTATATATATATATGTATATATATGTATCCCCGTTATATACTTACGTACGGTATATGAGCGTGCCTTGGGTTTTGCGTGGATGGGATTAGTTGGGCTATATATGTATCTTGCTAGATAGTTTGGCATTACCTAAACTACCAGAGGATGTGGTAGTTAGAGTATCTTTTCCCACTGAGCTTATTTGCTCACAGGGGTATTTCATTTGCCCCATGGTATTCCCACGCCAGGTTGCAGGAAATATACGACTATGGGCAGGATGCGGTGCAACGACAGTTTTCCTTGGTTTTCTTGTTACAGGTTTGGAGTTGCGTTGGGTGATGCGGTTACGGTTGCAACACGACTGGGTTTGGGGACGATAGGTATCCACTTTCAGTTTCTCTACCCATTGTTATGGGATTGTTATGTATTTTCTTTTGGTAGCCAGTCTGTTGGCATATCCCTGTTGATGTATCCTTTAGTTCATGTATTTATTCTTTCTGATGGTTATTGTATTTATTCTGCACAGCTAGGTGCTTTACTGTATTCTTATTCGAGCATTTGTGGCTCTGTTGATTATAGAGGGTTTGGAGGGGTTTTGGTTTCTTTCCACTACCTCGGCCCTAGTAGGATTGATGAATGTTGAGCTTGGAAGCCATTGTAATTATTGAATTGCTTTGGGCAGGTTATTGTGTTGTGGTTGGTTGTCCGGATGTTCCATTTACAAACGGAACTCTGCCGGATTTTCGTTAGATTCCGCTGCTTAGTTTTGTCATTTATTTGGGTATTTAATATACCATTTCTATCATTAATCCATATGTTTCCTTGGTTAATGTTGTCTTAGTTGGTCATACATGTTAAGGATCACATCCTGGATACCTTGGATGCCCCTGTTCGGGAGTCTTAGGAATTTAGGAGGGTGTCTGTTGGTATCTGAGGATACTATTGAGTTTCTAGTATTTGTGTTGCATGGCGTATATTCTTTATTGTTATTCCATGCATTCTCTCTGTTATTGTTGACTCTAGTGGTCGTTTGGTTTACGTCACCCTTTAGGGGCGTGATAACATGGTATCTAAGCATTCATTGTAACCCTTTTGTGGGTGTTTGATGACTGAATGTCGTTGGTTTTCATTTCTTTTCACTTCCGTTCACCCTCTTAGCTCTTAGGCTCGGGTTTCTGAGTTCTAGGAATTTGAGGCGTGACATAAATTTCTAGAGATTCTTAGCAAAAAGAATAGAGTCATTCAAGACCAAGAGATCCATAGAAAAAGACCATGGAGGCAGATTTTACATCAATGATGCAAATCTCTTCCATAATAAAACCCTAGCCATGTAATGTAGATTTATTTATTTATTTTAATTGCAAGAGGGGAAACTGAAGAACACATATGTGATGATTATGTAGACGAGAGACCGAATTTATTCTTATATGAGATTCTACGTTTATTCTACTCCTGGCTTAGAACAAATGAATGTTTTATCTTAATCAATCATGTTTATTCAATATGGGATTGAACTTAAATGCTTAAATCATGATATTTTACACAATGGTACTTCATAAAACAGAATAACATAGATTTGGACATACCATTGTAAGGAGATGTGATATAAACATGTTTTAGTTTAATTTCAAGTATAGTATGAGTAAATTGGAGTAAAGTAGTTGGCATGCACTAATCACACTAAGTCCGAAGATGGGTTGTAGCCGAGTCAGGTTGAATGTATCTCTTTGGGGATTATAACTAGCTGGTAGCAGTACTAATCTGTTTCACATGTACTATATCGCCCTTTTACAATTGAATGAATGAATATATATGTTACGAGGTTAGTGGTGGAGTTAGGAATACAGTAAACTTTATCTCTATTGTTCTTGTCTCAATCTATCTTTATATGTTTTATTAATTTAGTCATTTAGTTAATTAGTTGACGATAAAAATCCAAAACCATACTATCATGGCAATTCAAGAGTATTAATTTGCTATAGTTTAAAGTAGGACTTAGTCCCTTGGGTTTGATAACCTTTCTCAAGACAAACTATACAATAATACGATTTGTGCACTTGCGATAGGTAAAACTAGGTCAATTGTAGGTTACATTCTTAAAACATATTTTTAGCCAACCTAAGATATTGATCAAAGGCCCGCTCACACCAAGCTCTTCCTTCTTCTAATCACTTCCCAAGTGGCCTTGATAAAAACGTTCCCATTAGCAGGCACCCAAACAACTCTACCAAAATGCCATCTAGGGTACATACCTAAAGGGATCTTGGACTGCAACCAAGCCATGGAAGATGCCACAGACCATTGACCATTGGAAATGATATCATTAACTTTAGTTGCTCTACCTAGCTTAGAAGCATCTATAAATACATCAGACACCCCCACACTCAAAGCACCTTCCAAAAGCCAACTATCAAACAATAATAAGGTAGTTCTGCCATCTCCAATGATGACTTCACATAAGTCCCGACCCTCTTCCTTAATAGCAACATCTTCCTACAAGTCCATGAAGTTTTTTGAGGAACCTTCACCTCCCACAAACTTCTCCCTCTCAGCTCATGTAATCTAATCCACTCCACCCAAGAAGAAGAGTTGTTAGGCTGATAAAGCTTCCAAAAATGTTTTAACATAACTACATCATTCCAAGAGACAACATCCTTTACACCTAATCCCCCCTTAATCAAAGGACAACACACAACATGTCAAGCCACCTTTGTGCCCCCATTGCCAAGTTTAGAGTCAGTCCACAATAAATTTATCATCACCCCATTAATAACGTGAAGAACTGATTGAGGCAAAACAGAGATAGAGACCCAATACACCTGAACTGCAAATAAGACAAATTTAATCAGTTGCAATCTCCAAGAAAAAAAAAGCATTCTAGAATACCAACTCTGCACTCTTGAAGCAATCCTATCAACCAGAATAGATCAATCATGACTCTTCAACCCTGAATTAATCACTGACACCCTTAAATATCTCACAAGAAGCTCTTCTTACTTGTACAAACTTAAGTTGTTGTATAATTATTCATTTCTATATGAATTACAAACTTGTTATATATATATATATGTGTACATATTGTCTTAGTGTAATCTTTGATATATGATTGTGTGTTTTGGAATCAAACTTGGCGTGAATGCCAATGCGAGCATTTCGTATAACTTAGGTTCATAACCATTAACTCGGGTTTTCGGGATTATGAGCTTGAGGGTTGGTTAGGTAGTAATCTATTGAGCTTTGAATTAAGGGCTCGGTGTGCGAGTAGTAATCCATTGAGATGTGGATTACATGTTAAGGTGTGTGAATAGTAATCCATCGAGATGTGGATTAGGGAATCGAGGTGTGTTGTAGTAATTCATTGAAGTGATTTACGGGATTAAGGTGTGTGAGTAGTAATCCACTGAGATGTGGATCACGGGATCTATGTGTGTTGTGTTAATTCGTGGTTATATGAATTCGTGTACTCAAGATGTGTATGTTTTTGTAGTAATCCATTGAGATGTGAATTACAGGATCAAGGTGTGTTGTGTTAATACATTGTAACATGAATTGAGGACTCGAGGTGTATTTTTAGTAATCCATTGAGATGTGGATTACGAGATCACCGTGTGTTATGTTAATTCATTGTAACATAAATTGACTACTCGAGGTGTGTTTGTAGTAATCCATTAAGATGTGAATTACAAAATCAAGGTGTGTTTTTTTAATTCATTGCAATATAAATTCAAGACTCAATGTGTTTTGTGTTAATTTGTGGTCATAGGAATTCGTGAACTTGGGGTGTGTTTTAGTCAATTCATTATAGTAAGAATTACGGACTTAAGTTGTGTAGGTTGTGATTAATTGAATTATGATTTTCAATTTTTGAGGTGCGATTGTAGTGTTCATTGGAGTATGAATCATCGAATCGAGGCATGATCATAGTTAGTTATGGACTTGAAGTGTGATAGCAATGATTCTTTGAAGATAAGGATTATGGATTTGAGGTATGGTTAGGTTTCATTCCTTCTTATAGGAGTGACGAACTTAATGTTCGGCTATGTTTTTATCCATTGGTGTATGGATGGCGAACTTAGTGTTCGGTCATGTTTTTATCCATTGGTGTGTTGATAACGAACTTTGTGTTTGGTCATAGTTCTTTTCTCATTGCTTGGGTTTCGTACTTAAAGTACGGTTATTGTCATTCATTGTCATATGAATTGAGGACTTTGGGTGTTTGGGCGATTGGGTCTTGAATTAGCATATGTGTATTGGTGATAATTGCTTGACCTAGGACTTAGAAGCATTAACCAAGGGTTTGGGTTAACATGAATTGTACGGTCGAGGGATGAAGTGGATAACGCTTCCCTACTAAGCCACAGTTGCTCACCATGTTATTATTTTCACTTTTTCAGATATGTTAAAGGTGTCAATATTCATCATTTTTACCCCTTAACTCACTATTGTTACATTCTTTCATTCCATTATTTGGTATTTTTATTATGTTTGTGTTAAGACATGTTTCAGGAGCTTAATGAAGAAATAGAGCTAACTTCGGTGAATTAACTGAAGAGTATGTTTTTTCTATCCAAGAGGAGAGTCAAAGACGTAGTCCGAGACAAAAATGGCTCCTGGAGGGCAAAAACGGCATTTTCAAAAGCCGTCATCATCAGCAAAAAGTATCGTGGGTTCGAGATGGACGTTTTGACATATTTACGGAGAAAAGTGATTTTCAATAAAATACCTACGCTTTTGCCTACGCTTCTAGTTTCAAAAAGTGGCTAGAAAACACATTTCTACGCTTGGACCTACCCTTGGAACCTATGCTTGAAGCATAGGTGTGGCAACTTTTTGGTTAATTTTTGTGGATTTTTCTTGTTTCACCCTCCGCTTAATTGGAAGACATGCCTATGACTTCAGACCTCAGTATACATGTACATACACTTATGTATATGAGAAATTAGGGTTTGCATGAGTTTTAGTGTGAAAAGACTGAAAAGGAGCTCCCTAAGCCATTACCTATACATACAAGACCGTACATCAGATTCAAGGGGAGTTCTGTTCAGTTAAGTTGGAGAGTTCATATGTAAGTTTTTGGAGGTTGTTCATTCATTCAGATTTGTTGTTGTTGAGATCCATATTTAAACCTAGAGATCCGAAGAAGAAGACTATGGAAAACGTTTCTACATCAACAATGCAGTCACTATCTTCCATGGCCAACTAACTCAGTATCTAGGGTTTTCTAGCAAAACCCTTGCCAGGTAATGTAGTTCTTTCATTGTTTTTAATTATAAATAGGAGAAACTGTTGACCATACTGTGATGATTGTAGTAATTAAGAGACCGTACTAATTTGCAATATAAAAGTATATGTTTATTCTAAATTCTTGTCTTAGATGGAATGAATATATAATATTGAACAATTATGATTACTCATTATGGGCTAGAACTCGGATGCTTAATCATGGTTTTCTACACAATGGTGGTAATGAAACTTGAAACCCTAGGTTGACATAGGTCGTGCCTTGGCGATTTAATATAGACATGCTTTAGTTTATTTTCATGCAGTAGGAGTAGATTAGAGTAATATAATTGGTATGTACTAGTTAGGTCAGTCATAAGACGGGTTATCGCGATCCGGTTGATGGTACTCCTTTTTGGGGTCGTATTTAGCTATTTGTGATACGACCTGATTCACAGTTATGGATCGCCCTCTTATAATTAATACATTGATAAACTATATTATACGGTTAGTGGTGGAGTGATGAAAATCCTAGTTTTCTCTCTCATCTGAATCACAACCAATTTAATTTGCTTTCTAGATAATTGTTAGTTGAAATAGATAATTTGGTCTTCGACCACCCCAACAAACCATTTTTTAGAAAATATAATTCAGTGTTTTTAGATTATTAAAGTGAACAATCTCAGTCTCTGTGGGATCGATATCCCTTACTCAAACCATTTTCTATTATACAATTGATACGTGCGCTTGCGTAGGGTAAAATCTAGAGTCGTTAAGGTGTTATTTTTAACCACATATTTTTATAACCTGACATCCTATCAATATGGAGCAAGTCACGGACGGATTATTGTTCGACGAATGTCGGGAGAGGCTCGCCTTCTCGTACTTTTTATTTATATTTCTATACTTGTAATTATTTAGTATGAGTTAGCATGTTTACTCGGTTCATTAAAATGAATTTATGTACATTCATGTATCTATATGTATCAATGTGATTTATTTTATTGTCGAAGCATGCTTAGTTAATGTATGTTTTGGGGTTGGGCCATTAGGTATGGCATTATACCGGGGGAAGCCATTTTTTTGTTATGCTTGTGAGAACATTATTGCATTTTGTGTTCATTAGGTTCTTCGTGTTATCGTGCACAATTTAGTCCCTATCGGTGTCTTTTGGTGTTGGTTTCGGTCCCGGGGGTTCGGGGTTACCAGGGATGTTCAGTGTCATTTCGGGTGGTCTAGACCCAAAATGGAATTTTTCCATATTTGAACCCCAGTTTCAGGGGTGCTAGACAGGTGCTCTAGCGTCCATGGAGCACCGCCCAGAGTGTCTAGCGCCCATAAGTCATTGCTTTAGTGAAGTGCCAAGGGGGGCTCTAGCGCCCATTGTAGGGCAACTTGAGCATATTGCGCTGTTTTTATTATATCTTAGGCTACGATTGAAGTCTTTTAGCGATTCAAAGCGTCTTGGATAGCTAACTTGATGAAAATAACTTTAGGCTCAGGAACAACCCAATTTGGAGTTGTTTGGACTAAGTTATGGTCGTTTGACTAATTTTGACCATCTTTGATCTTTAGGGTCTTTCGTTGTTTTTCAGATATTCTTTGGGGATCTTTTCGGGATATTTTATAACTCTTCCAAGGTGTCTTAGGGATCCATTTTAGGTCCCATTGAGGTTCTAAGTCTCTTTGAGGTCTCTTTGTGGTTCATTCGTGAATCAATGTCTTCCTTTCACTCATGTTCCCTCGTATGGCTCAGGGAGGGGTTGTATGTGCTACTAACCGAAGTTATACTCTTTTCTCTTCCCATGATCTCCAAATGGGGATGGTTAGAATTGGTTCATGTCTCTTGCTTCCGTTGTGTTTCTCGATAGGTTGTGGCATCGTCGGTTTTGTTTTGGTTTCGGAGTCGTTTGTTCGACTTTCGGTTCTTGTTTCATTTTGTCTGTTTCCTTTCCCTTTCTTTTTCATTACCCAAGAGTCTCTTGGATTTCGCGGCATGACAACTTGGTATCAGTGATGATTCACAAGTCTTTGGTTTGGTATTGTTTTATACCGGTTCATTTTCTCTTCCTTTCGTCACCTCCAGAGTCTTTTAGATTTCGGAACGTGACATGACATATGGCTAGTGATGTTATGAAGAGACATGGTAGTTGATGGGTGACGTGAAGGGTTTTGAGGGGGGTCCATTAAATAATTTTCAAACTCTTATATTTATATAATATAGTGTATTAAAGTAGTAGGGGCATTATAATATTTTCATAGTTTAGGGGTGTCATTGTCCAAAAAAAAACGTTGATCGGCATTTAAGTGCAATTGACCAAAACCTCTAGGGATGTCATTGCAAATTACCCTAAATTAAACTATACGACTATTACTCGGTGAAGTCCCTAAGTGTGTCGTGGCATGCCATTGTGATATGGGGGCACAGTGGCAGTTTCGTAAATAAAGGCCATTATGACTCCTCGAGCATTGCTAATATTTGTTCTAGGTGAATTCAACCACTTAGCAAGGCTGTGGAAAGCCTTGGCTAAGGCATGTATGGGTAAGCTTGTAGGCATGTGTTAACATGGTTTGGTGACACGGTTTGAGAAGATGGCTCGGTGCTAACACGGTGGGTTGTGTTGTGCTGGAGCACGCATGACTTGGCAAGCTATGTGTGCATCCCCACAAGTGTGCCAACTTGCCTTTGGAAAAATAGTGCCTTAGCTTGGCATGCGCTGGTGTGGATGCAACACACTTGGCTCGGCAAGCCCTGTGCACACAAAGCTTTGGCTAGGCCAACTTGCCCTAGGGGCAAGCCTGTGACACGAAAACAAGCAATGGTTGGTGAATACTGGTTCAAAACATAGGCATGGCGCGGCATACCTATGTGCCAAGTCATTGAGGAACCAATACATGGGCGTGGCTAGGTACATGCTCGCTAGTAATGGCATTGGTTCAGACTTGACATTGCTCTCAAGTATGCGTAGGCTTGAGAGGAGCTGGGACAAGACATTTGGCTCAGCAAAGGTAAATATTGGGCATTGTTGGCTCATGTGTTGACATAGATGGATCATGATGGTGCAGTATGACTCAGACTTATGCAAGGCTGGTCAAGGCATGGTATGGCTCAGACAAGGCTGTTGGGTAGTTTTGAGACACACAACCACCAAGAGGCATGTGACATTACAGAAGAGTGCCAAGACATATCTGCAGTTCATAGTGCAACTGTACAATTGGTATTGGAAGCCTTTGATTGGTGCCAACACAGCCTAAGTGGATGGTTCTGTCATCCACATCAGATATAAGCAATTTTTTGTTTTGCCTATATAGGAACTTGTATAGCATTGTATAGGCATTATGAATTCAGAGAGAAAGTGTGCTTGTAAATGCTGTAGTGTGGCCTGAGTGAGAGAGAATCCTTGTACTATTTATGTGATAATAGTGAAGGCTGGAAAACCATTGTTGTAGTTTTCTTTAAATTGTGGGTGTTGCTATATATATTGCATTCATATATATAGTGTGTGTGTGTATTGTGCAAGATTTGGTGAATTTCAAAGACATCAAGTGTGTTGTTGGCTAAACCAGGTTGGCACAAAGTGTGTGATTGTGTCTGATTTGGTGCCATCATAGGGCCAAGATTCGTGGTGAAAATTGACCCCTGTGACAGTTCATATCAGAGCCCGGTTGAAACTTAGAATAGCTGGTGGAAATGATAAAGAAGCACTACGAGAATGAGTTGCTCGGTTGGAGACCCTGGTGGGTGGTCCATTATCTGAAAGTGATGACCCTTTGTTAGTGCAGACAAACTTGTTTGTTGTGGAGTTGCAGACCCTGCGCAAGTTTATTGAGGAATACATAACTGACATGAATTCCAAAATGAAGGCTATTTCAGAAGACTTTGTTGCCGTTGTTGATGTCTTCAAGGCAAATGTTTGGGATCTAGAAGGGGAGTACGGGTTGATTAAGAGGGATGTACATAACCAAATAACGGTGGGGGAGAAGCCCTCATCAAAGATCAAGATCCCTAAACTGAAGGCCTTTGGAGGGAAGCAGAGTGCTAAAGATCTAGAGAATTTCCTATGGGATGTGATCAGTATTTTCTGGCTGCCCATATTCCAGAGGAAGATCAAATTACAATCACCAGTATGTATCTGACTGGTGATGCAAAGTTGTGGTGGCAGACACGCTTGGAGGACGAGTCACGCCCAATGATCAATTCATTTGCAGAATTGAAAAATGAATTTAAGGAGCAGTTCCTGCCACCGAATTTAGGCTGGGTGGCTAAAGAGTGCCTACGAAATCTTAAGCACATTGGTTCAGTGCGTGAATATGTGAAGGAGTTCACATGCTTGATACTGGACATCAAAGACATGTCAGAGGGTGACAAGCTATTTAATTTTATGGCGGGTTTGCAATCATGGGCTCAGATCGAGTTAAGGATGAGGGGTGTGACTGACCTCTCTTCAGCAATTGTTCTTGCAGACAGTCTACTGGACTTGCGGATGGAGAAGTTTGATCCCAACACAAGCAAGGGCAAGTTTGGTGACAAACCCAAGAAGCCACTGGTTGAGGAGGACAAAGGCAAGGCTAAGGCAATGAGTCAACAGAAGCCAAGATATGACTTAGGTTGCTTCATTTGCAAAGGACCGCATAGGGCCAGAGAGTGTCCAAGAAAGGAGAAAATGAATGCCATGACAACGGATGGTTCAGATGATGAAAGTTCAAACTCGGATGGGGGTGGTGCTCCTATTCAACTAAGTCCATTGATAGTGATGGATGATGGGCAGGCCGGGGGCCTGCGTGCTAAGAAATGAAGCAAGTATATTGTGGTGGGTGCGTGGCTACGAGGAAAGGCTATGCAAGGATGCTCACCAAAACATGGCATTACCACTGATTTGGTAATGTTAATTTCCTTAAGTTAATTATTTGTTGTGATGGGCTGCTGACTGCAGAAATAGAGTCCTAACTCTTGGCAAGGCATAGTATTATGTTGATTGGCTTGACAAAGGTTGATGCGGAGGTTGTGACTCTTGGCAAGATGTGAAATTTTTGAAGACTTGGTCAGAATTGATGTGGATGATGGGATTCTAGACTAGGCATGTGTTGATGTTAGCCAGAATTGATGCGAAGGACGGGTTCTTGGCTAAGGAATGTGATACACTTGGTCATAAATTGATGCGGATTTCAAATTTGTGATCAAGGCAGAGGTGCAACAGTGTATGTTGCAGAGTTATTGTTTGAAGTTGTTGCATGGAGGTGCTGGCTTGTTATTGATTCAGAAACTGAAGTTAAAGTTTCGAGCAACACTTGAGTTGTAGAGTATTGGGTTGTGGCCACAAAGGTTAAACACATGATGGGTTGGCTCCAACGAGGACGTTGGACTTCTTCAAGTGGGGGAGGTTTGTCACCCGGTGAAGTCCCTAAGTGTGCCGTGTTATGCCAGTGTGACATGGGGGGGATGGCACAGTGGCAGTTTCGTAAATAAAGGCCATTATGACTCCTCGAGTATGGTTAATATTTGTTCTGGGTGCAATGATGATTGTGATTTCTGCATATATATGGAGGGGAGTGTCCCTCACTTCAGTAGGCATTCAACCACTTAGAAAGGCTATGGCAAGCTTTAGCTAAGGCATGTATGGGTAAGCTTATAGGCATGTTTTGACATGGTTCGATGACACGGTTGGTGAAGATGGATCGGTGCTAACACGGTGGGTTGTGCTGGAGCACGCATGGATTGGCAAGCTATGTGTGCATCCCCACAAGTGTGCCAACTTGCCTTTAGCAAAGTGATGTCTTAGCTTGGCATGCATTGGTGTGGATGCAACGCACTTGGCTCGGTAAGCCCTGTGCACACAAAGCTTTAGCTAGGCCAACTTGCCCTAGGGGCAAGGCTGTGACACGAAAACAAGCAATGGTTGGTGCATACTAGTTCAAAACATAGGCATAGCGCGACATGCCTATGTGCCAAGGCATTGAGGAACCAAGACATGGGCGTGGCTAGGTGCATGCTCGCTAGTAATGGCATTGGTTTAGACTTGGCATTGCTCTCAAGTACGCGTAGGCTTGGGAGGAGCTGGGACAAGGCATTTGGCTCAGCAAAGGCAAACATTGGGCATTGTTGGCTCATGTTTGACATAGATGGCTCGTGATGGTGCAACGTGACTCAGACTTATGCAAGGCTGGTCAAGGCATGGTGTGGCTTAGACAAGGCAGTTGGGCAGTTTTGAGACACACAATCACCAAGAAGCATGTGACATTGCAGGAGAGTGCCAAGACATATCTGTAGTTGAGAGTGCAATTGTGCAATTGGTGTTGGAAGCCTCTGATTGGTGCCAACACAACCTAAGTGGATGGGCCTGTCATCCACATCAGATATAGGCAGTTTAGTGTTTTGCCTATATAGGCACTTGTATAGCATTGTATAGGCATTACGAATTCAGAGAAAAAGTGTGCTTGTAAATGTTGTAGTGTGGCCTCGGTGAGAGAGAATCCTTGTACTATTTGTGTGATAATAGTGAAGGTTGGAAAACCATTGTTGTGGTTTTCTGTAAATTGTGGGTGTTGTTACATATATTGCATTCATATATATAGTGTGTGTGTATTGTGCAAGACTTGGTGTATTTTAAAGACATCAAGTGTGTTTTTTTTTTTTTGGAAAGGTAAAGAGTAAAAATATTTTAAAAGAAAAGGCTATAAATGGGCTTACCCCAGCAAAATAAGCTTAAATGAAACCCAAAAGTCCACCAAACAAAGAAAGCAAACCACTCCATAAAAGTGGAAGTAAAATAAAGTGTGTGATTGTGTCTGATTTGGTGTCATCATATGGTCAAGATTCGTGGTGAAAATTGACCCCAGTGACAACAACCTTTGTGTGTGACAGTGTGATCATATACCAAGAGAATCTGATTTCTATCACTCTTCAAGAAAATACTTTTTTGTGGAATCAAATTGATTTGTATTCTTTTACCTTTCTTTCACTACCTTAAACATATGTGCATACCAACATATTATTTCGTACTTCTATACACTTTCGAATTCGAATCTATATGAGTTGGCATGGTGCTTATGGTTACTCTTTGGTGAGTTCTCTTTTCTTTTATGTCTTCTTCTGGATTTTTTGTTGGTCTTGTTTGTATTCCTGGATAATGCTCTTGTAAATTGTAATTTCTGTTTTTGTCTTATATATCTTATTTACCCGAAAAACTAAAATAATAATAATACAAATCAACCTGCCGAACCACCAATGAATTGTAACAAGTGCACATTCGAATGGCACAAGTTTCTTTGACAATTAGAAGAAGAAATCACTAAGAGGGAACCTCATCACACACCTCACTCCTCCCAATGGATAGATGAGAGAGTCGAATAATCTATTTTTCACTTTGAAAGGAGACACCTTCGTAATTGAGAACAGATGTAAAACATTAAGAGAATAAAATTTTCTCAATTTCATAAGTACCTCTCACAAAGGGTAATGCAGTGTGGAAAATATCTTCAGAAAAAGTAATCAGTACACATAGAACATCCACTTTATATATACATATATATATGTGTGTTTTTTTATCCTATTCAAGATTTCAGTCATATCCAATGCTACTTCAAAGAATGTATCCCATGGAAATCACGGTAAGAGGTTCCACTTAGCCAGCTTACAAAATTGTGCAACCCCCTTGCTCCCTGTGAAGTTCATCAGTTCGTTAACAAACATGTGAATTTGAAGAAGAAGAAAATTAATAATAGAAAAAAATAAATTAAACATATGAATGAGAAATCCATTTTGTGTTCATATGTAAAAGAGATGAGAACCTACTTCTTAACCTCTTCATAGCGGCTTAATGATTGCTGAAATTTAAGCCATTGAGGACCCGTCTCCTGCAGGTTCACGTTCTTTGGCCCGGAAAGATAAGCCTGAACGACAAACTGGAGATTTCTTTCCCTGGTAATGAACCAGATGATCAGTCAGTCCGTCAGGGACACTCCACTGGAAAAATGTGATAAAATCAGAGGATATTATTTGCTAGTGAAGAAGCCTACCTTCCTTCATATTGTGATAACCAAGCCAAATAGGCTGCACCAAAGTACATCGAAACAAACGGCTTGGTTAGATCCTCCACTTTCTCTACTGTGTAAGCCTTGTAGCCCAAGTCCCTAGAGATCACGGCGCAGAAGATTCAAGCATGATTGAGCATAAGATTAAAACATGAGAAGGTGGTAATTGAACACTAGAAACGAATGTTCAACTATTATCATACAAGCATATTACTGTTTCAAATTTGAATTTGAGACAAACTTGGTGATTGATCAAAATGCGACCCAAGGTAATCAAATTGCAACCAAAAGTGTCAACTGAATCTAATGGTAACAGAAGGATATTTAGCTTATGCCTCTCTGTAGTGTAAAGGGTAAGTTATTATCCCAATCTTTACGTACTTGTAAAGCCAGCAAGCTGTGGGGTAGTCAATTCCCGTTAAGCCAGTACGTGGTCCAGCCCCATTAAGAAAACGCATGCTAACAATCTCAGCAAGAGCGCATAACACCGTCTGTGGAGAATACAAGTTTCAGGAAGCATGAAATAACAAAAACAAAATGTAAAAACACTACAAAGACAAATATAACGAGTAAAATAATATAACTAATAATAACAATAATACGATGAAAGGAATAAGAAAAACTAGGAAACTAGAAAAGGAAAGCTACCCTCTAGGCCTCTCCAACCTCATGTCTCCCTATCAGTACATTTTTGCATTGTCGTGACTTGTGCTAAGAGCCATTTTCTATGTAGAGTTATCAAAGCAAGTGGGTAGTGAAACGGTATATAAACCACTCTTCATGAATATATATTTATTCCATAAACAAACTATTTGTAAATATTTACATCTTCTTGTAGAAGGGCAAAATTAGAATTTTGCCTACAAAGATCTGCTTGGCAAAACTCTCTACCAGTAAAAGTGCTTTTTAGTTGTTACCAAACACAAAAACCAAAAGAACTTTTAGCACTTCCAAATAGACATTCAATTCCAATATCAAACATGCTCTTAATACCATTATTTTAGAAAGTGGTTTCCATTCGCACGTAATTCAAACACTCAATTGAACCGCAAACCTCAACTCTGCAGCCATGAGGACAAAAACTGAAGGGGAAAGTTATGTTTTTTTTGGTTGCCAAAAAGAAAGATGCACAATGAACAAAAAACACCCATCTGTTTCTTTTTTCCCTTTCAAATCTACTCCACTTTACTGGAATGAAAAAGTGGTTGCAAGTTAACATAATGTGCTCCATTAAATGTTCTCTTAGTCAACAGTGTCTAAAGATCATAATAAAATAGGTCATATAAAAGAACACTACAGAATAAAACCAAATTTTTTTATCATCTTTTATTGAATAGAATTAGGATAACAAATTGACCACTAATGAAATTAGCATCATATTAAGCAACAATGATGATCGGAGTTCAAGCCTGACAAGAGGATGTACTAGGCTGAGGTAAAGGATATTGCATGAGAAATCAACAGAAACATTAGTTCCTACCAGGCTTGGCTCTAACTTTAGATGTCAATCAGGGATCTAACAATCTTTTCTCTAGTTTGGTGGTATATGGCAGACCTGGACACTCTTTCCTTCGGGTTTCGTTGTACCAGTATAGCTACATATAATAGTGGGACTAGAACCAAGATCCGAAAGGGAATTCCTACTTTTGAATTTCCTTCAAAGAATTAAAAAACACACGTGTACACACACACACACACACACACACACACAGTGGCATCTTATTTGCAAGGTGCATGACTCTTTACAAGCAAAATCCATATACTTACAGGTTTAACTCCTTTCGTACTGAAATGCTTCGAGACCATGATGTCTGCAACCGCCTGCAAGAAGAAACAAGTGAATTGCTTTCACATGGTGACACTTTTCACAATTTGTTTTTTTCCTGTGGCAACTGTTACCAGAATCAGCAGTAGGTTGTATTAATGTTACTAAATGAGGGATTTATCATTAGAGCTGCAAATATGGTATTAAAATAGAAACACTTACAAAAGCTAGGAATCTGTTGAACAGCATTTAATTTACTTTCCTTCTACTATTATATTAAGCGTAACATGTCCCAAGAAAGCAATGCGATTCTTATTTCCCATACACAAGAATGTGGGAACTTTCTTATAAACCATTTCGAGATTCGCTTATCTACTGAAATAGCCATTGGACTAACTTAAATACCGTTGAGCTGCATCCACTGAATCCTTACACACTATTGATGGATGTCGACCACTTATCCCACAGAAAGAAATGGCATTCTGGATATGTAAATACTAAACACGCACCCCCATACACAACACAAATATCTATCTATATATATATGATAAGGAACTCTGGATAAAACAACGCCAAATCATTCTCCCCAGATAAGTTGGACCATTAATGATGTTTTTAGCTTTTCACTTACAATCGGATACTTCTGTGTGCATTCAAGTTTGACTAGTTTAAGGAACTATGTTAATTATGCAGTCAACTCTAATATTAATGTTCTAAATTATCTTTAAAAATACTAACTTCTGTCCAACCGTGACCTTATTCAAATATTCTATGTCTCAGTGAAACATAGATTACATTCATTACTTTTCATGATTTAGGTAGATGTTCATGAAAAGTGTTAGGAATCTGCAATATTTGCATGTATACAAGACACGGAACTTTGAAAGGAAAATGATAACACTTTCAAGGAGAACTATGCACCCTATATTCAGACTTCATGCTACAAGTTATGTGCGGATGAAATAGCACTAAGAGATACCTCTAAGGAAGCCATAGAAACAAAATCAGAAATATGGAAAAACAAAATTCAATCAGGGGGCCTAAGGTGGTAGAAATAAAACGACATCTATGACATGTAAATTTGATAAGTAGAAAATGATGAGAAATAAATATTACACTTTTAAGACCAAAGAGTTAAACAAGAATTCTCTCAGTTACCTAGGATCTATATTGCGAACGAGGGAAAAAAATGGGGAGATAGGCGTGATGTAGCAAGTAGGATTGGAGTTTGGGTGGACAAAATGGAGGCAAGCTAGTCGTATCCTTTTGACAAACGAATACCAAGTAAATTAAGGAAAATTCCAAAGAACAGTTATTAGGCTGGCACGGGATGGACTGCTGGGCGTTAAAAAAGACAACTACAACTCATTCATGTAGTGGAAACACAGATGCTATATCGTATGATAGAACAGATATAATATTCATGCGAGGGGAAGTTAAATATAGCGCATATTTTTGTTGGAGTTAGGGAAAGAAAAGTTGGGTGTTAAAAATAGGTGTTTGTTTAGAATTTGGAAGACAGATCAACCAAAGCTTCTGTCGGATGAAATAATTAAAAACGAATAAAATCATAATTCAACAGAATACAGGGTGTAAAATAGGAAAGAATGAAAAAGTAGAATGTATGTAGCCGACCCAGTTCATAAGGTATAGAGGCAGTGATGTTGATGATGATGCTGCCTGTGATAATATTCAGATTTCAGAGCAATAGTTTGCATATATTTCTAAATTAAAGACACTGTTAAAAACAAATTACCACTAAAGATATATCAACACACACACACGTGTATATGATTTGGAGATATGGCATTAATTATATAGTGTTACTAAAGAACATAGAAAAGCAAATATCCTTGCAAGACCAAATTGAATACACAGAACCTGGGCCATTTTGACTACATTTACTATCTGGAGGGAAAAGGCTCATTACTATGAAGCAGGCCTATGAAGGGGAAAAAACAATAGATGATAGTGAATAGATAATTATCCGTCACTTTACCTTAATCGTGAATCAGAGCATATAAAATTTTTACTTTGTCAAGAGAAAAGAGTACCCTCATTTTTTTTTTTTTGAAAAGTAAGAAACTCACACACACTACCTCCATTGAGGCTTTAACCCTTGACCTCCCATTTGGGAGTAAGGGTAGGTACCGCTTGGCCATTAGGCCTTTGGTAAGAGAGTACCCTCATTGATCACCAAAAGGAGTCCCAAATTCCCAGAGCACTAAAATCGGGATCACAATTTAGAAGTTGTATATACATAAGAAATAACATTTGCGAGACTGTAAATTTAGAAGGGTGAAAAAAGATGCATAGCTTTGTGTGGTGTAATTTAGGATCCATCAGGAGTAAACATAATTTCTCATTTCATACAACAAAAGGAACCTAATTACTGTATTCTGGTCAGTAGCAAAAGACAATTAACATGAAAGAAAAACATTTTTCCTATTGTTTCCATGATGTCACTAATAAGAAAGACATCATATGTTTTTTGATATTTATTGATATCCCCACTCCTTCTGGGGAAGGATAATTCCCTTCGGATACCTGCTCAGTTCCAACCCGATTGCCGACATATAACACTTTTTTATACTAGTTGACATTCAACTTTCACAATTATATTAGCAGGTTAAAGTAAACGTCCAAAGTTCAATTGATGTTTGTCAGGGGGTCTTGAACATCTTTTTCATCCCTAGTGGCATAAATTACATTATACATACCTTCTGAAGCTGAAAAATATTACTAGTGAAACATAAAATATTATACAAAATGTAGGAAGACACGATTAAGCAGCAGGAGAAGCATTCACCATATAAATTTGTTGTGATCACAAACAGCTAATCAATTTTCGGTTAAATTTCAAAAACAAAAACCCCGTATCATTTTACTATTGCAAAACTCAATTTTATGCCAGAAAACCACCCCTCGTCCATCTTAATTATAGATAACCTCTTATTGCCAATTTGCCGTATGAAAATAAAGCTTAACAAGCACACCAATTTTAGGCGTGTGGTACTGTACACTTTCATTATTGTATTTCATTAACAAAAATTCTTCTATTCAAAAACTAAGGTCATTCTGGTAAATTCAAATTGCTCTTAAAGAAGAGGACACCTTGTAACTCTTAGATAGATCGAGGGGTTTTTTGGTGTGAAATTTAGTTCAAGAAGCTTAGCTGCAAAAGTCATATAGTATTTGTACTAGGGCTTCTATTTTCAGTTAACCTTTATCTATTTCATATGTCCATAATCATATAATCTTACCCTCATTTCTACCCTCGAGAGATAGGACTTCATCTGAGCATCATGAGAAAATCGCACTTTCCCCTTTTTCTCTCCAGATTGTTGCCACTCTTTACTAACGCCGGGATGACTCCACATCGCCTCCATGTCTTCTGGAGAACATCTAGAGTCCCATGTTGTGTTAATGTTACCTGATTCCCCATGTAGAGAAAAAAGTAAGCAAAGTCAATCTGGCCATTTACAAGTTAGAAAAAATGATTACATCCTAGTTTATGGTGGAAAGATTTACCAGGATCAATAAAATTACTAACAAGATCTATATGATTACGTGTTAAATTAATAAGAGAACAGCTAAAAAGGCATCAAATGTCGGATATTAGGCTTCAACGGAAAACGGATACTTGTAAGTTGCATCTAGATCAAATGGATCGACATAAAGTGATTATCTAAATTTTTTGAAAATTGATATTAAGGAAAATAAAAAATAATAACTTTAAGGAATATGTAGCGCAGTCTGAATCAGACGTAACATCTGATACTAACTTGCATACATCTTGTTTAATCTACACAATGTTTAAAATCTCTGTTCAAATGACAGTAAGATGTTAGAGATATCAATTAGAAAAATTCTGTTAATTCACATTATAGGGGTACGATAATGTAATTCCAACTAAAAAACTTGTAAAAGCGAGAATATAGAGAAGTATCCAAGGGATCTTACTCTTTCTTTCTTGTATTTATCGTACCAAACTAATAGATCAATTGCAAATAGGTCGCCTGAGAACGACATGTGCATTTTATAACTTACGAATTTCAAATTGGGACGAGATAAGCAATCAAAACTAGGCTCAGTTTGGTTAATATAACTATCATGATTACACTTCAATTAGATATTGTACTTCTCATATTCTAGTATAATGGATCTAGTTAATGAAGAAAATCGTATGTTAACAGTTGTACAAGCTGAATATCACAACTGGATGGGAAATTGGACATCTTCAAATCTTGAGCTCAAGATGTCATTCGACCAACACCTTAACACTGCAACTTCACATTTTAGATAAACTAAAAAAACTCAAAAGTTTCTCAGAACAGAATATAATGCAAATAAAGAATGTGTATGTACATAATGTAAGTAGCCTTAAATTCCATTAAGAGGGTCACCTGGCATTTTTGAAGCTCGAGTTGCTGGGGCAGGACCATTCATGAAAGGACTAACTTCCAAAACTTTTCTGAGCAAACAATGATACATACAACAGTCAATATTGGCAACGATGTTTCCATTACTTTTAGATACACTGTTTTCTTCTTGCATGCCATGGAGACCACGTAATGATTAAATAAATAGTTGTATAGATCCTTCCCAATATATATCATTTTTAGCATTTGACATGACCACTCGGTTTTAATGCACGATAGATGCTAATTATAGATCATGCTTGGGATATTCTCACTTTTATTAAGGACTATAGAACCTGCTCATATGATATTCCAATTACTTTACAGAAGACGATGTTCAGTGGATACGGTAAATAAGTACTTTTACCACGAGACATGTACAGGTTTCGCTAACAGATAGACATGAAGATCATTTGATAAAAACATTAAAAGATTTATATAAACTATGTTTCATCATTTTCATCAAGCGCGGTGTAACCTAGTGGTATCTTCTCAACATCTCAAAGTGGAAGGTGAGAGTTCAAGTGTCAATAGGGCAAATGACTGAAAATTTCTTGACAAGGAAATAGAATATATTCCATCTTATTATTTCTTAAGTGTTGGCCCAACAAAGCCGTCTCACCCTACTGCCACCAAAAACAAATGGACACAAACTTTCACAAAAGCGAACTATGAGCACACCAAATTAACATGGCAATATACACATTCACTACATGGTGTATTAGTGGAAAAAGAAAAGCTCTATGAAGTTTGCATTTATTGTTGTAGGTGATGTCTCACACTCTCTCCTATTTGGAACTTGAACCGTAAATCTTTTTCCAAAGTGGATACTTCTCAAACTAATGCTTAGTAGTAAATTTTGCATTGTCATGGAGGGGAGAAAAGTTGAAATATTTTAATCAAAGTTACAAAATATTCTACAGATCTGGAAGTTTAATTGTGCCATAAAATTTCAAAAAAATTAACATTTTCAATAAGCCAAAATAGATTTATTGTCTATTTGTAAAAGATTGAGAGAAAAGGACATTTAAATAAATCTTGCCATGAAAGTTTGATCTTGCCAAGGGAAAGACATGACATTGGAAAGACATGCAAAGAATACAGCTTCTTGAGCACTTTACTTTTTTTTTTTTTTCAATTATTACTTTTGCCCTTTTTTCGTTGGAAGGTCAACCTGGGTACTTGTGAAATGTTACATGCACTAATTGTTGATCTCAGGTACAGGAATGAGTTTTGATATCAGATTTTTCTAGTGTTGGGAGGTTTCCTATGGTTTATTTGAGCGTTCCTCAACATGAACCCATATCCATCTTGTTATGATGTGGCGAAATTTTATTGGTCATGTGCTGTACGTGGTTGTGATTGGTGGTAGGATGTGGCTTTTGAATAGTCAAGAGAGCAAATACTTAGTGATGAAGGAAGGGCAGCCCTGGTGATGGAAGAAGGGCTGCCTCAATGATGAAAGAATGGCAGCCTTAGTTATGAAGGAAACTTAAGGTTAAAGGAAAACCGAAGCTAGTTGTAGGTGAGACATAGTCAAACTCGTTGACTGGTCAAAGGAGGTTAGCTCATTATGGTTTAAAGATGGCAAAAGAATGGAATCAAGAAATCTATTGGGTGAAATAGCTGGTGATGACATGAGGTGATGAAGCAGCCAAGAAGTTTTGTATTCTACTTAGTTGTTACTTTCCTTAAGCATGAAGCTTACTTGCGCCTTAGGAAAGCTTGTTGGACACGCAATCTGTTGTCTCAGTTAGCCTATAAATGTAAGTGCATGGTGATGCGAAAGAAATAGAGAAGATGAGAAGATAGAGGAAGAGAGGAGTGAAGGTGAATTTAGCTTGCTTGACTTGAATTCCCTTTATATGTGATATCTTGTGAATTATTGCTCAACTTGTGGATTATTATTGAAATTATGATATTGGGAATTCCATGCCTTATGTTAGTAGGGTAAGATTGCTTTAGTTCTCTTGTGAGCATGTTTCTAACTCTTGAATTGATACTTGTATTAATAGTTAGCTCTCTTGTTGAATTTATGAGGCCTGATAGTGAGTTTGTAGAATTCATGTGCATGGACTCTTAGTTTGTGATATTCTCATGTGTCATTCATATCCCCCATTGAGAGTGAGCCTTTCGGATCGTCGCAACAACAGGTCAGGCGGTGTCTCTCGCTACCGGCGGACTAGCAATCCGGAAATCAGAGAGGCGTGGAAGGACTGCGGTCCAAACACGGGTTTCTTTTGGGAGTGTATCACTCGTGGTGGATTTGATTATGGCAACACCATATCCGGTTCCTTAGAGAGTCTTCAGGCATTCGCATTTGCATTTGCGTTCTTATATACCTTATTGACTTATTATTGCATACTTTATGCCGTTATATCTTGTTAAGCATGTTGGTGTTGCTTGTGGACTCGTTGGGGTCTTGGATTGGCGTGAGAGCCATGTTAGACAACAGACCGACCTAGGATTAGTTGTGTGCACCATTGGGATGGGGTTGTACCACCCGGACGGCCGGGAATGAAGCGACGACGCTTCCTCTACTGAGCTAGTGTTGCTCACCCCTTATTTAACATTTGTCAAGTGATGATCCCGCTACGGGCATCCCCCAAGCTTAGTATATGGCATTCGAAGCCTTAGTTCATTCTTTTAGCACTTTTTGGTGGCGGACTTGAAGTCTTGCATGCTTTCATGTCTTTTTGTACTCTTTTGAGATATTAGACGATATATCATGTATTTATTCTTTTGCTGCTAGAATGTTAGTCATGGATTGTGATATTTGTACTCCCTTGTGGAGCGCCATGGCACGGGGAAGGTTATTCTTTTGGCGCTACGACGCAGGATAGTTAATGGCATGTATATGTGGCTATGAATGGCGGGATTGGTCCGGCTAAAACGGGCGTTGTTTTATAAGTTTTCTAGTTACATAGAAATGGTTGGAATGTGTTTTCGGCTTAGTTTTGACATGTTAACCACCAACTACTCTAAAAGCTTAAGTTGATGGGTAGGACTAACATCCACCCATTATAAACTCTTTTCACTTCCCATCTTTATCCGATGTGGGACAAATGGGCACCCTCTAACATTATCCCCGTCCGAACCTACGCAACGCCCTCGTTGCGGTCGGACTACCCTGCCTACCCGATCTTAGACCCAGACTCCGGCCCGGGTGCGAAGGACCCAAGTGGGCCCTTGGCGTGGTACAAGTGTTGGGTGGTCTTGGGCCTCTCTCACCCCAAAAGTTAGCTCAAAGGGTGAGGTTTTCCCTCACACTTATATACTGACCACCAGCCCCTTCCACCACCAATGTGGGACAACCCCAACAATCTCCCCCTCACACATCGGACCATGAATCGGAACAGCGACAACCCGTTTCTCCCGGTAACTATTGGGCCAAGACTTATTGGTAACCTGGGCTCTGATACCAATTGTAACACCACGCTCCAATACTTGATTCGATATTGTCCGCTTTAGGCCCAACCCGCACGGTTTTGTTCTTGGGCTCCTTCCCAAAAGGCCTCATACTAATTGGAGACACACATGCACATATAAGCACATCACCAGACCTATACCCAGGCGATGTGGGACGTCACAATCACCCCTCCTTGGAACCCAACGTCCTCGCTGGCGTAACCCACGGGCTTGTGCACGCTCCCACACTTTATTTCGGCCGGTCTCAGACTCTGATACCAATTGTAACATGACCTATCATTTCCTTCCACGTAACAATATGTTTTTAAACCTATTTAATGATTTTCAAGGTATATGTAGGCATTGGGAAGCGACGGAACCGAAAAACGGACTAAGAGGCAAAAAGCTTAAATTTTCACAAAACAAATTCCAGCGCAGCACTGGGTGTTGACGCCCTTGGGCGTCATGACCCCTTCGTGGTCCGTTTTTCTAACTTTCATGTTTCTTCTCCATTTTGGGTTCAGTTGGTTCCGATGGCCTCCTCTATGTACCAAATGAACCAAGTAACTTAGAAATTGGTTTTCGGACTATCCGTTTTCAAATGGTGTTCCAAAATTTCATTTTTCGGTTTCTTTCACTCCCCCCTTGCACCCCGCTATTCTTGGGCTCAGTTTTAGGTTCTAGGGATGGCGGGGCGTAGCAAGTGATGCTTGAATCAATGTGGAGAGATCTTGAGCGAAGGTGGAGAATTTTCACCAAAGTGGAGATTTGTTATGATGTGGCGAAATTTTATTGGTCATGTGCTGTATGTGGTTGTGATTGGTGGTAGGATGTGGCTTTTGAATAGTCAAGAGAGCAAATACTTAGTGATGAAGGAAGGGCAGCCCTGGTGATGGAAGAAGGGCTGCCTCAATGATGAAAGAATGGCAGCCTTAGTTATGAAGGAAACTTAAGGTTAAAGGAAAACCGAAGCTAGTTGTAGGTGAGACGTAGTCAAACTTGTTGACTGGTCAAAGGAGGTTAGCTCATTATGGTTCAAAGACGGCAAAAGAATGGAAACAAAAGAAACCTATTGGGTGAAATAGCTGCTGATGACATGAGGTGATGAAGCAGCCAAGAAGTTTCCTATTCTGCTTAGTTGTTACTTTCGTTAAGCATGAAGCTTACTTGCCGCCTTAGGACAGCTTGTTGGAAACGCAATTTGTTGTCTCAGTTAGCCTATAAATGTTAGTGCATGGTGATGAGAAAGAAATAGAGAAGATGAGAAGATAGAGGAACAGAGGAGCGAAGGTGCTGTGTGCACCAAAGTGAGGGTGTTGTGTGCGCCTATGTAATATGTTTTCCTAGTGAAATATCTTCTCTCTGTGGACGTAGGCCACGTTAAATATTATGTGTTATTTGTAGTATTTTGTTATTTGTGTTCGGACTTCCATGTGTTATGTGTTGTTTGCTTCTGTTGTGTTCGAACAAAGGAAATTGGTTCCAAATGAAAGGGATTAGTTTCTAACACATCTCATGCTGCAAAAGGTCAATATCTGTACTTCAGAGTGAAGGAAAGGAGGTAACAAGGTTTGTGTGAATGCCTGCTAGATGCAAATCTGAAGCCAACATTAGAAGATTAAGCAACCACCTGGATGGTAGACTCTCCTTGACAGAAAGGTATCGTTTCCAGTATGGTAGAGTTGATTTATGAGTTGCCTTTTTCGTACCACCTTTATAAGCTCTCACTATGAACTCTTCCGTTCTTTCTCTGCAGATATAATTTTTTGTTAGAACTTGCACACCATCAAAACAAAACACAGAAATTGCATACCTATACTACTAGAGAATATTGCTAATAAAGGAAAAATTGTAAAGGGAAACAAAAGAAACTATACATGAATGAAAGGAAGATTAAAAATCGAAGTCCATAACTTACTTTTGTCCAAAATTTGATAACCACTTAAGGTAGGCAGCACCAAAATATATGTTTATGAAAGGCCTGTACAAATTATTGGAATTCCCTTCCACTTCATATGCCTGGTAACCCACCTCCCTGCAAGCAAGATTGATATTAACTTCATTCGACCAACCCTCATATCAGAATCAGAGCATTAATTTGTACCTGACCAGCCACTCAGCAGTTTTCGGCAAAATCTGCATGATCCCCATAGTTATCTCTTTGGTTTTTTTATTATACCGTGTAGAAAGGGGCTGCCTGTCACTTTCAAGTTCAGCAAGGGCACAAATCATGTCCTGCAGAACAGGAAAACAATCCTAACATGTAAAACTCGAGATAGGATTGCAACTTCTCAGGATTTGTCTCAATTTATTAATTTTTAGTCTGTTTCGTCTTTGAGTTATCTCGTGGTAAATTTTCATATTTCATGCCTTACAAAGATTTTGTTGAGAACTGTATAAATTTTAGTGGTAGCAGTATTTTCTATAGTAAGTAAAATTGTATTAGAAAGCTCTCACAAGGGGAATTCATACTCTGGTAGTGAATCTAGTGATTCTCTCAATCAGAAACCTGCACCCAAAAGACTATACAAGGCCAAAGAAGCAATAGACTCGAAAAGAATCCAAAAAAGTATACTATCTCATCCATGGATTTACCGTTTTTCCCCATAACCCAAGAATAAATAGAACAAAGAATAGAGAACTTTAGCAATCAACTAGGAGTATCCTTGCCAGAGACTCCTATTCCTTTCCGTCCAAAGACATCACCAAACACGCTGAGGCGTTACCGTCAAAAGTCATGAGTTTAAGCACCTACGGTTCAAATTCTGCAAGCCCTGATCAATGTTTGGTGGACCTAGAGACCACCCAATGGACTTCAAATAAACTTGACAAAAGACTCCAATTTTGACTGTGCCCGAGGTAAGAAATTAATTTCACCAAGGGTGAACTTGTAGAGAGTACAAATGCTCTATCAAAATATTATGTGGAACATGCCAGTAAAATGTTTCCGTCTCCAAAGGGAATTAAATGAAATGCAATCGAAAATCCAAATGAAACTTTAGAAAATCATTTATATGTAGGCTGACTGTTTAAAAACCACAAAAATATACAAACAACTCGAGTCATGATAACATGATAACACATAGCCTACCCATAATATCTATACAACATTTTTTTTCGTACTTCAAGTATAAAAAATTCATACCGAATCTATCTCCGAAGAGAAATGCCTGCGGACGATGATTCCAGCTACAGCCTGGAAAATAGAATTTATCACGATGCATATAAGACAGTTTAACAGCAAAAGGAAATAACAATAAAATCAGGCATAGATGTCTTATGTGAAATAATTCATAAGGCGAACTTTACATGGTTATTTTTCAATTTCACTTTTCTACTTGAGAAAGGATGAGATAAGAAAATGTTAAATAGAATGTCAATAATTGAAAATTAACTTTGGACTGATGAATTTCAGTAGATTTCGTAATTTTTATATTTCATATTCTGAAACTGCTTACAATGAAGCAATGTCTGCCCAAAAGTTGTGCATTTTTCTGTCTAATGAGCAGGTCACATTATACATGATTTGTTCCCCTCTAAGCTGAATTGAAGTATTTAATTTGCATTACCCTCATCTCAGTTTGTGTGAGATATGGTTGACCATCAGGATCTCGCGAGAGGTGAACTTTACTTCCTCTAGTCTCTCCAGCATCAATCCATTCAGTCCTCACTGCTGGATCCGTCCACATTGCCTCCATATCCTTCGGTTCGATGCAATCATCCCAGTACTTGAAGCTGACAACAGCCATCCTAGTATTTTTGGATTTCTTACAGCATCTAACAACAGGACGAAGACACGGCTTTAATACAAAGTATTTAAATCCAAAAGTACAAGGTCACAAAAAGTTTGATCTTATAAGAAAAATACTTGTCAACAGAACTGAGTGGTTCCGACATAATATAAGTGCTTCCACTCTAAAATCACCAAACTGCAACCTCTAATAACTTTGTTTGTTTAAAAGCAAACACAGCCAATAGAAGAACGAAATTAGTGAGAAATCACAGAAATATTAACAATGAAAATTATGGCAGTAGATCACAACACTACTACTAAATATCCAGACTCATGAGGAAACTATCTTTTCAGCTCAATACCATTCACCAACTATGTCCAAGGGAAAAAAAAATGACTAAGCTAAAGATATCATAAATGATGCGACATGAACAATACCCAATTTCCAATGGGCAAAACAATAAAAACAACCATGCCTTTTTCCAAATATTTTGGAATTAGCTACATGAATCTTATGCTTCCGTTCCGTAGGATTTTGGAAATGGAATCCACATACTATCATATCTTTCTTTTCTCAGGGACAAAAATAAACTAATTCAGGTATTGAAATTTTGACAAGAAATATAATGGCATTGAGTAGCCCTATATGTATGGTCGTGTGCGTGTGTATATATATATATATTAACATTTTATAAATGTTTACATTCCAGTGGACGATTTTGCATTTTTAAATGGCATGATCCAAGAAAACAAAAATGTGTAATTAATAAAAAAAGAAATCACGAATAAGATTCGGATTTTAAATAACCAAATCAAACTTTTTCCAATGACAAACTCTATAATACTCACTTCTATCATGCAATCCCAGAAATGTAAAATCCCCCTATAAAATCAACACCACACCCCCCTCGTCCCTCCAACCAGACCATAAAACAGAACAACAATGTCAAACAATACATAGAAAACAGGGGGGGGGAATTATGAATAATAATCAAACCCAGCATGATTTTCTGAACTTTTGAAATCCCACCACCGTCAGAACCCACAAACCCAATATATATATATATACAGAGAGAGAGAGAGAGAGAGAGAGAGAGAGATACAATATTTGAAGAAGCTGATTTTGGTGGAATTTGTTCAATCTAGTATTTATAATTAGATGAATCAAACGGCATTGTGGAAGCATATGTTTGTGTATATATAGATGTATATGTGTGCGTATATATGTATGGAGAAACGTAAATATGAGCGTGAATTAAATACCAGAAGAGGTGAAATAAAGGCAGGAGAAGAATGAGAATATTTTGATTTTCCTTTCTTCCTTTTGGATTCTTGTGTGAGAGAAGCAAAAAGGAAGGAGAAAAAAATATTAAGTTTTCTTCCCTTTCTTTTTGCTCCTCCTTGCACCTGAACTGAAAATGAAAATGGATATCGGAAAAATACACTCGAGGAAAAAATATATATATATATATATAAGAATAATAATAATAGGATGATGTTTGTTTTCATTCCCGCAAAGTTTGTGGAAAACATTTTTAATTGTGGACTTCATTTTTTTGGACTTTTTCCGGAGGACACGTGGACTGCCACGCTGTCAACATTTCTCTCTCCTCACAAAATTATAAGAAAAAATCGTCAATTGTTTATATTTAGGGCGTTACAACTCATAAATTTTATCTTAAAAAGTTGATATTCATGGACATTAAAAGCGATTTTATAGGTAGATATGAGTATTGTGATGAAATGTTTTTCCATCTCTTTTTTTTTTAGCAAGTCTGAGATTTTTGAACTCAAATAACTATATCTTAACTTGTACAACCATTTTCTTTTAGTCCAAAGAACATAACACGATTATTTAAGATTAATTACAAATAATTTAGTTGGGGAATAACTGATTTGTTGTATTATTATCAAATAATTAAAATTTTAAGAAATTTTGACGGGAAAATATTCAAATTTGTGAATATTATTAATTCTAATGATAACAAAAATTAGATCCATTCAATTAGGAAGCACAAAACCTAATAATCAGTTACGAAGTGTTGTAATAACAAGTATTTGAGGTATTTCAATTTAGCAAAGATATTATCCAACTCTTAAAGTAGATGATTTGTTCCAAAATATGATTTTTTTTTTTGCGAAAAAGTATATATTATGTTCCAGAATATGAATTTATTTTTTAAAAAATATTTTTTTTGCGAAAAAGAATACATTATATTCCAAAATATGAATTTTGTTTTCGAAAAATAATTTTTTTGCAAAAAATATATATTATATACCAAAATATGATTTTTTTCTGAAAAATAATTTTTTGCGAAAAATATATATTATGTTCAAAAATATGATTTTTTTTCCGAAAAATATTTTTTTTGCAAAAAAGTATATATTATGTTCCAAAATATGAATTTTTTTTCAAAAAATATATATTATGTTCCAAAATATGAATTTTTTTTCTAAAAATAATTTTTTTGCAAAAAATATATATTATTATGTTTCAAAATATGATCTTTTCCGAAAAATAATATTTTTGCAAAAACGATATACTATTATGCGAAAAATCATATTTTGGAACATAATAGTATATATTTTTTGAAAAAAAATTCATATTTTGGAACATAATAAATATTTTTTCGGAAAAAATATATTTTTCAGAAAAAAAATTATTTTTTGAAAAAAAATATTTTTCAGAAAAAAAAATTCATATTTTGGAACATAATATATATTTTTCCCAAAAAATTATGTTTCAGAAAAAATCATATTTTGGAACATAATATATATCTTTTGTAAATAAAATATTTTTCGAAAAAAAAAATCATATTTTGGAACATAATATATATATTTTCGCAAAAAAAAATATTTTTCGAAAAAAAATTCATATTTTGGAACATAATATATACTTTTTCGCAAAAAAAATATTTTTCGAAAAAAAAAATTCATATTTTGAAACAAAATATGATTTTGTTTGGAATTTTTTTTTTTTGCAAAAAGTATATATTATTTTTTCCGAAATAATTCACTAAACCCTTTTATACTATTAATTTCACTAAACCCCCTTATACTATTAATTTCACTAAACCCCCTTATACTATTGAGGGTAGTTTAGACATTTTGAGAGGTGAGGGGGCATATTTATGAAATTGAATAGTATATGAGGCAAAATGGACACAGTAGAAGTTAGTTGATTAAATTAAATAGTATAGGGGGGTTTTAACCCTATAATTAATCCCCATACTTTTTAACATGGATTTAACAATACAGAGATTGTTGATATTTATCTATTTTATAAGAACTTGATATTTACTTCTTTGTTTTTTTGAATGTTAAGGAATTCATACACACCCCACATGAGTCTTATAGGGCTCGAACCCCAGAACTCTCCCTGGGAAGGAATAAAAATACTATTAGACCATAATGCCATTGGTTGACATTTATTTATTTGCTTTTGAAGATAGAATAAAAACTACTGTATCACATCTGTAGGTGGCTGGTGCCCAAATATGTTGACAGTGCATGCCTGATATACTAATATTAGCAATGAAAAAAAAAAAAACAATCGTGTATTTTGGAGCTATGTTGCTTAAGCTATATACCTACAATTTCAATACATAGGGCCCGTTTGGGAACTATCTGTAGATGAAAGTTGGGTTTTCTAGATCCAAATCTGGACCTGAATTCTGGTTGAAAGCTCTAAGAGACAGCGCAGTCTGACCCGTCTCAAAATCAACTCCCACGAACCGTAACAGAAATATAGTATCCGAATCTGGACCCGAATTCCGACAGAGGGCTCTGTGAGATTGCATAGTCTGACCCGCTTCAAAATTAGTTATCACGAACCAAACCTGAAATAATAGACTAGATGGAAAAATATGGTGAGAGCAAAGGACACAACCGCTAGTATGAGCAGGAGACCAGGTAGGGAGCTGCAGGAGAGCTTCACTCTTTCTCTCCACCCCCTTTTATCTTTCTTTTTTCTCTAGAATATTCCCAAAAACTCCCTCCAAATAATGTCATGAAAACTTATCAAAAACACTACTAAAAGTGAAGAAGAAGTCCAGAGAATCAATCCTCCTTAAATCAATCCCCCTCCCTTTTGAAATGAAATGCAATGCTTCTATTTATAGAAAAACCTAATGTGACACTATTCACTTATATATTTTAATATGAACGTATTTTACTATTCATGTATATTACTATTCACGTGTACTATGCATGTATACTACTATGCACTCACATTATATTTATACACTCAACTGCTTCCAGCCTCTCCCACAGCTCCAAATATCCACTGCACATTCTATGGATCATACTAACAGCTATTAAAGAATATTCCCTGCCTCATGGGAAATATTATTTTATATGCTCCTGGCATAATGAACATGTATTCTTTACCTCCAGTCCACATGCTCCATCAGTCCCTTCATAATGTGAAGATGTGTCGCGCTGGCCATGCGTCACGGCTACGCAGTATCTGTGACTGCAGCCGGATCGACATGCAACGGATCACTCCCCAATAATCCCCGCAGTGTGTGCACCCACCGCAAGGATTGTGCATAATGGTGGGAGACACCCTCAGGATACCGCTACCGCATCGGATGCTGCAAACTAAATATGAGTTTGCCCTCCGTGTCGGTTGCTCGGTTCGGTGAGCTGTGCTCCTACAAATATAAGCTATTGGTTGGCCCAAGGATCACCCCGAGATACTTGTATGGTGGTCGTATAAAGTTCACAAGGTCGTGTCGCCCAGCTCCAATCGAATCAAAATCCAAAAGGCCCGAGGATCACCCGAGGATACCCATACGGTCCATTTAAGTTCGCCGAGACGTGTCACTTAGCTCCAATCCGAATAGTGAGTTTGGAGCTCCACCTGCTAGCCCCGAACCAAGATAGATTTTTCGGGTCAAAAATATCCTCCTTCCACATTTTGCCCCCTTGCATGCGGGATCTCGCCTCGATGTCGAGTCTCGCATGCACACCTGCTCTCTTTATATATCTAGATGCGTATGTATGCATGTATGTTTACTTTTATTTATTATTTATAATATACACATTTTTATTTAAGAAAATAATGATAATATGTATATAACTTTTGAAGACTTGCATGCGGGATCTCGCCTCAATGTCGAGTCTACGAATGTACATGTATGCGATGATAAGGAAGATGGAACATATAAATATATGAGCATTTTATGAGAAGGAAAATTTAGTAAATTTTGGCTTGATTATAAATCACAGTAACTGGTAATATGTATAATGCAATGGAGTACAATATAATAATAAAAGTAATAATAACTGAATAATATGAGTAGCTATAATACTATTTACCTTTCAATACTAATTATAATAATAGTACTAAGAAAAATCATACTATTTAAAATAATAATAATAATAAAAGATTATATGAAATATTTATATATTTTGCAAAACTGGAAATTTTCAATAATTTAGTGTTACCTTAAAATCACAGTAAAGAGTAAACTAATATAAATGAAATGTAATAAATATAATAAAAATAGAGTAAAATGACACCACTTATAAAAATAGGTTGCAATTTTTTTTTTTATAATTTATTGTTACATCATAATCAGTAGATAATAAATATAATAAGTGAAAGGTAATAGAATAAGATAAAAAAAAATGCCTTAGTATAAGAATAGATACTAATAATAATAAATAATAAGTGAATAGTAACAATAAAACTACTTATTACTTAATGTGCGAAAATATACATATTATACTTATGTCACTATATAATTATGTTAAATACAATATAATATTTTTGTAAATTAACTAATATAAATTACACTTATAATATTTAATAGATACATGATAAATATTTAAATAATTTTAGATATACTATTTTCTATATATATACTGCTAAAATATTTGTATAGTGTTATAGTTAAATCGCAAGAGATAATGAACTATAATATAAAATATAGTTAAATAATAAAATAGAGTAAAATACCTTAAACATAAAAATACACAAGAGTAATAATAACAATCATAGTAATGATGAAATTATGAAAATGAGTAGTAATAATACTAATAATAATTTAATAGCAATTACTATAATAATCACAATAAATAATATCACTTATAAAACTCAGTAATAATATAAATCAATAAAAACAAAATGATAAAATAATGTTTAATAATATAGATATAACAATGGATAGTAAAAATTATGATAAGAATAATAATATTATATAATAAAATACAATAAAATCATGATAAGAATAATATATATGTATATTATTACCCATCATGTTTTGTCTCCCACCATATCATATTTTAAAATATGGTGGTAATGGCATGCAACTCTGCGAGTACTTCATGTCAATCTCAATTATATATCTACCCTATATGCTTATTGTAATGGCAAATCCCTCATGCAATAATATTTTAACTAAATAAATAAAATTAAAAGAAGGATAAGACCCATGCTAAACTCAATTGACTCACATAGAGAACAAGAAATTCTTGCGAGATTGGATTTGAGCAATATGTCCTCAGGTGCAAAATATTACCCGGTACAGAATAGATAGCAAATCATCCTTGACAAATCAGTTCACTTTTAGTACTGTCACAACTCTACAAGATTCCTCCTTTGCTATAGTAAATATATATCTATATATATATATAGAGAGAGAGATTCATATATGTAAATAAAATATAAATATATATATATATAATTATTGTAAAAGTATTTACGTATTCGGGTCCCTCATGGTGAAAGGGACTACGGAATATAATTTTTACATACTAATATACATAATAAAATTATATATTACAATAATATATTATATTTTATAAAAATATTTTTATTATGTTATATTCACGTAATATCAAATTAAAGTAAAAATATAATAAATGAGTAAAGATATAATGAATAACATTATATGGGGTAGAAGTTGAGTAATCAGGTGAGTAAAAAAAACAATTTCATGTACTAAAATGTATTATAGAGATTAAGAAATTCATGTACACCATGAGACCAAATCAATATTCAAGACTCGGTTGAAAATTTAGGATATTCAAATATCCTTTTAAGTTTGAAAATATCTATAGGAGAATACTCAATTGTTTACATATTTTCACAAATCCAGTTGCATATGACTATACAATCACGTATAGCATACATTTGAAAATTTATCAAAAATTCTCCCTCTATTAATATACATTAGGGGATGCCAAAATCTTGAGTCAAAATGTCAAATGGTATTTCTAAGTCTGTAAAAATAATATTTAATAATTTTCATTTTGAAAAGTAATCTCAAATTTCGTACTTCAAATATATTCAAGTATATATGTCATAAAAAAAAATTAGCTTAGTGGCAAGGCAGTCCAGATTTGCTAAAGTAAAAAATGGTTGGACTACCCGTGGACCATGGTTCGAATCCTTTTGCGACCATTTTTGTTCTTTTTCAGAACTCAATAGATGGTTGAATATACTGCACTTTAATCACAAACGTTAGTACAATAACACAATAAATAATTTGGCAGTTTTAACCACCAAGTGACGCTAGTAAATTGGTATCAAGTAAAGCGGTAACTTATCCACCGATATAACATAAAATAAATTGGTACTTTTAACCACCAAGTGACGCCAGTAATTGGTATCAAGTAAGGCAGTAACTTATCCACCAATATAATATAAAATAAATTGATAGTTTTAACCACCAAGTAACGCCAGTAATTGATATCAAGTAAGGCACCAACTTATCCACTAATATAACATAAAATAAAGTGGTAGTTTTAACCACAAGTGATGCTAGTAAATTGGTATCTAGTAAGACAGTAACTTATTCACCAATATAAATACTGTATTATAATTAATAGTTTATAACCGCTCATTTAATGAGATAATCCAATATATATAAATAGATATTGTCCTCTATACTCAGTCCTTTGAATACTGTCAATAATATTTCTTTTACAGAACTATTGTAATAACATATATTTATTAAATTGAACACATATGTAATACAATGAACCATATCAAATTTATAAAGTTCAGGGGTAAATAATTTTTTTTATAGGAGTCCAATTGTAATTTCAGAAAACTTTCAGGAATCGAATCCGAATTCTATAAAACTTCAGGGATCAACTCATTATTTTATAAAGTGCAGGGGTCAACAAAACATTTTAATAAATTTCTAGATCCAAACCGAAATTTAAAAACATTTAGGGGTTAGATTATAATTACTATAAAAGTGAAGGGACAATTATGTAATTATGGTTTCATTTCTTCTTGAAACGAATCCGACAAGTCCTACCTACTACACGCACATACATATATATATATATATATATAAACTGCATGTACCTTCATCTTTTTGCGTATTCCTCTCCAACTATGACATCTTTGTCATATTTAGCTTCTTCCATTTTCTGATACACTGCCAGTATATATATCTATACACGTACATATCTATATAATAGAATTGATATATATTATAGTAAAATGAATATATATACTCTTTCTTTTCACCCTTGCTTGAATATATTATCGTAATGTGCACGCCATTAGTATTGATAAGTAACCAAGTCTACAAGTAGATCTGTTAATTCGATTATGATCTGAATTCGATATTAATCGGATATGGATTAAAAATAAAATCCGATAATTCGATTAGGTTCCGAATCCTATAGTCCGATTTCTTAACAAATTAAATTTGAATTTAACTGATCCGATTCAAATCCGATCAATTGACAGCTCTATGCAGTCTAAAAGTAAAATATAAGCATAGATTAATAAAAATCAATGCAAACACCCATCATGTTTCGTCTATGCAGAGATAAATTTGTATATTTCAAACCCATCATGCTTTGTATCCTACTATGACATATTATAATATATCTATAAATATAATAAATTTAACAGTAGTACATATATAGGTACATATCTAAACAAAATGTATGTATATATATATATTTTTTTGTAGTGTAACAAAAGTATACATATTATCTATAAATATCTAGATATAAATATACTACTATTGCAGAAAATAATACAGATATGGATATATATGTTAAAAAGAAATCACCCTCTCTTTCGGTGGCATGATGAATTGTCTGCCATTATATCATATATTATACTATATAAATATAATAAATTAAATTACATAATAAAACATATGTAGATATAGACGTATATATATTGTATATAATCTATATATATATATATATATATATATTTTTTTTTTTACCTTTCAGAAGCACTTGGACTTGTCTGCCAAATATTCCCATTCCATTACTTTTGGAATATCATTATTGACTTGCTTATCTGCCTCAATCTGCAGCCTCTTATCTGCCTCAATTATTTTCCATTAGTGGTTTCTTTTCTCCCCGACTTTTATACCAATTTATCTCTATAACTTATTGTATCTTGCTTATCACTAGCCTTATCTTCTGAAGCCATCAACATACACTTTAACTCCTTTGTTTTGTCCCATTTTTGTCTTGCCTTGCCTTCTCAATTATTTTGAAGCTTACAAAGGCAAGACACCTCGACACGTCACCAAGCTTCTCCTTCGCACACCACCATCTGCGCATCACTCCTGCAAACACGCCCTTGCTTCCAAGCACAGCCACGAACACAAGCCGCCGCCAACATACGAACCACCATCAACTTCGGGTCATACTCCTACTGTTCGACCCAACTGTGACACCATCAACAGTCACCGCTTGAACATCTGCTGCCGCTAGCCGCCTATTCTTGTGTCGCACCACATCTGTTTCGGCCATCCTCTACATGTTCCTCCAGCCAACAGCTCGTCACCCTCACTACGCGACACCACCGGCTGCAAAACACCACCAAACATCCTATGTTGTGCGAGCCGTCGTTCGTCACTACTAGAGCCACCAGCTCGCTGCTATCACTGTTCCGGTATCTTGCGCCACCGTGAGCTGTCGCATCACTGCGAGCCGCTCCTCCGTGTGCATCTAGCCGGTGCTTCGTTGCGCCACTGTCGCAATCCTACGTTGGCTTTGCAAAATTCCTGTTCCAATATTTCTATATACATATATTTATATATACAGTTTTCATGTATCCTCTTGTACAATATTAGTTATAATAACACAATATTCAAATAATGTTTTTGTACTAATGTCCAACCAAATACACTGTCATGTGAAGAAAAAGAAAAAAAAACGTTTATTCTTTGTCAAAATGGGCATTATTGTATAGATGATGACATATATATAATATATGTAAGTTGTTTGGAAGGAAATTGACATGCATTAAATTAAATTTGTGTAGAGCAGTATTTTTGTTTTTACATACTCACGCATGCACATATATACATATATGCTTGTATTCTAATTCTATAAAAACGTGTATGTATATATAAGTATATAAATGGGTATGTATACTTATCTTTATGGAGCTGTCGGCACAGCCATGCTACCAGTTCCGGTTTCACAACTACTGTTGCCCCCTTGTAAGATCTGGCTTCGGTTGGGTGCACCGAATTCTCACCAATAGCCTTCTGGTACGAATCAGGGCTGAATCTTCTGTATCTCTAGGAATCACCTTCCGTGGTCGCCAAAATGTAGATGAAAGTTGGGTTTTCTAGATCTAAATTTGGACCTTAATTCCGGTGGAAGGCTCCAAGAGACAGCGCAGTCTGACCCGTCTCAAAATCAGCTCCCACGAACCGTAATAGAAATATAGTATCCGAATCTGGACCCGAATTCTGACAGAGGGATCTGTGATATTGCATAGTCTGACCCGCTTCAAAATTAGTTATCACGAACCAAACCTGAAATAATAGACTAGATGGAAAAATATGGTGAGAGCAAATGACACAGCCGCTAGTATGAGCAGGAGACCAGACAGGGAGCCAGACAGGGAGCCGCAGGAGAGCTTCACTCTTTCTCTCCAACCTCTTTTATCTCTTTTTTTTCTCTAGAATACTCCCAAAAACTCCCTCCAAATAATGTCATGAAAACTTTTCAAAAACACTACTAAAAGTGAAGAAGAAGTCCCCCTTGAATCAATCCTCCTTAAATCAATCTCCCTCCCTTTTGAAATGAAATGCAATGCTTCTATTTATAGAAAAACCTAATGTGATACTATTCACTTATATATTTTAATATGAACGTGTTTTACTATTCATGTATATTACTATTCACGTGTACTATGCATGTATACTACTATGCACTCACATTATATTTATACAAACAACTGCTTCCAGCCTCTCCCACATCTCCAAATATCCACCGCACATACTATGGATCATACTAACAGCTACTAAAGAATATTCCCTGCCTCATGGGAAATATTCTTTTGTATGCTCATGGCATAATGAACCTGTATCCTTTACCTCCAGTCCACATGCTCTATCAGTCCCTTCATAATGTGAAGATGTGTCGTGTTGGCCATGCGTCACGGCTACGCAGTATCTGTGACTGCAGCCGGATCGACATGCAACGGATCACTCCCCAATAATCCCCGCAGTGTGTGCACCCACCGCAAGGATTGTGCATAATGGTGGGAGACATCCTCAGGATACCGCCACCGCATCGGATGCTGCAAACTAAATATGAGTTTGCCCTCCGTGTCGGTTGCTCGGTTCGGTGAGCTGTGCTCCCACAAATATAAGCTATTGGTTGGCCCAAGGATCACCCCGAGATACTTGTATGGTGGTCGTATAAAGTTCACAAGGTCGTGTCGCCCAGCTCCAATCGAATCAAAATCCGAAAGGCCCGAGGATCACCCGAGGATACCCATACGGTCCATTTAAGTTCGCCGAGACGTGTCACTTAACTCCAATCCGAATAGTGAGTTTAGAGCTCCACCTGCTAGCCCCGAACCAAGATAGATTTTTCGGGTAAAAAATATCCTCCTTCCACACTATCGTTTTTGTTTTTGTTTTGAGAACCAAAAAACAAGAACAATTCTTGTTCGTGTTCTTATTTTCTCATTCAAAAGAATAAAAATAAAAAACATGTTTGGGGTAAAAAAAACACATATATTCTCACATAATTTTTTCTCTCTACCACAATTTGTTTTTTGGAAAATCCCAAAAAGAACAAAAAAATAAGTTTTTGTTGTTCTCTTATTTTTTTCTACTATTCACGGAAACAGTTTCCAAATTAAGAACAAAACAAACAGTAAAAAAGGTTGTCAAACATATTCTATTCTCCTGAAAAATACCAAAACCCAAAAAACAAAAAACAAAACAAAAATAGGATTTCCAAACCCGCCTTAACAATGCTGGACGGCCAAGTAATGAAACTTGATTGGTACCCATAGGTCCCTAAAACAGTGGAATCAGTTTATTGCAACCATAGGTCCATAGTGGCATTAAAATAATGGGACTAAGCTGAGACAACTCAATTATGGTCAATAATGAAGTCCCATAGTTTACTCAATTTGGCATCTGAAGTGGCCAAGACAAGGATTGGACAGGATTGAAGGGCTTCTGAGTAAGAGGTCACTTGGTTATTTTTTTCTCACTCCTTAGAAATGGTGTACCACTCAAGATGAAGAAGACTAGTATTAGTACATAGCAGTGGGCATGTGGCTATAACAATATAAGCAAATGTTTTCTATGTTGAATGTGGGTATTTCATTTTAATATTCTTAATGTTGTTGTATTGAATAAAAGACGAAATATATTTATTTTCTTTTCTCAAATTTCTATTATATCAGTGCTTACATATGAGAATTTTTTTCAATTTGAGAATAGATAGCCCGTTATTTTTTTATTTAAATTAGATATATTTAATTTAATTAATTAGTTAATTATAAGTTATTTAGTTGGGCTTATTAGCCAATGGGCTATTATATTTTTGGGCCCATTGGAAAGATTAAATATATATATATTTATATAATTAAAAGAAAACCCTAATACAATACTACGTTGTTCTATCAGTCGATTCTATAGAGAGAGAGTAGAGAGAGAGTCGCGTAGAAGAGAGGAAGAAGCATCTATCAGTTTGTCGTTTGTGACTCCAAGATCAGGCAAGTAGAATGTTCTTCTCTTCCCTTTTGAACCCGTAATCGTAACATCGTTTTCCTGTATTTTTTTTTTATTGATTTCATGTATGTGTATATATATGTTATAATATATATATATATATATATATATATATTATTAATCGGTGTCTTGAATAAATTTTATATCAGAAATTGTACTATGCTAGGTCGAGTAGTATTGTTTTCATTAAGATGAAAAAAAGGGTCGATTTCTATTACAGTGTTTGAGAAATACGAATATAAAAGTGGGTATTGGATGTTTAATGTTTTGCTGGTCACGTGTGTAAATCTATAGGTATAAGAAACTTATATTTTATTTCATGGGTTTGCATAAGGAATTTAATGCTAGATTGACGTATATGTATATATATATAGATATGCATAAGCAGGTGTAAACGAAAGTAAATAGCAAGGCTATGGTAGTTAGTATTGTGATATAGTATGTTGGGTTGATGTGTTTATATAATATATATGCATATACATGTGGAAGTAGATGTAGTTAGCAAGACTATGGTAGTTAGGATTGTGATATAGAATTCGGTTATTCCTGTACATACATATATGGTTCCTAATGTTATTTTTAAGGAGACGTCATCACATGGTGGGCTGTGATTAGTATAAGGATATCAATAGGCTTTGGTTTAGGTGGGGAAGATGGACCAACCAAAGATTTTCTTTCCTAAATAAAAAATAATAATAATAATAATTAAATTTTTAGTTTTGGAACAAGTTAAATAAATTAATGATAACAGTAGTAAAAAAATAATTACTGTATTTAGGGTGTAGTTTAATTATAGAACTGGGTAGATATTCAGATTAGTTCCTTGTCTTTAAATTTTTTTTTTTATATATATATATATATATACACACGTATATATATTATTTTTGTGATAGTGGATGGAGGAAACCACGATGAGCTGACTACTAAGTCACTCTCATTTGTACCATAGTCGACTAGTTACGATGTTGATATAGTTGATAGGTATGTGGTTATGGTTGGGCATGGTTAAGTTACCTATTGATTTGTGATTTAATTATGGTTGCACTTATTTGTTATGTGTATTAACTTGTGAATTTATTATGGTTACACCTATTTGTTTTGCCTAATTATTATTATTTTTTTATTACTATTATTTTTGGAGGATATTTATTTAAGAGTGGTATTTAAGTTATAGGAATTATAGTTTCAACTATTTTGATTAGGTAGATGATGGGATCATGTAGAGTCTAGTTTGCTCGTGGGTCTGGCCCACCATTGTTAACATTTCAGGTCCTCGACAGTTCAAGCCATAGGGTTAAGGGTTCATTTCGTTTCTTCTTGAGCTATTCAGTATTTTGTTTTATTTCAGTGTAGGGACTCATATTAGTATTATCTTTCGGACTCTTGTTCATTTTATGTTTAAGGGTCCATGGATATGGATTCCGGAGTTGTACCCTTTGGGGGATTTGGATTTCTTTATTTATTTATTCAAGATAATTTAAACTTTTGAGTCTTTATTATTTCTTTATTATGTCTTTTGCTTCCGTGCTTGTTTATTATTAAGTGTTGATGCGCCTTAGTCTTCGGTATAGGCCTGGCCAACCTATGCACGAAAATTAGGGGGTATTATAGTTGGTATCAGAGCACTTCAGGTTCAAGTGTCCTTGAGTTGTTTTCGCTAGATTTTCCGCGTTGCGTATTCTGATATTTAGAGCCTAAATTTAGGACTTGTTGTACTCTTTTAAGTACGTTGTTGTGGAATTAGCGACTCGTATTATCGTTGTTTCAGTGTGTCGCCTTGTAGGAGAAAGAATGCGAATCAGGTTCAGGGTAATGTTCAGGATGTCAATGTCGAAGTTCCTTTTAACATTGCAGTCATCCTTTCTCAGATTGTTATTACTTAAGTGGCAACCGCACTTCATATCTGCATCTTCATCAGCCGCCTCCTCAGCAAGCTCATGTTGTTGAGTCAGCATTAAAACCTGTCACATGGGAGAATATTCATAATATTTTCACTAAGGGACATCCACCAGAGTTTTCGGGGTCTACTGATGTGAAAGTAGCTCATTAGTGGCGGAAGGATATTAAGCGTCATCTCCGTATGGTTGAGTGTACAAAGGTTCAGAAGCTGATGCTTGCCACTTTCAAGTTGGTTGGTGATGAATTGCAGTGGTGGGAGTCAGTTACCACTAGAGAGAAGAGGGCCACATTGACTTATGCTCATTTCCATACTTGTTTTGATGAAAAGTACTTCCCATTCATAGTGAGAGTAGTAGTTGCATTATGGCAGGGTGTACAACATCATGCCTTATGATGTTCAGGCACCTCATACTATTGAGGGTATGTTTTTTTATCTATGGTAGACTCGGTCGAGTTCTTTTTGAAACTGGTGCATCACATTATTTTGTGTTGCAGTCATTTGTTGCTTTATCTAGATTATTGACTCAGCCTAGTATTCGACCCCTCGGTATTTCCATGCCATTAGGTGTTGATGCAGTTTTACAGGAAAGTTGTGGACATATTCCTATTGAAATTAGCAGGCTTAGATTTCTAACTGATTTGTTAGTGCTTGATATACATACTTATAATGTGATACTTGGGATGGATTGGTTATCTCACTACCATGTTCAGTTGGACTATCATGGTAAGACAATAGTCTTTACGATACCGGGTCGGGAGATCTACTTAATTACTATGCCTCATCCACATGGAGGGTCTAGTGCGCATTTATTTTATATTGATATAGAGACTCAGGAGGAGATCACTGTATCTATGGATAACATTTCCGTAGTGCGTGATTTTTAGGATGTGTTTTAGGAGATACCATGTTTGCCACCGAGTCATGAGATTGACTTTTTTATTGACTTAGCTCCAAGCACCAGGCCTATTGCTAAGGCACCATATAGGATGGCACCAATGGAGATGCGGGAGTTGAAGGATCAGATTCAGCAGCTTCTTAGCCAGGGTTTCATTCACAGGAGTACTTCACCCTAGGGAGGACCGGTGTTGTTTGTGAAGAAGAAGGATGGTTCTCTTCGTCTTTGTATCAATTACAGGGAGCTGAATAAAGTCACAATCTGCAACAAGTATCTGTTGCCTAGGGTTGATGATTTATTTGATCAGTTGAGGGAAGCCACCTACTTCTCGAAGATAGATTTGAGGTATGGTTATCATCAACTTCGTGTTAGGGAGCAAGATGTACCCAAGACAACATTTCTCACCATATATGGGTCATATAAGTTTCGCGTTATGCCATTCAGATTGACCAACGCTTCAACTGTCTTTATGGATCTGATGAACAGAGTATTCAGGCCATTTTTAGATCAATTTTTTATCGTATTCATTGATGACATATTGGTTTACTCTCTGTTTGAGGAGAAGCATGCCAGACATCTACATACGGTCTTACAGACCCTTATAGAGCACCAGCTGTATGAAAAATTTAAGAAGTGTGCTTTTTGGTAAAGAGTTGAAGTTTTTAGAACATGTAGTGTCAGAGAAAAGGATAGCAGTGGACCCGGCGAAGGTCTTAGCGGGTTTGGAGTGGGGATAACCTACCTCACCTTTAGAGGTCCGTAATTTTCTGGGATTGGCAAGGTATTATCGTATATTCATTCAGGGTTTCTCTAATATAGTCGTTCCACTCACCAACTTGACTAGAAAGGGTATGCCATTTGTTTGTGATAATCATTGTCAGACAAATTTTGATGAACTAAAGACTAAGTTGATATCTACACATGTTATAGCCATTCCAAAGAGTGGGGTTAAGTATCTTGTCGACATTGATGCGTCATTGCATGGTCTGGGTTGTGTGTTGATGAAGGAGGAGAGACCAGTATCTTATGATTCAAGTAAGCTCAAGCCACACGAGCTTAATTACCCTACCCATGATTTGGAGTTGGCAACAGTGGTTTTTATATTGAGGATTTGGAGACATTACCTCTTGGGTGAGACTTTCAGATTATTCAGTGATCATAAGAGTTTGCAGTATCTCTTTACGCATAGGGAATTGAATGAGGCAGCAGAGATGGCTGGAATTTGTCAAGGACTATCACTTCTCCATTCAGTATCATCCAGGGAAGGCTAATGTAGTGGCAGACGCCCTCAGTCATTAACCCTATGCTAGTCTTTCAGCCTTGTTTGAGATTGAGTGGAATGTACTGAGGTCAGTTGATGAGTTAGCTGACGCTTTTGTGACATGTGTTGTGGCGACGCCTGCTATCATTCGGAGGGTATGTTGAGGCCTAATAGGTAGACCAACAGTGTATGGATAGAGTTGCAGAGTTGGCATCAAGGGAGATTCCATTTTACTCAGTTGGTTCAGATGGGGGTTTGAGGTACAAGAGTCGATTAGTTGTTCCTCCTATAGATGACTTGAGGGGAGATGTGATAAGAGAGGATCATAACTCTCCATTTGCAGTGCGTCTCGGAGGGGGATAAGATGTACCAGGATATGAAATGCCAATTTTGGTGGGCTGGTATGAAGAGAGACATAACCACTTTTGTCTCCAAGTGTAGTACTCGCCAGATGGTTAAAATCGATCACCAGAAATCACCAGGAGCATCGCAACCACTTCCGGTGCCGGAGTGGAAGTGGGAGAGTATTTCTATGAATTTTATTGAAGGATTACCTACCTCACATCAGAACCATAACTCTATTTAGGTGATAGTTGATAGACTTACAAAGTCTACCAATTTTTTACCTGTTTGCTCATATTACACGTTGGAGCAATATGCGAAGCTTTACATTACATATATAGTGAAGCTTCATGGGATTTCATTGTCTATTGGATAGAGATCGGAATTTTATATTTGGGTTTTGGGTGAGCTTTCACCAGGCCTTGGGTACAGAGTTACATCTTAGTGCATCTTATCACCCACAGACATATTGTCAAATTGAGAGAGTTAACCATATTTTGGAAGATATGCTTCGAACTTGTGTTCTTGATTTCAAAGGCAATTGGGAGTTCTATTTGCCACTTTCAGAGTTTGCCTATAACAATAGTTTTCTAAAGACTATTGGTATGACACAATTTGAGGCATTGTACGGTCGACCCTCTAGATCTCCGGTATGTTGGTTTGAGGTTGGAGATAGAAGATTACTAGGTCCTGAGTTCATCGAGGACACCTCAGAGAAGATTGCTCTTATTCGAGACAGTATGAGGACTGCCCAGAGTAGGTAAAAAAGTTATGTTGGTCAACGGAATTGAGCCTTGGAGTTCAGAATGGGGGATCGTGTTTTTACTTAAGATGTCTCCCATAAAGGAAGTAATGCGGTTTTGGAAGAAGGGGAAATTGTCACCTCATTTTGTGGGTTCTTTTATGATTATTGACATGATTGGACTAGTGGTATATTGTTTAGCACTGCCAAATCACATGCAAAGGGTTCATAATGTCTTTCATGTCTCTATGTTACAAAAATTTTTACGAGATGAGGATTTGTATTAGCATATTGATGTGGGAGACATCGAGTTGGAGTTGGATGCGACTTATGTGGAGCAGCCTTATTGCATTCTTGATCGTAAGTAGCATGTACTTCGTAAGAAGATCATTCCTCTTGTGCGTGTTGAGTGGACCATCATAATGAGGCAGAGTCCACTCCGAAAAGGGATGATGAAATTCATACAAAGTATCCAGAGCTATTTAGTTCAGGTATGTGGTGAATTCCGGGGACAAAATTCTTTTACTAGGGGGCAGAATGTAATACCCCGTTATTTTATTTATTTAAATTGGATATATTTAATTTAATTAATTAGTTAATTATAATTTATTTAGTTGGGCTTATTAGCCAATGGGCTATTATATTTTTGGGCTCATTGGAAGGATTATATATATATATATATATATATATTTATATAATTAAAAGAAAACCCTAATACAATACTACTTTGTTCTATCATTCGATTCTATAGAGAGAGAGTAGAGAGAGAGCCGCGTAGAAGAGGGGAAGAAACATCGATCAGTTTGTTGTTTGTGACTCCAAGATCAGGCAAGTAGAATATTTTTCTCTTTCCCTTTGAACCCGTAATCGTAACATCGTTTTCCTGTATTTTTTTATTGATTTCATGTATGTGTATATATATGTTATAATATATATATATTATTAATCGGTGTCTAGATGATCTTGAATAAATTTTATATCAGAAATTGTTCCATGCTAGGTCGAGTAGTATTGTTTTCATTAAGATAAAAAAGGTGATTTCTATTACAGTGTTTGAGAAATACGAATATAAAAGTGGGTATTGGATGTTTAATGCTTGCTGGTCACGTGTGTAAATCTGTAGGTATAAGAAACTTATATTTTATGTATATATATATAGATATGCATATGCAGGTGTAAGCGAGAGTAATTAGCAAGGCTATGGTAGTTAGTATTGTGATATAGTATGCTGGGTTAATGTGTATATATAATATATATGCATATACATGTGGAAACGGATGTAGTTAGCAAGACTATGGTAGTTAGGATTGTGATATAGAATTTAGTTATTCCTGTACATACATATATGGTTCGTAATGTGATTTTTAAGGAGACATCATCACATGGTGGGTTGTGATTAGTATAAAGATATCAGTAGGCTTTGGTTTAGGTAGTGAAGATGGACAAACCAAAGATTTTCTTTCCTAAATAAATAATAATAATAATAATAATAAATTAATGATTATAGTAGTAAAAAAATAATTACACTATTTATGGTGTAGTTTAATTATAGAACTGGGTAGATATTCAGATTAGTTACTTGTTTTTAAATATATATATATATACACGTATATATATTGTTTATGTGATAGTGGAATGAAGGAAACCACAATGAGCTGACTACTAAGTCACTCTCATCTGTACCATAGTTGACTAGTCACGATGTTGATATAGTTGATAGGTATGTTGTTATGGTTGGGCATGGTTAAATTACCTATTGATTTGTGATTTAATTATGGTTACACTTATTTGTTATGTGTATTGACTTGTGAATTTATTATGGTTACACCTATTTGTTTTGCCAAATTATTCCTTTTTTTTATTACTATTATTTTTGGAGGATATTTATTTAGGAGTGGTATTTAAGTTATAGGAATTATAGTTTAAACTATTTTGATTAGCTAGATGATTGGATTATTGGTACTTTATTTGGGATCATGTAGAGTTTACTTTGCTCGTGGGTCTGGTCCACCATTGTTAACATTTTAGGTCCTCGACAGTTCAAGCCATAGGGTTGAGGGTTCATCTCGTTTCTTCTTGAGCTATTCAGTATTTCGCTTTATTTTAGTGTAGGGACTCATATTAGTATTATCTTTCGGACTCTTGTTCATTTTATGTTTAAGGGTCCATAGATATGGATTTCGGAGTTATACCCTTTGGGGGATTTATATTTCTTAATTTATTTATTCAAGAGAATTTAAACTTTTGAGTCTTTATTATTTTTTTATTATGTCTTTTGCTTCCGTGCTTGTTTATTATTAAGTGTTGATGCGCCTTAGTCTTCGGTATAGGCCTGGCCAACCTATGCACAAAAATTAGGGGGTATCACAAAACTGTTGTGGAAGGAAATGTGATCGGAGTCGTGCGGTGTGCCTTACTCTTAATTCTCTTGCATGATTGTGAGTTAGTTCTCTCATCTCATCTTCATATAAAACTGTTGTAATTTTCTTTAGTTTTTATAACAATTATGTCTACAAGAAAATATGAATCTGGGAATCAAAAAAGCAAGAAGAAAAAGAGAGAAGAAGAATTGATCCGATCTCAAAATGGTGTTGTTCATAAGTTTTTTATTAATAATAGTGGGACAAATAATTTAGTTGAAAATTTAGTGAATGAAGAACATAGGAATGAGAATGCAACTGAAGAAAAGTTCACTGAAGATGAGGTTGTAATGAATGATGATCATGAAAATGATCATATTGATTTGATGGATGATGAACCTACAAATGAGAATGATAATGTTCCATTGGACATTAATGATCCAGGAAATTGGAAAGATATGAACACAAATTTAAGAGATTTATTAGTTGAAAGAGGTCCTATAAGATGTGTTAAGTTTGAAGATTTTCCTAAAGACTCGGAAAATAGACATTTTTCTTCTACATATTACACACGACACTTGCCAAATGGTGAAAAACATGATAGGCGATGGTTAATCTATTCAAGTACTTTGGATAGAGTCTTTTGCTTTTGTTGCAATTTGTTTAAACATGATGGAAAGCAAAGTAAATTGACAAATGAAGGAGTCAATGACTAGAAAAATCTAGGTGACAAACGTAAACGACATGAGATAAGTAGTTACCACATTGAGAACATGCGGAGTTGGATTGAACTTGAAATTAGACTACGAAAAAGTGCAACAATTGATAAAAGTGTGGAAGAACAAATAAAGAAAGACAAAGAGCATTGGCGACAAGTATTTCTAAGAATAATTGCCGTTGTGAAAACACTTGCAAAAAATAGTTTGGTATTCCGTGGTGATAATGAGAAAATTTGTGAAGAGAATAATGGAATTTTTTTAAATATAATTGAAATGATTGCGGAATTTGATTCAACAATGAAAGAACACATTCGTCGAATTCAAGAGAAAGAAATTCATTACCATTATCTTAGTCACAAAATTCAAAATGAATTTATTCTTCGAATATCAGGTTAGATAAAATGTGCAATCATCGAGAGAGTGAAGAAAAAAAAGTATTTTGCAATTATTCTTGATTGTACTCCAGATGCAAGTCATGAAGAAAAAATGTCACTTATATATATTAATATGTGTGAATGTCGAAGCAGGTCCGATAAAAGTGGAGGAATTATTTTTAGGATTTTTAAAGGTGGATGATACATTAGGGCATGGGCTTTTTGGTGAACTTGTAAATGCTTTGAAAGATCTTGAACTTGATGTTGGTGATATAAGAGGACAAGGGTATGATAATGGTTATAATATGAAAGGTAAGCATAAAGGTGTGCAAAAAAGATTACTAGAGATAAATCCGAGAGCATTCTACACGTTGTATGATTGTCATTGTCTTAATCTTGCACTTTGTGATATGGCAAACTCTTGTTTTAAAGCTTCATCTTTTTTGGGAGTTGTGCAACGTATGTATTCATTGTTCTCATCTTCTACAAAGAGATGGAAAGTTCTTACGGATAATGTTAAAGGTTTTACACTTAAGCCACCATCACAAACACGTTGGGAGGGTCAACTAGAAAGTGTTAAAGCAATACGATTCCAAGCTCCAGATTTAAGAAATGCTTTAATTCACTTTGACAACTACTAGTGAAGACCCCAAAACAAAGAGTGATGCAAAATGCTTAGCGACATATGAAATTGAGAATTTTAAGTTCTTGTTTGGCATGTTTATTTGGTTTGATGTATTGAATGCGATTAACAAAGTATAGAGAAGGTGGATTTGATTCTGCAATGCTCGAGCCTAAAAGAATTGCAACTGAAATGGAAGTTGAACCTATATTCTGTGAAAGACGTGTCATTTGTAGAAAGAAATAATTTCATAAGAATGTAAATGATGAGATGACACAAACGATCGAAGAATTGTTTAAAGTTAGCTACTTTCTCTTTATAGTTGATCAAGCTCTTTCTTCTCTTAAGAACCGATTTAAACAATTTCAACAATATGATGACTCTTTTGGATTTTTGTTTAATTTTGAAAGATTAAAGTCTACAGATAGTGATAGTTTGAAATGTTCATCTCATAATCTTAAAGATCTCCTACAACATGACATGGTTTCTGATATGGATGAGATAGAATTATTTTTAGAGTTGCAAATCTTGAGAGAAACTTTACTAAAAGAAACAAAAAAAACAATTGAGGTTTTGGATTTTATTAAAATTTTAGGCTATTGTTTTCCCGATGCATGGATTGCATATAGAGTATTACTACATATCCCAGTTACAGTTGCATTTGCTAAAAGAAGTTTTTCAAAGCTAAAGTTGATTAAATCTTATCTACGGTCGATGATGTCTCAAGAAATATTGAATGGTTTGGCTATGATATCTATTAAAAAATACATGTTGGGAAAGCTTGATTGGAACACTTTCATTGATAATTTTGCTACTCAAAATGCAAGACGGTCACTTTTACTTTGAAATGAAGTTGTATTTTGAGTTTTGTGACTGAGTTGTGTTATATATTTTCTTTTGATATAATTAAGATCGTGCTTTTTACAATTTATTTTCTTTGTGTTTCATTGATAGTGTCTTTTTATGGAGGGCCTCAAATTTACTCTCGCCTCGGGCCTCCAAATATTTTAGCAATCTCAGGGCCGACCCTGCCTTCACTATCACACCAATAAAAGTCATCATCTTAAAAAGTTGGATTCTCCAAAAGCAACTTATAATTTGGAACAGAGGAAGTATATCACTGTAATAAGTTATTGTCTCGTACATTTATAAGTGGCTTCTCAAACATCATCACAAAAGTGATTTCCATCTAAATTAACTGTGAAGAAATCCCCCTCTACCAAGAGGGCTACTGCATAAATGATTTTCATTTAAATTAACTATGGAAAAACTCCTCTGTATAAAGAGAGCTAACTAAAACTAGGAAAAAGATTAGTTTTTACTCGAATTGGTGTTGAAGTTGATACAAATAAGCCCTTTGCGAAGTGTTTCAAGCTCAACTTAAAAAAAGCAATGATGCTGAATTTCAATAGAAGACTCTTATTTGCTCTAAATGCCTCTGTTGCTAATATTTTTTATTTATTTTATAATACTTGAATTTTAAAACTATTTTAAAAAGGAAAAAGGGTTATCATAAATTACATCAATTTGTGATGTTAACAAAGCACAATTAATAAGTTTTAAAACTATCTAACTATAAAGTACAATAAATAATTTGGTAGCATCAATCCCATTATTTCTCAATTTTATATAAATTATTTGTAAACTATAAATAACATTCTGTAAAGGCCAAAAAATACACAACACAATGAATGCTTTTCTCTTTATTCAATCACATATACATATGTGTGGTTGGGTCTCGGCCAATAAAAAATGCCAATAAAATCCCCCTTTTAAAGGGATTTAACATCATCTCCTTCCATTTTAGCCTCAATCCCTTTATCTATGGGATTGGATGTTGATATGTTTCTTGTTGCCCACTCCTCTACTAGAAGGTTCCATGGGATGGGCCCATTACTCAACCCTTAATTCGTTCCATACTTATTACTTAAGCCCATTTATATTGGGTCAGAATTTACCTATTACACAGGCCCCTGAGGTTTATGGGCCTGCTTGTAGTTTCACAGACTCATGACCGAATGAGTGATATACATAGTACATATTTTGTTTTCATTATTCTTAAGGAAATGACGGCTAGGGGTGGTGACGTGGCTAAGTATTAATTGTGGGTATGTGAGCAATCATTTGAATTTCAAACAAATGGCTCATGTTTCCTTGTTCTTCGCACCTGGTAGCTGAAATGACGGCGCACTACCTTCGGTCTTCGCGCTGTCACCTGTTTTTCCTATAAACCTCTATAAAACCCTTCCTCCTAGTATTTTACCTTCACTTGCAAATATTTAAATTTTAGCTCTCGCAAATCTCTCTCTCTCTCTTTCTGCATTCTCTCTAAACTTGACCTTCGCCGAATCCTGCAATTGTTTTATTGGAGAACTTAACCGGATCAGACTTCAATCTCTACTGAAGACTTCCTTTGTCCCTCTTCTTCCGCGTAAGTCTGTCAATTTTAACTTTTGTTCTTCTTTCTCCTCTACCCCCATCTGTCTCTCTTACCTTTCTGTAAAAATGTCCGAAAGTGATGACACCAGGTCTGTGAGTGAGGTAGTTCTGTCATCTGAGGATGTCGTTGATAATCTTAGAATAATTACATATTATGAATAATTACATATTTGAATTATTAAATTGTAATTCCATAATGGTTTTGAATATCTAAAAATGCATGACTGTTGAATTTAGATAATTGTATCCAATTGTATAAGTATACTATGTGGAGGAGCATGGCGGTATGTGCATGATGGACTTGAGATTATTTAGTACCAAAATGCATTTTATTGCCGACTATGGACTTGTAGCATGGTTGCTTACTAAATGTTAAACTTGATGCATTAAGAATTTCAGATTAGGGTGCATTACACTTACACCCCTCAAGATAGGATTTATTACACTTACACCCCATGTCCTTTGGATAATTACAGTTTCATCCCCTCTAGTTTGTAAGTTGTAACAAATACCCCCTAGGATGAAATTCCAGCGTGATCAAGCCTGGTTAATGCTAGGTTAAATGTCTAAAATACCTCCATATTTATTGTTATGAACATTTTTGCTCCAATCTACTAGATTATTGCTTCATTTTGCCATAATTTGGACACCTTAATTGAACAATTAAGGACAAATCAGATAAAAAATCCAATTTTTTACACCCTAATTGAAAAATATTCAGGTGTATGTATGTCATTTCACTCTTTAAATCATCGGAATTGGGCTTTGATGACTTAGAGGGACCTAGAGGGGGTGAAACTTTAATTATCTAAAGAAAAGGAGGTGAAAGTGTAATAAATTATATCTTGAGGGGGTGTAAGTATAATTTACCCTTTAGATTATTGGCATGGTTAATTGTTAACACATGGTACATGGTTCTGTTCATGTTTGTACATGGCATTATATGGTTGATTTTTTATGTTAACCAAGTTTCAATGATCGGGTAAATAAGTAAGAAAGACTTGGAGTCCTAGGGTACAAGACTCGAAATTTAGCCAAGGGTAGTCGTTTATCTGCGAATTAGTAGTCCGTTAACAACGAGCTACATGTGTTAGGTTTCGGTATGCGCACAAGGTGTGTGTTAGTGGTTGGATCTATCCGGGTGTGATTTGTGTGAGTTGTGTTCATAAATTTACGACATTTACATTCATTGCTTCATTTAGTTTTGAATGGTCAAATATATAATGCTTATTTGTTACTTATAAGCTTAGACAACTGGTATGATTGGGTGTTCGGGGCTTAGATTGGCTTATGTCATGCCCCGAAATCCATGGACCCCAAGGGTGATGTAGATGAAAATTAAACCCGAGGAAAATCGGAAGCCAAAGAACCAACATCGTAATCGAAATTGGAAAAAAAGTGTCGATGCCACACCCGACCGAGTACACAACAGAAGCAATAGATAAACACACACACCTCAGTCACAACTCGGACCATGAAATAAAGACACACAATTGACCACAATCGGTGGCACCGAACCCGTCTTGAATCCAAGCAGGAAAAGAGGAGAAAATGACACAAACAGGCTCATAAAACATCACAAATAAACTCACACTACTACAACAAATATAGGTATTAGGGAACGAATTATTTTGCAAAAAAATAAAATTTATTGCAAATGACTAGAATTTGCGACAAATATAAATTTTGTTTCAAAAAGATTAATTTTCGCAACAAAGGTGTAATTTTTTTGCCTAACGTGTAACTTTTTCCAGATTTTTTTTTTTTTTTTTTTTTGTCTCAAAAGGCCCTACTTTGGAAGACAAAAACTCATATCATAGCAAAAATATTTACATTTAGTGACAAAAAATAAATTTGTGCCAAAAACTAAACTTTTTAGCAACAAATAATTTGTTGCAAGTTAATTAATTTTTGGTGACAAATGATTTTTTTGCAAAATGCTTGAATTTAGTGACAAAAAACTTTTTATGCCCAAAAGTTTACTTTTAGCTACAAAATACTTTGTTGCAAATTAATTAATTTTTAGTGATAAATGATTTTGTTGCATATACTTAATTTTTTGAAACAATATTCGGGTTTGTTTCCTTAAAGTGTTATGTTTTTCACAAAACTTAATTTGGTTGAAAAATGTTTGTATTTAGTGACAAAAATATCATTTGTTCCAAAAGGTAAACTTTTACTTACAAAATATTTTGTGGCAAATTAGTTAATTTTTAGTGACAAATAATTATGTTGTAGAATTTTTTGTTTTGTTGCCTAAAGCTTTATTTTTAGCTACAAACTTTTGTGTTTGTTGCCGCAAAATGTGTTTTTTACTACAAAACTTGAATTAGTTGCAAAATACTTACATTCAGGGACATAAAAATGAATTGTGCTGACAAATAAACTTTTAGGCACAAAATATATTGTTGCAAATTAAATATATTTTTTCCTTTTTACTATACCAATGTATAATATAACCGATAATTCATAGATAATGAGACAGAACAATCTCTAACTTTCTTCTATGAACTTCCAAGCAATAGCGTTTCCCTTAATACCTAAGCATCTATTTCTAGTACTTACAAAATTCAAAGGGTTTTTTGTTATTTGTATAGGTTTAAAAATAGAAATATTATACACATAAAAGTTAATGACGGTTATAAGTTTTAACCTTTTCGTTTCTCACCACTATAAACATATTTACTATATGTGTATATGTATATATATAGTGTTTATAATTTATAATCTTTCAATATTTCATTATTAATAATATATTTAGAAAAATATTACTTGCATTGATTAGTGAGGCAGAATTGCAACACCGAATGGTTATATGTTAGATAAGTATACATGAATCCCGCATTTATGCATATGATGAACATTATCATGTAGGTTAAACAATTTTGTTTATGTATTTGCTGCATGTATCATTACTCTATTATTATATATAAATACATTGTAAATGACAAAATTTTCGGCCCAACAAGTTAGAAGGCCTAATGGTAAATGCCCAACAGACAAGTGAATTTATGTCAAGTGAGATAGGTTCAAACCCATCTTGGAGGCCTATCAAATCAAAATATAAAACCCTACTAGCTAAAGCCCGTAAAGAATGTAAAACTTGGGGCAAAAGCTAATGGCATAATCAGATAGGAAAGAGTGTTAATCAAATCCCTAAAGTTAAGGAATTTGATCCTCATCATAATGGGAAAATACCCGACTATTTTTGTATAAATTAAGGCCTTAGAGCCTCAATAAATTCATTATTAACTGTGTGCAAAAAAATGCATCTACACTTTGGCGCCGTCTGTGGGAACGAAGATTATTATCTTTTTTTTACCTCACAGATTCGACGTTCTCCCTTTCTTTTCTTCCTTCATTTTTTCTTTTCGAACCCTTTTTAGGGTAATTATAGTGGTGGATATGATATCCTCAACGGCTTTAGCCAAGGCAAACAACGCTCAAGCTGCCCAGATTCAGGCAATCATGGAAAGATTAGTGGTGGTGGAAAGAAGGAATGAAGAGTTAGAACGACAAAATGCACAACTCCGTCAGAGGCAAGGTCAGGTTCCAAACCTTGACAATCAAGGAGGCCAAGCCAATACCGCAAACAATGAGAGCGTGCTCCCAGATCCGTCCCGAAATGATGGAAATCAGAACAACGAACGGGAGGACACAGGGAGCAGAGTATTCACCCTTTATGATGGGACAAAAGATCCAACATACCATGTAACACCCCGTGTTATTTTCCTTTTTTCCTGAAATTATATTTAATTTAATTTCAGTAATGACGTCACTTATTCAGGACGTATCATTTATTCTTGGTATTTGATACCTGTAAATTTTTCGCGTTTAGTTTAAAGTCGACTGGACGACATTATGCGAATTTTTATTCTCGACTACGTGGTTTCGATTCGACGTTTAATGATTAGTGTTTCGATTGGATGACGACACATTTTAATTGGTCGGGCTTGTTTAAGTGTTCCGACATTTGGGTTTCTACCCCGATGTATTTAATTGGGCTTCCCGTTATTAATTCGGGCTTGCGAGATTATGTTGGGCGTTCTCGATAATTATTGGGGTTTACTGTATATATATATATATATATATATATATTTAATTATATATATATTGTAGTGGGGGTTATTTTGCGATTTTGGAGAAATGAAGGGTTAGTTTTGCAATTAGGTCATATATATATATGTATATATATACACAGACTGTATCTGCTCCTTCTCTTCTTCACGCTGCAGACATCTCCTCATCTTCTCCTCTCAACAGACCAGGCCACAATCCTTCTCCTCCATCTTCATGGACGAACGTCCACACACAAAGAGTGAGAGTCGCCGGCCATGGCGAGAGATGGAGAGAGTCGGCAGCAGCAGGAGAACGGGTTGCGGCTGGAGGCGCGCAACCAGGAGCAGCGGCGACGGCCAGGAGCTGCTGGGCTGTGGACGGCGGCGGCTGGTGGCGTCGGAAAGGCTAGCAGGTGGTGGCGCAGGTGGTGGTGCAAGGCGGCAGTCAGTGCAGAGGTGGCTACGCGCGAGCAGTGGCGACTCCGGCTGAGCTTCGGCTAATTTTTCGGTGACCTTCCGGTGATTGGTTTGAGCCGATTTTCGGTGAGTAGTTTTGTACCTACGTAGTATTCGTCATATATTAATTTCGTGAATTTACGATGAACGATTTGCCCGGAAATCGCATTTATAGGTTATAGATTTCGTTTGGGTTATTTTAGATTTAACCCAATTAATTAACCGATTATTAATGGGCTTCATATATATCGTATAGGTTGTCGAGACGGACATTTCGATATATTCGAAATGGTTTTTGGACGATTTTGGTCGGCGGGCTTCATATTCGGGCGCCGGTACTGTGCTGTTTCGGGCTGTTCGGTAACGTATATTTAGGTGGGAAATTATATTTCTCACTCCGCATTATTGAAGTAGTTTAGGGGTGCAAAACCCTTATTTAATTTATTATAGATATATTAAATTGCTAGTTTAAATATCTATAAATTGTTTAGGATCAGGATGGGGCTTAGGAATTAATTTAAGAAAATTTATTAAATTATTCCTATGTGATTAAATAATATTCTTATTTAAGGCTGAGAAACCCTTACGAATTTAAATGGGTTATTAGAGATTCGAAAAGCTTAGACGATGTGCTAGGATCCTTTTGGTATACGTGAAATAATTGATTAAATTATTTAAAAAGACATGTTAATTGAAATTGAAATATTTTCTAAAGAATTAAATAAAATATATTATTTAGAACATGAATCTATTTTCTCACGATTTAAATGCTTTAATATATTTTTAAAAGCATGTACAGAGATTTGAGATTTATGTTGATATTACCATGTGGGTATTTTTATAAATATGGTGCATTACATATTTATGTTGGACATGATTTTGTTGCGTACACCATGTATTGTGAGACATGGGTGTTGGTGCATGTGTTGCATGATTTCACCATTTGCAGAGAGATTCATTTGGTGTGGTCTACTTCCTTTGTGCGTGAGGCACGGGTAGACGTTTGTGTTTGGATCGTTGTGACAACTGGCCAGGGGGTGCTGCACCCACGGAACTAATCTTCTGAGAACGCATATGATATAGGGGGATGACACATAGTCCAAGGCCCTATGTTCACGGCTGGGCCGTGGTGGACGTCTTCCTTGGTTAAAAGTGTGAAGTGTCAAAAGCACTTGGGAAGAACGGGACGATAAGTCTACATTCCTTAGTGAGCTGTATCCTCAGGGGAATGGTAGAGAATGATCCAGTACCCTTGGGAAGGGTGTGTTTTTGTGTGTGTGTACCACAGGCGGTCTGTGAGTACGGTGTGTTGCATATCATCATGTGATTTATTGATATGTATATATATATATGTTGGAGCATGATTATTTATGAATATGCAAAATGAATTCATTTTATAAAATGCTCAGTTGAAAGTGATAAATGTGAAAACGGGAATTAAAAGCAGTAATTATTAAAGTATAAACGAGGCGTATATCCTTATACTTGTGTTGTATACTTTTGTGCCCATAGGGGAGGTTAAGTATATTGGTCTGGCGAATTCTGTGGTTAGTTGAAGTTAGAGATGGATTGTAGAATTGAGGTTGAGTTGATGTGGAGTAATGCCTTAGAGAATGTGGTTAATAGTTTTGTAATTGTGGTTAGTAGCCTTGTGATTATGGTTAGTAGCCTTGTGATCGTGGTTAGCAGACTGTGGTTAGTAGTCTTGTGATTGTGGTTAGTAGTTTGGTGATTTTGGTTGGCTGTGTGACTTGTTAGAGATTTGAGATCCGAGATTGATTTTAGTATCAGTTATGATTTGGGGCCTTCGAGAAAGAGGGTGATGAGATTGTGAGTTGTAGTATGGACCTTTAGGTGCCTTTCACTTTTGAGGAATATGTTATCAATTGTAACTGAGATTTTGATTGGGAGATAAGAGGTTATGGTTGAGGTGAGTTCTATTAAGTACTTAGGGTACTGTAGCGTGGTTTATAGTGCTTAGTTCATTCCCCTAAGCATTTCTTGTAATGTGTTTTGTACACTAGTACGTGGTCGTTGACTTGTATGTTATTCCTTGAGTTGTCGGTTACGGCGTGGTGCCGAACCTTTTCCTGGTGTTGTCATTTGATTCTATAGAGTTGTGTTTTCTCTTATTGGCTGTCATTTCGAAAACGGTGTTTCCTAAGTTTTGAAGTAAACTCTTGTATTTAAAGGGAAAAACCCGTTTTCGCATACCCCCGTAGAAATGAAAAGTTTTAATACCTTATAAAATGATCTTAGGATCTTCTTTGAAAAGATTTCAACTTTTAAAAGCCGGCGATGGCAACTGACGGAGACCGGGGGCAAGACGGTCATTTCTACTGTGTGATTTTCTAAAAGAAAACTATTTTATTACTTTTCTTGGGATTCTGAGGTTACGAGACTTCTTTCTCAAAACCTCGACTTGCAGAGTTTTGAAAGGTGTTCCATTGTTTCACCTTTGCTTCCGATCATTTTTTTAGTCTCGGTTTTGAGGCTTGTCGTTGTTCAGTGCACACATATAGTGTTGCCTTTCTCTTTTCTGGGTTATTGGTTTCACCACCTAGGTGATTTGAGTTTTTCTTACGTTAGGGGCATGGATGTCAAATGGATCGGTTCGAGTTTGAAAACATTTTTCTTAAAAACTATTGAATCTCTGGGATTCATCTTTTTATTACTTCCACTCTCGGCCATTCGTTTTTGGTTTCCTTGTTCACTTTTGGTGTTCTTTCTTTGTTCACTTGTGGTGTTCTTTCCTTGTTTGGGTATTCTTAACCTTGACGTTGTTGTCTTGGTTATCTGTTGGTTAGCATTGAGAACTCTTTTCCTTTGCTTCGTTTTGGTGACCCTTAAGTGGTCGTTCTTGGGAGTTGAGTTCTTGTACTCTTAGTGAATTGATCGGGTGGTTTTGTAGCTTATAGTGCAAGTGTTAGTGATGGATTTATCCTGTTGGTGACTTATTGACTTGTTGGAGATAGCATTGAGGTTTTCGCATAGTGAGATGATGGGGTGATCCCATCCTTGAGGTACAGACTTACTCTAGGAGAGGGATGAGATTTGTTATATATATATATATATTGATGATGTTGTGTTAGTACGCAAGGGCGTGGGTGTTTTCCTTCCTGTGTTATCGGGGTGTAGGATTTGAGCCTTCCTTGGTACTATTGGTGGATTTTGTTTCCTTGTGGATATTAGAGGTGAGTGTGATCTCCTCCGTTGAATCTTTGTTTGGTGATGTGAGCACTTTGTGACTTGGTTAGATTTGACCTTAGTGTCGGGTACTTGATGTACGTTGGTGGGAATAGTGTAGACTATTGGTGTTGGGTACTTGGAATACGAGTTTTAGAGACTCATGTTGTGTATTTATATATATATACGTGTAGATATATATATACATATTCCCTATATACTTATGTATACTCGTTTACGATAGTATATGAGCGTGTGACTTGGGTTTGCGTGAATGGGATTAGTTGGGCTATTTATATCTTATTAGACGGTTTAGCTTTACCTAAACTATCAGAGGATGTGGTAGTTAGAGTATTCTTTCCCACTGAGCTTATTTGCTCACAGGGGAATTTCATTCGCCCCCTGGTATTCCACGCCAGGTTGCAGGAAATATACGGTTATGAGCAGGATGCAGTGCAACGACAGCTTTCTTTTGTTTCCTTGTTACAGGTTTTGGAGTTGCGTTGGGTGATGCGGTTACGGTTGCAACACGACTGGGTTTGGGGACGATAGGTATCCACTTTCAGTTTCTCTACCCATTGTTATGGGATTGTTATGTATTTTCTTTTGGGAGCCAGTCTGTTGGCATATCCCTGTTGATGTATTCTTTAGTTCCTGTATTTATTCTTTCTGATGGTTATTGTATCTATTCTGCACAACTAGGTGTTTTACTGTATCTTATTCGAGCATTTGTGGCTCTGTTGATTATTAGAGGGTTTGGAGGGGTTTTGGTTTCTTTCCATTATCTCGGCCCTAGTAGGATTGATGAATGTGGGGCTTGGAAGCCATTGTGATTGTTGAATTGCTATTGGCAGGTTCTTGTGTTGTGGTTGTTGTCCGGATGTTCCATTTACAAACGGAACTCTGCCGGATTTTCGTTAGATTCCGCTGTTTTGTTTATTATCCATTTGGGTATTAAATATACCATTTCTACCATTAACCCATATGTTTTATTGGTTAATGATGTCTTAGTTGGTCATTTGTATTAAGGATCACATCCTGGATTCCTCGGATGTCCCTGTTCGGGAGTCTTAGGAATTTAGGAGCGTGTCAGTTGGTATTGGAGGATGCTAGTGAGTTTCTAGCATTCTACTTGACATGGAGTATATTTTTATTGTTATTCCATGTGTCTCTTTGTTGTTGTTGACTCTAGTAGTCGCTTGACTAGCGTCATCCCTTGGAGATTCGCTGATTCTCTAGATTTGAGTTTCGGGAATCTTAGGGGCGTGACAGCGTGGTATCAGATCATTTTACCCTTTCATGGGTATTTGATGATTGAATTTCGTTGGTTCTTATTTCTTTTTACTTCCGCAATCACTCTCTTAGCTCTTAGGCTCGGGTTTCGGAGTCCTAGGAATTTGGGGCGTGACATACCACATCTACCAATACCAGACCAAGATGACCGCATGGAAGAAAGATGAGGCCTTGATGTGTATCATATTCCCCACCAGCGTGACTGATGCACCACTCTTGTGGTTTAGGAATCAACCCCTTGGGTCCATCGGGAGCTAGAGTAAGTTGTGCGAACTTTTTATAACACAATATTATAGCAATCATAGACAGAAGAAGACTATTTCCAGCCTATTTACCATGACCCAAGAGAAGGATGGAAGTCTCCATAATTTCTTGTCTAGATTCACTAGAGAAATGTCCTCCATCGATTAGTGTGACCAACTTTCAGCGGTAGAAGCATGCAGAATGGCCCTGATCCCAGGTATTAAATTCCATGCCTCTCTGGTAAAAAGGCCCCCGAGTAATATAGGGGAATTAAATTCTAGAGCCCAGGGTTATCTCTGAATTGAAGAAGAAGAGGCGGTCAGGCGAAAAAGGGCCGCCATGATTACCATCGAAGCTCGCACCAAAGATCGCATCAAGGAACATAAGTCATCCCATCAGGCTCCAGGCTCTTCATTAAACAAACCTATCAGCAAAAGGCAAAGAATAAAGGACAAAATGACTCCTCTTAAAAGTAAGTCTGGGTAAGCTCTACCTAGAAAAGAAGAATAAGGGGATTTTTAGGCCCCATTTGCCCATGAGACAGCCCATGGAACAAAGAGATATGACCAAGCATTGTGCCTTTCATAGTGAGTATGGTCATCACACTAACGATTGCAGAAATCTACACAAACAGGTAGAAGCAATGATTGCGAAAGGAGAACTAGCCGAATATGTAGCAAATGATCAAACACGGGCAGAACATCAGCCAAAAACTCCTCAGAATAATACTCAGGCGGGACAACCAGTACGAGTGATCCATATGGTACAAGATGGTGTTACATCTGAGGAGACATAGGGGGTCAGGAGGTCTCAGATGCGTCAAGCTCATAAACTCAGGAGGATTGACGAGATATGCCAGATTTCTAATAGAAGGGAAGAGCCTCAGATTAGCTTCTCCGAAGCCGACCTCATGAATGTGCAGATGCCACATGAAGATCCTTTGATCATATCGTTCTTAGTGTCCAGCTGTTTGGTCAAAAGAGTTATGGTAGACCCTGGGAGTAGCACAAATATTATGACCAAATGGGCCTTTGACAAACTCGGAGTGGATACCAACCAAATGCAACCCGCTAGAGTTCCTCTCACCGGATTTGATGGACCACGGGTGGAGCCGATCAGGGTCATCTAGCTGCCTGTGTCAGTCGCAAGAAGGACACTTAGGGAAAACTTTGTAGTGGTGGACGTTAAGCCATCATACAACCTCCTTATGGGCAGAGGCTGGATTCACAGGATGCAAGGTGTACCTTTAACCCTCCATTAGGTAATGGGATGTATGGATCCCAATGGTGTGGACATGATTGATATCCTGGGGGATCAAGTAGCGGCGAAGGAGTGCTATGCGGTGTCGATGAATAACTTCAATACATGGACTAAGCTAGACGAGGAGGTTCAAGAGAACTCCAAATAGAAGGAAAAATAGCAATTACAGATTGACTCTTTCGAAGGGGATCGCGAGACTTAGGTCACAACAGAGCCGCTCCAAGAGGTAGATATCAGTCCTGACAGCCGTTGAGAAGGTAGACTTGATAAAGTTATTGCTGGACAACATGGATATATTCGCCTAGTCACACCTGGATATGCCAGGTATAGATCCATCAGTTGCACAACACAACCTGAACATTGATCCTAAGGCCAGACCCATTAAGTAGAGGCAGAGGTGCTTTGGGGTGGAAAGGAATCATATCATAGCTGAGGAGGTCAGAAAGTTATTAGAGGCCGGGTTCATCAAGGAAGTCAAATATCCCACCTGGCTCGTTAATGTAGTTGTTGTTAAGAAGAAAAATGGGAAATGGAGAGTCTGCATCGACTTCACCAATTTAAACAAGGCCTGCCCGAAAGATTGTTTCCCTTTGACAAAAATTTACCAGATGCTGGACGCTACAGCAGGTTATGAAAGACTCTCATTCCTAGATGCGTACTCTGGGTACAACCAGATACCCATGAATGTAGTAGATGAGGAAAAAACATCCTTTTATCACAGAAGAATGTACATTTTGTTATAAAGTAATGCCTTTTGGATTAAAAAATGCAGGTGCTACCTACCAAAGGCTTGTAAAGAAGCTCTTTGGTCACCTGATGGGCCATACAGTAGAAACATATATCGATGACACCGTAGTTAAAAGCAAAAGGAGAGGAAATCACCTTCAGCACTTAAGGAACGTATTCTAAGTAGTCAGACTCTACGAAATGAGGCTCAATCTCTCCAAATGTTCATTCAAAGTTTCATCCAGATAGTTCTTGGGTCATATTGTGAACATAACTGGAATTGAGGCAAGTCCCACACAAGTCAAAGCTCTGATACACACAGAAGAGTCGAGGACATAGAAGGAAATCCAGACCCTCACTAGAAGGGTAGCGGCGCTAAACAGATTTATCTCCAGGATCACAAACAAATGCAAGTCATTCTTCCAGGACATTAAAGCAGGAAAAGGCAATACTTGGGGACCAGAGCAAACCCGTGCAATCCAAAAATTAAAAGAATATCTTGTGAGCCCTTCCGTGTTGATCTCCCCAGAGCCAGGAGAGAGGTTACATCTATACCTAGCAGTTTTTACTTCGTCAACAAGCGTATCGCTGGTCAAAGAAGAGAAAACTTGCCAGACCCCCATCTTCTACACCAACAAGTCACTCATAGGCCTAGAGACAAGATACACTGCCATAGAATGAGTGATCCTATCATTAGTCAATGCCAAAAGAAGGCTCAGACATTATTTTGAAATACACCTGATCGTTGTCCCTACGTCATTTCCCATCAGGGCAATAATGTCCAAGCCTGACCTGACCGAAAGAATCACCAGATGGGTAATAGAGTTGGGAGCTTTTGACATCACATACGTCCCTAGAATCGTCATCAAGGGACAGGCCATGTCTGATTTCCTTTTAGAGGTGAAACCAGAGCTCCAGCATTCAGAGTTAGAAGAGCTAGAATGAAGTCTATTCGTTGACAGATCAGTTGGAATCACAGGGGCTGGTCTAGGTCTGGAAGTTATAACACCAGATGGTACAAAAATACACCAATTGGTACGATTGGAATTTCCAACCTCTAATAACGAAGCCGAGTACGAAGCATTACTGGTAGGATTCAGACTAGGTCAGAGCCTTCAAGTAAAGCGCCTCAAAATATATAGCGATTCCCAACTTGTGGTTAAATAGGTTAATGGGAAATACGAGGCCAGGGAGAAGCTGGAACCATACAGAGCTTAGTAACTTTGATCAATTTACCCTACAACAAGTTCCACGAGAAAAGAATGAGGGTGCAAACAAATTGGCCAACATGGCATCATCCAACACACAAGACCTGACCAGGGTAGCACCGATAGACTACATGGAAATCCCAAGTACGGAATAACCAAGAAATGTCTGTATAATTCCATGGGAGCCCAGCTGGATGGATCCAATCGTATCTTATTTAAGAGATGGGACTCTGCCCAAAAGCAAGCCCGAGGCAAGGAAAATCCGCATGAAGTCCACCAGGTATTCTCTGATAAATGGGAATCTATACCGTAAATCCTTTGGAGGGCCATACCTCAAATTCCTTACCCTTTTTGAGGCCAGAGCCATTATGAAGGAAATACATGAAGGAACGTGTGGAAACCACTCAAGAGGAAGGTCACTTGCTCACAAAGTACTAAACCAAGGCTACTTTTGGTCCCACCTCTCCCATGACAAAGACTTTTGTTAGAAGATGTCACAAGTGTCAGATCCACGGAGACAACATTCATCCCCCACCAGAGCTCCTCAATCCTACGTTCCACCCACACCCTTTTACACAATGGGGGATTGATATTGTAGGACCACTTCCACAAGCTCTAAGGGTGGTGAAATTGGCCTTGATAGCTACGAATTACTTTACCAAATGGGTAGAGGCGGAATCATACTCGAAGATCACTCATAAGCATGTAATAAAATTCATTTGGACACATATCATATGCCGTTTTGGGCCCCCCATGTTCATAATGATAGATAATGGCCTAAACTTAGACAATAAGTGGACTAGGGCCTTCTGCGAGCAACATGGTATACAACTCAAAACTTCTTCAGTTGAATACCCACAAGGAAATGGACATGCTGAAAGAACGAACATGACTATTCTAAACAACCTCAAGAAAAAACTAGAAGACACCAAGGGGCTCTGGCCGGACAAACTACCTGAAGTCCTGTGGGCATACAGAATTACACCAAGATTTCCTACTGGAGAAACTCCATTCTCCATGCCATATGTAGCCGAAGCTGTAATCCCAACATAAAATGTGGTCCCAACCATCAGAAGCGAAAAATTACCAGGAGGGTCAAAACAATCAGAATCTAACACATGCTCTTGATACTCTAGAAGAAAAACATATAAGGTAGCTACTAGATTGGCTAAGTATCATCAAAGGATAAGAAGAATCTACAACCAGAGAGTAAAGAGACGTGAATTCCAAGTAGGCGACATGGTCCTCAGAAAGAAGATTGGAATCATAGGAAAGCTTCGAGAAAATTGGGAAAACCCTATACTGTGACGGAAATCATAGGCAAGGGGGCTTATCGATTAAGGAAGTCTAAAGGGCGAATGGAGCCAAATTCCCAAAATGCCTCCAAATTGAATAGGTACTTTCCTTAGTTAAATTCCCAATTCTTCAAATTTGGAAAATACAATTCATGCCCATGTTGTTTATTATTTATTGTGATTCAATGAATAAAAGAGGCTAGAGCCTAAGTATTCGTCTTCTCAAAATACATATTTTAGCAAACAATTAACAAAGGTATTTTATTACAAACTAAAAAAGGAATTTACTCATAATATTATAAAAATGGTAGAGGCATATGCCTAACCCATTCAAAAGAGGAATTTATTTCTAAGTTATAAAAATGGCAGAGGCATATGCTTGGCCCATTCAAAGGAGGAATTTATTCCTAAGTTACAAAAATGGTAGAGGCATATGCCTGGCCCATTCAAATGAGAAATTTATTCCTAAGTTATAAAAATTCAGAGGTATATGCCTGAGCCAACTTAAGGGAACTTTTATTCTTAAAATTAAATCGACCAAAATGTTTTATGCCAGAGGCATACACATACTGATGAAACAAATATCAGTTAAGACATACAAACTTTGGTCGATTCAGAATAAATTAAACAAAAAAAAAAGAAATTTTTTAATTAAAATAAAATATGTAAATTTGCCTAATCGACAACAAAAGTCCAGGGTAGTTACAAAACTTTGCTAAAGATGCTACAAAAATCCAGAGACATGTTTGATGAATAAAACCCAAGGAAAGGGGGGAGAGTGCTCCTAATAGGGAGATGATAGTGCCACGGATGAGATACATTGCAACTCAAGTTAAGAACAAGATCCGTATTGTGGCTCTATCACACTTTATGGAGAAGGAGGGGCTGGAGCCTCTGAGATTTGAGGGACAGTAGGAGCGCTCCCAGCAAGGAACTTGGAGAAGGGCTCCTCAGCTGGACTCGGGTGTGGAACATTATAGGGAGCTTCAACACCAAGATGCGTATCCATGGCCTCAAGGTCTACAACCTTCCTCTGCACCGGCTCTTTCAGAGCAGTTTCAAAACCATTGCACTAAAACTAGCCAGCAATGCAATTGTTGAAAGATCTTATAGCACGAGTATATGGCCAACCCCCCTTGGTGGCACATCTCCAGCTCAGAATGAGTGAGGGACAAGCGATACTGAAGATCTTCAATCTCAGTATTCTCCTTAGCCCCGCTCTCCTTTAAATCAACATTCTCCTCCTTCAAAGAAGCTGCCTCATTGACCAAAAGGGTCTCCCTCGCATCTGCCAAGGCCAGGGTGGCTTTGAGGTGTGTTAATTCACCAGTCTGATCGGCCAGTTCATCAGCATGGGTCTGGCAAGTGTAGCACAAAGCCCCCATAGTATACAAGGCTTGTGAAAAACACAAGGAATAAATGGTCAGAGTAGCAAAACAAAAAGTAACGCTCAATCGAGAGAGAAAAGGGGGGAGGAAAGCATAAAAAAATAGCAACAAAACAAACACATGAGTAAAACGTACCCTCATCATCATGCCCATGACCCTATCTGGCAACTCGGGTGTAACGCCTTGCGTTTTTCTTTCTCTTTTCTGGAATTATTTTCCAAGTGTTAACGTTTTATGACATCACTTATTCATGACATCTTGTGTATTCTCGGTACGTGTAAATTTTTTGCGTTTGAGTTTCGGACTTAGCAGGACGACCTCATGGACGTTCGTTTCCGGCTTTGGGATTTATTATTCATTGACGACTACGTGGGTTCGTGTAACATTTTCTCTTTGGAGCTTCGGAAATCGTGATGCGTTCCTGAAAGTGTTACCCTAGTCTAGTGTAGACGTTCGGTGTAGCACTTAGGTGAATTAATTGCTATATTTTTATTTTGTAAATAATGGGAATAGTTAGAAACGATTTCGGGAAAGAAATGATCTAGGGATATATGAGTATTTTCATATTTGGAGCACTTAGTGAAAAGTGTAGAGATTTGGCTAAGTGTTGGGGTATGAATGGAATGTTTATAATTAGAGAGGATGACAAGGGGTAGAAGGGTAATTAATAGGCTTGATGACACTCTTGTAATTAACCCTAAGTTGAGAATAATCTGGTCATTTCCCCATTTTAAGTGGTGTCTCATTCCTAACCCTTGATCTCATTCTCCTATATTTGTTTTGGACCCTTAGATCATAAGGCCTTGTTTGGTTGACACTTAAGTCCAATAATCCATTATTCTTGATCTTTCACTTGACAAGACTTTTTATCAACCATTGCATGGTTTATTCATTCCCATCTTCATTCTAAGCCCTTGGATGATAAGGCCTTGTTTGGCAAATTAATGGGTTTTGTGAGTGGTGTGTTTAGTCTTCCTTTGCAAGACTTATTTCTAGCCCTTGGATTCATTTTCTTTTTTCTCCATCTTTGTTTTGGGCCATTGGATGGTGAGAGGGGTGAGTGGAAAATCTCTACACATATGTGGTGTGTTAGTCTTTCATTGCAAGACTTTTCATCCTTTCTCCTCCATTTTCTTTCATCCTTTCTCTCTTTGTTCTTCTCCACTTATGGGTGGAATTCATCACCCTAAGTTGGGAGTTTGTTGTGGCCATCAACATAGAAGATGTTCATAGTGTTCTTGTCTTCGGTTTGAGCTAAAGATGGGTAATTGCTCTTCCATCCTTGTGTGTTTCCATTTCAAACCCTAGTTAGGATTTCTTATTAAAACCACTTAATGATTCTTGCACTCTTCTTGTGTTGGAGCTTGATTCATGGTTAGGGGGCTATGGTGAAGATTTCCACCGATTTGCTCCTTGGATTTCGGTTGGGGAAAAACTAGGGTTTCATGGGCCTTGCTTGGTAGTGGTTTATGCTTTGCTCTTCAAGAGGTAGGGGAAAACTTCGTAACTAGTCATCTTATGATTGTGTGATTATGAGTTTGATTCTAGGATTCCTAAACCTAGATATATTTTTGCTAAGTGTATACTTGAAAAATATGAATTTGGGGTTTTATGTATTAATGTGCTATAATTCATATTATGTTGTACTTGAGATAGATATGATGTATGCTAGATGGGTTATGAGTTTTGGAGATGGAAGTATGCTTGTATTACTATATGTATATATATGGTATTGATGTATATATGTATAAGAGTAAGTATACATATAGGGTTTTGAGTATCGGTAGTGTAACCTTGCTAACGTATATAGGTTAGCTATTTTGTTGATGGAGTTGGAATATGGAACTTAGAGTGTTATTCTAGTTTTTCCATTCTTGTGAATTTGGAGATTTCTATATTGAACATTAAACTTATGTATGAAAATGAGTTACTGTGTTGATTAAATTGCTTTAATGAGAATAAAAGCATGTTAAATGGAAAGGTAAAGTTATCTTTGTGTATTAAATGATAACTTGATGATTTGGACCATGAATGTTGCATGAAAATGCATTCTTGTTGATTAGTGTTTTAAATGAAATTTAAAAGCATGTTGAATGGTGAAAAACATTCATGTTGACATTTTTGGAATGTTATTTATAAATATGATGAAATACATATTTATGTTGTTGCATGACCTATTGAGGCATATTGCATATGGGTTCACCTTTTGTAGAGAGAATTCAATTGGTGTGGTCTACGTCCATTTGTGTATAGTGCGTGAGTAGACTTATTTTGGATCGTCGGAACAACTGGCCAGGGGGTGCTTCTTGCTCCTACGGAACTAATCTTCTGAGAAACGCAGACACTAGGGGAGGACTCGTTCTAAATCCTAGGTTCATGACCGCGTCGTGTTTGACGTCTTCCGTGTTAAAAGTGTAAGTGTCAAAAGCACTTGGAAAGAACGGTATGATAAATCTACCTTCATTCATGAGAAGAAGTGAAGTGTTAGAGAATGATCCTGTTAACCCTTTGAGTAGGGTGGTGTGGTAGCGTGAGTACCATGAGGTGTGTGAGTCACATTGCATTGAGATTGCTAATATGTGATTTATGTTGACATGTGTATCATGATATTACACTATGTGATTGAGGAGCATCTTTAATGTGAATTTTGATGTATACAAATTCATTTGTCATTAAAATGCTAAAGTGAAATGGAAGGATGTGAAAATATGTTTTGCGTGCCTTGTTTAAAGTATAAAGTGAGATAAATGCTTATACTTGTTGTTATGTGCTTATATACCTTAGGGGGTGATATGAGTTGGTTTAGAGACTTTCTTATGAGAAATAAAGTCGGTTGTGGCTATTGAAGTTGAGATGAGTTGAAACCTTGAGAAGGTGGGTTATGGTTTTGTGGTCTAAGTTAGCATTGGTGTAGTAACGTGCCATTAATGGTGATTTTGATGTTTTGGTTATGATAAACTAGGTTATGAGTAAATTGAGTTGATTGTGTAGTGATGATCATATGATCTTATTAGAAACCTAAATGATGTGGTTTCGGATGTGAAATTGAGGTTTGAAAGAATCGGAAGAGGTTCTTGATTTGAAACTAGTTGGTTCCGTGGAAACGGTCACTAGGTTCCCTTATACAATCTTAGGATAGGAATGTCATTGAAGTTGTGGACATTCTTGAGTAAGTCGTTGTGGAGTTTAGAGATTTGGATGTCGAACTAGGTACGGTTAGGTTAGAGTTAGTGCCTTTGCATATGGTCACTTGCCTTCCCTTTGAGTTGCCTTTTTACCTCGGTTCGTCATTTCCTTACTCTATTAAGCGTCTACGAATTCGCTTTGGTTTTTCCTTTGGTTTCGGTTTGTTTATCCGAAAATGGATTTTTTGTAAGATTTGTGCTTGAGTCTATTCGGTCTTTAAGTGAAAAACATATTTTCGCTTACCCCCGTGAGGTCGACAAAAACTTTGAGTTTCGAAATGGTTTTAAAATCAAGAAACAAAAGATTTTGACTTTTGAAAGTCGGTGGTGTACAAAACGGAGACCGAGGGCAAGACGGTTAGTTTTACAGATTTTGAAGAATGTATTTTTGACAAAACTAAACCGAGATTAAATGATAGTTTCTCATTTCTAAAGTTCCTAATTGAGTTGAGGACTTTTGTCTCATGATTCCTAAGGCTTTGGAGCTGTTTGGAAGTCATTTTTGAAGTTTTCTAATCTAGGCAGTCGACTGGCCCCTTCTAGGCAGTTGACTGGGTCAACCAAGCTATTTCCCGTAAATATTTTGGAACTCTCTGTCTCACCCAGTCGACTGGGTCATCAGGCAGCCGACTGGGTGAACTAGCCAGTCGATTGGGTCAGCTTTGGGTGGTTTTTTTAAAATTCATTTCTCTCAGCTCGTAACTCGGATTGAGATCCTGTTTTTTCCTATGGCTTTTTCTAGGTGTAAAATTTGTAGATAAAATTTAAAATAGTTTATTTACACTTGAAATGACTATTTTACCCTTGGTGAAAGAGGGTATTTTAACTTTCTGGTTGGGTCGGCGTTGTCCGATGCCCTTTTCAAAAATTCATATATCTCACGTGAGGGCTTTGAATTCGGTTTATTTTGTTTCTATAGTTTAACCTATGTCCAAATAGGTAGGGTAACCTTTGAAAGTACATCTTTGCACTTGAAATGATAATTTTACCCTTGGGCGAACATAGACCTTTGAGTGGTCGGTGTGATGGATTATTCAATCCTTTTCACTTCTTTTCGTGGTTTGGCAACCTTTGTGAATTCCCTTAGGTTGATGTGAATGTTTTACCCCTGTGTTGGGTTTACGAATGTCGGTAGTGACATGTGAGGTGATTGATAATATGAGTTGATTCTGATTTGAGGTTTTGGAGCTCGGTACGGTTGTGGCCTAGGAAGTGTGAGTGTTATTTTTCCTAGAGTGTTATGAATATGAGTGCTTCTCCTGTGATTTGGTGATAGTGTTGTGTTGATTGTCCATGTGGGACTGACGAGTACGAGTCGTAGTGATCTATGAGGGGGTCTGTACTACGTATCTGGTATTGGTTGTATATCTCTATATGTATATATATACCTATATAAAAATATATATATATGTGTGAGTTATTACATGTTGTTGTGATCTAGTTTCACTATGTGTTTGTTGCCCTATTTGTTAATGCATGGTAGGGGACTAAGGGGATGTATTTCCGGGGTCTCGTATTGGTGTGAGTGCTATGTGGGACATTTGACTGACCTAGGGTAGATGCATGTACACGGGTTGGTTCACACTCGACTTAAACAGTCGTAGGATGCGACAATTACGATTCCTTTCTCCTACGGGGCTCAATGAGCTCACCCCGATAGTGGTATGCCTGGTGGTTTACACCACTAGTTTGTAGGAAATGTTTTGGCAATGGAAAACTTGGAGTGAAGGATGGCTCGTGGAACTGATGCTATTGCGGGATTTGGGACGTTATTATGTAGAGTTGGTCCTTTTGTTTCATTTGTTTATTCCCTGTATTGGGACTGTAGATGTTGTATCTCTTGGGAGCCAGTCTGTTAGCCTATCCCTTCCTTGTATTTGGTATTGTTGCATCGTTGAAGAGATGTATTCTTTCGGCACCTAGACGTGCCTTGTGTATCATTTGGTTTAGCTTCTACTTTGTTGTGTATGGAATTATTATTGTTAATAAGATTCCATTCGGTTTATGGTTGTTTAGGATCTTAATTGGTTACTCATTTTATGGATCACGACCCGGATTTCTCGGATGTCCCGGTTCGGGAGTCTTTGGAAATTTGGGGCGTGACATCGGGACCATCAAGGGCTTTGAAAGCTTCCAAGTCCTCCCTACTCTAGAGGGACTTGGCCCTCTCAGTCATGGCCGCTATAGTAGTAGGGAGAGTATGAGGTGGAGGAGGCTGAGGCAAGGAAGGGGTAGTGGACTGGGTTGCAATAGACCCAGCCGCTGCAGCAGACCTAGATGTTGCTGCAAGCCCAGATGCTGGGGCTGCAGTTATGACTTGAGAAGAGGTCCCCTCAGTAGCAGGATCGGGGGTACCCTCTGGATTGACATAAAAAAGCTTAGGACAGGCCAAGCAAAACATATCTACTGAGGCTCCTAGTCTGGAAATGTCCTGTAAATTACCAGGAGTAAAAAGGTCAGTACAGTCCACACGCTCAGACCAAAGTTTACTCATTAAAAGCTTGACCCTTTTGTAAATTTTACTAAAAGAAGACCATTTGCTACTAACACCAAAAGACTCATAAATATATTATGCCCTATGGAGATCATAGTCATGGCATAGGCAGGAAATTGAATGTCCATGAATAAGCTTGTAAGGGCTGAATTTGCCAGGACCGAAAACACTAGGGATAGGAAAAGAGGCAAAGTGTGGATAAAACCAGGGATCCTTGATGAGGACCATCCTCTCTTTCCACGCCTTTTCATAATCATTTTTCCCTCACAGATGTGTCTGTCTTTAAAGGGGTAAAACATGAACCTCTCTAAGCAGTTGGAGATCTTCAGAACCTGATAGCATAAAATGAGGTCATCAAATTCCTAATGTAACCCATAGTCACGATTTGCCAGGATTAACATGGAAACGATTCGAAAGAAATTGGGATTAACTTGCAATGGGGATAACCCTAAAGTGAAGAATATAAAATGAAAGAGTGGTGAAGGGGAAACCTAACCAATTTTATTTGGTTATAGGAAAGAAAGAGGTCAAGAGGGCCGATACCTTCACCCTGGGTAAAATCGAAATCAGGCCTGTACGCCTCAAATTTCACACCAAATGGAGGTTTAACCAGTTTTCTAAGTGATTTGATATTTAGGGTTTTGCGAAGATTAGTAGGGATTTTATCTGGGTTATAAGGGGGGAGTTCCTCGATGTTGTTAACCCTCTTATCTTCCTGAGGAAGCATCGGAAGTTCCTCAGTACGACTCTCTACAAACTCTCCACGAGGCAGATAAGTTAATTTCTCACTGGCAGAACTGGCATGAGATTCATACATTATAAGGGAGAATAAAAGGAAGTGTTAAAAATACTTATGAGATAAAAGGAAAAGATTATCGGAGTTGCTCGCCGCAAAAAACTTCAACAAATGAAACCCAGAAAGGCAAGAAATTACAGAGAACAAGAATGAAAGATTATTACTGAAGAGATTTTTTATGTTAGGTGAAGACGTTATTTATAAGAGATAAGGGGGTGCGTTTAAACGACGCATTTAATGAGGACTAAGGCATCGAGGCAAACTGTCGCGTCGATTAAGGGAACCATCCATCATATTAAATTCAAAAGGCGCACGAAATCCAGGTCATGATTACCATGACTTCAACGAACAATCCACGTTTGCATATACATATACATATATGTATATCCTGAAATAAAATGGCATTTTTTAGGAAACATATCATTTGGATCAGGCCCATGAGACATTAGCCCAAATCAAAAGGGGCTAGTGTAAATGACAAAATTCCCGACTCAACAAGTTAGAAGGACTAATGGTAAATGCCCAACAGACAAGTGAATTTAGGCCAAGTGAGATATGTTCAAGCCCATCTTGGAGGCCTATAAAATCAAAATATAAAGCCCTACTAGCTAAAGCCCGTAAAGAATGTAAAACTTGGGAAAAAAGCTAAGGGCTTAATCAGATAGGAAAGAATGTTAATTTAATCCCTAAAGTTAAGGAATTTAATCCTCATCATAATGGGCAAAGACCCAACTATTTTTGTATAAATGAAGGCCTTAGAGCCTCAATAAATTCATTCTTGAGTGTGTGCAAAAAACTGCATCTACACACATAAACACTACTATTTTTATATATATAGAAGTAAATAATGAATATTACTTATAATATTTTAGTTTATCACCATTATTAATATATTTACTATATTTATATATATATAGTGTTTACAACTTATAACATTTTAATTTCTCATTTTACACACACACACACACACATATATACATATATATATTTGTTAGGTTTTGGCAAAAATAAAAGAGGAAAAAGTCTTACATCGCTTAGAAAGTAAAGGTGGATAAGTTCAAGAGCCTATATAAAGAGCTCAAACCTTTGTTTCTATGTATCCCAATCAAAAGCATTTCAAGCATTGTATTTTGACTCTAGTTAAATTTCTTTCTTTGTCCTCTTAATTTGGGAATAAAAAGGTGTGAGTTAGTATATACTTGGGTAGAGTGTGGGTGTATTGGGATTGTGGGTAGTGAGAGAAAAATTGGTGTGGTTGTAACAATTTTCCATATAGTGATATTTATCTGGTTGTCTTTGACAACGTTGTGGTTTTTCTCCGGTTTGGAGTTTTCCACTATAAATTCTTGTGTCCTTTGTGTGTTGTGTGTGGGAGTAAAAACATGTGTTTGTGATCTTGGGCGGGATTAATTCTTATGTGTGAGATAGGAATTAATTCCAAACAATTGGTATCAGAGCAAGGTTGCGGAAGGTTTTTACTCACTGGTGCAGAATACACAGGGATTTAAAAGTGTGGGCAATCTTGGCACCTGAAGAAAAATTGTCAGTGGAGCGGGTTCGACAAATTGTTTCGAAATCAGTAAATGGAGATGCAAGGTGTGTGTTGATGCTAGCTAGTCCACAAGTTTGCACACGGGTATTGGTTGGCATTGATGCAAGGTGTGTGTTGGAGTTGATGTCGATGGCTAATGAACTTCTAGAAAAACCAACATGAAGGTTTCAACATAATTTTCAGTGTGCCAATGTGAAATTCTTAGAATTTGTTGATTATAAGTGGGTATAATATTTATGGTGGAGTATAATAGTTATCTGGGTAGAGAATTATGACTGTCGGTGAAGACGGTGGTTGCAGCAAAAGTTTCTTTTATTTAGCCAAAGGTGGAGATTGTTAGGTTTTGGCAAAAATAAAAGAGGAAAAAGTCCCATATCGCTTAGAAAGTGAAGGTAAATGAGTTCAAGAGCCTATATAAGGAGCTCAAGCCTTTGTTTTTATGTATCCCAGTCAAAATCCTTTCAAGCATTGTATTTTGATTCTAGTTAAATTCCTTTCTTGGTTCACTTAATTTGAGAATAGAAATATGTGAGTTAGTATATGCTTGGGTAGAGTGTGGGTGTATTAGGATCATGGGTAGTGGGAGAAAAATTGGTGTGGTTGTAACAATTTTTCACATAGTGATATTTCTCTGACTGTCTTTGACAACGAAGTGGTTTTTCTCCGATTTGGAGTTTCCACTATAAATTCTTGTGTCCTTTGTGTGTTGTGTGTGGATGATGTGTGTGTGAGTAAAAACATGTGTTTGTGATCTTGGGTGTGATTAATTCTTATGTGTGAGATAGAAATTAATTTCGAAAATATGTTATATATAAATATAAACACACTCTAACCCTATTAGATATGTGGATCAAATTTTGATCTAATTCCGGTCTAATTAGCCGGATATAGATTAGTGAAAAAATTCAATAATCGAATTATGATTTGAATCCGATAGTCCGATTTCATTAATAAATCAAACATGGATCTAAGTGACTCGATCCGATAGTAATCCAATCCGATTATATATATACATATATACATATAAATACTTTGTTAGTTTTAAATTTATGAATAATTATGTAGTCACATTGGATTATTGGAAAACAATCCGATATGGATTAACTAACTAAAAATGCGTCGAATTAGAAGATAAAAATGTATATAATTTTGAATTTAACAGCATAAGATAAATATATGAATAATTAGTTTTGAAATAAATGTAGGCCGTTTAAATTTAATTTCAATTGATACTTATAAGAGTAAATTACTCAATCGAAATTGAAGTTATTGTAGTTCTTAATAATTAACTTCGAAATAATAATTATGTACATATTTTGAATTTTAAAATTTAAGTAAGTATTTTTTATTAATTTAAAGAATAAATCTATAGTTTTAGTAAATATATATTATAAGTTTCTTTTTTTCCTTGCAATTTCCCAAAATCAACTTTTGCCCCCAAAGTTTTGAAAATTTTGAAATTTGGCGCCACCTCATTTCAAGTTGGTCTTGGCGGTGCGGACTAAGTGGAAAGAACCTTTATATGGACATTAGTTTGTTGTAGTTTGCTATGTAGTTTTTGGTGTAGTTCCCGGACCCACCTTGGATTAAACGGCCAGGAAAAGGCCATGTCATTGTGCAGGCCCACTACCAAATTAACCCTCAATCTAACCCTGGTTATGTTTTTGAGGTAAATATATATATGTGTACAGTGTGCTTCCAATCTTACCTTTCAGATTATATGACTTTGTTAAAAAGATCTGAGGAGAGAGATTCGTTTCGTCCCCCCCCCCCCGAAAAGCTTCTCCCCTTTCTTCACTCAAGCGAATGGAATCCGATTGGTAAACCTACGAAGGTAACCCTTGTTCGTGCTTTTGGAGTGTCCAAGTACTTTGACCACGTATTGGAGTGTAGTCGAGGTAAGTTGGCCCTTAATTTCTGTGTCAAATGGTGTCTAATTTCCGTGTATAGAAGGAAGGAAAAGGAATCCCTAAAAATTATTGAATGAAACAAAAATATTTTGTGTTACTTTTATCAATATGAATATTTGCATTCTTTCCCTTCTCTCTCTATCTCTCTCTTTGTGGACAAGTTGTAAACATTTTCTTAAATGTTGATTCAATTCTCTTACGGATTCGATTCTGTTAGGGTTTAGTTAGTTTTATAGAATTGATATGTTTAAAATTTTAGTTTTACTCATGGATGGAGACTATATAATTTATGGGGGCTTAAAGAGATTCTGAGTATGAAAAACGTTTTTACAGAATTGATATGTAAGATTTTTTTTAGATTCTGCTAGGGTGAGATAGGAAGTTGGTATTGGTAGTTTTTACATAATTGATATGTTTGAATTTTACTTTAATAATGCATACAGAGTAAAACATTTTAGTGGGCTTGAAATTTGAGATTTAGAAATCCCTAAAAATTAATGAATCAATAGTAATTATTTGCCTTGGTTTATGGATATCAAATCTAGATTCTGAGTATGAAATATTTTTTTACAGAATTGATATGTTTGATTTTTTTTAGATTCTGTTAGGGTGAGATAGGAAGTTGGTATTGGTAGTTTTTACATAATTGATATATTTGAATTTTACTTTTAATATTGCATGTAGAGTATAACATTTTAGTGGGCTTGAAATTTGAGATTCAGAAATCCCTAAAAATTACTGAATTAATAGTAATTATTTGTCTTGGTTTATTGATATCAAATCTTCCTGTGAAATTTTTGTTGATTCTTTATTTTTGTTTGGGTGATATAGGAACTTGGTTTAATCATGCGTGCGGGGCTTGAATTTTAATCATGCATGCTGAGTATGAAATTTATAGGGTTTTGAATTTTGAGTATCATGCATGCAGTGTATACAATTGATGAGTTGGAGAATTTTAGGAATTGTAGTGTGTATCATGCACGGAATCTTCAAACGTGGGTAGTTTTTCCACAATTTAGATATTATAAAAAGTAAAAGTGAACGAAAGTCATCAGAAAATGAAGTATATATAATGTATTTGGTTAGCAAGATAATATATTTTCTTAGTTTGGATAGCGAGAAAGTGAAAATAAAATGATTCGCACAATTTTTTATGTATTTAAAAATACATATATTTGTTTTAAATGTAATTTCCTTTATATAGACTCTAATTGTATTGGTTTTTTTTTTTATAACTGTATGCAAGGTTTAGAGTCATTAATTTAATGGTTTGGGTAGTATTTGTTCAGACAATATTAATATTTAGTCCATGCATGGACATGTAGATGGTGGGCCATTCTTGCACTTTAATTTTTCCTGATCTCCCTTGTTGAATTATTTAGTGAATAATTTTTTGTACATGTTTTGCCAGAATTAGATGGGTCGCGAAAATAAAGGCAAGGACAAAATTGTTGAGAGCATGAGTAAAGGGGAGCACCAAACATAAGTTGGACGAAAGCGCAAACCAGCTGGCGTGTTTGTCATATTCAAGTATCTTATTTAAAGTTTTAGGTTTTACTTATACGTAAAGCTTAAATAATTTAAATAACTTAGGTATGGGAATTTCTTATATACAGTTGTGACAATAAATTTTTTTCCTACAATTTAATTTTTCCCCTATATCAGGAATGAATTCACCCAAAATTTTGTAGGTCTCATTGGGTATCCAACTTCAGAGCTGAACATGGGTGTAGCAGAGTTACTGAACTTACGTACATGGATGTGCACCAAGGTGAAGCAGAAGCATGGACAACAATGTTGGAAGTGGAGAAAGTCTCATTTAAAGCAAAACATGCAACTTTGATGGAAGCGTGGAATAAGCTGCCCGTCGAGGAGAAGATGGAGTACGGAAAAAAGGTGAACGAAGCTGATAAAATCCAATTATATGGGTTTTTGGAATACAGAAATGTCATTGACTACCTTTGTAACCTTTATCTTCTTATTCTAGGATCCATGTTTGAATGGTGGCAGTGATTTGGAAGTCACAGATGCAGATGCATAAACGGATGCATGTGCAGCATTAGAGGCTAGTTAGCATGTTAACAACACCAGTAGGTTTATTAAAGTCATTGGCGAGTTATATGGGGAGAAGTGCAAGGCCGTAAAAGAGTTGGGATTTGGCGAGCTTTTAAAGCTTAGATGTGATTTCTTATCCCGTGACTTCTTTTCCTTCCTCATCAGGAAGTATGATAGCCGTAATTGTCGCTTTAGAATGAGAAATAGTGGCTATTTACAATTAAGTGCACATGATGTGCTATCGGTTTTACGGTTGCCAGCCAAAGCAATCATTGTCCCCTTTAACGTCCACTACATCCAACCAAGTTGGATTGCCGAGGAAGGTTTTGCTTTTGAAGGTGGCATGAATATATCTTCATTAATTCATAAGATAAATGAGCTAAATGCGGTTAAGGAGTTCAAGCGTGTATTTGTTTTGTGTGCATGTGCTGCAGTTCTAGCTCCGACAGGTTGCGCTGACTGTCCCAAAGGTGTGTTGGCTGTTGTTGAAGATGTGGACAAAATTCCAACATTTAACTGGTGTGTGTTTGTAGCAAAATGTTTGATAAAAACTCTTCAACCATCCAAGAACGACAATGTCAAGAAAACATACATCGGTTGTACGATTTTCCTTCAGGTTAGAGATCACATTTTGTAAAGCCTAGTCAATTTCTTTATTCCTTTAAATCAAGTAAAGGGAAAGTTGATGTCATGTCTTAGTTTTTTGTCAAACATGTTCAGTTGCTCTACTTGATGCGTATGTCGGTCTCGTGGCCTTTTTACCCCAATGGTGACAAGAATCACCTCGGTTTCTGGACTTCTGACCTAGTACGTGAACAACTTAGATGAGAGGTTACAATGGGTGGTTTTGGCCGTGGAACGGTATCAAACTAATTTATAAACAATTAATATCTTATATTTGTTAGAAGCGATCCCCATCTAACAATGATAATGAAACTAATTACATATATTATATGTGCATCAACTTGTTGAAGTCCGTCCGCAACCAGAATGTCATCGAACCTCAACTGCTGACAACGAACATTTTAGATCTGTTTCTGCGGTGAATCTGCCTTCTCCACATATTTCAGTAATTTAAATGGTGGTAGGTACTAATCAATGGTAAATAATTTATATAAAGTTTTTACAGGTTACCTTGAAGAGGTTGTGCAGGGAAATAGGTGCCAAATTTTTAAAGGAAGTACAATGGTCAATGGGTTTAGAACCAGATGACTTGAATACTGGTGAAGGAAGTAGCAAAAGGTCCATGAGAATTAAATGAACGAGCAAGAATTTAAAGGAATCAATGCGTATGGACAAGGATGATTCTAACTTAGATATGGAAGTTGAGAATTACAAGGCAAGTCCCAGCGGTCACGGAGTATCTGATGATAACGATATGGTTGATTCCAAAAATGAGGGTAAGACGCAGAACAAAGAGTCAGAGGGTAGTGCTGAAGAAGAGTCTGTCGGTATTAGTGAGAAATCAGCTTCCAAAGGCGAAGAGTTGGATGAAGCAGAGGGTGGTGATGATGTTGCTTCAGTGGATGCAAATTATGAGGTTGTTGTTGAAGGACTTAAGGTTCATGTGGAGGCTCATGTTGAACATGGATGTAATGATCTGGAACAAAGTAGTGGTATGATTATGGATGGTGATTATGAGATAAATGATCCACTTCTGCTTGAAAATCCTCAAAGTTTTACGCATCTTCTCATACAATAATCTATAACTGCTAATCCCCCTTCAACCCCATCCGAACATGAGTTGCTGCAGTGCCATGTCATCAATTCACTTAAACATACCATTCACAATGTGGTTACCTCAGAACTCACCGGCCACAAAACACCCTCTACAATGGATGATGGGAATGAAACAGGGGACGAGGGAAGCTCCGAACAGAATGGCATTAAACTCTGTCATGGGAATGAAGCAGAGGAAGGAAGGTCCGAACAAAATGCCATTAATTTGTGTGTTGTGAATGAAGTAGAGGAACAATGCAGGTCGAAGAGGAGTGTTAAACTAGGAAAATATGACTTCTCCCCTTGGCTACAAACTTGTAAAAAATAACCTGGGAAAAAAGAACTGATACTCACAGCTCAACAGTTGAAGTTGCTGGATTATGTTGCTGAAATCCATATATAACAAAGGTATGCTGTCAACAAAAAAGGCTTATTTGACTTCGACAGTATGTATCTTTACTAATAACTGCACCAATCTATTATCTCTCCAGTGTTCCAATGGTTTTGTGCCACGGTGACCAGTTGACCCGTGCTGATATCCATAGACTGTTTCATCCAAATTATATGGCAGATGTTGTGAGAAAACACGTGTTACTTATATGGTAGTTTAATGTAGGCCACAGACTTACAACTTCTAGAGCTTATGACATGCCTTGTCTCCTCAGGTTGTTAACATGTTTGTCTGGATTCTAAACCATGCTCAGCCAACGGATAACTACTTCTTCAGCAGTTATGCTATTGGATTCCTTGATCTCCGTATTGGTATTAAGACCATCAGGAAAGCCTATGAGAAGAATAACCTTGTGTTATCCGTTTGGGAAGAATACAAGAGAAAGATGAATTATCCTTTCCGCCAATCTGCAGCTGATAAGAAATTGGTATTGTCTCCTAACTACATGTTATTGGGCAAGAGTTCACAATGTATTACTAATCTGTTTTTTTATATATACAAATTTGTTTTCACTTCTAAGAAACTCACACACCACACACCCATAATGCCTTTTATGAGGCTCGAATCCCTCACCTCCCCATTTGGCAGATGAGTTTTTACCATTGCACCGACTGTTTAGTAATCTTTCTTATTCTTTCCTAATGTTTACACAAATAGCTCTTCTTTCTGGGCTGTGTGAACAACCATTGGTTTTTGTTCGTTGTAAACCTGACAGATAAAATGATTGACTATATTAACTCGTTGGGATGCACACACAAGTACACTTACCTAGCCTTTTTAGTGGTAAATCATTTGTTGCAAAAACTACTTATATGTCAGGACCCACCCTAAATTATTTAATTCATTCCCATGTTATTTATTACAGTGCCTGAAAATGACTACTTTAATTTTGTTGCGCATAAGGACTTTCTTGGGGTTGGGCTTCGAATACAAGGTCTCCCAAAGATGAAAATATGTCACCCTCCTTCAATACCGTCGCAACCTGACCCGTAAGTTATCATTTGTATTTAAATTTTTAGGGGTCCGTATTTATTTTTTCAGTAATGTTATTAAATCTATGTTCCATGTCAGCCATTCTTGCGAAGTTTTTGTCATCAGATTCATGCAACGGTGGAATGATGTTGATCTAAAGCCACAAATTGACTATGTAAGCCTACTCTTTCATACTTCAACTTAATAGGTATCCTCATTTCAAATACATAATCCAAATTGCTTTCGATTCTAGGTGTCCGACGTGAAGGCACTCCGGGCTGAAATCATCCTTGAACTCCTTGACTCGCCTTCCAACGATCTCCGATCAAAACTGAGAAATGAAGCTGGCGTCGAACCTTCTTTAAGTTCAAATGATTAACTGTAGTACGCAGAATATTTTTGCATAGGCTAACATCCCAGAGTAGTAAGTCAAAATATTTGGATTCCATATAAGAACCATGGCCATATCAAAGGCAATGGATTACGAAAGTCTCATTTAACACAACAAATATTCACTGAACTGTTGATTGCACACAATTGCCATTTACAATTTCATGTTTTTATACCAGTTTTTTATAAGTTGTAAGGTCATGAGGAATGACTTCATGAAATATACATGTCCCCTAAGTGAATATTTGTTATGTTAAATATAACAGGTATTTGTATTCAAGTAAATGGTTGTATGCCAATTTTTTGAACTCTTGCTTCAACACAACAAATATTCACTCACTATGGGTTCACATACTTATTGTTTTGTCTACTTACTTTGTGAAGACACTCATGAGATCATGGCCAATTTATAATCCATGTATGTATAAACCCGATTTTTCTAATTTACTATGCATGAAAATAAAATACCAATCCGGAGATATACCAATCTGAAAGCATTATTTTTTCTCCTCCAACTGGAGATATACCAATCTGAAAATCTTGTTATTTGCACACATTTCTGGAATGGAAATCAAATTGCTAATTTCATAACATCATATTTCATAACATAAATTATGCCTTCTCGCTTACATTTATAAATAGGATACAACCTGTAACATTTATAAATAGGATACAACCTGGTAGAGGATAATAATGTTTATGAAACATAGCAGTAGCATTAGAATACACATTAGAATGCCGATCCTGACAACGACATTATACAACCTCGTTATATCTCCGGCCTGAGTACAATTCGCATGCATATACACCCTTGCTATATCTCTAGCTTGAGTTGAATTCCTAGGAATATTTATGTACTGAGTTTCTGCAGAATCTACTGGCTGATTATAAACCTGTAACTCCCAGTGTTATTTTCCTTTTTCCTAAAATTATATTATGATTTAATTTCAGTTATGACATCACTTGTTCTTGACGCATTGTTTTTTCTTGGTATTTTGTACCTGTAAATTTTTCGCGTTTACGTTTCAGACTTGGTAGGTCTACGTTACGCGAGTTCTTGTTATCAACTATGCAGTTTTGTTTCGACGTTTAGTGTTTGGAGTTTCGACGGAGCGACGACACGTTTAGTTTATTCAACGTATAGGGTTTCGACGATTTGGGTTCTTACCCTGGTGTATTTATTCGGACTATATTATTTATTTGATGTCTCGTGGAGTTTCCGGTATTTCATTTGGGGACCATTTAGAAATTTAGTAAAGTATGGGGGTTGATTTATATTTTTGGATGAATGGAGGGTCACTTTTGTAATTAATGTATATATATGTATACATATGTATCTGTATAGAGGAAGAAAAGCGTGGACCAAACATCATCTTCTTCCTCTCTTCCTTGCGATGAATCACCACTTCTTCTCAACTCCCCTCATCAGCTTCTCCATGGCCGAATATATAGAGAGAGGTTGGAGTTGAGTCGTGCAGTTGCGCGTCAGTTGCAGGTGATGGAGGAGGCAACCTGATGATCACCAAAAAGGGGTTCAACAACGGCAAGGGGCGGCGGCTAAGGTAGCTGGTGGTGCGCGATGGTGTAGGTGGTGGTGCGTTGTAGCAGTTTGCGCGATAGGCATTGAGTTGACTTTGGCCGGAACTTTGGCCATTTTTTTGGTCTACTTTCCAATGTTGGTTTGGGCTGAAATTTTCAGGAAAGCTTTGTATCGATGTTAGGTACGACGTGTAAAACTTTTGTATTTTTTTGTTGAGTGGTTTGTCGGAAAATCACGTTTATAGGTTAGAATTTTCATTTGGGTTATTTTAGATTTGCCAAAATTGATTAACCTATTGCTAATGGGCTTCGTATATATTGTAAAGGTCGTCGAGGCAGACGTTTCGGTATATTCAAAATATTATTCGGGCGACTTTGGTTGGCGGGCTCCTTATTCAGGCGCAGACACTGTTCACGGTGGGCCATTTCAGAATATTTTACGCGTAAATTAAGGTGGGAAATTTTATTCTCACTTCCGTATCGTTGACGTGGTTTAGGTGTGCAAACCCATATTTATTATTAATTTAGATATATTAAATTATGAATTTAAAATATCTATAATTGGGTTATAATCGAAGCAAGACATAAATTAATTTGAAAAATTAATTAAATTATTTTATGCGAAATTAAATTAATTCCTATTTGAATTGAAAGAGAATAGGTGGCCTAGTAAACCCTTGAGAATTAAAATGGGTTAGAAAAATTTGTAAAAGTTGGACGTGAACTTAGAACGCTAAGTTAGTTCCCCTTTTGATTATGTTTATGAAATTAAAAATGTTAGGGGATATGTGGCAGTGAGGGACGTGAACTTAGACGTTATTCTAGTCCCCTTATGATTTGTAGATTGTTGCTTTAATAAAAATAAAAGCATGTTAAAAAGAAATGAAAATGTTATACTTGTGAATTAAAGGATAATTTGATAAATTGCAAGCATGATTATGTTATATAATTGCTTGTTATAGTTTATTGCTTATAAATGTCATATTATGAGCATGTGGATAAATTTGGCATAATATATTGCATATGAGAAAAACATGTATTATGATGGACCATGGTTATATGGTGTATAATATATTACAAAGAGAAAAGCATATATTGTGATTGAACATGATTGTTATTGAAATCTAGATGCATATTGAGAACATCGTGTAGTGTCAAATCATGGTGTTGGTATATGCAGGTTGTGTAATCATGTGTGGGTGTCTTTATGTCGGATCGTTGCAATAACTGGCTAGGAGGTGTTCACGTATACGGAACTAATAAGCTGAAAAGGTGGATTAAGAGTCGTAAGAGAGGCTCATATTCTTGACTTTGGTGGTCATGGCGCACATAGTTACAAGTTGGGCTCTCGTGCAACCGTATTCCTTGTTGAAGTGATAGAGAGAAAAATCACTTGAGAAGAGTCGGTGTGGTACTTTACATTACTTGATAAGCTTGTATCCTCAAAAGTAAGTGGACAGAGTATGTATCCATTAACCAGTGATGAGCAAAGAGTGTACTATGAGGTATGTGAGTCATATTGCATTTGTGTAGCATTTATGTGATTCTATTTTACACGTTGATCATGATATTATTGCATGTGGATTTTTGAGCAGGTTTATTATGTGTTATTATTACATGTGGATGTTAGAGCATATTGATTATGAATATTGGGAAATAAATTCATATTTTTATAAAATGGTCAACTAAAAGTGAAAAATGTGAAAATCTGATTACATGAAATAATTATTAAGGTATAATGAAATGTATATTCTTATACTTGCGGTTATATACTTTTATTCCCTGGGGGGTTGAGTATATTGGTGTAGTGACCTCTGTGGATAGTTGAGGTTAGTGATGGACTGTAGAGTCAATTTTGCGTTGATGTCTTAGAGAAGGCGGGTGGTAAGATTGTAAACCTAGTTGATTGTGTAGTATCAACAATAAGTAGAGGCCTTGATAAGGCGGGTGACAGTCTTGTGGCCTTGGTTGGTTGCGTAGTACTGACTAAATAAAGGTTTCTTTCATACTTAGAGAAATGTATCATTATCGTACTTTTGAGGTTTTGAGTGTGGTTAGACGAGGTTGTGATTGAACCTTTCTGGTTGAGTGACAATGGTCTCTTGATTCTGTTAGTAATCTAGAGAGTTATTATCAAAGGTGAAATTGAGGTTCGAATGAAATGGAAGAGGTATTGATTGAAACTAGTTAGTTCTGTGGTATCGGCCACTAGTTTTTCCTTTTCATTAAGGGGTCTAAGTGATTTTATTAAGTACTCGAGGTACTTAGTTTGACAGTCTTCTTTATAGTGTTTAGTTGATTCTCCTAAGCATTTCTTTTACTGTACTTTGTATACAAGTACATGTCTTTGATTTATTTGTCACTCCTTGAGCTATCGGTTATGGCGTGGTGCCGAACCTCTTCCACGTGTTGTCATTTGATTTCGTGGGGTTGGAAACGGATAGTGGTGTTCCATGAACTCAATGTAGTACTCTTCCTTCTTTGTCCTCTTGGACATTATAGGAATCCTTGGAGTTGTAGTCACTCTTATCTGGTTGTCTGTCGGAAACAGAGTTTTTCAGGTTTTGAAAACAAACTCATTCGTATTTAAAAAAAACACGTTTTCGCCTACCCCCATAGCCATGACAGGTGAACGACGGAGACCGGGGGCAAGACGGTCATTTTCACTATGTGAATTTTTAAAGAAAACCTATTTTATAGAAATTCTCGAGATTCTGAGATTACAATCTTTCTCAAGATCTCGACCTACAGAGTTTTGAAAGGTGGTTTCTTGTTTCACCTTTGCTTCGGATCATTTCGAAGTCTCGAGTATGAGGCTTGGTGTTGTTCAGTGCACACATATACTGTTGGCTTTCACTTCTTCTTGGTTGTTGATGTCACCATCTAGGTGATTCTTGTTGTTAAACGTGTTAGGGGCATGGATGCCGAATGGATTTGTTTATTTTATCTGGGTGTTTTCCCTAAGCATTTATGGTGTTTTTAACCTTGATATTGTTATCTCGGTTATCCGTTAGTTTACCATTGGGACATCTTTTCCCTTGCTTTGTTTCTTGACACTAGTGTCGTTCCTCATGAGAGTAATGTCCATGTATTCCCAGTGTTTTGATTTGGATGGCTTTCCTGAAGCATAGTGAGAGTGTTGGTAAATTACTGATCATATTGGAGATAGTATTATGAGATTCATATGGTGATATGATTGAGGTGATCCATTCCTTAAGAGGTAGATTTCCTCTAGGAATGGGATGAGGTTTCTTATATATATATTGTATATATATATATATATATATATATATAGATGACGATTGTGTTAATACGCAAGGACGTGAGTGCTTTTCCTCCTGTGTTTTCGGGGACTGGGTTATGAGCCTTCCTTGGTACTAGTTGTGGATTTTGATTCCTGTGGATATTAGAGGTGAGTGTGATTCCCTCTATTTGAATTTTCTGGTTAGCGTTATGAGCGCTTGATGGTTTGTTAGATTGGACCTGAGTGTCGTGTACCTAGTGTACGTTGTGAGAGTAGTGTAAACTACCGGTGTTGGTACTTGGAGTACAAGTCTTCGTCGTACCTTATAGACTCATGTTGTGTACTTATATATATGTATATATATATATCCCTGATATATACTTATTTATGGTAGTATATGAGTACGTGCCTTGTGTTTTTGTGGCTGGGATTTGTTGGGCTATGTATCTTGCTAGATGGTTTAGCATTACCTAAACACTTAGAGAATGTGGTAGTTAGGATATCATTTTTCCCACTGAGCTTCTTTGCTCACAGGGGTATTTCATTGCCCCCTAGTATTCCCACATCAGGTTGCAGGAAATGTTACGGCTACAGGCAACATGCAGTGCAATGACAACTTTCTTTTGTTTTCCTTGTTACAGGTTTTGGAGTTGCGTTGGGTGATGCGGTTACGGTTGCAGTACGACTGGTTTGGGGATGATAGTTATCTTTTGTCAATTTATTTCCCTATGTTTTGTGGGATTGTCATATATTTATCTTGGGAGCCAGTCTGTTGGCATATCCCTATTGATGTATCTTTTATTTCCTGAATTTATTATTTCAGGATGTCATTGTATCTATTCGGCACTGCCATGTGCATTTCTGTATTCTTATTAGAGCATTTGTGGCTCTTTTGATTATAGAGGTTTGGTTTGGTGGTTTCTTTCCACTACATTGGCCCTAGTAGGATTGATGAATGTTGGGATGTGAGCCATTGGTATTACTACACTTGTTATTGGCAGGTTATTATGTTGTTTGTGTTTCCGAAATGTTCAATTTACGAACGGAACTCTGCCGGATTTTCGTTAGATTCCGCTGCTTTGTTCTATCATTCATTTGGGTATGGAATACACCACTTTTATCATTATTCCATATGTTTTAATGGTTAATGATATCATAGTTGGTCGCTCATTATAAGGATCACACCCCTGATTTCTTGGAAGTCCCGGTTCGAGAGTCTTAGGAATTTAGGGGTGTGACAGTTTGGTATCAGAGCATACTATTGAGTTTCTATCATTCGATTAGGCATGGAGTATATTTTTCCATCATTATTCCATGTATTTTCATGTTATTGTTGACTCTAGTGGTCACTTGACTAACGTCACCCCTTGAAAATTCGCTGATTCTCTGGATTAGAGTTTTAGGAATTTTAGGGGCGTGACAAAACCGGCTGGGTTGTTCGCGGTGGTGATTCGGCCATGCTTCTTTCCCGATACGTATCCCAATAAAAAAACCCACAAGTTGGAGCTCCACTACATTTCCAGTATAACTTCCCTGGATTTTCTTTGTTTCTTGATCATAATAAAACACAATTTTGGCCGCATATATTACAATATCTTGGAGCCATATACCCCCCCCCCCCCCCCCCCCCCCCCGCCCGATGTCTAGGTGTGTGTTGCTAGAGGAAGCCATTGACAACTAAAGATAAAGCCAATGTGTTAATGTGTTATACTTCCAAAACCAAGCCATTCTTTTATTTATAGTTGTTGTGCAACGGCTATGTTTGAAAAAGATGAGTTGGGCAACTGTTATGTTTGAAAATGGTGTTTGAATTTCAAATTCGTTTAATTAGCCTAATATGGGAGCTGCAACGGTCATATTACACTGAACCCAACTTTGGTGCAACTGTAGGCTAAGTTTGGAATTCAACCCTTTTCTTTCTTCCTGCTTGTTAAAGCCCAATAGTCATTTTTCATCGAAATATAAAATGGCCCATTTATAGGTTCTCTTTCCAAAACATTTCGCAGCCGAAATAAATTGATTTATAAGCCCAACTCTCACTTTATGCAATATTTTGTCTAGTAATATTGAAGATGTTTTCCCAATACTTAATAATCCATATATATATATATATTTATAAATATTTTTTTTTTTACTTTGAAACAAGTAAAGAGTTGATTATAACAATATAATTCTATATAGGGTTTATGTCAGATTATGAATGAAAACCCTATAGAAGTAATAATATTTGCATTTGTTACCATTTAGATCGCACTTATATATATATATATATAATGGCGACTAGAGAAAAAATAATAGAATAAATCATAACAATATTCCTGTTATGATTTATGTTTCCGATGGAATATGAATGATTGCACAGACATATTATTGTTATTAGCATTTTTATCGATTCCTGATTAAAAAGACCTAAAATAATGCGATTACCTATTTATAGGGATCACTACTTATTATACTTTACATGACAACTTTGTACGAATTATGATTACATTAACTCAACAATTACAGACATCTCCCTCACGAGTTCGGATCAGCAGTACCGCCCCTAGGCATAATTTCTTATGCCCACACGGCCCCTAAGCCCTTAGTGCCAAAGGGGGCTAAAATTTAAATATAATTAACATTAATGAGTTAGACCACAATGACTAATTGGGAGTTACTGCAATATAATTCATGTTTAATACTAATGTCAGCACCCTGAGGTCTGTAAAATGAACCGACTACCCACGTTGTAAAAAATTACTTGTATACAACATCATCCATAAATAATATCATTGTTATGGTCACAGTCTCCTTTGTATTCACAGTCACTATGAATGTATTAAACGCCAACATCAATACTACTATCCTTCTCATTATCAACACCATGTATGTTCATCTTACCAAAGTATTCATCATCATCTATTTCATTATAGTCCTATATATTGACTTGTGAAACTTTTTCATTTCATTATATATATATAGGACATTTTATTATATTTTCAAACATTTCACTAAATCAGTAACATTTTTAGCCCTCATATGGCTGAGTCAACCCTAAAACTATTATGTTAACAACCAAAGATTACCCAATACTTGTGAATACAAAGTGGTGTGTGTGTGAAAAGCAATCCATTCACACACACTGAGAGTGAACAGATATATACAAACAATAAATTTATATTTTGTACAACCGTAGTATTGTACGTACGATGCTACCCTTTTGTTGATAATTCTACCACGATTCTATACAAGGGTTCTATATGTGTTAGGCCAAAATTCATTATAATAGCTGAACCGTAGGTTTTTACCACTTCTTTGATCATCGTACTAAATATGTGTATACAGAAAAAATTCCATATTTATATAGTTATTACGTCATTCGGATCGGGTTTTTTTTATCGGATCAAATCACCATAAATCTATCTCCAATTTCTTAAGAAACCGTATTATCGTTTTCGGATCATAATCGGTTTATCGGATTTTATTTTAAATTCATATCCAACTAATCTGATTGGATTGGGATCAAAATCCGATCCATTGACAGTCTAATTGCACATGCTCTTGACTACTATACATATATATACATATATACATATATCGATATACTACTGAGAGAGAGAGTAAATCTAAAATTACTGAAACATAAAAATACAGCTTAACCCAACCATATTAATGGTTAAAATTTGGAATGGGTTGACATCTAATCGTCCAAAAAGCCCCAAATTAACCCTAACTTCTCTTAAGTGAAACATTTCACGATTCAGTTGGGAAAAAAGGTGGGCTTCCTTCACCAAGAAGCTTTTAAACTTAACTTCTCTAATTGCCGCGTCTGTAAAAGTTTGGTGGTGGTCAGGCAATGGCCATCTCCACGGCAATGGCCCCTAATAGGTGAAGTGATGGGTTCGATTGATACCATGGATCCTTTCTATCTCTCGATCTCCAGTTCTTTTTTTTTTTTTGAAAAGTAAGTCAATTTTATAGAGAAATTAAAAAATGGCTAAAAGCCTACAAAATACTTGGGGCATTCCCCAAGGGTGGAACCCCCAAACCCACCAAAGAGTTAAGCTTAACTCTGATTACATGGGAAAATACAAGAAAATCACCATAACCCTGAGAACAAAAAACCAAGTCTCATAATACATATGACTATAGCACCCAATGTTTAACATATCTCTAGAGCACCTCACTACAAATAAAATATACATAATCTTCATCAGATTACGAAAATTAAATCCTATCACCGTGAAGGTCTTTATAGCCATCCGAACCCCGTGAACTTCAGCCACCAACTTATAAAGCTTAATATGAGCCTTGAAATCCCCACATATGAACATAATCAAGATAAATGAAACAAATAGCAGAGCATTTGATCCATCATTTTCCATCATTAAACCCGTGTCCATAAATTGAAGAGCATCCTTGTCAAATAGCCTAGAGCACTGAAACGAGTCTGCCATCACAAAACTGCACTATAAAATAGCCCTGAAACACTGAAAAACGTCCATTTCAGCACTGAAATACTGAAATCAGCACTGAAAAAACTGCATTTCAGCACTGAAAAAAACTGCATTTCAGTACTAAAACACTGAAATCTGCACTGAAAAATCTGAATTTCAGCACTGATAAATCTGCACTGAAAAACTGCATTGTTGGCTGTCACAAAACTGCAGTTTACAAACTGCACTGAAGCCCTGAACAACGACCGAAAACTGTAGTAGCCATCCGCGAGGGACTTCATAGCCATCCGAACCCCGTGAAACTCAGTCACCAACTTATAAATCTGCACAATGTAAGCAAAGGGATCAAAAGATAATGCAACATTTAAAAAATTTATCATAAACCACCTCCCCCGCATTCTGAACCAAATCCTGAACCATACCCCCAACAACACTGAAACATGCTCTCTACCACTCATCCAGAACGAAATCCTGAACATAAATTCCAGGAAAACTGAGCAAAAAATAAATCCCTCACCCATTGCTAGAAACTCTATCTCCATTTTGAATATCCAACAAGTGAAACAATCTAAATTTGACAGAAGAATTTATCTCCTTAACAAGTTGATCCTCCTTTTTAAATTCTCCAGCAAACAGCCTGAGATTCCTTTCCCTCCATAAAATGTAAACACTAGCAGCCAATGCTAGTTTGGTAACACATGCCTTTAAAGTATTATTTGTACAGTGGACATTGCACCAATTTACCATATCCACCCACTTCTTCCCAACTAGCCTCAAACCATTATCAATGGCAACCGAAGACCAAACTTGAGAAGAGAAACTGCATTCAAAAAATATATGCTCCCTGCTTTCACACGGTAAGTCACAGAAGACACATTTTTGTTGCTGAATCATCCCATAAAGGACCAATTTATCTTGTGTTTGCATCCTATTATGAATTAAAGTCCATAAGATGAAAGCATGTCTTGGAATATTATTTGGGAACCACACAGTCTTGTACCATTGAACTTGATTATCCCTGTTCCTTAACAAATTCCAAGCTGAACTAATAGAATACTTACCCTTGGTAGGCTTCCAAATCAAGGAATCAACTTCATGACAATCAGGAGGGGGAAGGGTAGCAATATCATCTCTTAACTCCATTAATTTATGAGAGTTTGCAAAAGGAGGAAACCATTGCCCATTTCTGATTATAGCATTGACTTTACAATTGTTTCTTAACCCAGAATCATACCTGATCCTATCCCCATGTTTTTCTACAATAGAGTTGGGATACAACAATTCATCATGCCAAAGAAGAATATTATCGCCATTCCCAACCTTGTACTCAATGTATTGTCTAAATGTATCTCTTAGACCCATTATCTTCTTCCATGACCAAGATCTTTTATCCGGGACCTTAAGCAGCCAGAAATTCTGGTCTTTCATGAGCTCAATCCTTGCCCACTTACTCCAGAGGTTAGTGGGAATAGGCTGTAAAAGGTTCCATAGCTGCTTACCAATAGCTGCCACATTCCAAGCTATCAAATCTTTTAATCCTAAGCCCCCTTCATCTTTCGGCAAACACACTTTAGCCCATGCCAACTTCTCACCACCACTCTTCAAATCAGCCCCTTTCCATAAGAATTTCCTCATTATCTCATTCAGTTGTTTAAACACAGATTTTGGAAGGATATAAGTAGAACTCCAATAAACCTGAACTGAAAACAACACTGAGGCAATCAATTGTAACCTACCCGCAAAGGACAGGAATCTGCAATTCCAAGCCTGAACCCGTCTGGTAATTTTCAATACTAACTCTTGACAGTCAGCCGCATTAAGCTTTGAAGAAATCAGAGGCACCTCTAAATACTTGACAGGCAATTTCCCAATTGAAAAGTTGGACCCAAGGACAATATTTTCTAAGACTCTACCCTCCACACCCGATGTAAAAATAGAGCTCTTTGAAGTATTAGGAATTAAACCTGAAAATTCACTAAACTTCCTCAAAACATCCAGCATACAGTTCACTGAATTTTCACTACCCTCACAGAAGAGGAAAAGGTCATCAGCAAACATCAAATGATTAATCTCCAATTTTTTACATTTGGCGTGGAACTTAAAAGAGTCATTTTTCCCCAGTTTATTCAACATCCCTGAGAGGACTTCCATACACATCACAAAAAGATAAGGAGACATAGGGTCCCCTTGCCAACTATTTCATATTCAAAATTCATTGCGCATACTAAGGATTCATTCGTTCGGGGTGACCGGGAGATAGGACGATACTGACCGTGGTTTCCATTGAAATGTGAATGGGAGGTATAATTTCTATACATATATAAATCTATATACATAAATCATATTCAGTAATACAATTATCTATTTTTCATATATCATTATTGTGGAAAATAGCTGAGTAATTTCCCATTCTTTTACCCATGGCATGCCCATTCTTTTTTTCCCCTTCCCACCTTCCTTGCCTGTGTTTAATGCATTTCCTATCCTATCAGTATTATATAGCTGGCATTTCTATTTTTTTCCAGTGATACAGTATAACTGTATATAGACATACATAATAAATGATATGCATTTTTTGGTATATTACCATGCTCATGTTTTTTGTTGACAATACGACCATAAACTAAATGATTTGTAATCTATTATATTATAAGGTCATTTTCTGTATTTTTAACATGATCTTGTGAAGATTTGTAAGATTTTATATTCGTTAGGGTTACCACGATGTATATGTATTTAGTTACTGGACTTTATTATTCTTACGTTTCCCACGAATTTTATAATTTTCTTATTCATTGTAGCAAATTACTGCGCTCAAATCATTTGATCTATATCTTACATTATTGTCATTGGCGATTGATAGGTACTCAATATTGGTCATTTTTCGCCCCAATCTTGCGTTTGTTATGTCTTTTAATTCCATTACTTGGTATTTTTTATCTCGTTTATGTGTGTAAGCATGTTTCAGGAGCTTAATGAAGAAACAAAGCTAATCTCAATGAATTAACTAAGTTTGTGTTCATTTCTATCTCGAGAAAGGAATCAAGAGGTGCACTAAAGCAAAGAAGAGCTATCGGAGGGCAAAATGGTCATTTCACGACATCATTATCTCATCGGAAGGGCAAAAATGTCCTTTTTTGATATTATTACTTCACCAAAAAGCATCGGGAGTCAAACGTGACCAGTTTAGCTCAAATACAAAAAGATGGGTTTTTACATCAAAAGTGCAAAATACCTACGTCACTAGAGAGAAAAATGGGCAAATTGGATCCAACATACGCTCCTAAGCTACGCTGTGGTTTTGGACCCTACACTCTAGACCTACTCCCAAGCGTAGGTCAGGAGCGTAGGTCCCATATGATGGTCACGTGATCCCTCGATGTGCTGAAGTTGTTTCGGAGTTATTTCAGAATTTTCCAGTTTTGTCCATACTTCGATATTTCAAGTGATCGGTGATTCCAGACCTATACGTGCAAGGTTATACACATATTTACATATGATTTTATGAGAATATTAATGTATTATGAAATTACAGAAAAGGGCAACCATTAGGGTTTCCCCCACTTGTCTATAAATATGAGAGGATTAGGGTTTAGAAAGGAGGCTTGGAGGATTGTTTTTAGTTCTATTTTGGAGATACACGTTCATTCATAGAGTTCTCTTCCATTGAAATGAACCACCATTAAAGACCTAGATATCCAGAGAAGAAGGCTATGGAGAGCGTTTCTACACCAATAATGTAGACTCTCTCATCCATGATCAACTAATTCGGTATCTAGGATTTTCTAGTAAAAACCTAGCCAAGTAATGTAGTTCTGATTTTGTTTTCAATTGTAGAGAGGGGAAGCTGTAACTATACTGTGATGATTGTGTTAGATGAGAGATTTTTATTCGTGATACAAGTTTATATATTTGAATTAATTCTTGTCTTAGACTTTTCGAATATATTTATCTTAGACAATCACAATTATTCACTATGGGTTGGAACTCGGATGCTTAATTTGTGATTTTCTACACAATGGTGGTCATAAAACTTGAAACCCTAGGTTGACACAGGACATGCCCTGACAAACTGATATAGACATGCCTTAGTTTATTTTCATGCTTTAAGTTACTGCTTTAATTTACTGCTTTAATTTACTTTTCTGTTAGTAGTCGGCATGCACTAATCAGTTTAGTCTTGAGATGGGTTGTTGCGATCTAGTTAAGAGTAATCCTTTTTGGAGTCAAGCTGCTGGCGCGGTGCGACCTGATTCACAGTCAATGGATCGCCCTCATGTAATTGAAATTAGAATTTGAACTATGTTATGCGGTTAGTGGTGGTGTGAGGAAACCCTAGTTTTCTCTCCCTCTGAATCACAAACCAATTTACTTTGCTATTTAGATTAATTTAAGTAATATTAGATAATTTACAAAAATCAACTCTTTTTGGAAAAACTATAACTCAGTATTTTTAAATTTTTAAAGTGAACAATCCTCGTCTTTGTGGGATCGATATTCCCCTACTCAAGCAAATCTATACCCAATTGATTTGTGTGCTTGCAGAAGGGTAAAACCTAAAGTGTCGTTAATGTGCTGTTTTTAATCACATATTTTACACACACCTAACGCCCATCAGCGACATAGCTCCCTGAATTGCAATAGTCATTACTGGCATATGCTATTTAATAAACCAAGTGAACGAATATTAAGTCATAGTTCGTATAAAGAAATAACAGGGTTTCTGTACCTTTCTCGTCTTTTACTGCAAATAATTGACATGGATGTTATTCCTCACGATTGCGTTCGATTTCTCCTTGCTAAGGTAGCGGCCATGTCCTTTCGCACCTTACTTAGCATGCGGAGGAGGTAAAATACACCTTAATATGTTTTCCAATACAATAAATATGCTTTTATTTATTTCACCCTGTAATACATATGTGTAATAACATATATCCCATACCTTCAGTTCAAAATTGTTGTACAAACTCGGTTTTGAACGGACTGCCCTCCATGAGTTGTCCTTCATTGCATGCCTTCGTGTCTTTGTTTTCGAGAATGGGGGGGGGGGGGGGGGGGTAGATCTCTTCAAAAAATCCTTGAATCAAGGAATCAGAATACGAGATTCATTTGGGTTGGTTAAATTTGTCGATGCCAGTGATGTTATGTTCGAGGAGAAAGGATACGCCCTTCTTCAGAAGCTTATGACACAAGGACATAGGCTATCGTGTTTTGCTTGGTGTATTGCATCTTTGCTCAAGGGTTCTGCAGTTACTGAATCACCGTTCGAGAATTGCATGTCATGCATATTGAATCATTATCGGAAGTAAAGGTTTACCGCCTAATGGTACGATTGGTGTTTATTAGTATAAAGAACAAAATGCAAGTCTTTGACAGATTCGCTTCTTTCTCACCACTCTACAGCCACCCAAAGCATTTGTTCCCATACACCGACCCATTCGATGCTGATAATGGGAACTGTCATGAATGCCTAATTGATTACCATGTTTCGTTAGTATGTTGCTATAGGAGATACTGGGACAAGCCTGGTGTTGAAAACAAGGAAGAGTACTACAAATGTGTTCTGCGGGGGTATGTGAACTTGTGTAACACCCCGTGTTATTTTCCTTTTTCCTGAAATTATTTCCAATTTAATTTTGGTTATGACGTCACTTGTTCATGACGTTCTGGTTATCTTGGTATTTCATGCGTGTAAATTTTTCGCGTTTAGTTTTAAAGTCAACTAGACGACTTTACTGTTTCTCTTTAACGACTTCACGGAATTCTTGTTATCGACTACGCGGTATCATTTCGACATTTAATATTTAGTAGTTGGACTGAGCAACGACAAATTTTATTTGATCGGGCTTATTAGGTGTTCCGACATTTGGGTTCCTAACCCGGTATATTTAATTGGGATTATTTATTGGGTGTCCCGTTATTATTTTGGGTTTTTGAGATTACGTTTGGGTGTTCCGGGTATTTATTGGGATTTATTGTATATATATATATATATATATTTAATTGTAGTTATATATATATATATATATATATATTATTTTGGGATTAGTTTGTAATTTCGGATGATTGGAAGGTCATTTGTATAACTAAGTTATATATATGTATACTCGTGTATCTAAAGACAACCTAACTCCTTCTTCCTCTCTTCTCTTCACGCGATGAAGCCACACTCCTCCTAATCCTCCATGGCTATCGATAGAGAGAGAGAGGAGCTGCGTGAGGGAGAGACAAGAGTCTCGCGCAGAGGTGCAACCCATGGTCGGTTGTCGACTGGAGCAGCGGTGATGACATAGGGGAGCGACGAATTGCAGGTGCGGCGACTTGCAGGTGGTGGCTGTTGGTGGTTCGCGCAGTGGCGATGCGCGATAGAGGCGTAGCAGGTCGGTTCGGCCAGAGCTTCGGGCTGCCGGTTCGACAACTTCCGTTTGTCCGATGACGACGATTTTTGGTGAGTAGTTTCGCCTCTACGTAGTGTTCATTATATTAAAATTTCGTAATTTTCCGTTGAACGGTTTGTCGGAAAATCGCGTTTATATATTATGATTTTCGTTTGGGTTATTTTAGATTTACCGAAATTGATTAACCTATTACTAATGGGCTTCGTATATATCGTATAGGTTGTCGAGGCAAACGTTTTGGTATATTCGAAATATTATTCTGGTGACTTTGGTCGGCGGGCTCCATATACGGGCGCTGGTACTGTTCACGGTGGGACGTTTCGGGCTGTTCTGTAAGCATAAATTTAGGTGGGAAATTTTATTCTCACTTCCGTATCGTTGACATGGTTTGGGTGTGCAAACCCTTATTTATTTTAATATAGATATATTAAATTATGAATTTAAGTATCTATAATTGAGTTATAATCGGGGCAGGACTTAGAAATTAATTTGTGAAATTAATTAAATTATTTTCCTGCGAAATTAGATTAATTCCTATTTGAATTGAAAGATAATTGGTGGCTTAGTAACCCCTTGAGAATTAAATGAGTTAGTAGAATTTTGTACAAGTTAGACATGAACTTAGAACGCTATATTAGTTCCCTTTTTACCATGTTAGGGGATATATAGACGTGAGGGACGTGAAAGCTTAGACGTTATGCTAGGTTCCCCTTTATAATACGTGAATTATTTGCTTTACTTGTTTTAAAGGCATGTTAAGAGGAATTGAAATATTTTCCTAGAGAATTAGAGAAATTATTTCTTTTAAAGCATGAACTTGTTCTCATGTGATTTAAATGCCTTTATTTTATTTTAAAAGCATGTTAAAGAGATTATGAGATTCACGTTGGTATTTTCATAAATATGATATATTACATATTTATGTTGAGGCATGATTTTTATTATGTATACCATGTATTGTGAGTACATGGGTGTTGGTGCATGTAGTGCATGTGTTCACCTTTTGCAGAGAAAAATTATATTGGTGTGGTCTACGTTCATTTGCGTGCGGGTAGACTTGTGTTTGGATCGTCATAACAACTGGCCAGGAGGTATCACGCCTACGAAACTAATAAACAAAAAATGTGGGGAGGAGTCCGAGAGGCTCATGTGCACGACTGGCTCATGGTTACGTCATCCTGATTAAAAGTGTGAAGTGTCACAAACACTTGGGAAGGACGGTACGATAAGTCTACATTCCCTAGTGAGCCTGTATCCTCAGGGGAAGGGTGTGTTTTTGTTTGCGTATCATAGGTGGTGTGTGAGTCACATTGCATTGCATAGCAGTATGTGATTTCATTGACATGTATATATGATATTATTACTTGTGGATTTTGAAGCATGTTAATTGTGAATATTGAAAATAAATTCATATTTTATAAAATGCTCAACTAAAAGTGATTAATGTGAAAACATGAATTAAATGAGGAAATTGTTAAAGTATAAATGAAACGTATATCTTTATACTTGTGATTATATACTTTGTGCCCTTGGGGGAGGTTAAGTATATTAGTGTAGTGATCTCTTTAGATAATTAAGGTTAGTATTGGACTATAGAATCGGCTTTATGTTGAGGCCTTAGAGAATGAGGTTAATAGTTTTGTGATTGTGGTTAATTGTGTGACCTTGTTGGAGATTTGAGGTCAGGGATTGATTTTGTATCAATTGAGATTTGAGGCCTTAGAGAAGGCGGGTGACGAGATTGTGAACTTAGTGGATGTTGTAGTATAGACCTTTAGGTGCCTTTCACCTTTTGAGGAATGGGTTATCAATTGTATTTGAGATTTTGATTGGGTGAGAAGAGGTTATGGTTGATGATTTTATTAAGTACTTAGGGTACTGTAGTGTTGCAACGTTGTTTCTTATGCTTAGTTCATTCTCCTAAGCATTCCTTGTACGGTGTTTTGTACACTAGTATGTGATCGTTGACTTCTATGTTACTCCTAGAGTCGTTGGTTACGGCGTGGTGCCGAACCTTTTCCATATGTTGTAATTTGATTTCGTGGGGTTGGAAACGGATAGTTGTGTTCCGTGAACCCAATGTAGTACTCTTCCTTCTTGTCCTCCTGGACATTATAGGAATCCATAGAGTTGTGTTCACTCTTATTTGGCTGTCTTTCGGAAACGGTGTTTTCTAAGTCTTGAAATAAACTCTTTGTATTTAAAAGGAAAAATCCGTTTTCGCCTACCCCCGTAGCAACTAAAAGTTTTAGTACTTTTTAAATGATCTTAGGATCTTCTTTAAAAATATTTTCAACTTCTAAAAGCTGGTGATGGCGACTGACGGAGACCGGGGGCAAGATGGTCATTTTTACTATGTGGTTTCTTAATGGAAAACTATTTTATTACTTTCCTCGAGATTCTGAGATTTCAAGACTTTTTTCTCAAGATCTCGCCTTGTAGAGCTTTGAAAGGTGTTTCCTTGTTCACCTTTGCTTCCGATCATTTCTAGGTCTCAGGTATGAGGCTTGGTGTTGTTCAGTGCACACATATAGTGTTGCCTTTCACTTCTTTTTGGTTATCTGATGTCACCACCTAGGTGATTTGGGTTTTTCACATGTTAGGGGCATGGATGCCGAATGGATTGGTTCGAGTTTTAAAACATTTTTCTTAAAAACTATTGAATCCCTGGGATTCATCTTTTTCTAACTTCCACTCTCAACCATTCGCTTTTGGTTTCCTTGTTCGGGTGTTTCCCTAAACACTTGGGGTGTTCTTAACCTTGACTTTGTTGTCTCGGTTATCTATTGGTTTAGTATTGGGACTTCTTTTCCCTTGCTTTGGTTTCCTTGTTCGGGTGTTTTCACTAAACACTTGTGGTGTTCTTAACCTTGACGTTGTTGTCTCGGTTATTTGTTAGTTTAGTATTGGGACTTCTTTTCCCTTGCTTTGATTCCTTGACTCTTATGGGGTTGTCATGAGAGTAGTGTTCTGGTACTCTTTGAGATTCGACCGTTTAGCGCTCCTTATCCATAGTGAGAGCGTTAGTGATTTGATTGACCCTATTGATGATAGTATTATGATGTCGATGTGATGATGTGATTTATGGTATTGATGAGGAGATGTGATTGAGGTGATCTAGTCCTTAAGAGGTAGATTTTCACTAGGAATGGGATGATGTTTCTTATATATATATATATATATACATAGATGACGATTGTGTTAGTACGCAAGGATGTGAGTGTTTTTCCTTCTGTGTTCTTGTAGAGCAAGTTATGAGTATTCCTTGGTACTGGTGGTGGATTTAAATTCCGTTGATATTAGAGGTGAGTGTGTTTTCCCTCTGTTTGGATATGCTGGTTGGCGTTGTGAGTGCTTGATGATTTGTTAGATTGGACCTGGGTGTCGTGTACCTAGTGTACGTCGGTGAGAGTAGTGTAGACTACCGATGTTGGTACTTGGAGTACGAGTCTTAGTCATACATTTTAGACTCATGTTGTGTATTTCTATATATATGTGTATATATATATATATCCCCTATATACTTACGTACGGTAGTATATGAGCGCGTGCCTTGGGTTTTCGTGGTTGGGTTGTGTTGTGGGCTATATTTCTTGCTAGATAGTTTATTATTTCCTAAACAGTTAGAGGATGTGGTAGTTAGGATATCATTTTCCCACTGAGCTTATTTTCTCACAGGGGTATTTCATTTGCCCCCCTAGTATTCCCACGCCAGGTTGTAGGAAATGTTACGGCTACGGGCAGCATGCAGTGTAACGATAATTGTCTTTTGTTTTCCTTGTTACAGGTTTTGGAGTTGCGCAAGGTGAAGTGGTTATGGATGCAACGCGACTGGTTTGGGGATAATAATTATGTGATGTCAGTTTCTTTACCAATTTTATATGGGATTGTCATATATTTCTCTTGAGAGCCAGTCTGTTGGCATATCCCTATTGGTGTATCTTTTATTTCATGTATTTATTATTTCAGGATGTTATTGTATCTATTCTGCACTGCCAGGTGCAGTTCTGTATTCTTATTCGAGCATTTATGGCTCTGTTGATTATAGAGGGTTGTGTAGGGGTTGGTGGTTTCTTTCCACTACCTCGGCCCTGATAGGATTGATGAATGTTGGGTCTGTGAGCCATTGTTATTATCGAACTGTTATTGGCATGTTATTCTGTTGTGGTTGTGTGTCCGAATGTTCCATTTACAAACGGAACTCTGTTGAATTTTCGTTACATTCCGCTGCTTTGTTCTATCATTCTATTGGGTATGAAATATACCATTTTTATCATTATTTCATAGGTTTTCATGGTTAATGATATCTTAGTTGGTCGTTCGTATTAAGGATCACATCCTGGATTCCTCGGATGTCCCTGTTCTGGAGTCTTAGGAATTTAGGGGCGTGTCAGTTTGGTATCGGAGGATACTAATGAGTTTCTAGTATTCGTTTAGGCATGGAGTCTATTTTTCATTGTTATTCCATGTATTTTCTTGTTATTGTTGACTCTAGTGGTCGTTTAACTGACGTCATTCCTTGGAAATTTGCTGATTCTCTAGCTTAGTGTTTCGAGAATTTTAGGGGCGTGACAACTTGTATGATAAATGCGAGTATAATCCAATTGTAAACCACCAGTTTGATCCGGCAAATGACGACTGGTGAATATTGTTCTCACTTTTCATGTACACAAACCATAATTTAAATTTAAGGTAAAAACTTTATAACATATACTCCCATTATGCATTGGGGGAACATTGAAAATGATGACTTGTGGATAATCTTGGATGAATTCATTTCGATAATAGTGTACTTATGAGGTATATTAGGAAATGAAAAAATAGAGTTCCATTATTTCTGTAATGGACACGATTATTAAAAATGCAACTCTTTGGATGGAAGTTTGTTGTAATAGAAATGTATCATTTCCGTAATACAAATCACAATTGATTGTAATATGGTTCTATTATTTCTGTAATGTACATGATTATTAAAAATGCAACTCTTTGGATTGAAGTTCGTTGTAATAGAAATGTATCATTTCCGTAACACAAATCACAATTGACTGTAATATAGTTCTATTATTTCTGTAATGTACACGATTATTAAAAATGCAACTCTTTGGATTGAAGTTCGCTGTAATAGAAATGTACCCTTTCCGTAATAGAAATCACAATTGACTGTAATAGAGTTCTATTATTTATGTAATGTACACGATTATTAAAAATGCAACTCTTTGGATTGAAGTTCGCTATAATAGAAATGTACTATTTCCGTAATAGAAATCACAATTTACGATAATAAATTTCTATTATTTCTGTAATGTACACGATTATTAAAAATGCAACTCTTTGGATTGAAGTTCACTGTAATAGAAATGTACCATTTTCGTAATAGAAATCATAATTGACTATAATATAGTTATATTATTTCTGTAATGTACACGATTATTAAAAATGAAAATCTTTGGATTGAAGTTCGCTGTAATAGAAATATACCATTTCCGTAATATAAATCACAAATCACTGTAATATAGTTCCATTATTTCTATAATATACATGGTTATTAAAAATGCAACTCTTTGGATTGAAGTTCACTGTGGGGCTTTTTGTTCTTTCTATACTTTTTTTTTTGTTTTTTTCAAATAAAAATAATACAAAACCAAGCCATTCTTTGTAAAATTTAAAACTTTATAAATTCAATAATTATAATTTTTTTGTAAATTCGATCATTATGCATGGTATTATAATAATTTAATGACTCCTTGGATTTTTTATTACTTGTCCTATATTTCTCACTTATGACATTTCAATAATTACATAACATTATATGTAAATGAAAAATTTAACATCCAAAACTTAAAAAGCCATGGTAAATCCCATTCTTATCTTCTACAAGTAACTACCAAATTTTCTTTTTCTTCTAGAGAACATGTATACAAGTAATATAGGGGCTTTAACATTTAATGAGATTGGAGTTAAAAACATTAACTATATGATAAATAAGATTCAACACTACTAAAAGTTTAAACTAAATATATAATGAATGAATAACATTTTTTATATTTTAAAAGTGAAAATGCATATAACTAATATGGGGGCTTTAGACTGTTAGAATAGTTATTATATATTATATATATGTTATAATATTAAGGTGTGGAGAAATAATTCAAGGGGCTTACAAGTATATATATATATATATGTAATTTGTGCATCAGCTATGAATTGGATAAAGTTGGTGGGTAAGTTTATAATTTTTAACCTGTGGGCCCATAGCTGGAGAGTAACTACTACTGGAAATGATTAATTTCCCTACATCAGACCATTCAATTCTCATATGTCTATTGGTTTATCTTGTAATTTATGGGAAAATTTAGGCCATTTGATAAACACATACATGGTCTCCTATAAATGACCATGGTTGGTAAATGGCTTTAATTCATAATTGGTCCTTTTTCGTTGCTAGAAGTCGTGTCCTCCAAAAGCTTTGAAGAAACAACAATGGAGAACCTACCAGCCGATTTCTTGACAACAATCATGACCAAATTGGCCATAAGTTCGTACAACAGTGTAACCAATGCAAGATTCTGGTAAGTTCCGTGCCCTATTGCTAGGTTTTTGTATTCTGTTTTAGGGCAGCAGTGTAACCTAATATTCTTTCACTTTTGTTGTTGCAAGCGCCTTAACGCTTGTGGGCTTCAACATCAAGTACTGATCCAACTCTCGTTCGTTGCTTGCCTTTGAATTTTTACCCAAAATTTAGATGGTGATATGTCGCCCAAGTTATGGCATCTGGAAACCTCCATGCACAGTATCTCAGTGCCGTTGCACAGTTTGTTTCACCCAACAACTGGAGTGCCCATTCCGGATTTTCCATCCTTTAGAGACTCAAGGATGCTGGTCACAAACCCAGCCTATTTGTGTGGGCTATTGCGTCCTTGTATTACAAGTATCACAGACCTCAAGGACTATTTACTCTCGGTATCATGCATTATCAATCAATGATTGAAGTAAAAGTATATAGGTTGATGATGCGTTTGGCCATGGTGAGTGCAGAACCAAATTCGGTCTATTTACGATGGCAGAATACTTCACGAGGATGGTCTGTTCGTTGACTCATGGGGAACCATTATTGGGTACTGCAATAATTGCCTTATCAATTATCATATATGGTCTCTAGGTTTTAATGGGTATTGGGGTTTGCCAAATTTTCAATACAGGGCAGCAGTACATCATTACGTGAGGCAAGGCTTTGTCGACTGGCTTGACGAATGGGAAGGCAACCCTATTGTGAACGAGGTGTTCCATTCTGACAACAAAGACGATCAAGGGGATTGGTGACTGTCTTGGTGTTAAGGTGGATGTGTGCTAAATATTTTGCTTATTGTTTTACGGTAACCGTTGGGTTAGTTTATGTTAGTGACCATGGCTTATGTGGAAAAAGGTTTAGTTTAATTAATCAGTGGTATGTTCATTACGATATGGTGGAGGGATTTGTCGTAATGTTATAATTGTAATGTTTATGTCTAAGGAACACTAACTATCATATCGTCCTATTTCACATAATATCTAATTAATCAGATTTATATGTTTATATCTAACTAATCAGATTGAAAGGTTCTACTATAATATATTCACAAGATTGTATATACAGAAAAGGACAAATAGTTGAATATATATATATATGGAAAATAGGCAAAAGTGAAAAATACCCCCTGTATTATCCCCAAGTTTTTTAAATTACCCCTATGCTATAAAAGTGAGCAAATCAGTTGCCCCCCCGGGACCCATTTTTGTAATGTAAAATTACCATTGTACCCATATATTAACCTTTTGAAATTATCTAGACAATCAATGAAGTAAGCCTAGATAAAATTACCATTGTACCCATATATAACTTTTTTGGATTTATTGACAAATTAAAATTAATTGCAAAAAAGACAATTTTAATCCAATTCTCAAACAAGATAAATCATGTAAAGAATAATCTAAGTGCAGAAAAAAAAACAAGAGAGACACAAGATATTTTTACGTGGAAATCCTTGGAACGAGTCCAAGTAAAAACCACGGATACACTCGGGCATCGATGTACTATGAATAAAGAGATATACAGAATCTATGAAGTTTTTGACTTACAAATCCCTCTAGATCTGTGTTTTTCCACTCGACGTCTGACAAACTTGAATTGCCTTCTCCACGAAGCTTTTGCTCCGCTCAGTATTCTGACAGTTTCGCTTCTCAACAGATCAAACAACCACGAAGCTTCTTGCTCCGATCTCCGCACTCAGACAACTCTATTATTCAACGAATCAACGCAACCTCGTTGCAATAGATGGTGTGATGATTTTTCAGCAACTAGATCATCCAATTGTGCAGAATATGAACGATAGAATACTGCAAAGATCTATCAAAAACCGTGGTCTCCTCTATTGTAGACCTTGGTATTAATAGACAATGATGAATCAAACCCTAAGTTTGTCATTTCTCGTAATTTCACATCCAAGCCTAGCTAAATCCTATTTTCTGACATAGGGAACAAAACCGACATCACAACAAAGTTTACCCAAAATCTTGCCGCATCTACGATTCAAGCGTAGCCTATCTACACTTGAAGTGTAGGTCCAAGCGTAGCTTCGAATACCTTCAAGCGTAAATATCCACTTTCCAGTCACTTTTTGAAACTGAAAGCGTAGGCTTAAGCGTATGTATTGTTGTTAAAACAACTTTTCTCTGCAAGTGTGCTGAAATGACCCTCTTGATTCCTCGAGACTTTTTGCTTCAATTGACAGCTTTGCGAAATGTTGTTTTTGCCCTCCAGGAAACATTTTACTTAATAGACTCGCTTTTACATTTCACTTTCGTCGAAGTTTGTAGATGTCGTTGAAACCAACACGACCTATCTAACACTCAACATGGTTATTGTCTAGCACATGCCATAAATAAACAATAGTCAATAAGTGTTCTTACAACTTTTATAAAAATATAAATATAAGGGTTAATTTTATTTATACCCCAGAGGTTTATTTCATCTTCAATCAAACCCACTCAAGTTTGACAATGGTAATTTACATCCCTTATTTTTTGAAACCCACATGAATTATATCATAGTGGATAAGGTAAATGAAATTAACACATACATGTGAATACAGATAACAAATAATTTATATACATATATTTATACATATGTACAGCTGCCATTGTGATCCATCTACAGACCTTCCTTTTAAAACACTGACAAATAACATATAGACTTCCTTTTCTGTCGAATCGTTCTATGCCCAATATATATCGTATCTTATGGTAATGAATATTGTATACCATCACTTATAAAGGTTTAAGTGATTCTATTGCCGTCAGTGTAATTCGGGGATGTAGCGTGTGGGGTGGGGTGGGGTCCACACACCTATAATTGTAATATATTAGCAGGAATAATGATTGATATGTTTGTGGATCTTGTGGATATATTAGGATGTGACTGGAAATCAACTTGAAATAGGATTTAGAAGTCATATATATTTCTTCACCACCCTTGATGTCAGTCAGTGAGTCATTGCTTGTGAAATCATTGCTCATCCACAGTGTTATGTACTGAAAAAAACGTCATCATATATTTTGCCTAAAATACGCAAACAAGATCTTCCCCCCAATTTCAATCACATCGTTATAATTTCGTATAGACCATTGCTATATCTGTCATGATGTATTTGTATTTCCTGCATCTTATTAGGACTCTACGATTACAATACTAATAAAAATAGATGTAGAAATTATTTACAAGATTATAGTGTAGGGAAATATATATATTTGTTCCTCAACAACAGCTTATGGCTATCCAATATTATTGACACCGAAAAACAAAGGTGACGTAGGAGGCAACAAAAGATAAAGAAAATTGTACCAAACTCACCACCCAAAGGAAAATGCCAAAGGGATACAAAGTTAAAAAGAAGAAGATCCCCTTCTTCTTAAAATACCAAAGGCTCTAGTATTGTATTATATATTTCTTCTCATGTGCAATATAGTATAGTTGTATATGTAATATACAATTGAAATTTGTACAATTCTAAGCATGTTCAAAATTTTATTTTTAAATTTGACATTTATTAAAATATTAAACATACATTTTACTTAAAATGATACTACGATGTAAAAAGGGCATATAAAGGCATAAAATATTTTCCTTATCAAAAGGATATGTAATCTGTTGTAAAGGAAAATAAATAGAAAATGAGTTTGATCAGGTTTAATTTAGAGTTGTGCGTGTGGTTACGTACGTTGTTGGGTTCATGTTTTGATTGATATCTCTGTTTCAAGGGTTTGGGCATTTTAAAGGGGACTGTTGGGAGTGAAGCAATATGAGGGTTTAGGGTTTTACAGTTTTGGATTTTAGGGTTTAGGGTTTAGGATGTAGGGTTTTATAGTTTAGGATTTTAGGGTTTAAGGATTTATGGTTTAGGGTTTTACATTATAGGATGTCAAGGTATACATATTATTTTATTAAAAAACATATTAATAATCAAATATTTAATTTTAAAATCTAAATCATATTAGAATTTTAAAAAATTTCTAATGTGTTGGCCCTTTCATTATTTTTTCCTATGTTTAGGCCTTACATTCAGCAAATATCATAAATTATCAGCAATGGAAGATGGGAACTGATTTGAGTTTGTGGGTCAAGGGTCAACACAAGTTACATAGACGGATATATAACTTAACTGTTCTGGCCATGTATCCTATAATATATGTCATAACTATAGGCAATACATGTCAGTACCAATCGTAATATACATTCCATATTTTCAACTCCAAAGAGATACATCCCTACAACTTATATTTAGGCCAAACCGCTTCCCTTTGGGCCAAATATAACCCTATCTTATACTCTCAGCAAATATCATGAATTATCAACAATGGAAGATGGGAACTAATATTTTGTGTGTTAAGGGTCAACAAGAATTACATAGACTGTGACACCCCCAAATTTCCATGCATAGGTTGGCCAGGCCCATACACAGAAAACTAGGAGCATCAGTAATTGATAACATAAGCACATAATAGAAGACATAAAATAGAAATATAATAATAACAACAATAACAAAATAAGGATACAACTTATACATGAAGAAGACCACTCCCAATACATCCTTAAATAAAATAATTCCCACACAGTACAGCTTGGAAATCCCATAAACATGGACCCCTAGAAACACACTTATAAGAAATACAACATATGACATTTATCGGATCCTACCCTGGAGTGGAAGGAAAATATGATAGAACAGGACGGATAGATATGAAGTCCTCAACCCTGCTGGTGAAACTGCCGAGGACCTGAAACAACAAAAATGTGGGTTAAACCCACGAGCAAGTACAACTCTACATGATCCCAAGTAGAGTACCAAAATCCATCCCCTTTCCTAGTGACACCTAATCCCAAAATTATAGTATAAAATAATAATATATTTAACTATAAATATAGTCACTAATATACCACCATTTAATATAATTATGTTTATAAATTTCTTACATTAATATGATTTTTCCATACAACATCCAATCCATGCCCTACCATAACCACGTACCCGACAACTCACCCATGCCGTGACAACTCACCCATGTCCCGTGGTACTAGTTAGACTGCAGTAATAGTCAACCTCCTTGTGGTTCCTTATAAATTTCCAAAACATAGTCATTTAATTTAAATCTTATGATTTTTACGTATTTAATAATTCACTCGTAATCTTTCTTCGGGAATGTATAACAATTCATAAGGTCGAGCCTGGGGGGTCCAGGGGGGGCGGCGCGACCATTACCTAAGCGCCCCCTGGCGGGGTCTGGGGCAGCGCCCCAGCACCAAGGTATACGGTATTTTATACGGTCGAACTATTCATTTATACGGTCGAAAATACGTAATCTAGTATAATTCGTGATACACATAATAACAATGTAAATCAATGTCCAGAGTCTGATAACAAAGAAAATAGAGAAAAACAATTACATAAATATGCAATATTTTTCTAATAACAGTTTTGAAATCTTTGTCAACATTGAAACCTAAAATATTTATGTATTCAGATATTTATACTAAGTTCCAACCATATACACATCATAAGAATCATACCAACAAGACGCATAACCACGAATCCATACATGTATAGCTACACATGGTAAAAACGGATTTGTATGTATAACTAGATATAAACATAGTCTCATGCATATATCAATATATCACCACAAATCTCTATATATATACAAGATCTATACATATAATCATGGATCTGTACATATATGTATAACCAGAATATAAATCATCATATATATATATGAATATAAATATACTCTAACAGATTTGTACATATATGTCTATATAAGTCTACTAATCTCTACCTATATGCAAGATCTGTACATATGATCATGGATCTATACATATACATATAAACAGAATATATATCATCACATAAATAAACATGAATATGAACATACTCTAACATATCTATACATATATGCCTATATAGATCCACGAATCTCTACATGTATACAAGATCTATATATATACTTACGGATCTATACATATATGTATAAATATAATATATAAGTCACATAAATAAACATGAATATGAATATACTCTAACAGATCTATACATATATGCCTATATAGATCCACGAATCTCTACATATATACAAGATCTATATATATACCTACGGATCTATACATATATGTATAAATAGAATATACAAAAGTCATATATGAACATGATTTACACATACATATATATATATGAAAAAAATTATTTAGCAGATTATAGATGCACAAAGTAAAGGCTACGAAATTTTAGTACAAAGAGGAAGAGTAGAACATATGTCTTGCCTGTAATGTAGAGCTGAATCCACCACAAGTATAGATCCAAACCAATTCTAAGCTCTCAACCTCTCAACCCTCACAATTTCGGGTATAATTGATGAAGAAGAAGAAGAAATAGTAGAATAAATGAGATGGGGGCTAGATCTGAAGTTAATGATGCTTATATAGAAGATGCTAGGGTTAGGAAAATGACCAAACTAACCTTATATTATGCATAAATCACCAAACTGCCCAAACACTAATGACAACCTTGCCCCAATTCAGATCACAAAATTTCATTATAACCTACTAGAGTTAAAAAGACTAAGATAGCCTCATTCAATAATTTAAACACCCAATATGCCATCCAAAATAATTAAGGGAATAAATATCCATTAAATACGGGGTATTACATAGACGGATATATAACTTAACTGTTCTGGCCATTTATTCTCTAATATATGTCATAGCAGTAGGCAATACATTTCTGTATCAATCCTAATAAACATTCGATATTTTCAAGTCCAAAGAGATACAGCCCTACAACATATATTTGGGCCAAACCGCTCCTCTTTGGGCCAAATATAACCCTATCTTATACACTCACCAAATATCATGAATTATTAGTAATGGAAGATGGGAAGTGATTTAAGTGTGTGGGCCAAGGGTCAACACAAGTTGCCTAAATAGATATAGAATTTAAATGTCTTGGCCATGTATATTCTAATATATGTCACAGCAGTAAACAATACATTTCAGTACCAATCCTAATATATATTTGATATTTTCATAGGGGGATTTGTTGATCAATTCTAAAACCACATGTATAATATTTGTAACACCCCGTGTTATTTTCCTTTTTTCCTAAAATTCTTTCCAATTTATTTCTAGTTGTGATATCACTTCTTCTTGACGTCCTGGTTATTCTTGGTATATCGTGTGTGTAATTTTTTCGCATTTACGTCTTAGACTTTGTGGGACTACATAGTTCTTGTTATCGACTACGCGGTTTCATTTTGATGTTTAGCGTTTAGTGTTTCGACTGGGTGGCGACACGTTTTGTTGTCTGACATTTAAAATTTCGACTCGGTGTTTCGATAATGGAGTTTTATAACATGGATTAATTATTTCAAGTTATATTATTTATTTAGCGTCCCGTGAACTTACGGGTTCGCGCAATATTATTTGGAGGCTCCTGATATACTTTTGGGATTTATTGGACATATATATTATTAATGAAAAATTATATATATGTGGGTGTTTATATATATATTTATTTTAGATAAATATATATATAGATATATTTGTGTAACGACGAGAGAGAGAGACGCGCGTAGGGCTTCTTCTTCACCTCTCCTTCTCCACATGATAAACCATTCCTTCTCCATGGCAGCTGCTTCTTCTTCACCCATCATCGACGAACCATTCCCTTCTTATTCTCCACTATTTCGCGCTAGAGAGAGAGCTGCTGAGGAGAGAGTGGTTGGGGTTTCATGCTAGAGCATACGTGATCTGATGGAGGTCGCCAGAGGGGACGGCGATGGCTAGGGCTAGCGTTGCTCGAGAGGTGCAGCGGTACAAGGGTGGTCGCAGGTCGTGCAACAGCAGTTCGCGCAATAGGGGCGAGTTCGGCTAGACTTTGGTCGACTTCCCGAGCTCGAATGGCTATGATTTTTTGAGGGTAGCTTTGCCTCGATGTCAGGTACGATGTATAAACATTTTGTATTTTTGTGTTGAGCGGTTTGTCCGGAAATTCCATTTATAGGTTCGAGTTTTCATTTGGTTTATTTTAGATTTGTCCCGATTTAATAACTAATTGCTAATGGGCTAAATATATATTGATTAGGTCATCGAGGCGGACGTTTCAGTATATTCGAAATAGTATTAGGGAGACTTTGGTCAGCGGGCTCTATATTCGGGCACCGCACTGTTCACGGTGGGCCATTTCATGGTGTTTTACACATAAATTAAGGTGGAAAAATTATTCTCACTTCCATATCATTGATGTGGTTTGGGTGTGCAAACCCGTATTTTTTTTAATTTATATATAAATTCAATTATGAATTTAAAATATCTATAATAGGGTTAGAAGTGAAACAAGACTTAAAAATTAATTTGAGAAATTAAATAAATTATTTTCCTACGAAATTAAATTAATACCTATTTGAACTGAATGAGAATAAGTGGCCTAATAACCCCTTGAGAATGAAAATGGGTTAGAAAAATTTGTAAAAGTTGGACGTGAACTTAGAACGCGATATTAGTTCCCCTTTCGATTGTGTTTATCAAAATTAAAACATGTTAGGGGATATGTGAACGTGAGAGACGTGAAAACTTAGACATTATGCTAGTTCCCATTATGATTTGTAGATTATTGCTTTAAGTGAATTAAAAATCATGTTTAAAGGAGTGAAATTGTTTCATTGTGATTAAAATGCTTTAATTGAAATAAAAGCATGTAAATAGAAATAAAATTAATATTCTCATGGTTTATTGCTTTAGTGAATTAAAAGCATGTTGGAGAATATTTTCATAAATATTATGCATTACATATTTATGTTGAGGCATGGTTTTTATTTAGGCCATGTATGCATATTGAGTACACTGTGTCATGTTGAGTACATGAGTGTTGGTTTATGCATGTTGTGTAACCATGTGTGGGTTTGACTAGTGTCGAATAGTCAAACGTTATCATAAATATGATAAGATACATATTTATGTTGGACTTGTGTCGGATCGTCACAACAACTGGCCAGTAGGTGTTCCCAACCTCCGGAACTAGTATATCCAAGAATCGTGGTATAGGGTGGGTCATTCCATTCTCAAAGTCGCGGGTCATCTTGTGCATTTGATCTTCGGATCCTAAGTCACGGGTCATCTCGTGTAACTGATATTCCTTGTTGAAAGTGAAAGAGAGAAAAATCACTCAGGGAATAATCGGTGCGATACTCTACATTTCTTCGTGAGCTAAGAATGAATGGTAGAGATTCTAGATCCGTTGACCATTAGAGTAGGGTGTGTGGTCGTGTGTGTACCATGGATGGTGTTGAGTCACATTGCATTTGCGTAGCATTTATGTGATTTCATTTGACATGTATATCATGATATTATTACATGTGGATTTTTGGAGCAGGTTTATTATGTGATATTATTACTTGTGGATTTCAGAGCATGTTGATTATAAATATTGCGAAATAAATTCATATTTTATTAAAATACTCAACTGAAAGTGGATAACGTGAAATAACATGTTTATATGAGTAATTATTAAAGTATAATGAAATGTATATTCTTATACTTATGGTTATGTACTTTTGTGCCCTTGGGGGGATTAAGTATTTTGCCGTAGAGGACTGTGGACAGTTGAGGTTAATGATGGACTGTATAGTCGATTTTGAGTTGATGCCTTAGAGGAGGCGGGTGATAAGATTGTAAACCTAGTTGATTATGTAGTATCAACGATGAGTTGAGGCCTTGAGAAGGCGAGTGATAGTCTTGTGGCTTTGGTCGGTTGCATAATACTAACTAAATAGAGGTTTATTTGCCACTTAGAGAAATGTATTATTTATCGTACCTTTGAGGTTTCGAGTTTGGTTAGACGAGGTTGTGATTGAACTTGTCTGGTTGGGTGACAATGGTCTCTTGATTCTATTAGTAATCTAGAGAGTTGGTATCAACTGTGAATGTGGGGCTTGAATGAATCGGAAGAGGTGATTGAAACTAGTTAGTTTCGTGGTATCGGCCACTAGTTTTCCCTTTTCATGATATTAAGGGGTCTAAGTAATTTTATTAAGTACTCGAGGTACTGTAGGTTTGCAGTCTTGTTTCTCGTGCTTAGTTCATTCTCCTAAGCATTCCTTGTACTATCCTTTGTATACTAGTGGATATGTTTTTGACTTGTATGTCACTCCTCGAGCAGTCTGTTACGGTGTGGTGCCGAATTTCTTCCTCGTGCTGTCATTTGATTTTGTGGAGTTGGAAATGGATGCTTGTGTTCCATGAGTCCAACGTATTGTTCTTCCTTCATTGTCCTCTTGGACATTATAGGAATCCTTGGAGTCATAGTCACTCTTATCTGGTTGTCTATCGGAAATGGAGTTTTTCAAGTTTTGAAAAAAAACTCTTTCGTATTTAAAAAGAAAAACCTGTTTTCGCCTACCCCCGTATCCAGGACAGACGAATGACGGAGACCGGGGGAAAGACGATCATTTTAATTGTGTGAATTTTTAAAGAACCTATTTTATGGAAATTCGCGAGATTCTGATATTCTGAGACTTCTTTCTCAAGATCTCGACCTGTAGAGTTTTAAAAGGTGTTTTCTTGTTTCACCTTTGCTTCCAATCATTTTTAAGTCTCGGGTATAAGGCTTGTTGTTGTTCAGTGCACACATATAGTGTTGCCTTTCCCTTCTTCTTGGTTGTTGATGTCACCACCTAGGTGATTTGAGTTGTTACACATGTTACGGGCATGGATGCCGAATGAATTGGTTTATTTTGTCCGGGTGTTTTCCCTAAGCACTTGTCGTGTTTTTAACCTTGATATTGTTATCTCGGTTATACGTTGGTTTAGCATTGTGACCTATTTTCCCTTGCTTTTTTTCTTAACCTTTTGGTGGTTGTTCATGAGAGTAGTGTCCATGTATTCTCCGTGTTTTGATTTGGTTAGCTTTCCTGATGCATAATAAGAGTGTTGGTAAATTATTGATCATATTAGAGATAGTATTATGAGATTCATATGGTGATATGATTGAGGTGATCCAGTCCTTGAGAGGTAGATTTCCTCTAGGAACGGGATGATGTTTCTTATATATAAATATTGTACATATATATATATAGATGACAATTTTGTTAATACGTAAGGACGTGAGTGCTTTTCCTCTTGTGTTCTCGGGAAGTGGGTTATGACCCTTCCTTGGTATTAGTTATGAATTTTGATTCCTTTGGATATTAGAGGTGAGTGTGATTCCCTCTGGTTGGATCTTCTAGTTTGCGTTGTGAGCGCTTGATGATTTGTTAGATTGGAACTGGGTGTTGTGTACCTAGTGTACATTTGTGAGAGTAGTGTAGACTACTAGTGTTGGTACTTGGAGTACGAGTCTTAGTCCTACCTTATGGACTCATGTTGTGTACTTATATATATATATATATCCCCGGTATATACTTATTTACGGTAGTATATGAGTACGTGGTTGGGATTTGTTAGGCTATGTATCTTGCTGGATGGTTTAACATTACCTAAACAGTCAGAGGATGTGGTAGTTAGGATATCATTTTTCCCATTGAGCTTATTTGCTCACAGGGGTATTTTATTGCTCCCTAGTATTCCCACATCAGGTTGCAGGAAATGTTATGGCTACGGGCAGCATGCAGTGCAACGATAACTCTATTTTCTTTTCCTTGTTACATGTTTTGGAGTTGCGTAGGGTGATGCGGTTACGGTTGCATCGCGACTGGTTTAGGGACGATAGTTATCTTATGTCAGTTTCTTTACCCATGTTTTGTGGGATTGTCATATATTTCTCTTGGGAGACAGTCTGTTGGCATATCCCTATTGGTGTATCTTTTATTTCTTGTATTTATTATTTCAGGATGTCATTTTATATATTCGGTACTGCCATGTGCATTTCTGTATTCTTATTCGAGTATTTGTGGCTCTGTTGATTATATAGAGTTGTATAGGGGTTGATGGTTTCTTTCCACTACCTCAGCCCTAGTGGGATTGATGAATGTTGGGTTGTGAGCCATTGTTGTTATCGAATTTTTATTGACAGGTTATTTAGTTGTGGTTGTGTGTCCGGATGTTCCATTTACAAATGGAACTCTGCCGAAATTTTAGTCAGATTCCGCAGTGTAATTATACCATTCATTTGGGTATGGAATATACCACTCTTATCATTATTCCATACGTTTTCATGGTTAATGATATCTCAGTTGGTCGCTCATTGTAAGGATCACACCCTGGATTCCTCGGATGTCTCGGTTTGGGAGTCTTAGGAATTTAGGGGCGTGTCCGTTTGGTATCCTATTGAGTTTCTATCATTCGATTAGGCATGAAATATATTTTTCCATCAGTATTCCATATATTTCCTTGTTATTATTGACTCTAGTGGCCGCTTGACTGACGTCACCCCTTGAAAATTCATTGATTCTCCGGGTTGGAGTTTCGGGAATTTAGGGGCATGACAATATCCCTTTATTAGTAATGTGTTATATATTTATACTAATGTGTATTTAATACCAACTTATTTAAAAATTAAAAAATATATAAAAATAAAATAGGGTTGTTAAAATTTAGTGTCCTTTTCTACTTATGTTATTATTAATTCCTATTATTAGAAAAATAGGAAAAGTATAATACTCTCTCTGTCCCAAATTATAAGTCCCTTTTGGGGAATCCAACTTTTTAAGATGATGACTTTTATTGGTGTGATAGTGAATAAAAACCAATTTTACCCTTGGTCCCACCAAATGATGTGATGTTTGTAATTTAGATATTCTATAACTTCAATGCATGAAGGGTAAATTAATAAATTCATCAAATAAAGTGCATTGACTTTTCAATTATTTGACTTATTTTGGAATGTATTGAATAGTGAATGTGGACACATAAATTGGGACGGAGGGAGTAACAAAAATAAATGTCTTCATAAAGAAAAAAACAACGATTAAAAGTTTATGTCTTTGTGTCTAATAATAATATAATAAATCATTAATATTCATGACTCATTCGGCTGGTTAAGGGTAAGAAAGTAATTTAACCGTTCTGACCATGTATGCTCTAATCTATGCTTTAAGCTGATGTACTCATAACTCGTACAAAGTTGTCGTATGACCGTAACATTTAATTTGGTTTGTTTATTTCAAATGACTTTAGTGAAGGTTTAATAATTTTAGGCTGAAAAATGTGGTAAACGTACAAAGTTGTCATATTACCTAAAAATTCGATATATAGGGGATGACCCAGCATTGGAAGTGATATGGCCCAATATAAGATTTAAGGTATAATTGGTTGGATTTTAAATATAGAATGTATAATAGGATTTTAGTTGCAATGTGTTTACGTTATGTGTAGACGAATATTATAAAATGTTGGTAAGGTTTTTTAATCAGCAATTCCATAATCATTTGGAATTATCTATAGATAGTAAAAGTAAAGTACAAAATAAATATCAATCATGGTACCATAATGACTTTTCACTATCTTTTTATGATTTGTAATATTTTGTTTCTACTTATGAAGGACCATTTGACCCAACGGTATAACCAAACATATCAATAAGGAAGGTGAGGGGTTCGAGTCACCTTGGAGACAAAATGGGTGCGTGTGTGAAAAAAATGGCTAAATAATATTTTATATTACACATATGATGGGAACATTTAGAGTGAATTAAAAATTATGATTTTATAATAGTATATAAATAAAAATTATGATTTTCTAATAGTATATATTTTTGTCTTTATAGTTTAATCTAGTAGGGATGTCAAACAACAATATTTTCATAATGATATTACATCTAAAAGCATAACATATATTACAAGTTTTTGTGACATATATTAGGAGTAGTGGTGACACCTCTTAAGAATGTGTGGGGTTATTGGAAGTTGTGGTTGAATGGTCGGAAAATGATAACGCTCAATGGCGGGGTCAATTGGACCGGATCGCCGATTATGATTTTCGATTCGTGTAGATCGATGTTGAATTAGGTTGGTTAAGGGTAAGTTAGTAATTTAAATATTTTGGCAATTTATTCCCTAATATCTATCATAGCAGTATGCAATACATTTCAGCATGAATCCTAATATACATTCGATATTTTCAAGTCTAAAACCCTACAACTTATATTTGGACCAAACCTTCCCTTTGGGCCATCTCCTATCTTATCCCCTCAGCAAATATCATGAATTATCAGCAACAGAAGTAAATATTTAATATTCAAAGTAAAAATATTTTTATTTTAAAAAATAAAAAAATGTATTTAAATATTCCAAGGCCCTTAAACTTTTATAATAGTATATAAATAAATATAGATACGTAGAAATAAATGTTTAAAAATTAAATAACTTTATTTGAAATAAATAAATAATGATTGAAAATTCCTAAGAAAAATGTATATCCGTCTATGTCACCATTGGAAACAGTGTGGCCAAAATATAAGTTGCAAGGTATAATTGGTAGGACTTAAACATATAGAATATATAAGGATTTTAGTTGCGATGTGTTACGTTATGTGTAGACAGATGTTAGAAAATGCAAGGTTAGGTTTTTTAATAAGAATTACATAATCAATTGGAATTACCTATAAATAGTAACGGTAAAGTACAAAATAAAACAGTCATGGTGCCATAGTGACTCACTATTTTAATATGATTTATGTTATTTTGTTTGTACTTATGAAGGGCCACTTGGCCCAACGGTATAACTAAACATAACAATAGTTTTATTTATGTAGCTTGTGTTTAGGCTTTGGTTTCGGCAACTATATTATTTGATTGTATGGGGCCTAAACCCACCCAATGCTGAGATAGGAAACCAACTGATGTATTGGTATTTCTGTCCCAACCAAGGCTAGACATTTCTACAGATTCTTTATATTCTTTGGTCGTGGTCGTGGTGGCGGCAATGGTGGTGGTTGTAGTTGTGGTGGTTGTGGAGGAGGAGGAAATGGATTGTGATTCTTATTACAAAAGTGATGGATTCCATTACAAATTACTGTGTTTCTTAATACAAATAAATATTTTCCCTCTCTAAAATTAACCCGGTGGCGTGGTAGTGGTGGAGGAGGAAATATGCATATGACAAGTTACATAAACGGGTATAGAACTTAATTGTTCTGGCCATATATCCTCTAATATATATCATAGCAGTACGCAATACACTATAGTATCAATCCTAATATATATTCTATATTTCTAATTCAAAAGAGATACAATCCTACAACTTATATTTGGGCCAAATATAACCCTATTTTATACACTCAAGAAATATCATAAATTATTAGCAATACAATATGGGAACTGATTTGAGTTTGTGGGCCAAGGGTCAACACAAGTTACATAGACGGATATAGAACTTAACTGTTCTAGCCATGTATCCTCTAATATATGTCATAACATTAGGCAACACATTCCAGTATCAATCCTAATATACATTCGATATTTTCAAGTCCAATGAGATACAACTGTACAACTTACATTTGGGCCAAATATAACCCTATCTTATACACTAAACAAATATCATGAATTATCAGCAATGGAAGATGTGAACTGATTTGAGTTTGTGAGCAAGGGTCAACCCAAGTTACATAGACGGATATAGAACTTAACTGTTCTGGCCATGTATCCTCTAATATATGTTATAACAATAGGCAACACATTCAAGCAATCCTCATATACATTCGATATTTTCAAATCCAAAACCATACAATCCTACAACCATATTGTCACGCCCCAAATTTCCTAGGACTCCAAACCCGAGCCTAAGAGCTAAGGGAGTGAATGCGGAAGAAAAAGAAATGAAATAAAAATCCATTTAAGTCGTAAAATACCCATAAACAGGTAGAATAGACCTACAACATCTCAAAGATGCCAAAAAGATCCCACGGGATCGGAAAAGAGGTAAACCGAACACTCGGTACCTGGAACGGAACATTTCAACCCACCATGTTTACCCAAGGGTAAAATGGTCAAATCAGGGGTGAAATAGTGATTTCCAACTACGCCTACAAACTTTGGACCTAGCACAAGCAGTGCGAACAAACGGAACTAAATTTGAAGTCACGAGCAAAGAGATATGAATTTTCGAAAGTGGTGCCAGACAACACCGACCCAAAACTAAAGCTGAGGTACCCCTCTTTCACCAAGGGTAAGATAGTCATTTTAGAGTTAAACTGGTCATTTAGAATTTTATTCCGATAATTTGGATATAGGAGAGCCCATAGAAATAAACGGGACCTAAATCGAAGGTGCGAGGTGGGAGAAATGAATTTCTGAAAATGGTCGAAACAAGGCTGAATGTCCGAGAGTAGACTGCCCGTGTACGAGAGTCGACTTCCCAATGGCGAGAGTCGACTCTCCAATGGCGAGAGTCGACTGCCCTAAGACGAAGCTTAAGGAAAAAGAAGCTGCAATGCCATATTTCCGGAAGTCGGCTTCCGGCTCTTCGGAAGTCGACTGCTTCAATACGAAGCTTCAAAAATGACCCAAAAAGTGATTGAATTCTCAACTAAAAACATTTCTCCAACCTATATTTGATTGATGCACATTTTATCTATGATTCAAGTCATCCTAACACAACATGAACTTTGAACAAAAATATTCATTTATAGTTCGTAAAGTTATCCGTCTTGCCCCCGGTCTCCGTTTTAAGTATCACCGGTTTCTAAGATTCAAAATCTTTGAAAAATGAGTTTAAGGCCATTTCTAAAACAAGAAAATTTACCGGCTACGGGGGTAGGCGAAAACGGGTTTTTCTATTCAATTCGAAAAGGGTTAGTTGAAAACCTAGAAAAACGCCGTTTTCGGCTAAACACCTAATATTCATATTTCATGGCAAATCATCCAATTCACATTCATAACTCCAAGTAAAAATACTCAAGAGTGACATTTAAACGCTCTAAGGCGGAACATGTTATAGTTGTTCAAAATTACATATTTCCACGTTTCGGCACCGAAGTGCCCCAAAAGAATATAATCCCCGCGCATAGCGCTCCAAGGGATGTACATTGAGAATAACACCTCGGCTAACATGCTAGCCGGATTAAAATAAAATAGTTTTTCAAATTCAACTTACATATACAAAATGAACATTTAAATACATATTTATCAACTAAATGTCCAACAAAATAACGTGGGGTGAGCTCACTAGCCCAGTAGAGGAAGCGTCATTGCCTCCATCTCGGTAGTCCGAGCGGTTCAACCCAACCAAGGTTCATGCCACTAACCCTAGGTCGGTCTCTTGTCCCACATGGCTCTCACGCCAATCCGGAACCCCATCGAACCCCACAATTAAGTTTCCCCAACATGCTCACAACATAATTTTTCTATAATTATAGCATGCTTCCACAATAACATCATATTCACATATATATTATAGTCTAAATGCACCATGACTCGACACACCCCCCGAGACACACGGCGCCCAACTCAGGTTAACGGATACATACTCTGTCCAATTACTTGTAGAGTACCGCACCGACTCTTCCCAAGTGATTTTTCTCTCTATCACTTCAACAAGGAAGACGGTTGTACGAGAGCCCAACATGCAACTCCGTACGCCATGACTACAAAAGTCAAGAACATGAGCCTCTACCCGGATTCCTAACTCAGATTTGATCGGCTTTTTAGTTCCGTAGGCGTGATACCTCCTGGCCAGTTGTTGCTTTGATCCGAACCCGACTACCAACATATCACTACACCACCCACATATTCCGACACCATGTATTTGACACTACATGACTTACTCAATATACACGTATGATTTTTCATCAACCATACTTCATCATAATATATGCTTTTTCTCTTTAGGCAATATATCATGTCAAACTTTTCACATGCTCATAATATTACAATTATGATCAATATACCACAACATTAATTCATATCACACTTATGATCAATAAATAACAATATGAATTTATATCACAATATCATATTATCAAGGGCCTAAATCATAATCTAAGTTGCCCAAAACCAACTCGTATATATATATACGGCATATATACACTTAGACGCACACACCCTCTTACAAAGACAAAGACAAGTCATTTTCCCCTACCTCAATTCCAAGCAAGAGCAAGCAAGAACAAGCAATGCCTCCAAGAGTGATTCGAATCCACCCAACCTCCTCCAAAGCCAACACTAAGCTCTACCCAACCGATAGCTAAGCTTCAATGGAGTTTCAAGCAAGAGTTATAAGTAGACAACTCCATAAACCAAAAATTGAAGACAAGAATCCAATAATAGAAGCTAGGGTTTGAAACTAGAAATTCTAAAGGAGTAGAATTTACTTTCCAAGATTTGGCTCAAAAGAAAGCTTGGAGCACCAACATCCACTTTCATGCACAAACCCTCTTCAAATTCTCATCATAAGGATGAGAGAATTTGACAAGAAGAAGATGAAGGAGTGTAATGAGGGAGAGCAAGAGAGAAAGAAACTTATGGGAGATAGAGAGATATTTGTGGTGTATGAGAGAAGTCTTGCAAATGAGAAAGACTCATAAGTGTAGAGATTCTCCACTAACCCTACTCAAATCCAAGGGTCCAAAATGAAGCTAGGAAAGAAAAGAATGAATCCAATGGCTTGGAATAAGTCTTGCCAAGTGGAAGACTTTTACACAATTCACAAAACTCATTATTTTGCCAAACAAGGCCTTATCATCCAAGGGCTTAGAAAAAAGATGGAAATCAACAAATCATCCAATGGTTGAGAAAAAGTCTTGTCAAGTGGATGACCAAGAATAATGGATTATTCCATTTAAGTGCCAACCAAACAAGGCCTTATGATCCAAGGGCTTAAAACAAAGATGGGAGAATGAGATCAAGGGCTAGGAATGAGACACCACATGAAAGGTGGAAATGACCAAAATCATCCAATGTTGGGGTTAATTACAAGAGTGCCATCAAGACTCTTAATTACCCTTTTACCCCTTGTCATCCTCCCTAATTACTAAAATGCCATTCTTGCCCTAATTTCTACATTTTCCACTAATTGTTCCAAATGTGAAATTACTCTTTTACCCCTCAGTCATTTCTTTCCCGAAATCGTTCTCAATAATTTTCATCAATTTCAAAATGAAAATAAAACATGCTACGTACAATTTTTATAACACGTACAACATGTAAGGCATGCTAAAACAATTAAACACATTAAGCACATAAGCACATAATTGTTTAAATAAAAAAAATTTAAATTAACCCGTAAAAATACCGGACGTTACACATATCTTTAGGTCAAACCGCTTCCCTTTGGGCCATCCCGACAAGCCACTTCCTTTCGGATCTATATTTGGAAGGTTCTTAAAATCAGGGCTCTAAGTAGGATAGTTAGGGGATTTGTACAATGTGAATCGTAAAATCATAAGTAGGATCGTTAGGGGATTTGTACAATGGGAATCGTAAAATCATAAGTAGGATCTTATGATCCTACCTATACGTATTATTTTGTTAAAAAATATATTAACAATCAAATATTTAATTTTAAAATCTAAAAAATATTAGAATTTTTAAAAGTTTCTAATAAATTGGCCCCTTCATTATTTTCTCCTATGTTTGGGCCTTTATTTAAAATTTATGGCTTTTATATGGAGTGCTTAACTGTCAAACCATTATTTCATCGCAGTAGAATCGTGGTAAATCATAAAATTGTATAGAATTGTAGTATAATCGTAGAATCGTAAAAATTTATAAGGTCAGAATCGCGATTCTGACAACTATGGTAATTTTTAATGAAAACTAGAATTATTAGTAGAAGATACACAAAAAACAAATACAAACTTTGAGCCTAATTAAAAATATATTATTAATTATTATTTTTGAATATTTATTATTTCAATTCTTCTTATTAAATTTTCATATATTTTTAAGAATATATTATTAAAAATATATTTATTTTGTCTTCAAGGTGACTCGAACCCCAACCTTCCCTATTGATTTGTTTGGTTATACCGTTTGGCCAAGTGGTCCTTCATAAGTATAAGCAAAATATTACAAATTATAATAAGATAGTGAAAGTCATTATGGTACCATGATTGATATTTACTTTGTATTTTACTTTTACTATCTATAGGTAATTTCAAATGATTATGGAATTGCTTATTAAACAACCTAACCTGAATTTAAAGGCCTAGAATGTGTAAAATTAGGCTCGTATCAAAAAGATAATTCAAACTCTGGTAAATTATAAGAAATCACATAAAATAAATAAACAAATTCAACTTAATATATGAAAATTTCAAAATTACAAAAGAAGCCTATTAATTTGTCAAGGTAAATAAATCAGCACAATATATGAGAAATCAAAAATTATATAATATTAATTTCTAAAGAATATTTAAGAGCACAGTAGAAAGAATGCACCCCTCATGGGAGGTAGATGACAATTAACATATATTCCTCCACAAAAGATTAAATGGTTTATTTATTTTAGGAATTTTTATACATATCATGAAGAGTAAATGATTTTTGAGTTAAGATATAACAGTAAATTAAAATTGATATTTATCTTTTTTTTGTTGTTTTTGAAAGGTAAGTAACTTTATAAATTCAAAAGAAAAAGGCCGGAAGCGAATCACTTACTTGAGGCATACCTCAAGAAGGAACACACCCCTCACAAATGTGGAAGCCCCACACCCACCAAAGAGTTTAAACAACGGTGAATGAATGTGTAGAAAATTAATTTTACTCTTACTTATATTGTATTTATAAGTTGTTTATTTATTTTAGGAATATTTATACATATCATGAATAGTAAATGATTTTTGAGTTAAGATATAACACCAAAGTAAAATTGATACTTAACTCTCTTTTTTTGTTGTTTTTGAAAGGTAATTAACTTTATAAATTCAAAATAAAAAGACAGAAGTGAATCACTTACTTGAGGCATACCTCAAGAAGGAACATGCCCCTCACAAATGTGGAAGCCCCACACCCACCAAAAGAGATAAAATCCAAGAAAATTACAATGGACACTAGTAATCCCTGCCTTAGAATTGGATTTACACAGTGATCTTAGTTTTATAGTATATGATGTCAAGGTTTAGGGTTTAGGATGTACGGTTTTAGGTTTTGGGTTGAGGGTTCAGGGTTTTAGAAGACACATACCTTCAAAGCCACATGCCTTTTTGGAAAAAATATATATTCTTTTGCATTTAAAAAAATGACAAAAAAACATGTTTGTCAATAATAAGGCTGACTTGTACATTTAACCGTTGTGGGCAGAATCACAATACCCTAAAAATATGACAATTTTTTTTAGAAAACATATGCAAGGGCCAATGTGTAAGAAACTTAAAAAATTATTATATGATACAGACTTGTAGATGAAATTATAATTATTAACATATAATTGAATTAATGAATAGAAAAATTAAACTAGAATCCGATTGTACATACGATTGTGAGAATCCGATTTTATGGACCACAAAACGATTATAACTAGAATCCCGATTATGACTGTCTTCTTTTTAATAGTACTATAAATTAGGGATTGGAATCATGAGACACAAATTAATATGTTTGAGCATAAATAACGGCCATGTTAGTGGAAATTTATTGAATCGGAAAAAATTCGGCCCATATTAATTGAATGCAGAAAGCATTAGGTCCATATTAATAGAATTCAAGAAAACATGAGGGCCATGTTAAATTTTGAGAAGACATGGGTCTCATATTAATTTGATTGACCCAAAGTAAATCACAATACACCATCATTAAATATAACATGTACATAAAACCCTAGACTTAGAAGAAAATGAATTGCAGCAGTTAAAGGTACACCACCCAGGGTGAGAAATTGTAGGTAGACATTAAAATAACATATTGGCTCCCTCCCTATTTAGCTTTAGTTTTATTTCCATGGCCTTTCTTCCTTGAGGTTGGAGGAGAAATAATAAAGTCATCATTTCTAGAATCTTCGTAGTTCGACATGTCTGAATCCGACCTCAGCCCCGGGTAGTTCATGATTCGTAAGAATTCATCGGAAGGTATGTTGGGTAGCTTCGTCGCTTGATTTAGTAATTCAACCTTTCGCCACCTGATATATAGTTGGTGCATTTCCCTTTTCAAATGAAACAAGATGGTCTTCATGCATGCCTTGTCGGATTATCCTATCTCGGCAGCATGACCTTTTGGTATAGGTAGCCCAGTGCGCCTAAACTCGACAACAATGACACTTCTCGCCTTAATTAGTTCTTTGTAGTGATGTTTTTGAAATCGGAGGGTAACCCTTGGTGGTTTGGTATTTTTTTTATCAAACTACTAGTGGGATCAATTTCATCACCATGTGGATTTTTCACATCATGAAGGATTCTCCACCTCAAAATAAATCTATCTGCTTCATCATGACTGTTGTAGGAGTAATACAGACCACAAAGAAATCTAGAAGTTTGGAGCTCAACCTCCTGAATATTGGTGAAAACTCCAACTTCTCTTCCTATGAACACGACAAAATAACTAGACTACGCCATGTAAAACAATTTAACATCTTAGTGGGTGACCTATTATAGTGGACATATTTTGTTAAGTAAGGAAATTGAACGTGGCCACCTACTGACTATAGAAGGAGCCAAAAACAATTAACGGCGTCATTACAAAACAACTACCCAATGTGGCATTCCAATTATTAGCAGTTAAAATTCATAAATGCAAAGAGAAAATGGAATTATTGATTCTGAATAGTAGCTACTGATAATATTTGACCTCGACTTGGTAGTATAATGTGATGATGAGTATGGTAGGGATGTGATAATACAAGGAGGATGAGTATAATACAAAATACGCAGAATGATTTTGCAACCTATATCAAGTGTATAAAAAATAATGCAGTTGAATACAAAATAACTTACGATTGCTACAACCTTTCCCTATACTTTTAGTAATACAAAATATACACTTCACAAACATTAACGGGCAAAACCACATTACAGAAACATTACGATTGCTACATCCCTGCCCAGTAGTTATGGTAATACAAAATATACATGTGATCGTTATAAAGTCATCCTTACTGAAATAAGGGGTACTGGAAGATGTTTTTACAACATGAAACATGATTACCATGAGTTGACAATGTTGCTGATTGATCAAAGGAAAAACTAGAATGCCGCAAAATCTGTATAACATTCAATAATCACCGATTATATAATGTAAATTAATATTGAATAGTGAATGCTGAAGCAGAATACCTAAAGACATTACTTACATTATACTGGGATGCATATGTTGAACCATAATAAGAATGCGGTGTCTTTAAAAGTCTTTCTCGTTCCATATCAATAGTAGTCTGCATATTGCATGCATAAAAATTGATCAACAAATTTTCCGTGCATAATTATATGTCGTCCAAATTGTTAAAAGGATTAACGTATCTCTGCAAGAGGAGTGAAGGATAGATTCAAAGAAAGGTGATCCTCGCTGATTATTTCGTACTCAGGCGATGGGGGTATATCTCCACCGAAGCCAGTATACACTTCAAGAGATTGTCACCGTCGTTTAGATGACTATGTATAGTAAAACAATTATAGGAATATGTCACTTAACATTAAGACTTTGTTTTGGTTATTGATGGTAGCGTCAGGTGTATAAAAATATGTGGTTAAAAATAACACCTTAACGACTCTAGGTTTTACTCTACACAAGCGCATGTATCAATTATAGAATAACAAATGGCTTGAGTAAGGGATATCAATTCCACAGAGACTGAGATTATTCACTTTAATAATTTAAAAACACTGAATTATATTTTCTGAAAATAGTTCATTTGGCTGGTCGAGACCAAATTATTTATTTTAACTAACAATTATCTAGAAAGAAAATTAAATTGGTTGTGATTCAGATGAGAGAAAAAAACTAGGATTTTGTAACACCCGTGTTATTTTCCTTTTTCCTGAAATTATTTCTGATTTAATTTTGGTTATGACGTCACTTGTTCATGACGTTCTGGTTATCCTTAGTATTTCACGTGTAAATTTTTTACGTTTAGTTTTAAAGTCGACTGGACGACACTATGCGAATTCTTGTTGTCGATTACGTGGTTTCGTTTCGACGTTGAGCATTAGTGCTTCGACAGGATGACGACACGTTCTATTTGATTGGGCTCATTAGGTGTTTCGACGTTTAGGTTCCTACCCCGGTGTAATTATTTCGGACTATATTATTTATTTGACGTCTCGTGGAGTTTCAGTATTTTATTTGGGGAATGTTTGAACGTTTTAGTAAAGTATGAGGGTTATTCTATATTTTTGGATGAAAAGAGGGTCTCTTTCACAATATAGAGATATATGTATATAAGGTGTCACATTTATTTAATTTGGTCACACTTAATGTCATATGGACCTATTGATATAGATGTTACAAAAATTCAATTGAAATTGAATTGTTTGCACATATATGTGTTATATACGTATTGATATATGGATATATGTATATACGTATGTATATCAATTGGAGTGATAATGATCAAATTTCTTCTTCTTTTTCACGCACTATCATCACCATGTTTATTCCTCATTGCAGCTTGCTATTTTTTTTTTCTTCTTCTCCTCCTCAACTGGTTGCAATTTCTTACTCTCATCACCATCAGATTTACGAGCGAGAGAGGAGACGACCGAGAGAGAGAGTTGAGGGTTGCGCTTAGAGGCGCGACCTGGTGGGTCGGATGTTCGTTGGTTGTAGCAGCTGCGGTCAACGGTGGCTGGTGGTAGCGGCGCAAGGGTAGTCGCAGGCAGCGCAAAGGGTGTTTGGGCGCAGTTCGCGCGAGCAGGGGCAGTTATGGTCGGAACTTCGGCCATTGTTTTGGTCGCCTTTCCGACCTCGGTTTGGGCTGATTTTCGGAGGGTAGATTTGTATCGATGCTAGGTACGTCATACTAAAAGTTTGTAATTTTCCTATAAGCGGTTTGTCAGGAAATCGCGTTTATAGGTTATAATTTTTGTTTGGGTTATTTTAGATTTACCCAAATTAATTAACCTATTGCTAATGGTCTTCGTATACATCGTATAGGTTGTCGAAGCGGACATTTAGGTATATTCGAAATATTATTCGGGTGAATTTGATCGGCGGGCTCCATATTCGGGCACCGGTACTGTTCACGGTGGGCCGTTTCGGGTTGTTCTATAAGCGTAAATTAAGGTGGAAAATTTTATTCTAACTTCCGTATCGTTGAAGTGGTTTGGGTGTGCAAACACTTATTTATTTTAATAATATATATTTTAAATTATGAATTTAAGTATCTATAATTGAGTTAGAATCGGGGCAGGACATATAAATTAATTTGTGAAATTAATTAAATTATTTTTCTGCGAAATTAGATTAATTCCTATTTGAATTGAATATGAATAGATGGCTTAATGACCCCTTGAGAAATTAAATGGGTTAGTGGAATTTTATAAAAGTTAGACATGAACTTAGACGTTATGCTAGGTTCCCCTTATGATACGTGGACTATATGTTTTAAGGAAATTAAAAACATGTTTAAATGAATGAAATTTTATTCTTGTGAATTAAAGTATAAGTGACGAATTGCAAGCGTGATTATGTGATATAATTGCTTGTCGTGGTTTATTGCTTTAGTGTTTTAAAAGCATGTTAAAGAGATTATGAGATTCATGTGGTAACATGTGGATATTTTCATAAATATGATGCATTACATATTTATGTTGAGGCATGATTTTTATTGAGGCCCTGGATGCATATTGAGAACACTGTGTAGTGTCAAATCATGGTGTTGATATATGTGGGATGTGTAATCATGTGTGGGTGTCTTTGTATCGAATCGTCGCAACAACTGGCCAGGAGGTGTCTCCCACCTATGAAACTAAAAAGCTAAAAGGTGATATAGGGTTGGTTGTTGCCCCATCGTGGTGGTATGCGCCACTCTCGGATCTTTGCTAAGGGTTGGTTGCTGCCCTATTGTGGTGGTATGCGCCGCTCTCAAAGTCGCAGGTGTGTTTTGTGGTTTTGATCTTTGGATCTTAAGTCGCGGGCGTGTCTCGTGCAACCGCCTTCCTTGTTGAAAGTGATGTGTCAAAATTCACTAGGGAAGGATCGGTGCGGTACTTTTTTTCCTTGTAAATGGGTAGAGTGCGTATTCTATAACCTGTTTTGGGCAAAGTGTGTTCATGAGGTCTGTGCCATGAGGTGTATGAGTCACATTATATTTGCGTAGCATTTATGTGATTTCATTTGACATGTATATGTGATATTATTACATGTGATGTTGGAGCAAGTTTATATGTGTTATCATTACCTGTGGATTTTGGAGCATGTTAATTATGAATATTGCAATATAAATTCATATTTTATAAAATGCTCAACTGATAGCGATTAATGTGAAAACATGAATTAAATGCGGTAATTGTTCAAGTATATTGAAATGTATATTTTATACTTGTGATTATATACTTTTGTAACCTTGGGGGAGGTTAAGTATATAGGCGTAGTGACCTCTGTGGATAGTTAAGGTTAGTGATGGACTGTAGAGTCGATGTTGAGTTGATTGTGTAGTATCAACGGTGAGTTGAGGCCTTGAGAAGGCAGGTGATACTCTTGTGGTTTTGGTTGGCTGCATATTACTGACCCTTGATGTTTCCTTCCCCACTTAGAGGGATGTATCTTTTGTTGTACTTTTGAGGTTTTGAGTGCGGTTAGACGAGGTTGTGATTGAACCTGTCTAGTTGAGTGGAATGGTCTCTTGATTCTATTAGTAATCTAGAGAGTTATTATCAAATGTGAAATTGAGGTTATAATGAATTGGAAGAGGTATTAATTGAAACTAGTTAGTTCCGTGGTATCGGACACTAGTTTTCCCTTTTTTATGATATTAAGAGGTTTAAGTGATTTTATAAAGTATTCAAAGTACTGTAGCTTTGCAGTCTTATTTCTCGTGCTTAGTTCATTCTCCTAAGCATTCTTGTACTATCCTTTGTATACTAGAGGATATGTTTTTGACTTGTTTATCACTCCTTGAGTCGTTGGTTACGGCGTGGTGCTGAACCTCTTCCTCGTGGTGTTATTTGATTTGTGGAGTTGGAAACGGATGGTTGTGGTCCGTGGGTCCAACGTATTATCCTTTCTTCATTGTTCTCTTGGACATTATAGGAATCCTTGGAGTTGTAGTCACTCTTATCTGGCTGTCTGTCGGAAATGGAGTTTTTCAAAGTTTTGGAAACAATCTCATTGTATTTAAAAGGAAAAATCCGTTTTCGCCTACCCCCATAGCCAGGATAGGCGAACGATGGAGATCGGGGGCAAGACGGTCATTTTTACTGTGTGGTTTCTTAAAGGAAAACTATTTTATTACTTTTCTCGAGATTCTGAGATTTCGAGACATGTTTCTCAAGATCTCGCCCTATAGAGTTTTGAAAGGTGTTTTCTTGTTCACCTTTGCTTTGATCATTCTTAAGTCTCGGGTTTGAGACTTGTTGTTGTTTAGTGCACACATATAGTGTTGCCTTTCACTTTTTCTTGGTTGTTGATGTCGCCACATAGGTGATTTGATTTATTACACGTGTTAGGGGCATAGATGCCAAATGGATTGGTTTCTTTTGTCCGGGTGTTCTCTATAAGCACTTGTGGCATTCTTAACATTGACGTTGTTGTCTCGGTTATCTGTTGGTTTAATATTGGGACTTCTTTTCCCTTGCTTTGGTTCCTTGACTCTTATGTGGTTGTCATGAGAGTAGTGTTCAGGTACTCTCCGAGATTCGACCGTTTAGCGTTCCTTATCCATAGTGAAAGTGTTGGTGATTTATTGATCTTGTTGGAGATAGTATTTCAAAATTTTCATATGGTGATATGATGGGGTGATTCCATCCTTGAGGTATAGATTTTCTCTAGGAATGGAATGATGGTTTATATATATATATATTGATGACGATTGTGTTAGTATGCAAGGACGTGAATGCTTTTCCTCCTATGTTCTCGGGAAGTGAGTTATGAGTATTCCTTGGTACTAGTTGTGGATTTTGATTCATGTGAGTGTGATTCCCCTCTGTTTGGATCTTCTGGTTAGCGTTGTGAGCGTTTGATGACTTGTTAGATTGGACCAGGGTGTCATGTACCTAATGTCGTTGGTGAGAGTAGTGTAGACTACCTGTATTGGTACTCGGAGTACGAGTCTTAGTCGTACCTTATAGGCTCATTTTGTGTACTTATATATGTATATAAATATATTCCCGATATGTATACTCGTTTACGGTAGCATATGAATACGTGCCTTGGGTTTTCGTGGCTAGGTTATGTAATGGGCTATATATCTTGCTAGATAGTTTAGCATTACCTAAACAGTCAGAGGATGTGGTAGTTAGGATATCATTTTTCCTACTGAGCTTATTTGCTCACAGGGGTATTTCATCTCCCCGTGGTATTCCCACACCAGGTTGCAGGAAATGTTACGGCTACGGACATCATGCGGTGCAACGATAGCTCTCTTTTGCTTTCCTTGTTACAGGTTTGGCTTTGCGTTGGGTGATGCGGTTACGGTTGCAGCGCGACTGGTTTGGGGACGATAGTTAGCTTATGTCATTCTTTACCCATGTTTTGTGGGATTGTCATATGTTTATCTTGGGAGCCAGTCTGTTGCCATATCCCCATTGATGTATCTTTTATTTCCATTATTTATTATTTCAGGATGTTATTCTATCTATTTGGCACTGCCATGTGCATTTCTGTATCCTTATTCGAGCATTTGTGGCTCTGTTGATTATAGAGGGTTGTGTAGGGGTTGGTGATTTCTTTTCACTACCTCGACCCTAGTAGGATTGATGAATGTTGGGCATGTGAGCCATAGTTATTATCGAACTGTCATTGGCAGGTTATTCTGTTATGGTTGTGTGTCCGGATGTTTCATTTACAAACGGAACTTTGCCAAATTTTTGTTAGATTCCGCTGCTTTATTCTATCATTCTATTGGGTATGAAATATACAATTTTTATCATTATTCCATACGTTTTTATGGTTAATGATATCTTAGTTAGTCGTTCGTATTAAGGATCACATCCTGGATTCCTTGGATGTCCCGGTTCGGGAGTATTAGGAATTTAAGGGCGTGTCAGTTGGTATTAGAGGATACTATTACACATGCTTCTCTTTTGTAAACCTGAAAACAAATGATTAAATACTTATCTTTTGTTGGTTAACATGTTAGCTGAGTAGTTTAACTTTGATGTATGTCCCTTGGAGCGCTATGTGCGAGGATTCTTTTCTTTGGGTGCACTTCAGTGCCGGTAATGTAAAACCACGTACTTTGATAAACTATGACATGTTTCACTTTAGGGCGCTTGAATGTAGTCTTTGAATCCTTTCATTTTGAGTTGTGAAGTAAATTATTGCAATTGAATGTGGTTATTAGGAAGTTGGCCGAAAACGGCGTTTTTCTAGCTTTTCGAGCAAACCCTTTTCATTTGAATGAAAAACCCATTTTCGCCTACCCCCGTTACCCTGACTAAAACTTTGGGCTTTAGAAAATGATATTTGAGTGGTTTAAAAAGAGTTTCGCAGTTTAAAAAACGGTGGGGTACTAAAATAGAAATAAGGGGCAAAACGGTCAATTTATCGCAAATTTTCACGAAATGAAACATTTCTAATATAATTAGTGCATTCTTGAATTAGTCTATAGGGGTTGAATTTAGTTTTTCAAAGGTAAAAAAATGGCAGAATGTTGGGTTTTTTGGTGGTTGCTACAGTAATCACTATAGCTAGCCGCACCTTGCTACCAAGCAGCGCACGACAGTTTTCAAAACCTCATATTTCCTTCTACGTAGATCATATCGAGGTGATTTTTGTTGATTTGGAAACCTGACATCTTGAACTTGTGTTTAAGATGTTGAAGGCCTCGAGTTAACATATGTTTTGAGTGATTTATGTTTGTTGGAAGGTGACGGTATATTTTAAACTTTTAGATGTCGCGGTCTTTCTTTTAAAATTCATATTTTTCGGCTTGCTTAACCGAATTCGTTTATGTTTCTTTATATAGGCTTCTTAGAGCCTCATTTATCATATATATCTTTAGTTTTTTGGTTGTGGTCCAAGAGCCTCGGTTTCGGCAACCGAACTCATGTTTTACCCTTCGTGAAAAAGGGGTGCTTCAACTTTTTGTTTTAGGTTGGCATTGTCCGACATCATTTTCAAATATTCATATCTTTCATCTCATTGCTTCGATCTAAGTTCTGTTTGTTCCTATGGTTTGTACTAGGTCCAAACTACGTATTTGCACTTTGAAATGACCCTTTTGTCCCTGAAATGACTATTTTACCCTTTGTTAAAGTGGGACACTTCAACTTTTGGTTTTGGTTCTCATTGTCTGACACCGTTTTCTAACTTCCATGTTTTATGTTTCATTGCTCCGAATGAAGTTCCGTTTGTTTCTACGACTTATGCTAGGTCCAAACTTTGTATTTGAAACTTGAAATTTCTATTTTACCCCTAAAATGACTATTTTGCCCTTGAGTGAACATGGGGTGTTCATATGATTTGTTTAAGGTGTCGATTGATTCGTTTCAACTTATTTTTGATCCCGAGTGATCGTTTCAATTTATTTTGGGCATGAAATGGCTTTTTTAACCTTGTGTGGGTGTTTGGAGACTATATATTATTTTTTTTAGTTTCTTTTCACTTTCGCGTCATTCCCTTAAGTCGTAGGATCATGTTTCGGAGTCCTAGGAAATTCGGAGCATGACAACATGGTATCAGAGCGTGTTCTTTCTCTTTGGGATGATGGGTAAGGCCCATTATCACTTTTTGCTTTGTGGTCTTTGGTTGACGACTTGTCACTTACTAGTGGTTGTTGTTTTATCTAGTTAAGTTGTTCGTATGTAGGTGTGACGGTATTACTTAGTTTGGTGTACCTTTGGTTTAATCGTGCTTAAATCATTTCCTCCTTGCCTTCGGGAGTTGGATTGGTATAGTTATGGTTTAGGATTTTCTTATCCTTTTATTACTTCTGCCTTTTCCTTCTCCCTTGCTTCATCTTTGGGACTAACCATTTCTTCTCTTGATGATGCATGGTTTATCTAGGCGCTAGTGAGATGTAACGTGTACTTGACTCGAGTGTGTCATGATTGTAAAGTCACGATTGCTTGATGGTCATTAGCTTTCAACTTTACTCCCTTTGGCATTACGAGCTTCAGCGTCATTTTGGGCATGGATTGGTTATTGACCTTCCGTGTACGAATTGATTGATTCGAGGTCGTGTGTCTATGGGCGTGCCTTCGGGCGAGCACTTCATTTTCTTGGATGATCGCAATGATTCTTCATTTGATTCCTATTATGATACAGGTTGTATTATCATGTGTACACTAGAGGGTGAGTACTTTATTCGTAGGCGTTTGGAGCGACGCTAGTGTTGCTTCTTATGGTTTGTGGAAATCGTGACTTACCTAGCTTCTTGTTGGCAAGAGTGGCCGACGAAGAAGTAGGTGGTTTTGTCGACGTACCGAGTGTTAGGATGTCTTTCCCGATGATTTAGATTTTCATTGCGTCTCACCGTGATGTAAAATTTTCTATTGGATTTAGGTCGTGTACCATGCCTATTTTTGTGGCAATGTACCGAATGGCACCGACATCATGCATGAGTCTTATAAACCACTTGTTTGATGTGTTCATGAAGCGTGTTGTTTCGAAAGGTAGTGTCTCGGTCGACCTTTTAAAGTTCAAGCGGTATTGAGTTGGAACCGATCGACCAATGTCTAGAGTTTCATAGCTTCTCGAGTGAGCGGATAGCTACCAACGGTTTGTTAGGGATCTTTTGTGTCTTGTGACTCCAATGTTTTAACTTACGAGGTAGAGCGTTAGGTTCATGTAGGACGGTAAGTGTGAGGGGTTATCCTCTAGTGAATGACACAATTGACTACGTCTCCGGTTTTAACCTAACCCTAGATAGGCTTTGATTAAGTTGTTATTGTGATGCTTCATGTGAGAGTGTATGCCTAGGATGGATGAGAAATTTTGTTGTCCGTGCACAAGCCACTTCGGTATCATTTTATGTTTAGGGACGAATTCCTTTTTCTCTTGTGTCATAGTAGGTATCCTATGGGAGCTTAACGATGGTAACAAGTTATGTTATGATAACATGTCATTAGTGATTAAGTGGTGTATCTCCTAAGCTTTGGTTTCCCCTTTGCTTGAACCATTAAGGGGTTTGGTAATTAGGTATTCTTGTGTAGGCATCGTGAGGTTGACTTGCCTTTTTGGGGCTGTTAATAATAGATACTTTTTCTTATGAAATTCAATGTGTGTTGCCCAAGTATCATTCATGTAGTTCGAGGTTGTTTTACTTGGGGTTGTGATGTAACTGTGTCCTTCCATGGTTATCGATGGACTTGAAGTATAAGAGTAGTGATTCATTGATTGTGAATTGTCAGTTTGAATAACACTAGGAGATGTGTTTATGAGCCTTAAAGTGGTAACATGTGATGAAAGAGTTGTTAATCATTGGGTGTGACTTAGTGATGTAAGGTATGATCTTACGTTTCTCAAACTTGTGAGTAGTGGAGTTGTGTATGAATTTTGATTGATTTATTGAGAGTAGGAATGGTATTCGAGGATGCAATTGCTAATTAATTGGTGATGGTTAAATTTTGAGAGTAGTGTGCGTTCAGACTCACTTATTAGTGACGATTTTGATTGGAGATTTTGATATAGATTTTTGTAGAGTTGTAGTTAATCATTGCCATGTAAGCTTTTATTTCAGAGATAAAATTTGTTCCAAACTTTATTTTCATAGAGACAGTAGGGGGAAGACTTGTTCCAAACTTTATTTTCATGACCGCGTTCGTGTTAACGATATTCCACTTTGAGAGTGTTTAATCTCAAGGAATGATTGGTACGACACTCTACCTTCCTTCATGAGCTTGTATCCTCAAAAGTGAATGGTTAGAGAATGTTCCGTTGATCTTTAAAGTTAGGGTGTGTGGTTGTGCGTGTGTACAATGCGGCGTGTTGAGTCACATTGCACTTAAATTATCATATATAAAATTGTGATAATTCTGTAAATGCATGCTATATTTGTGGAGAATTATGATGTGAGTATGTTGGGGATTTGGTTGTTGGGTTTGATAGGGTCTCGGATTGTTGTGAGAGTCATGTGGGACAAGAGACCGACCTAGGATTAGTAGGATGAACCTTGGGTGGGTGGTACCACTCGGACTACCGAGATTGAGGCAATGACGTTTTCTCTACTGGGCTAGTGAGCTCACCCCACGACTTATATATTTTTTAGGTGATGATCCCATTGGGAGAGTTCTGTAGTCTCTCTGTGGATAAGTGGCACTTTGTACGCTCTTTTGTGTATATAGGTGGTGGACCGTATTACTGTTGTAGAGCATTGGTCTAATATACATGGATACACATGTTTGTCTTTTGTAAACTTGAAAACAAATTATTAAATACTTATATTTTGCCGGTTAGCGTGTTTGTTGTGTAGTTTAACTTTGATGTATGTACCTCAGAGTGCTATGTGCGGGGATTCTTTCTTTTGGTGCACTTCGTTGCCGGTAATGTAAAACCACGTACTTTGATCAACTATGAGATGTTTCGCCTTAGGGTGCTTGAATGTAGTCTTTGAATCCTTTCATTTTGAGTTGTGAAGTGATTTATTACTATTGAATGTGGTTCTTAGGAAGTTGGCCGAAAATGACATTTTTCTAGGTTTTCAAACAAACCCTTTTCGTTAGAATGAAAAACTCTTTTTCGCCTACCCTCGTGACCCCGACTAAACCTTTGGGCTTTAGAAAATATTTTTTAAGTGCTTGGAAAAGATTTTGGCACTTTAAAAATTGGTGGGATGGTAAAATGGAAATCGGGGGCATAACAGTCAATTTATCGCATTTTTTGATGAAACAAAACATTTCTAAGCTTATTAGTGTAACATTGAATCAGTCTATAAGGGTTCAATGTAGTTTTTCAAAGGTCAAAAAATTACAGAATGTTGGGTTTTTTGGTGGTTAATACAGTAATCACTGTAACTGGCCAAACCTTGCTGACCAGCACGCGCGACAATTTTCAAAACCTCATATCCTTTCACGTAGATCGAGGTGATTTTTGTTGCGTTGGAAACCTGACATCTTGAACTTGTGTTTAGCCTTTTGAATCACTCTATTTAATGTATTTTTGAGTTAATTATGTTTATTTGAAGGTGACAGTATATTTTAAACTTTTAGATGTCGCGGCCTTTCTTTTAAAATCATATTTTTAGGCTCGCTTAACTGAATTCGTTTCTGTTTCTTTATATAGGCTTCTTAGAGGTTCCTTTATCATAGATATCTTCAGTTTTTGGGTTGTAGTCCAAGCACCTTTGATTTGGCAACCGAAGTCGTGTTATAACAATTTTTATTCCGTTCAGTTTATGTTTTCCACACTTCGTCTTTTCCCTCATTTATTGGGCTTGATATGGAACCTTAGGAATTTAGGGGCATGAAAATTCTAGTTACAACAAAGTGGCAATTGATCCTGCTGATCAGGAGAAAATTACTTTCACATGCCTGTTTGGTACGTTTGCATACAAAAGAATGCCCTTTGGTTTGTGTAATGTGCCATCTACATTTCAAAGGTATATGATGTCAATATTCTCTGATATGGTAGAGAAATTCTTAGAAGTGTTCATGGATGATTTATCAGTCTTTCGGGTTGTTGACACCCAAAATTTCCATTCCATGTGGTAGCCTACTATTCGGCCATGTGGCATGTACTTGGCAGAATTGTAGTAAGCAATGTGGAAGAAAGCAGTTCCTAATGACCTACAAGATGGAAGAAGACGACTACTAAATTTACTTGAAAAAAATGGTTTCTAATAACCTAGAAGATGGCGGTTACTGAAGCTACGTGGAAGAACGTGGGTTTAGCAGTTACTGATGACGTGGAAGATGGTGGTTATGGAAGTTACATGGAAGAACGTGGGCTTGGGACACGTGGCAGTCTGGAAGAAAGACAGTTAGAAGATGACTGTTGTAACCGCCAATGGAAGATGTAACTTCTACCGACACGTGGCAGTCTGGAAGAAAAACAGCTGGAAGATAGTAGTTGTAACCGCCAATGGAAGATGTAACTTCTACCGCCATGTGGAAGAATATGAGAGAATTAAGCAATGAAGTCGGTAGTTTTATGGACACTTGGCACACTCTAGAGCAAGGTAGAAGACTACACACACATACACCCATAAGGCTATAAATATAACACATTATGTAACTTTAAGCCTTTCCCCCCAAGACACAACAAATCATTACAAAGTAATTTCCTTAAATTATCATTCACTTGATCACGTATTTATAATTCCTTATTTTTCAATTCCAATAATTTCAATACAAGTCATTTTTTTTTCAATTCCTTTACCTTTATGCAATTTACTTTGTGGACTTTCAATTCTGCCATTTATGTATCTTCCAACACTCAAATTCCAGTAGTTTACTTTCTTCTAGTCATTTATCTTCCAGCACTAAAATTCTAGCAACAATTTACTTTCTTCCATTTGCGTTTCTTCCAGCTTAAATATATTTTTGCCAACTTTAACTCTCAATTTCTTATCCATTTTCTTTCAAATTTAACATTTAAGTCCTTTTGACTAAGGAAAAAAGAATCCATTTACAATCGCTTGATTTTCATCCATCAATTCCAAAAGAAGAGTTGCACATTCTTTTGAACGTACTTTTGAATCTTCCAGAGTCTGGCACGCCCGCATCTACCAAGATACCCATTTTTGTGCAAACATTTAGCGGCACGCCCGCATTAGGACGTGCTAAAGTTTGAAACGTATGCCACCAATGTTAAGAAAATCCATCACACAGAATAAAGAAGGACTGGAAGAAGCACCACCAGTTTTTACTGGTAGTTTAGATGCGACTTAGCCATTGTCATCCCTAGAGCATCTTCTGTCATTTCAACAGTTGCCGCAACCATTTCTGCCACCATAAAAAAATCAGGCCTTTCCTCCAAAATTGCTCGAGATAGATCTTCTAGACCCGGGGGGTAACTAGCATCGTTTGAGGCAAAATTCACTTCTTCTTCAACTATAATCAGCGGCACACGGGGGGCAAAGGATGGCCAATAAGCCTCCTATTTGACCATATCACCATTCTACTACTTCAAATTTTAGAGGTTCAGTTTGATAAATCACAAAGCCTGAAAATTTTGGGGGGCAGATGTTGACACCCAAATTTCCATACCACGTGGTAGGCAATTATTCGGCCACAAGGCATGCACTTGGCAGAATTCAAGTCAGTTATGTGGAAGAAATTAGTTCCTAATGACCTGGAAGATGGAAGAAGGCGACTACTAAAGTTACTTAGAAGAAATTATTTCTGATAACCTGGAAGATGGCAATTACAGAAGCTACGTGGAAGAACATGGGCTTGACAGTTACTGATCACGTGGAAGATGGCGGTTATGGAAGTTATGTGGAAGAACATGGGTTTGGGACATATGGTAGTCTAGAAGAAGGACAGCTGGAAGATGGCAATTGTAACCGCCAATGGAAGATGTAACTTCTACCGACATATGGCAGTTGGGAAGAATGATAGCTGGAAGATGGCAGTGTAACCGTGAATGGAAGTTTTAACTTTTACCGACACGTGGCAGTCTGGAATAAAGAAAACTGGAAGATGACAATTGTAACCACTAATGGAAGATGTAATTTCTACCGATACGTGGTAGAATATAAGAGAATTAAGCAAAGAAGTGGATAGTTTTATGGACACTTGGCACACTCTGGAGCAAGGTTGAAGACTACACACACATACATCCCTAAGGCTATAAATATAACACATTATATAACTTTAACCCCCCCAAGACACAACAAATCATTACAATGCAATTTCCTTAAATTATCATTCACATTATCATGTATTTACAATTCTTTGTACTTCAATTCCAGTAATTTCAATACAAGTCAGTTTTTTTCAATTCCTTTACCTCCATGCACTTTAAATTCATGCAATTTACTTTGTGTACATTCAATTCTGCCATTTACGTATCTTCCAACACTCAAATTTCAGCAATTTACTTTCTTCCAGTCATTTATCTTCCAACACTTAAATTCCAACAACAATTTACTTTTTCCATTTGCCTTTCTTCTAGCTTAAATTTATTTCCGCCAACTTTCACTCTCAATTTCTTATCCCTTTTTTTCAAAACTATAACATTTAATTCCTTTTGACTAAGATAAAAGGAATCCATTTACAATCACTTGACTTTCATCCATCAACTTCCAAAAGAAGAGTTGCACATTCTTTTAAAAGTACTCTTGACTCGTCCATCATCTAGCACACCTACATCTACCAAGATACCCATTTTTGTGCAAATAGGGGTAACCTTTGAGGATTGTTTGAAACATCTGGCACTCTTGCTCAAGAGATGCACAGAGACTAACTTGATTTTGAGGTAGGAAAAGAGCCCTTTTATGGTTCAAGAGGGTATAGTACTTGGCCATATAGTGTAAAAAAAGGGGATTAAGGTAGATAAGGCCAAAGTTGAGCTTATTTCAAAATTGTCTCCTCCCACGTCTATTAAGTAGATAAGATCATTTTTGGTCCATGATGGATTTTATAGACGATTTATTAAAGATTTTAGTAAGATCGTCTTGCCATTATGCAACTTATTAGCTAAAGATGCGGACTTTGTCTTTGAAGAAGAGTGTCTTCGTGCTTTTGAGGAGCTTCGTACACAACTCTACAACCCCAATCATGCGACCACCGGATTGGTCTCTACCTTTTAAGTTGATGTGTGACACTTCAGATTATGCCGTAGGAGCGGTATTGGGACAGAGAAAGGAAAAGTTACTAGCATTATGCCATACGCGGTGTATTATGCTAGTAATATTCCGAATGATGCTCAGATAAATTACACAATAGAGAAAGAGTTACTAGCAGTTCTTTTTGCCTTGGATAAATTCAGATCATATTTATTAGGAACCAAGGTTGTAGTATTTTCGAATCATGCAGCATTGAGACATTTACTAGCAAAGAAAGACTCCAAACCCAAGCTTGTTCGATGAATTTTACTACATTGAGACATTTGCAAGAATTTTATTTGGAGATAAAAGACAAAAAAGGTTCAGAGAATGTAGTAGCAGACCATTTATCAAGGATTTTTGTGGAGACTACAAAGGAAAGTGTTCCTCTTAAGGATACATTCCCGAATGAAATTCTGTTCAGTGTGGTTGTTGTGGAAGAGATATCGTGATATATTGATATTGTCAATTACAAAGCCACGGGTCAAATTTCAAAAGGTTGGTCTAAGAGTGATAGGGACCGATTCTTAAGCCAAGTTAAATTCTATATCTGGGATAATCAGCGATTGTACCAATATTGCTCTGATCATATTATCAGAAAGTGTGTTCCCAAAATTGAAGTGGAGAGTGTCTTGAGATTTTGCAACACGCTAGAATGTGGGGGGCATTTTGTAGCTCAAAAGACAGGCTATAAGGTGCTGCAAAGTGGGTTCTATTGGCCAACCGTATTCAAAGATGCATTTGAATATTGTAAAGCATGTATGCGATGTAAGAAGTTGGGATATATATCTCAATGGGATATGATGCCTCTGACCCCAATTTTGATTCTTGAATTATTTGATGTGTGGGGTATAGACTTCACGGGACCATTTCCAAAAGCGGGTGATAAAGAGTATATACTCGTAGGGGTTGACTATGTATCAAAATGGGTAGAAGATATAGCTACTTCGCACGCCAACCATAAGGCAATTATGGAGTTTATGCAATCAAATATTTTTTCAAGATTTGGTATACCACGTGTGATAATTAGTGACAGTGGAAAGCATTTTGATAACCATTTTCTCGGTGGTCTATGCAGAAGTACGGTGTCACTCATAAAATTGGTATGCCATATCACCCCCAAACGGGTGGACAAAGTGGAGATTTCTAATAGGGAAGTGAAGAATACTTTGGAGAAAATAGTGCATGTGGATTTGAAGGATTGGCCTTAGAGGTTTAATGACGCACTGTGGGCATATAAGACCGCTTACAAGACTCTAATAGGTATGACACCGTATCGGCTTGTTTATGATAAAGCATGTCATATCCTTGTTGAGATAGAGCACCGAGCATATTGGGCAGTTCGAAGGTTAAACTTTGACCTTAAAAGATCTGGTGCTTAACGGAAACTTCAACTTGCAGAGCTTGAGGAACTGTGTAATAATGGGTACAAGAATTCTTGGATTTATAAAGATCGTACAAACGACATTTAATGATAGACATATTCAGAAGAAGTCCTTTGAGCCCAGCTAGAGGGTGTGGCTATTTAATTTAAGACTTAAGTTGTTTCCTGGTAAGCTTCAATCATGATTGGATAAACCATATGAAATTACAAAAATTTACCCCCATGGAGTAGTAGAACTTGATGATCCGGAGAAAGGAAAAAGATTTACGGTGAACAGTCATAGGCTTAAGTATTATTTTTATGTCCAAGCAGTTGAGTGTGTTGTACAGTCGATTGATTTGACCAATCTGACAAACAAGCATGATCCCGGATGTTGAAAAATGGCAACGTCGCGCGAACGACGATAAACATTGGTACTAGGGGATGAAAATTAGTTTTTGAACCTAGTTTTGTAGTTTGTATTTTAGTTCATTAGTCGTAAGATCAATTCATAGTATCATCATTGTCATGAATGGTGTGGTGAATTGTCCAATAAGACATATGGAGTACGGGAGGAACAAATGCGCTGAACGATGGACGAGAAGAGATGAGGGGGTGAGGCTGAATTTTTCACCTAGGCTAGGGAGCTACACTTAAGTGTAGGTAGAGCTACGCTTAAGCGTAGGCTGAATTTATAGACTCTAACCTACGCGACTCTATTATATAGAGGGTTGGGGTTAAACATTTGCCTCTCATTCTCTCCACCACCAAATTCTCTCAAATCATTCCCGAAATGGAGTTACCTTCCACGTAAAAGTTATACTTGAACACGAAAACTAAGTCTTTCAAATATGAAAATACCAATTTATCCTCTAGTCATTTACTTCCCGAAATCGTTTTCAACACTTTTCATTATTCTCAAAATGAAAATACCACATGCAACTTACATATTTAATCTCAAATAAATCATGTAAGTCATGCTAAGCACATAATCACATAAGCACTTAATTGTTAAAATTTCTTTTAAATTAGGATGTAAAAATACCGGACGTTACAAGAATATCCTTTCAAAAAGCAATAATAGCTCTGTCCGGCCAACGTTTCAAGGATCTGATCAATAAACAACAATGGAAAATGATCCTTCTTAGTGTGTGAGTTGAGTTTTCTATAGTCAATGAAAACACGCCCCCAAGTGGTGGTGCACCGTGGGATCAACTCACATTTAGAGTTAGGCACAACTGTGATACCTGATTTCTTTGGTACAACCTTTGAAGGGCTCACCCATGCACTATCAGATATGGGGTATATGATACCCACATCTTAGCAACTTCACAACCTCCTTCATCACCACTTCTTTCATGTTTGGGTTCAATCTCCATTGCATTTCCCTTGAAGGTTTTGCAGTGTCTTTTAAATGTATGCGGTGCATGCAAATTGAGGGATCTATTCCTTTAAGATCAGCAACACTCCATCCTATCGCCTCTTTATTTCCACTTAAGACCTCGACTAGACTCAATTCCAGTTCTTTTGTCAGCTTTAATAAAATAATTACAGGAAGAGTCTCATCCGGTCCTAAAAAGAGATATTTCAGCTTCTCAGGCAATTCCTTGAGTTCCAAGGTCGGAGGAGTTATTAGAGATGGAATTGGTGGTGTACTCAAAAGTATAGGAAGTGGCTCAATTAGCACTTTCCATGATTGTGTATATAATGCAACCTCTATTTCAACAATATCCTCATTATTCAGCCTTATTTGCTCATCCCAATAATTTGGTTCAGTCTCTAACCTTACTCCAATCATCAACGACTCTAACTCATCTTTCTCCAACATCCTTAAATGTTTAGAAAATTATAATTTTCCTGATATGGTATATTTACGTAAATGTGATAGTATGTTTCGTGTTTTTACCTGTAGACTTGATTTAGGAGTTTTTTTCTCGAAATTGATAATGAAATGCCTCTAGGTTGGCTAGAAAAGAGTCGGAATATAGTAATTCTCTCAAAAATTTGGAATAATTAAAAACCTACTTAAATTGGATTAAAATAGGCGGCCTAGTACCCCTTGAATTTAAAGTAAATTTGTGGAAATGGTACGTGAACTTAGAACGTGTTATTAGTTCCCCTTTAGATGACGTTTTACTAAAATTAAAACATGTTAGGGGAGACTTGAAAATGAGGTACGTGAAAACTTAGACACTACTCTAGTCCCCTTTTATTTTCTTGTAAATTATGAAGAACTATAAGTGGAGAACTTGGATGCCCTTGAAATGGGAAAATTGTTTTAATTTAATTATAACCATACTTTAAATGAAAATTGGAAATGTATGTTATATCATTGAGCATTAGGTCCATGTAGAGGAATATTTACATTTATGTAGCACCGTATGCATATGTTGATTCAGTGTGAGTTGAATGCCTCATTCGTATCATATATACGATTAGACCATTTGGATAGTCGCAACAACTGGCCAAGGGGTGTTCTCACACCTAGGGAGCTAGCATATCTTGAATCCTAAGAAGTTGGAGGTGAGGGTTTAGGCCTCACTTGCCATTCTGGACGGACTTGTGGTCTCTGTACTCTATTCGGCAACACCCACCCTTCCTTTTAGGGCTTGTTACCCCCAAAAAGTGATCGGATTGGGATTCCATGTTATCTATTTAACTCTCATATAGATAGGGTTACATTGGCACTTTCATGAGCATTGACATTCACATTGAGTATTAATTTGTCATATGATTAACTATTGAGATTTTATGTTATTATTGCTTACTGATATTGAGCAGGTTGTGTATGGATTATTTTAAAAAAAATCTATATTGTCCCATTGAGCGCTACGACGCAATAGTTATGATTATGCTCTTGGATATAAAGATCCCTTGTTAATGCTAGAAAATTAATTAACAAACTGTCTCAATGTGGATGAATGCTTAAAAACCTTAAGTTGAAAAGTAAAAAGTTAAATAATAATTGAGAACCAAGGACAATGGCATGACGGTTGGACGGGTTTTAGATGGTTATGTGGAGCTAAGTAGAAAGAGGGCTTATTACATAGCTTTTTCCCTTAAGTTGGGTTTTCAGTGAGCTAGTTAATGCCTCACTGGGACTTAGTTGATATTGTGACTTTCGGCTATATAGGCCTTCGTGGTTGGTGACTCGTGTTACCTCGAGGTGATTGGTGGACCACTCTGGTTGTATAGGGAGTTGTTCAATTTAGGGGTTGATTAAAACCTGTTATTTTGGCCTTCTATCTCCCGACTCTTGTATTATGAGCTTGTCGCTTTTTCTTTCACTTTGAAAGTTTTTTGAAAAGTAAATGGTCTTTAGCTCGTGTATCTTGAAATCTCGGTTACGGTTTGGATCTTTGGGACCAAACTAAGGCTCTATCAATGTTTTGAAAACTTAAAGCTTTTGGATTGCAATAAAGCTATATTTTTCGTTTACCAGATTCTGCCAACTGTTTTTGAAAACCCTAAGTCAAAAAATTGTTTATGAACTAGGATTTGAACTTTTGGGACCAGGAGTATCAGACGCAACCCCATTTTGAAAAGTGTCAGGAAATTTCATTTTTAAAACGTTCTTATGAAGTCACTGAGTTCATGGCATTGGTTGCCCCTGTTCTTGATCTCGAGGTTATTTTTTAGATCTCGACATCGTTGGAGTTCAAGAACTATAGGTTTCTTTTAGTTGTTTCTAAAATTCCTTTTGATCCAGTTATATCTGGAGTACCTTTTTATAGTTTTTCTCAAATTCTTAACCAAATATTGAAGGTCTGAGGACCAGTTTTAAGGTAAGGTTAAAAAGGAATTTTGAAATGGTTTCTAGTTTGGACTCTTGTTGTTGATCTTCTTCCTCGTTGTCAATGTTCCTTGGCTTTGAGCCCTGACTTGGGGTTCTTAGGCTTCAGCCTTTGGGGCGTGCCTTATGTTGAGTTCTGTTGTTGATTTCCTTGTCATATTCTCGGGTAAGAGACATGAAACTGATTCGCGCACACACAGTGCGATTCCTAGTAGTTTTGGTGGGTTTGGAGGTGTTGGAACCAAACAGATTTGACCGGGTCCTAAAACTTTTTCTTAAAAATCGATTGAATCCATCAGGGTTTAGTCTTTTTCTTTTAAAACCCGAGGACCTCGGCATCCGTTTGGGACTAAATGACTCTGGTATCCCTGTCTTGTGCCTCGATAGGCGGTATGAGTTGGAAATTGTTTTATTGGTTATCGAATTCGAATTGGTGATAATATATTTTTCTGTTTATGTTCCTTTGAGTGAACGGATTAGTTCACTAGTTACTGTGGATAAAAGGACCAGATTGAGTTAGAAATTATGAGAATGAGACTCTCCAAGATGATTGGATAGCGGTATGGTGTAGAAGTGCGGTTCAGTTGAGTTGTGGGCGTGGGCGTGGTTGTGATTATTCATTTCGGGTAATCCATAGAAGTAATTCATTTCGGGTTCAGTTGAGTAGTGTGTTTTTAATTTCATGTTTTAGGAGTAGTTGTAGTATAGATGCATGCAATAGTCATACTAATCGGAGATGGATTATAGCGAATCAGACCAATTGCATTCTTTTTGGGATTATGCAACTATTTGTAGCGTTACTAATCTAATTCATATAAGTTATATCTCCCTCTTGCAATATTATAATTTAAGGACTATATTATTAGGTTAGTGGTGGAGTTGGAACAAAATCGTAGACTTGATTTATTTTAAGTGAAAACCAAAACAATTATCTTTTTATTTTATTTTATGTTTAGTTATTTATAAAACAAACCAATCGAACAAACTTTATAAATATAATTCAACTTGCTACTTTATAATTATTTGAAATACGACTTTATAAATATGTGGTTTGATATCCTCTCTTCCCAACTATACTATATACTACTCGTGTAATTGCGACTCGTGTAATTTTAAATACTTTTATTTTCACACGACTGAAACCGATCAAGAGGCTAAATGATCTCTAAGGTTTTTATCTAGCAAATGAATGTAAAATTTATTTGATTTAATTGTAAAGGGGAAGGTAAAAAACACATATGTAATGATTCTGTAGTTAGTGATCTAATGAAGTATTTTAAAATAAAAATGAAATTTATTTTATATAAAAATTTAATATTTTTCTATTCTTATCTTAGATTGAACCAAAGTATTTTCTTACCCAATCATATATGTTTTCTCAGTACGAGTTGTAACTTCGAAGTTTAAATAACGGTTTTTGCAGAATGGTGTTTCATGAACATGACATCTAGGTTTTGAAAGGCTACACTAAAGAGGGGTGAAATTGACATACTTAGTTTAATTTAATTTAGGAGTAGTTTAGAGTCGAGTAGTTGTATGCACAAGTCACGCTCTGTCCGAAGATGGGTTGTAGCTTAGCCGAATTGATTGTTTGATTTTTAAGATTAGGCACTTGCTTGTAGCAATACTAATCTAATTCACAAATGATATATCTCCCTTTTAAATTAGATGATTGCTTTCTCATCATGAGGTCAGTGGTGGAGTTAAAATACCCTATACTTTATTTTTATTGTTTTTCTCTACACCACTTTTAATTATTGTTATTTAATTTAGTTGTTTATGTATATTTATTTAATTAAAAAATAAAATTTAAATCAATAGAAATCTCTTTCAATTCAAGGTTATTATTTCATAAAAAAAATTGTCAAGCCCCTAAAATCCTAAGACTCCCAAACCGGGACATCAAAGGACTCCGGGGTGTGATCCTTACAATGAGCGACCATCTAAGATATCATTAACCCTTAAAACATGTGAAATAATGATAAAAATGGTATATTACATACCCAATTGAATGATAGAAATAAAACAGCAGAATCCAACGAAAATCCGTTAGAGTTTCGTCTGTAAATGGAACATCCCAGAAACACAACTATAGAATAATCAGCCAATAACAAGTGCAGTAATAACAATGGATCACATCCCAACATTCATCAATCCTACTAGGGCCACGGTAGTGGAAAGAAACCACTAACCCCCAGACAACCCTCTATAATCAACAAAGCCATAAATGCTCGAATAAAAAGACAAAAATGCACATAGTAGTGCCGAATAAATACAATGACATCCTGAAATAATAAATACAAGAAATAAAAGATACACCAATAGGGATATGCCAACAGACTGGCTCCCAAGAGAAATATATGGCAATCCCCTAAAACAGGGATAAATAAACTAAATAATGGAAAAGACTGTAGCTAACTACCGTCCCCCAATCCAGTCGCGCTACAACCGTAACCACATCACCTTGCACAACTCAAAAACCTGTAACCAGTAAAATAAAAGAAAGGTGTCGATGCACCGCATGTTGTTCATAGCTGAAACATTTCTTGTAAACTGGTATGGAATACTAGGGGTATGAAACACTCTGTGAGCAAACAAGCTTAGTAGGAAAAACGAAACCCTAACAACCACATCCTCTGACCATTTAGGTAATGCTAAACCATCTAGCAAGACACGTAACCCATAACTAATCCAGGCCCCGAATCACAAGACACGCATTCATATACTACCGTATGTAAGTATATAGGGGTTATATATATATACATACATATATATATATATAAGTACACAACATGAGTCCCATAAGGTACTATTAAGATTAGTACTCCAAGTACCAACTCTAGTAGTCTACACTACTCTCACAAATGTACACCTCTAATATCGAAAGGAATCTAATCCACAACTAGTACCAAGGAAGGCTCGTAACTCACTCCCCTCAAACAAGAGAGGAAAAACACTCACATCCTCGTGCACTAACATAATCATCATCAATATATATATATGTGCAATATATATATATAAGAATTATCATCCCATCCCTAGAGGAAATATACACCTCAATAACTGAATCACCTCAATTATATCACATATGAATCTCATAACACTATCTCCAATATGATCAATAAATCACCAACGCTCTCACTATGGAAAAGGAAATCTAATCGATCAACTCACGGAGACTACATGAACACTACTCTCATGAACAACCACCTAAGGTTCAAAAAACAACGGAAGGGAAAAGAGATCCAAATGTTAACCACAGGATAACCGAGACAACAATGTCAAGGTTATGAACACCACAAGTGTTAAGGGAAAACACTCAGACAAAGAAACAAAAAGAAGAGAAAAGGCAACACTCTGTGTGTGCACTAAACAATAAGCCTCATACCCGAGGCTCATAAATGATCGGAAGCAAAGGTGAAACAAGAAAACATCTTTTAAAACTCTACAGATCCAGATCTTGAGAAAGAAGCCTTGAAATCTTGAAATCTCGAGAATTACAAAAATAGGTTTTCTTTAAAAACTCATACAGTGCAAAAGACCATCTTGCCCCCAGTCTCTGTCAGTCGTCATCACCGACTATTAAAATTTAAAAATCCTTTTAAATCATATCCTAAGATCACTTTTTAATGTACAAAGAATTTAAATATGAAAGAGTTTATTTTCAAAACTTAAAAAACTCCAAGGATTCATATAATGTCCAAGAGGACAATGAAGGAAGAGCAATGCATTGGACTCACGAAACACAACCATCCATTTCCAACTCCAAAAAATCAATGACATCACGAGGAAGAGGTTCGGCACCACGCTGTAACTAACGGCTCAAGGAATGACATATAAGTCAAAAATCACATACTAGTGTACAAAACACAGTACAAGGAATGCTTAGCAGAATAAACTAAGCACAAGAAACAAGGCTGTAACATTACAATACCTCGAGTACTTAATAAAATCACTTAAACCTCTTAAGATCATAAAAAGGGAAAACTAATGGCCGATACCATAGAACTAATTAGTTTCAATCAATACCTCTTCCAATTCATTCAAACCTCACATTCACATTTGATACCAACTCTCTAGATCACTAACAGAATCAAGAGACTGTTACCAAGCAATATAACATCCCGTGTTATTTTCCTTTTTCCTGAAATTATTGTTCGATTTAATTTCGGTTATGATGTCACTTGTTCATGACGTTCTGGTTATCCTTGGTATTTTGCATGTAAATTTTTCGTGTTTATGTTTCGGACTTGGAGGGATGACGTTTATGCGGGTTCTTATTATTACCGACTACGCGGTTTCGTTTCGAAGTTTAGCATTAGTGCTTTGACTGGATGGCGACACGTTATGTCGTACGACGTTAAGGTTCTGATTCGATTATTTCAGTTACGGTATTAGTACTTTTATGGATCTGGCATGACACGTATTATTTTATTTTTTCGGTTGTCCAGTTGTTGGATTTTTATAACCCGGAGTATTTATTTGGGCTTATATTAGTTATTTGGTGTCCCGTGGACTTACGGGTTCACGCGTTATTATTTGGAGGCTCCCAGTATTTTTCGGGATTTATCGTGTATATATATATTTAATTGTAATTATATATATATTGTTTTAGGGTTATTTTGTAATTTTGGAGGATTGGGGGGTCATTTTTATGATTTAGCATATATATGTATATGCATATACGCATCTGCAGATCAACTCCCGCACATTCCTATTCTTCTTCTCCTTCGTTCACCTTCATCACAATAGCCATGCTACTTCCTCCACCACCGTCGATCATGGAGAGAGAGAGAGAGAAAAAAAAAAGTTTGGGGTGGAGGAGAGTAGCGCGCAGAGGCGCAACCTATGGAGAGTTATCGGCAGGAGTAATGGTGACGGTAAAGGGGTGCGGAAGCGTGGGAAAATTAGGTGGAGGCGCTATGGTGGTGTCGCGCAAGTGGTGGCGCAATAGTGCGTGGTCGCGGCAGAGCTAGAGTAGCGCGATAGGGGAACTTCGGCAGGAACTTTGACCGGAGATTTGGTTAGCTTTCTGATGTCGGATGATCGCGATTTTTGGAGGGTAGCTTTTCCTCTAGGTACATCATACTAAAATTTCAAATCTTTTCGTTGAGCGGTTTGTCGGGAAATCACGTTTATACATTAGAATTTTTGTTTGAGTTATTTTAGATTTACCCAAATTTATTAACCTATTGCTAATAGGCTTAGTATATATTGTATAGGTCATTTTGGCGGACGTTTCAGTATATTCCAAATAGTTTTCGGGCAACTTTGGTTATTGGACTCTAAATTCGGGCGCCAACACTGTTCACGGTGGGCCATTTCGGGTTGTTCTGTAAGCGTAAATTAAGGTGGGAAATTTTATTCTCACTTCCGTATCATTGAAGTAGTTTGGGTGTGTAAACCTAAATTTATTTTAATTTAGATATATTAAATTATGAATTTAAAATATCTAAAATTGGGTAAGAATTGAAGCAGGACTTTGAAATTAATTTGAGAAATTAATTAAATTATTTTTCTGCGAAATTAAATTAATTCCTATTACACCCTTGCCAATTAACGTTATCACAACAATACCTCACTACATCACTCAAACTGAATTATTACACAAACATATGACATCACGCATAGAGATGTTACTATTACACATCAGGAGGGCTCCTATCATCAATGTGCCATGTTAGTCACTAAAATACCCTAGAGGGGGGGTGAATAGGGTTTTAAAAATAATTTCTAACTTCTTTTTATTCTTACTAGAACATGCAACAAGGTTCAATATTAATTTACAAGGTAAAATATGCAATGAATGATTTCACTTAAATTCAACAAGCTATTTACCACAATATATATTAAGCATGCATGAACATAAAGTAAAGAGATAGAGATAGAGATATTGACACCGTGATTTTTACGAGGTTCGGTAACTCCTACTCCTCGGCTCAAAGAATCCCCTTCCTTGAGACTTTCCCAATCCTCACACTATGGCTCTTCCTTCAATAGGTGGAATAGCAAAACCTTTACAAAAGAGCTAACTAGCTCTTCACACAATCAAGAGAACAATCCTCCCTTGATACAATGGGCTTCACTCACCCAAGATCACAAATTTGTGTATGTAATCAATATATCACTCAAGAAACAAAAACACTCAAAACCCTAAGGTTTTTATGGATGATAGATCAATATAAGCTCAAGTGTTTTTAGGTGATATTTCAAGAACTCAAGATATATATATTCTCACAATATATTTTCAATAAGAGAATAGGCTCAAGGCTTGAGTTTAAATCTTCAAAATGATAAGAGTGAAAAGCGAGATTTTGCTATCAAAAGATTTTTCAGAAGATGCTTGAGAGAAAATTAGAGATGAACAATATTTGGAAAATTTCTCACACAAGAACCTTAGCATTTTTAATCCATATCTCTTTCTTTATATAGTGAACACTAGGGTTTGGAGAGTGTGTCTCACCCTAGACAATATGGAGAGTAGGACCTGAAAATCTGCAAGCAAAATCATTTCTTTTTGGGCAAAAATATTGTTTAGAAATATGTTTCCTTAAAATCCTGAAGCACCCAGTCGACTGCCTACCGGCACCCAGTCGACTGCCTCCATGCTTAGATTTAAAATATTTTTCCCAACGGCTAGGGTCAGTCGACTGCCTCAAGAAGGCCAGTCGACTGCCTCATGAGTCAGTCGACTGCCTTGGACAGGCCAGTCGACTGCCTCAGGCAATCAAAAATGTTCGAAACTCTCTGGTCCAGTTAGTCGGCTGGGTCCTTAACTGCTAGTCGACTGGTCACAGTCAGTCGACTGCCTTGGACAGGCCAGTTGACTGCCTCATGCAGTTAGAATGTTTTATAACTCACTGGTTCATCCAGTCGGCTGGGTCCTTAAGGGCCAGTCGACTAGGTCACAGTCAGTCGGCTGCCATTTCATGGCCAGTCGACTGGGTGACTCCAAAAATTGTTTTCAAGGTCCGTTTTTGATCCGTTTGAGTTCGTTTGATTAATTACTTGAGCTTATAAGATCAATCAACGCATAAGATACCTTGTTACAATATTCTCACCCCGACCTATCTACCCCAGGTCTTGAGTCCAGCTTTTGTTCTTTCTTTGATCTTTTTGTCCTTCTTCGAGTTTGCGCTTGAGTTTCCTTATCGTTTGTTGCTTTAGCGATCTTCCCGAAACATTTACCTGTACTTGCTGAAACACTTAGCTCAAAGCCATATTAGTACCAAACACGGTTTTGAATGTTTTGTTAATATAAAAATAAAATTTATTGCTTGAAATGGAATTTCAAAGCCAACAATCTCCCCCTTTTTGATGTTGACAAAACATTTCGTATTTGCTCATAATTGGTAAAGTATCAAGTGATACTCCCCCTCAATGTGTGCATCTTTCATTTTTATTTTCATGCTCCCCCTTAGGAAATAAATTTTGCAATTTGATATTCATTTACGTAATGCATTGAAGAATAATAGAAACAACATTTTTCAATTAATAATTGCAAGATCGGTACATGTTGTTTTACTACTACACATTACAAAATAATTAAGCATATAAATAAAACTAAAGATAACATAAACAACACACATGGTAACGTCCTATGCTACGCAAAATTGACCTATGGCCAACACAAACAACCTAAACATTCTCCCCCTTTGACGACATCAAAAAGGCGGAGGGTCACGGCGAAGTGCATCCATGGCGGTGGTGAGGCGGTTGATCTTGTCCTCAAGGCGCTTCATGTCCGCGGCCGTCTGCTTTCGGGCCTCCTCATTGCGCTTCACGATTTCCAAGATTTGGGTAAGAGTTTCGGGATTACCCCCGAACCCAAAATCCGGAATATCGAAATCGCTACCAAGAGACGGAAATGAGGAAGTCGGAGCATCCGAACGAGGTACCTCGGGACGAGGAGCGTCGGGACGAGGAACAGAAGGACCGGCTTGGTCCGCAGGAGGGGCAGCCCTAAGAGAGACCAACACTCCATCGGCAGGAGGTAGCCGAAAAACAGTATTGATTACTGCTTCGGTGATCTCAACAGAGACGCCTCCAACATTGGAGCTAAGCTGGGTGGAGATAAGGCGTGGTTGAGAAGGATTCACCAGATTGGTATAGAATGCTTTGACAGCCCTCGGATAGAGCGGAACATCGAGCAAGAGAAAGAAATCCCAACCCATATTTTGAAAAAGATTGAACGTATTAGCGCCAATCTCTTCGCACAAGGGTTGAGTCACAATGCGACTCAGAGCAAATTTTCGATGAAGGAACTGAGTTTCGAAAAGACGAACACTGTCTTCATCACCGAGAAGAGCAGTCAGAGAGATCAGACCAGATTCAGATTCGGAATCAGTGTCCTCATGAACAGGAGACGGAGGTGGAGGAGGTGCAGCCGAAGAGCTTCCACCCCTACGGGCGCGTTTCTTGAGGCGCACGACATTAGGAGCCATGAGAGAGATGAGAATCAAGATGATGGGAAGCATTTTGAGAAGAAAAACGAAAAGAAATGGTGAAATCAGAGAGGGAGAAGTGAAACTGTAAAAAAAATATATATGGATATATATATGGAGATATATAACTGAAAATGAAGAGGGGAGTGGTGATGATGGAGGAGAGGATCGTGGTGTAGTGGGAAAGTGGTTTAAAGATGAGTAAATGGCGTGAAGGAGAGAAGAAATGGGAGAGATCGTGGAGAGAGTGGAGAGAAGACGAAGAGAAAGAAGTAATAAAAACAATGTTCGCGCAGAGGCAGTCGACTGGCCATTGGAGACAGTCAACTGGCTCATGACCCAGTCGACTGGCTAATGTAGGCAGTCGACTGGCTGAAGATAGTTAAAAACACAAAAACTCACTGGTTGATCCAGTCGACTGGCCGTATATGAGGCAGTCGACTGGCCCTCAAAAAAAAATTTGAAAATTTTGAAAGCCGAGAACGTGGACGAGAATTTGTGAAAATTAACTGATGACTTCAAAATCCATGGCCATTCCTAATTCCCTACGAATTTTTGAAAATGGTTCATCCGAGAGGGGTTTAGTAAAAATATCCGCCAATTGATTCTTAGTGTCAAAAAAACCAATTCAACGTCGCCTTTAGCTACGTGATCCCGTAAAAAATGATGCCTAATCTCTATGTGCTTTGTGCGAGAGTGTTGAATAGGATTCTTTGAGATACAAATAGCACTAGTGTTATCACATTTAATAGGTACGCGATTGAAAACAAGCCCAAAATCAAGTAATTGTTGCTTAATGTAAAGAGTTTGAGCACAATTACTACCGGCCGCAACATATTCGGCTTCAGCCGTAGACAAGGCAACCGAAATTTGCTTTTTACTTGACCATGAAACTAACGAGTGACCTAGAAAATGACATGTACCGCTTGTGCTTTTCCGATCAATTTTACAACCCGCAAAATCGGCATCCGAATAACTCGTGAGATCAAGTGAAGTATCACTTGGATACCAAAGTCCTAAGTTAATCGTCTCGTTAAGATAGTGAAAAATACGTTTTACGGCTAGCAAGTGAGATTCTTTGGGACAAGATTGAAAGCGAGCACATAAGCATACACTAAACATGATATCCGGTCTACTAGCAGTTAAATAAAGTAAACTTCCTATCATGCCTCTATATTTAGTAATATCAACACATTTTCCATTTTCATCTTTATCGAGTTTAATAGAGGTACTCATGGGAGTAATGGCATGTTTGACTTCCTCCATACCAAATCGCTTTAGCAAATCTTTAGTATACTTAGATTGGCTAACAAATAAGCCATCCAAGCTTTGCTTGATTTGCAACCCTAAGAAAAAGTTCAACTCACCCATCATACTCATTTCAAATTCGTTTTGCATGTTAGATGCGAAATCCTTGCAAAGGGAAGTGTTTGTTGATCCGAATATAATGTCGTCAACATATATTTGGATAATCAACAAATCATTCTTGACAGTTTTTGTAAATAGAGTGGTGTCAACTTTGCCTTTAGAAAAACCTTTTTGAAATAGAAAGTCACTAAGCCGTTCATACCAAGCTCTAGGAGCTTGCTTTAACCCGTACAAAGCTTTAGATAATTTGTAAACATGATTTGGAAAACGTTCATTTTCAAAGCCGGGTGGTTGTTTCACATACACTTCTTCATCTATAGTTCCATTTAGAAAAACACTTTTGACATCCATTTGATAGAGAATGAAATTTCTAGATGATGCAAATGCAAGAAGCATTCTAATTGCTTCTAATCTAGCTACGGGTGCAAAGGTTTCATCATAGTCAATGCCTTCCTCTTGATTGTAACCTTGAGCTACCAATCTTGCTTTATTTCAAATAATCACTCCATTTTCATCCTTCTTATTTCGAAAAACCCATTTAGTGGCTATTATAGTTTGATGTGTGGGTTGAGGGACTAAATGCCAAACTTGACTGCGTTCAAATTGATTTAGTTCCTCTTGCATAGCCATGATCCAAGAATCATCACATTGAGCTTCGTGGAAGTTCTTGGGTTCAATATTGGACACAAAAGCCATGTGATTGCATAAGTCTCTAAGTTGAGATCTTGTGCTAACACCTTGTGAAGGGTTTCCTATGACTTGGTCAAGAGGATGGTTGTGCACAATCCTCCAAGATTTAGGAATGGAGCAAGTCAAGTCATCATTTGATTGATCTCCAACTTTACTCTTATCCATTTGCCTACTTGACGAGTTGGAGATATTGAGATTATTGAAATTATCCTCAATTCCTACAACTTCATCATCATCTAGGTCAACTCTAGGTGAGGGTAGAGGTGGTGAATCATCAAAAACAACATGGATAGACTCTACCATGGTTAAAGTCCTTTTGTTAAAGACTTTAAAGGCTCTACTTGTTGAGGAATAACCTAAGAAAATTGCTTCATCCGATTTGGAGTCAAATTTTCCCAAGTGATCTTTATCATTTAAAACAAAACATTTACAACCAAACACCTTGAAATAACCAATATTGGGTTTCCGACCATTCCACAACTCATACGGAGTTTTACCCAATTTCATTCGAATTATAACTCTATTTATGACATGACAAGCGGTATTTACCGCTTCCGCCCAAAGACTTCGGGGAAGGTTGTGTTCATTTAACATAGTTCTAGCCATTTCTTGTAAAGATCTATATTTCCTTTCAACTACCCCATTTTGTTGAGGAGATCTTGGAGCCGAGAGATCATGAGATACACCAAATTCATCACATAATTTCTCTAGATCTTGATTGTCAAACACTCTACCCATATCACTTCTAATTTTCTTGATTTTCAAATCTTTTTCATTTTGAATGACTATAAAATTTATCGAGAATGGAGTGAGTTTCATTTTTATGAGCAAGAAAGAAAACCCAAGTAAATCTAGAGTAATCATCTACTATAACAAGTACATAGAGTTTCCCGGCCAATCTAGCCGTTCTTTCCGCACCAAAGAGATCCATATGAAGTAACTCTAAGGGTCGAGAAGTGGTGATATCTTTCTTTCTCTTGAAAGAAGATTTCACTTGCTTACCTATTTGACATGCACTACATATTTTATCTTTTGAAAAATTAGTCTTCGGGAGGCCTTTGACTAATTCATTTTTAGACAAACGTTGGATGAGATCCATACTAGCATGTCCTAAGCGTCTATGCCATAACCAACTATTTTCACTCGATGTGACAAAGCACTTAACATCTTGTTCATTTAATTCACATAGCAACATAGTATATAAATTTCCGTTTCTCTTTGCATTGAACAATTGCTTTCCGTCTTTCTCAACTATGCATGCATTTGACCTAAAGATAACATCATAACCTTTGTCACAAAGTTGGCTAATACTAAACAAGTTATGCTTTAAACCATCAACTAAAAGTACGTTATCTATAGCTAGAGAAGAAGATATACCAATAGATCTGATTCCAACAATTTTCCCTTGTGAGTTATCTCCAAAAGTAACGTTTCCTCCTTCATAAGATTTTAAGGACATGAATTTCGATTTGTCCCCCGTCATGTGTCTTGAACAACCGCTATCAAGAAACCATCTTTCTTTTGAGGCGGTCTTCAAGCAAACCTACAAAACAGCGTTACGTGACTTTTATTGGTACCCAGTCTATTTTGGGTCCATTTTGGTTAGAAAGAGATGCAATAGTTCCTTTCGGAACCCAAATTGATTTAGTTACCAAGTTCTCTTTAGCACGTAGAGATGCAATAGTTCCTTTTGGAACCCAAAAAAATTTTGAAACAATTTTCTTCTTCTTTCTTAGATAACATGCATTTGCTTTGTGACCTCTTTTCTTGCAATAGTAGCATGAAACATGATTGTGATCAATAGAAGTTGAGAATGAAGATTGTTTTGAAAAAGTATGCTTTAATGATTTTCTTTTCTTCAATAAAAGTGCATCCTTGTTGAATGCATCATATCCTAAGCCGCATTTGTCAAAAGAGTTTCTTTGTCTTCCTAGCATGATGCTCAAGTTCTCTTTTCCTTTTGTGAATTTTGCTAAGATGTTTATTTGATCATCAATGGTCTTTTTCAACAAAATATTTTCCTCTTCTATCTTCATACTTTTGTCATTAGTTGCGTTTACATCAACTATGGTGTGGCAAGTGGAATTACATGAAGATTTAGATTTCTTGAGCAAACTATGTTTTTTTGCTAGTTTTTCAAACACATCATACAAATTTTCAAATGCATCTTGTAATTCATTATGAGAAAATAAAAGCTCATCATATGACAAAATGGAATTATCTAATGCATGTAAATTTAAATGTACCTCATCTTCATTTGCCATGAGGCAAAGATTTGCAATTTCCTCACCATTCTCTTCCTCATCCGAATCACAAGAGTCATAATCATCCCATGTTGCATTCATGGCCATTTTGTTTGGCCTTTTATCGTTCTCCTTTTTGGGCTTGAAACACTCATTTCTATAGTGCCCCGGTTTACCACAATTGAAACAAGTAATAGACTCCTTCTTGCTTGTCTCTCCTCTTGGTTCATTTCTCTTTAAGAACCTCCGACCTTTAGCCTTCTTTCATTGACGAAATCTCTTGAATTGTTGAGTGATCAAGGCAATGTCTTCATCAACCTCTTCTTCGATTTTCTCATTTGCTTCACTTTTAGTTGAAGCTTGCAAGCCTATACCTTTTCTTGGCTTGGCGTCTTCTTCACGAGATTTCAAGGTAATTTCCCATGTAAGGAGTGACCCGAAAATCTCATCAAGACTCATAGTGCTAAGATCATGTGCTTCTTTAATAGCCGTCACCTTCGCATCCCATTTAACCGGAAGGCTTCTAAGGACTTTGCGTGCCGCATCGGATCTAGGAACAATTCTACCAAGATGCTTTAGTCCATTCAAAATGTTAGTAAAACGAGACATCATAGAATTGATATTTTCATCTTCCTTCATGGCAAATAATTCATATTCATGCATAAGTATATCAATTTTAGATTCTCTAACTTGAGTAGTTCCTTCATAAGTAACTTCAAGTTTATCCCACATTTCTTTGGTCGTGGAGCAAGTAGAGACTCGATTAAATTCATTTGGACTTAAGGCACAATTTTGATTAACCTTAGCTTTGGCATTAAATGAAATAAGTCTACGCTCATCATTATCCCATTCGTTGGGCAATTTGGGAATGGTTTTTCCATCAACTACTTTGGTAATAGTAAAAGGTCCATCGACAATAACTAGCCAAATTTGATAATCAATAGCTTGAAGAAAATCTATCATTCTAGTCTTCCAATAACTATAGTTTGAACCATCAAACCATGGGGGCCTATTGTTTGATTGTCCTTCTACATGAGTGACTATGTTTGAGGCCATGATCGTTCTCTAAGACGGTTAAGTAAAAAACAAGCAGAGATTAGGCTCTGATACCAATTGTTAGTCACTAAAATACCCTAGAGGGGGGGTGAATAGGGTTTTAAAAATAATTTCTAACTTCTTTTTATTCTTACTAGAACATGCAACAAGGTTCAATATTAATTTACAAGGTAAAATATGCAATGAATGATTTCACTTAAATTCAACAAGCTATTTACCACAATATAAATTAAGCATGCATGAACATAAAGTAAAGAGATAGAGATAGAGATATTGACACCGTGATTTTTACGAGGTTCGGTAACTCCTACTCCTCGGCTCAAAGAATCCCCTTCCTTGAGACTTTCCCAATCCTCACACTATGGCTCTTCCTTCAATAGGTGGAATAGCAAAACCTTTACAGAAGAGCTAACTAGCTCTTCACACAATCAAGAGAACAATCCTCCCTTGATACAATGGGCTTCACTCACCCAAGATCACAAATTTGTGTATGTAATCAATATATCACTCAAGAAACAAAAACACTCAAAACCCTAAGGTTTTTATGGATGATAGATCAATATAAGCTCAAGTGTTTTTATGTGATATTTCAAGAACTCAAGATATATATATTCTCACAATATATTTTCAATAAGAGAATAGGCTCAAGGCTTGAGTTTAAATCTTCAAAATGATAAGAGTGAAAAGCGAGATTTTGCTATCAAAAGATTTTTCAGAAGATGCTTGAAAGAAAATTAGAGATGAACAATATTTGGAAACTTTCTCACACAAGAACCTTAGCATTTTTAATCCATATCTCTTTCTTTATATAGTGAACACTAGGGTTTGGAGAGTGTGTCTCACCCTAGACAATATGGAGAGTAAGACCTAAAAATCTGCAAGGAAAATCATTTCTTTTTGGGCAAAAATATAGTTTAGAAATACTTTTCCTTAAAATCCTGAAGCACCCAGTCGACTGCCTCCATGCTTAGATTTAAAATATTTTTCCCAACGGCTAGGGTCAGTCGACTGCCTCAAGAAGGCCAGTCGACTGCCTCATGAGTCAGTCGACTGCCTTGAACAGGCCAGTCGACTGCCTCAGGCAATCAAAAATGTTCGAAACTCTCTGGTCTAGTCAGTCGGCTGGGTCCTTAACTGCCAGTCGACTGGTCACAGTCAGTCGACTGCCTTGGACAGGCCAGTCGACTGCCTCATGCAGTTAGAATGTTTTATAACTCACTGGTTCATCCAGTCGGCTGGGTCCTTAAGGGCCAGTCGACTGGGTCACAGTCAGTCGGCTGCCATTTCATGGCCAGTCGACTGGGTGACTCCACAAATTGTTTTCAAGGTCCGTTTTTGATCCGTTTGAGTTCGTTTGATTAATTACTTGAGCTTATAAGATCAATCAACGCATAAGATACCTTGTTACAATATTCTCACCCCGACCTATCTACCCAAGGTCTTGAGTCCAGCTTTTGTTCTTTCTTTGATCTTTTTGTCCTTCTTCGAGTTTGCGCTTGAGTTTCCTTATCGCTTGTTGCTTTAGCGATCTTTCCGAAACATTTACATGTACTTGCTGAAACACTTAGCTCAAAGCCATATTAGTACCAAACACGGTTTTGAATGTTTTGTTAATATCAAAATAAGATTTATTGCTTGAAATGGAATTTCAAAGCCAACATGCCATTCTTCAGAATTGTAACCACTTGAAGTAGCTTCCAGAGGATAAGAATGGAGATGAACCCAGTATATTGGATGATCAGGATCCTGAAGATCCCATGAGTATTGTGCCTCATGATTTGTAAGGATCTGGATCAGTTTTTGGAACTAGAAAACTGGATAGAAATCTGAAGTCCTTCAATGAGCAATGTCAGGGTAAAAGAGGAAAGGAGAAATAGACTGTGGAGGTATACCGTTATGATGACAGATCTGAGTCCTGATGATGTCGAAATGGGTAGCCAATTCATATACTAGAATATTCTCATGGGCTGTAAAGAAGGAGACATGAAAATGTCTTTGAACATGGATACAATTGTCAGGGGTAGGCAGGAACTGCTTAGAACTCCAAAAGATAAAAATAGGATTTTGAAAAGGAGTGCGACGGAGTTGAGCTTGCCAGAAAGAGATATCACCAAACAGGGTTAACCACGAACAAAACTTTAATTTATCTTGGGAGAGATTATTGAAAAGACATTGGGCTAGATATTATAGCAATTGAGATTTATCAAGAATAATGCCAATATGATAAATATAACCTAAGTACCAAAGGAGAAGAAATAGTTCACGAGAAAAATGAAAATAAAAAGAAGGATTGATCTCAAAGTGTGTTAGGAAAGGATAAACTGGATGGAAATGCATAGTTCTGATGGGTCCATACTCTAAACCATAACATTGAACATAAATAAACTGGAGAGAATTAACCATATGGCAACTATGGCAATGAGGATTGTTTCAAAGAGAAGGACCTGGAGGTGGAAAGGAAACTGTAATGGTTCGAAACAAGAGATCATAGGGAAACAAATTGGATTAATTTCCTTTTTCAGGCGAGAAAGGAAATCAGGGAGGACATTGGTTTTTCCAGGAATGTGAGCTGCATTAAAAGACCATTGTGAGAACCAATTTGCCCACCTTAAAAGTTAGGCTTTAGGAGGATGCTTTTGCTTAAACTTTGACATGTTAGGAAAACTGCTGAGGTCTATTTCTATCCAGAAATGGTGCCCAAGGAGATGGAACTCGAAGGTTTCAATGCCTCTTTTGATGGCCAAAATATCTTTATAGGTAGAATGGTAGTGAACTTTGGCAGAGGTACAAGCACTACTTTTATACCCACAAATAGCACGAGGCTGGTGTGGAGTCTCTTCAAGGAGAATGACACCCCAATAGAGATCAGAGGCATCAGTTTGAAGAATACGCTTGCCACTGTAAGGTATTTGTAAGGAAGAAAGAGGATGGGAAATGGATTTGAGGTATTTTATGGCATCTGTGCAAGAGGAAAACCAAGGAGGGGGTTCATTTTGACGAGGTCAGAGAGAGGTTTTCTATGAGGGGCAAGATCCGAGATGAATTTAGCCATGTAATGTACAATTCCAAGGAACAGTTGGATCTGGGTTCTGGTGAGGTTTTCATCTGGGAATTGTAATAACTAGGTAGCTATGTGGGGCTGTAAGACATACGGGCCTTGGGAAATTCGCATTCCCAAGAACTCAATTTTTGGATGGGCCAGAATCATCTTTTTAGCAGAAAGCATAACGCCAAATTTCAAAACAAGTTGGTGAAAAGTGTGGAGAAGGCTGGTATGGGATTTAATGCCAGGAGAGAAAAAAAAGATATCATCTATGTAGATGAGGGTAGAAGAGAGAATGGGGTTGAAGATCTTGATCATGGCCTGCTGGAACAAGGAGGGTGCGGTTTTGAGGCCAAAAGGCATTACTGTCCATTGGAAATGATGGTTAGGAATACAAAAACCGGTTTTGGGGCGTTCTTCAGGTTTGATGCCCAATTGCTAAATCCTAGTTTTCAGATCAAATTTGGAAAAGATTTATGCATTGGGAAGGTTAGCAAACATTATAGCTCTGCGGGGAAGAGGAAACTTCATGTCCTGGAGAAAGTGGTTGAGGGGTTGGTAGTTGATGACCAACTTGAGTTTACCACGGACTTGTTCAGCTCTTTTGTTTACATAAAAGGCTTCACATGCCCATTTAGAGGTTGTGGGTTCGACAAGTCCTTCTGATTGGAGTTGTTGGAGTTCTTAGACAGCAAGGTGGTAGTGATCAGGGTTCATCCCATGGTGTGTGGCCTTTGTGGGATTCAGGTCTCCATTAGCAGTAGTGAATGGGAAGTAACAGGACTGCCAATAGGATCTGGGAAGGATAGCAGGATTCATGATAGTAGCAGCAACACCAGTGTCAAAGAAAGCAATAACAGAGATTGGGTGAGAGTATTTTTCGGGAAGGACTTTAATGTGAGCAAGGGGTTGCACAAGGAGAGCTGGAGAATTGGAGAACTCAAATGAGAAAAGGTCTGGAGAGAAATCTTCATCATCGGAGGTGGAGAACACAGAGGAGCCATCTGAATCAGATGCGGCGAGGGAGAAAGCCGTGATAGTTGTTGGAGAAGCTTCATCATCAAGAGAAAAAACTGATTCAATATCGGCATCATCATCTGTAGGAAGAACCGAGGAGAGGGTCTAGATCATATTGGTTCGAGCAGTTTTGTTGGGAAACTGTTTTGCATAGTGGCCCTTCTTTCTGCAAATGTAACAACGATCAGATTTTCTAAGCCCACAGACAGGTTTCTTTTGGAAGAAACGCCATTTCTTCTGGCGAGGGGTTTTAGAAAAGGGGGAATTTCTGCCAGGCTTCCATTTTTTGAAAATTTGTTTCTTGGATGGAGAGGAAGGATAGGTACAGGGGCCAGAACTTTTGCATTTTATGAGTAGATCAGGTCTGTCACAGGCTTTACCAAGCAATTTGCCTTGTTCACATAAGGTCTTGAGAAACTTGTGATAGTTGCACAACTTTTCAAGGGATTGGAGGACATGTTGGTATATGGCACCAAGAGTGGTATTGGGCAACACCATGGTCTTGGTTTACAGAAGCTTCAGGGTTTCTGATAAGTGCACAAAATAAAGTAATTTACTTAACATAATGTCCTCATATGTATATATTTTTATTTCATGCAGGGGTTGATTTGCAAAAGAAAAGAAAAAGAAAGAATTGGAGGGGGAGAATGTAATCAATGCATATATATATGTGTGTGTGTGTAAGTGTGTAGGTTTGAAAGTGTATGATAAATTAAAGAAAGAAAAAGAGAAAGTGACGTGAGAGAAATGGTTGAGAGTTAGGTAGAATTCAATGGATCATTAAATGCATATATATGTATTTTGCCAGTTATAGTGGCCAGGTAGAAGCTGCATGGGAAGTCGAGAGTGGAGAGTTGGGGAGTGAGAGCTTAGAGTAATTTTGTATCATTTTCATATTTTTTGTAACCTTATCTTTTCTTTTGCAAATCAACCCCTACATGAAATAAAAATATATACATATGAGAACATTATGTTAAGTAAATTACTTTATTTTGTGCACTTATCAGTTTCATCTCCCAGTGGATCTGGAAGAGACTTAAAAAAGGATTGCTTCAAATTGACATCATCGATGCCACTAAGGATGTAAAATCTTTGGGACATACGGAGGAAATGGGCTTCAAGGTCCTTGCATTTGAAGGAGCAACAACGCATGCCAAAGAATTCTTCCCATGCAGCATTAAGAATTCCATAAGTATAACCAAGGAACTCATTGTGGATAGCATCAATGAAAGTGTTGATTGAAGGTGCTTGAACGAGTTGAAGTTGCCGGTATTCACCCATAATAACATACCACTGTCTAAGTCTACCAAGGAACTTAGAAACACAACGGGTTAAGACTGTTCAGAGGGTAGTATTAGGGTTTAGCATTTCAGCAGAACACCAGGCATGGATCTCATAGAACTTATCAAGCCACTTATTCCGGGGAAGGTCATCAATAGAGAAACCATGACCGCTAGAAGCAGTATGGAAAGCAGGTGAATGAGGAGGTCTGGGATTAAGATCTGGGAATTCCTCGGGATCTTCAACTTCATCGATAATTGGATCTTCTGGTGGAGGCGGTGGATTAGCCATATATAGGAAAGGGAAAGGACCCTGATCATCAGAGTCAGAGGTGGCATATAGATCAGGGGCAGATTGGGAAGAATCAGCGAGGTTGAATAACAGAGATGGGTTTTGGAAGTGCTAGAGATTTCCCTTTGGGATCTGGCTTAGGCTTGTTATCAGAGATGTTACCAGAAAAATGTGATGGGGAAGCATAGGAGGAGCGGGGTGCGGTGATAACAGGGGGTGAATGTGGTGGTTTAGAAGGAGGAATGGAGGCTAAGGGAGTAGACGAGCCAAATAGGCTATGGTGTCCAACTGGAATAAGAAATAGTGGTTGAGATATTGATTCAGGTGTATACGAAGGGAAAAATGCTGAGGGATAAGAGGTGCCAAACAAATCTGGAGGCTGCATGGTTTAGTGAATTTGTTGGGTTTGCAAAGATTGTAGCTGGTGTTTGAGGCTTTTCATTTCAGCATCTTTGGTAACAAAGGCGGAGGTGAATGCTTGATTAGTGTAGGCCATCTGGAGAAGCTCAGTATGGAGGCCTTGGATCTGTTGTTGCAGATCATGGATCAAAAGTTCTAGGGAAGTAATCTTTCGATTTACAGTACTTTCGAGAGACTGTTGGGATCTCGAAATTCTATGCAAGATTTTTTTCTGAGCTAGGGCATTAGCAGGCTGCCAGTTAATGGCAGGTTCAGTAGCTACAACAGAGTTGGAAGATCCATCAGAATGGACAACCGGAGCATCTGGAATCTTATGCTGATGTCTCGTCTGTTCCTTGTCATCATGGTAGGAAAGGGGAGGAAAATCATCTTCATTCCAAGAAGATGTGGGAGAGAACATGTAGCAGGAGATAGCTCGTCCTAGAGGAGGGTTTTATTTTTTGAATGCAGTTTCTCTTCTCAAGTTTGGTCTTCGGTTGCTATTGAAAATTGTTTGAAGCAAGTTGGGAAGAAGTGGGTGGATATAGTAAATTGGTGCAATGACCATTGTACTAATAATACTTTAAAGGCATATGTTACCAAACTCTCTTTGGCTGCAAGTGTTTACATCTTATGGAGGGAGAGGAACCTCAGGCTGTTTGCAGGAGAGTTTAAAAAGGAAGAGCAACCTGTTCAGGAGATAAATTCTTCTGTCAAATTTAGATTGTATCACTTGTTGGATATTCAAAATGGAGATAGAGTTTCAAGCAATGGGTGAGGGGAATATTTACTCAGTTTTCCTAGAATTTATGTTATGGGTTTGTGTTTGGATGAGGGGTCGCGATTTAGTGTTGTTAGAGTTATGGTTCAGGAAATGGTTCAGACTTCGTCGGAGGTGTTTTGTGATAATTTTTACAAATGTTGCATTATCTTTTGATCTATTTGTTTACATTGTGCAGATATATAAGCTGGTAGCTGAAGTTCACGGGGATCGGATGGCTATGAAGACACTCACTGTGTTAGGACATAATTTGTGTAATCTAATGAAGATTATGTACATTATATTTGTGGTGAGGTGTTATAGAGATATGTTAAACATTGGTTGTTATAGTCTTATGTTTTATCAGACTTGTTTAATTGTTGTAAGGGCTACGGTGCTTTTCTTGTATAATCCCCTGTGTTCTGAGTTAAGCTTAACTCTTTGGTGGGTTTGGGGGTTCCACCCTTGGGGTATGCCCCAAGTTTTCTTGTAGGCTTCTTGCCATTTTTTTTATTTTCTATAAAAAAAAAAAAAAAAGGAGAAGGTTTGGGTTGAGGTTTCTTAGCCTTGCTGTATTCGACAAAGTAATCAAAATTGCAACTGGGTTCACCAAGTAAACCAACAGTGGGATCGCCATCCTCATACCGTTGCTAAAGACGATATTGAGTGGATTTCCTTTTTCGCTTGGAAGGCTCATTATCATCCAGATCGAGAAGACATGAATCACAGTCACATGTATCAAAATTCTTGTGACCGGTGATAGGATCTTGGAAGAAATAGATTGGATCGCCAGAGGCTTGGAATCTGCTGATTGGGATTTGATTATTCAGGTCAGAAGAACACAACATATTTATCTCAGGTAGCTTTGGGGAGAAAATAGGCAGGGCAATGGAAGAGTTGCTGGGCTTGGGAAAAGTAATAGAAACCGTGTCATCAGGCTTAGTAATGCAAATTGGATTACTAGATTGGACCGGATTGGGTTGTTGATTCAGTTTTTCATAAGAGATAACCCAAGAATTAGGGAGGAGCTGGTACAGTTATGCTTAGGACAACTATTTGGGGATATGGGTACATGTTGCTTGATGTTGGGTGTTAATATCACGGAGAAAGGCATCTTGGGAAGCATTGCCAGGGAGACACATATCCATGGCATGATTTTGCAAACGATAAGCCATCTGGTAGTGGAGGGTTGCTGCATAAGTGGTAGGAATTACAGAGGCACCATGTATCTGAACCTGTATCTGGAGAGCATCGAGAAGATGGGGATCTTTCAAAGGCATGTTAAAATTTGGGAAGAAGGTGAAGACCACCGTTCCCGCGTTTAACGTTGTCTGAATTGTGGCGATACAAGCTTGTTGGTACTGTTGGAATCTAGTATCAAGGAGAACAATTATGGAAGTGACAGGAAGGCCTTTGCGATCGTGGAAAGAAAGGGCAATACGCACTGCTCCAAAGTGGAGGTGAGTATATCCTTTTTGCTACTATTGGAGTGGTAATTCAGAGGGCTACTCGAGGGGAAATAGTTATTCTGCATAGGTGGCAGGGACGAAGCACTGATCGAACCTAGAGGCTTGAACATACTCTAGAATAGAACTGGGGCGAGTTGTAGCATATAAATGGATCTGGGACCTGTTGTAGGCGCTTGGCATAAAATATTCTCAACGGCAGGAGGAGGAACTGAATGGTCCCCTTTGGGAACAACATCCGCCTCTTCATCTAAGGATAAATCCACAGGAACAGAATTCGTTGGGACTGAGGAAGGAGTCTTTGAAAGGGCACTAGCACAATGGGCAGAATGATGGGTCCTCTTGGATGATGGAACGGATGGTGATAGAGATTAGCGTCTTTTAGGATAACGGTTAATCAAAGGGACTTCATCCTGACTGTTACCTTCTTCAGGGATGGGAGTTTTCTTTGTAGGGGTAATTCTCCGGAGACCATCTACAAGGGGAACATCGCCATCACTATCAGAAGAAGAAGAAGTGCAGGAATGGGAACTGTTTTTGCCCATGGCAACCATTTCTCTCTTTTTTCTTTATTTTGTTTTCCCTCTTTCTTTCTTTTCCCAAGTGTTGGTAACTTGTGTTCTAAAGTGAATGAAATGTAGGTATAGGGAGGGGGTATTTACACCTGAGTGAATGGACTCTTGGGTTCCTGAGGACAGCGAAGCACCTGATCCAACATTTAATAAGGAACTAGTGAAAACATTTAAATAATCTAAAGTGGGAATCCTTTGTGCTGCACCCTATGGAGTATCATAGCGAAGCTGGTCCACATCCTTGAAAATGTCAGCAAGGTCATCCTGTGGAACTGCCAGGCCAGGTGTAGCAGACCCCCTTCTACTTTTTGAGGACCCCGTCCTACTGGCAACAGAATAGGAGCACGACTCCAACGAAGCACTCGGCTGATAGAAAAAGGAAAAATCACTTAGTGTTTGAGGATTCACATTTCCTTTCCTTTTACTCACATATATACATATATCGATAAAGAAGGCCCCACTTCAAAAGGAGGGGATAAAATGTGTTATTAATCCTTTTTCTTTTAAGAGCAGTCTCGGGTCACTTACATAGGAGGAAACACTGGGACGCTCAGGGACAAGAACTAAGGGACCTGGCACGTCTTGCACTGGGCTTTGCTGTGGTGGATTTGAATGATTTTGGAAAGGAGGATCTTGCTGAATTGGGACCTGAGGCTCTGGCTGAATCGGAACTGCTGGAGTTTTCTCAACAGGAGCCTGACCTTGTAGAGGAAGTGTACCAAGAGGTTCTAGGGAAATTGTTCGGACCACCAACTTGGACTTTGACCTTCTCCTTGTTGGAAGAATGTAAGACTTCAACAACATCATTTGACACAAGGTAGTTTGGATTGCCTATAGAAAAGGGAGTGACAAAATAGTGCAACACCGTATCGTTCTTTTAGATATCTCTAGGATCACTTTTGCGGGTTTTTGATATGACAAAAGCTTGTATAGTATCAAGGTTCGTCCTTCAGAAGACATCGAACGACGGCGTGATGTCGCTACGTCAAAGACGTGAGGGCAGAGCAAGCGGACAAGGAGGAATGTTAAAAGCAGGCAGGTTTTTGGCAAGGAACCTTTCATAGTTGAGAGGAAAACTGGATGGAGGGGCTGATCATGAGGGTACGCCTAGGTCAAATCCAAATTGGCAAGCAACATGATGGGGATTATAGCTTGCAAGTGCCACGCCTTCTTCGATCCAAGCGGGCAGAAAGGCCTTCTTCAAAACTAGCAGTATTTAAAAATCATATCGGGGGGAGTTAGGGGAGACATCAAGTAATCGGGGACCTTCACCAAAGAGAGTATGATAAGGGAAACCAGGAAGAACTATAGAATAAGGTCTGAATTGGAACTCATCTTCTAGGTGTAACACTGAGTTAAGATCATTACGGAGAACTATACCTGACCATCTGGCGGCACGACTGAAACCCCAATGGTCTTCAAATGGTTTGGTTGCTTCAAGGGTGTGTGGTGTCGAAAAGAAGTCGGAGAAATGTTCCATTACAAACAGATATAGGAAGAGACTGGACACGGGCGCCTTCAATTCACAAAAGTTAATAGAGCGACACATCCTTACCACATCCCTGCCATAACAGCCAAGGAAGAGTGGCCTTAGCACTATGGTTCTACCAAGAGCAATTTGAACTGCCAAATTGAAGACCGTCTTGCTCATACATTCGTTGGGATGCCCTTCAAACACGTAGCGTGCAAGCCAGAGAGCAATAAAGCCGACGAGATGATGTAGATTTCCCAGAGGCATGCCTTGAGAATGGTTAGGGGGCAAAGTCTGACCAGAGGAAGGATTCGTGAAAAAGTATCTTGCCCAATTCGCCAACTTGTATTTGCCTCTTCTCCTGTCCGCCACATAAAGATAAGACGCATGAGTGAAGGAAGCCCAAGAAAATTGACAGTCACTTGGCATTCTAGAGATATTGTAAGGGGCCTAAAGTTGTGTTCCCCAACCAAGGGGAGGTTCATCAAAGATTTTACTTCTTCTAATGTGCGGGTAAACTCTCCCCAGGCAGCAATAAAGGTGTGAGTTTCACTATTCCAGCGTGACATGAGGGCTTGCAAAGAGGAAACCGAATGGCGAATGTTAACACGGCGGCTAGAGTCAATAGCTGTCAAAATAGAGGTGCGACGAAGGGCTTCCACATATTCAGGCCTTGAAAAGATATGTTAGCACCACCCATCTCATTCAGTCATCAGTGTTGTGTGGCCTTCAACTTGGAGGTTTGAGTAAGGGTAGTCGCCCCTCTCAATAGGGAACCGCATGCACCGGGCTGGCTTCCAGGAAACACCCGATGTGGAGGGGACCTCGTATTCTAGAAGCACCAGTTCACCTAAAATTGAAGGTTCTGGGCGATAGTGCCTCACCAAGTGCTAAAATAAATCGACTACATCACCAAAAAAGGGTGTGCCACCATTCGTCATCTTCCGGAACTGTACCATCATTTGCCATTGTTGAAATTTGGGGTTTTTTTGGCATGGTTTTTCTCTCCCCCACTTTCTCCTTCCTTCCTTCTCTTCCTTTCTTCTTCTTCTTCTTCTTCTTCTCTTTTCTATTTTACTTTTTCTTCTCCTTTCTTTGATTTACTCATTTGATTGTTCACTCTTTGGTTCACTTGTTCTTCAACCTTTCCTTTTTTTTCTCACAAAACACTTAGGAAATTGTAGTGTTTTAAACTTACTGATTTTTACCCCATTTTCCCAAAATGGAGAGGTATTTGTAGGCCGCCTCTCTACACCTTCCCCAACTATGATTGCACAGATTCTAGGGAAGTGCGCCTAGCAAAGCGTTGCCATAATGGGGGCAACGAAAAGGCACGATTTTGCAGAGGGTTGTCATTATTGCCATTTCCCGTTGTTTCTTTTCTGTGTATTGGTACCAGTTCATTTTTTAGAAGGAAACTGTTCACTTGGATTTTTAACTTACCCTGATTATATACTTACATATATATATTTGAAAAAACAAACATCTTATTTAAAGCATAAGTATATATATATGTTAACTTTACTTTTTAATCCAATTTTACCATTTACTTTTACCATGTTACTTATGGTGATTTCTAATTATAGGTGTGGAAATCTCCTGGCCCACTGAGGCCCATCAAGTAGTGATCCCATCAGGCTGACGGCCCAATATGGTTATTCAAAGCCCGAAATCAAGAGCCATTACAACTATTATTTCTTTAAAACATAGATCATGATATAATGATGATGTAAGCGAAGTTATATTGCCCTAATGGGCCTAAAGCCCAAAAAAGAAAATGTATATAAGGAAAGTCAAAAGTTAATAAAAGGGGATTTTTGGTGTTGTGTATTTTTATGCATTTACACATTGGCGCCGTCTGTGGGAAGGAGTTCAACGAGTTTCTGATTTTACAAATCTACCCTTCGGGATCTGTAAAATCGCCTCCTTCTTCCAATCTCATAAAGCTGAGTTTGTTTGTTAAACCCAAAGATCTTTCACCACCTTCAAAAAACCTTCACTCACTACTCCTCGGACGAAGATACCAATCACTCGTTTGCAAGTAGAACTTCCAACCACTGCAGATGGTCGTACGGGAGGTTCCCAGTCCATGTAGCAAATCCTTCAACGCTTAATAGATGTTGAGGAATGTAGCCTGGCCTTGGAAAAATAGAATGCGGAACTCATGGCGAGGTTGGCTCCCCCAGCAGCTGCCCCACCGGTAGTAACACCTGACCCTCCGGTAGTGGCGCTCGACCATTCTCTGAACCAACAAGATAGCAATAGACCGGAAGAGCACGCCGAGTCTTCCCAGCGCTCAGGAAAGTCTCCCGCAGCCGACGAGTCCATGACCCCCTAAAAACTTCAGGCAATGATGGATGAATTCCAAAGGAAAGTCCTCGGGGACTTGAGGGCCCGATCTACCGATGACATGGCTATCCAAGCATCGACCGAATTGATACAGTCGCCTTTCGTCCACAAAATAACCCAAGAGCCTTTCCCAAAGAAATTTTTTATGCCTCAGTTCACCCCATACGATGGCACTAAGGACCCCGAGGAACACATTTATCAGATCAACCAGAAGATGACCATGTACGCCGAGAATGAGTCCCTGCTTTGCAAGGTGTTCTCCACAAGTCTTGTTGATTATGCCCATTTATGGTTCAGGAAGCAGCCACCCCGATCCATTGGCAGCTGGCAGCAGTTGACCAGGCTCTTCATTGCCTTGTATTATGGAAACAAGAGACATAAAAATACCATATCCTGCCTCTTCACCATGATCCAGGAGAAAGAAGAGTCACTGAAAAGCTTTCTATCCCAATTCAACATCGAATCTTCTTCTGTGGACAACTGTGACCAGCACTCTGCTATTAAGGCCTTCAGGATGGCCCTTATTCCAGGAACAAAGTTCCACCAATCTCTGGTAAAGCGCCCTCCATCGGGCATTGGGGAGTTAAACTCTAGAGCTTAGGGGTACTTGAGAATTGAGGAAGAGGAAACCGTCAGGCGGAGGAGGGCGGCCCTGGTCAGCATTGAAGCCTAGTCAAAGGATCGAGCAACCGATCAAAAGAGTCCAACTTCATCCGAATCATCAGTTCCTTCAGGGCCATCAGCCCCGAAACCATTCAAGCGCTAAACAATTGAAGAGAAAATGATGCCCCTGAAGGTCAGCCTTGCTAAACTCTACGAGGAGAAAAAAACCAAGGGATTTTCCAGCAACCCCCAACCATCAGACAGCCACTTGACCAAAGGGACAAATCAAAGCACTGTGCTTTCCACGGTGATTTCGAGCACATCACAAATGAGTGCCGTAATCTAAGGCAACAAGTGGAGATGTTACTGCTTCGTGGGGAACTCCGAGATTACGTCCCACGGGACAGACCGAAGACCGATCAACGTGCCCTTAGCGCCCCTTGGAACCCCTCAGACGCACAGCCGGTCAGGGTCATTAACATGATTCATGGTGGCCCCCCATCCAAATAGACTGGAGGATCAAGTCGGAGCCATCTACGAAGAGCTCGCAAGATGAGAAGAATCAACGAAATCAACGAGGTCCACCATAGGGGAGGAGAAGTGCAGATCATTTTCTCGATGTCAGACCTTCGGGGTGTCCAAACCCCGCATGACAACGCTCTAGTTGTGACCATGATGGTGGTCAACTGTCTTGTGGAGAGAGTCATGATCGATCCGGGGAGCAGCGCAAACATCATCACCAAATGGGCTTTTGAAAAGCTCGAGATCAACTCGACCGAAATTATGGCTTCACGGAGCTCCATTGCAGGTTTCAATGGAAGGCAAATCGAGCCGATTGGGGAAGTCCAGTTACCGGTATCTGCTGCTCAAAGGACCCTAACTGAGACATTTGTTGTGGTGGATACCAAGCCTTCATACAACCTGCTCATGGGAAGGGGATGGATTCACTGAATGTAAGGCGTGCCCTCCACTCTCCACCAGGTCATGAGATGCATGAGCCCCAATGGTCTGGGTACCATTGACATCAAAGGTGACCAGGTGTCCGCCAAAGAGTGTTACGCGGTCACCCTGAAGTAGATCAGGAAGGGGAAAGTCCCAATGGCGTCCCACTCCAAGGAAAAGAGTCCAGGCTCCAAATAGCAATTAAAGGAGGGGGATCCGGGTACCCCAATCGTGGTTGAACCATTACAGCCAGTCTCCGTTATACCCGATAGCCCGGAAAAAGTTACTTTTGCAGGTACAAATCTTACCGACCATGAATTGAAAGAACTAACACAATTGTAGCAAGACAACTTCGATGTCTTCGCATGGGAGCATACAAACATGCCGGGGATCGATCCTGATATAGCCCAGCATTCATTGCACGTTGACCCGAACATAAGACCAATCAAGCAAAAGCAGAGGCGCATGGGGGCACATCGAAACCAAATTATAGCAAATGAGGTATCTAGATTGCTCCAAGCTAGTTTTATCAGGGAGGTCAGGTATCCCGAATGGCTCGCCAACGTAGTGGTCGTGCAAAAGAAGAATGGTAAATGGAGGGTTTGTGTTAATTTTACTGACCTGAACAAGGCATGCCCGAAGGACAGCTTTCCACTGCCAAAGATCGACCAGATGGGTGATGCTACCGCTGGCTACAATCGTCTAACTTTTCTGGATGCTTATTCAGGATACAGCAAGATAAAAATGAACCCGATGGATGAAGAAAATACCTCCTTCATTACTGCAACAGGTACTTATTGCTTTAAAGTTATGCCTTTCGAACTGAAAAATGCAGGTGCCACTTTCCAGAGGTTAGTCAATAGGATCTTTAAAGGTATGATAGGTATAGTAATTGAGGCCTATATCGATGACACTATGTTCAAGAGCAGGAAGACGGGGGACCATCTTACCCACCTGCACCAAGTGTTTGACACCCTCAGGTTGCATAGCATGAAACTTAATCTAGAGAAATGCTCTTTTGGTGTATCATCTAGACAGTTCCTGGGGCACATCGTGGACCGAACCGGTATCCAAGCCATCCCGGCACAAGTCAAGGCCTTGATTGAAATGAAGGAGCCCCAAACACATAAAGACGTTCAAGTCTTGATAGGAAGAGAGGTTGCGCTTAGCAGATTCATTTCATAACTCACTGATCGGTGCAGACCATTCTTTCAGGCAATCAAAGCAAAGAAGGGAGAGGTCTGGGGTCCTGAGCAGTCTGAAGCCCTGGCAAGGTTCAAATAGTACATGACCATACCCCCGATCCTATCCACACCGGCTCCCGATGAAGTCATGCATATGTACTTAGCAGTATCCTCCGTGTCGACCAACGCAACCCTCATCAGAGAGGATGGGAACCTTCAGATGTTAGTCTTCTACACCACCAAATCCCTGGCTGAGGTAGAAACCAGATACAACATGTAGGAAAAATTGGTTCTATCAGTGGTGAATGCCAAGAGACGACTAAGGCATTACTTTGAAGCTCACCTAATCATTGTCCCGATAGCTATGCCTCTCCGGGTTATTATGTCAAAGCCAGATCTCTCAGGCAGAATCTCCAGATGGGCCATCGAATTAGGTATATACGACTTGACGTACATACCTAGGGTTTCCCTTAAAGGACAGGCAGTGGCAGACTTTTTTACTTGAAAGTGAAATTGAAGTCCTAGACCAGAAAATTGAACCAAAAACCTGGAAGATTTTTGTGGACGGATCAGCCAGCTATGCCGGATCAGGAATCGGTTTGGAAGTCTTGACACCTGATGGGACACACCTTCATATGTTAGTGCAACTATAGTTCCCAGCCACGAACAATGAGGCTAAATATGAGGCCATCATATCTGGGTTAAGATTAGCCCAAGCCTTCAGATTCAGGCCCTAGCAGTACACAGCGACTCTCAACTGATCATTCGGCAAATCAAGGGAGAGTACGAAGCAAAGGATCCAAAAATGGAGTCTTATCGGGAACTCGTGTTGAAAGAAACAGAATGTTTTCAAAAAATAACCTTCACACAAATCCCGAGGAGTGAGAATTCTGTAGCTAATCACCTAGCCGGTCAGGCATCCTTAGCCGGAGAAGACCTGACCCGGGTTACACTTGTGGATTCTATAATCAGGCCAAGTATTTAGGAGCCCGAACAAGTGATGCTTATCCCATGGGAGCCCAGCTGGATGGATCCCCTGATGGATTACCTACGAAGTGGAACTCTCCCAAAGAACAAAGCTGAAGCTTACAAGATCAGGAGGAATTCAGCCCGATACTCAGTTATAAACGGACAACTCTATCGAAAATCCTTTTCAGGTCCTTACTTGAAGTGTATTACGCCATCAGAGTCAAGAGTAGTGATGCAGGAGATTCATAGTGGAGCTTGCGGGAACCACTCCGGAGGTAGATCCCTTGACCATAAAATACTCACCCAAGGATACTTCTGGCCCTATATGTCACGGGATGCCGAAGAATATGTCCGAAGGTGCAAGCCATGCCAGATGCATGGAGACGCTATCCATCAGCCACCTGAGTTCTTACATCCCACCATAATTCCACACCCATTTGCCCGATGGGAAATGGATATAGTGGGACCTCTCCCGAAGGCAATTAGGTCAAATGCCTATGTTTTTCTGGCCATCGACTACTTCACTAAGTGGGTGGAAGCTGAAGCCTATCCTACCGTCAAGAGTAGCCACGTCATCAAATTCATATAGACCTACATAATATGCAGGTTCGGGCTACCAAAGACAATCATAATGGATAACGGGACAAATCTTGACAACAAAGAGGTGAGAGCCTTCTTTGTTGAGCATGGTATCAACCAGAGTACATCTTCCATCGGGTACCCACAAGGGAACGGACAAGCGGAAAGGACAAATCGAACCATATTCAACACCCTGGCCAAAAATCTTGAGGAAGCCAAAGGGGCCTGGCTAGAGAAACTACCTTAAGTGTTCTGGTCATACAGAACGACTCCCAGACAACCCACTGGGGAAACCCCCTTTTCCATGGCGTACGGTGCTGAGGCTGTGATCCCAACAAAGATCATGGTTCCAACCCTTCGGAGTCAGCCCTAGGTTGAAGGACTAAACAACCAGCACTTAGCTCACGGCCTTGATCTACTAGATGAATGAAGGGATACTGCCGAGATCAGGCTGGCCGCCTACCAACACCGTGTCTGGAACCACTTCAACCAAAAAGTCAGAAGAAGAGAGTTCCAGGTCGGGGACATGGTCCTTAGGCAAAAAAATGGACTCGTAGGCAATCTCAGGGAGCCTTCGCAAGGCCCATACACCATTACCGAAGTCATCGGGCGTGGGGCATACTGCGTCCGAAGAAATATGGATGGCGGAATGGAACCAAACTCCCAGAACGCCTCTCACCTGAAGAGGTACTACCCTTAAAGAGCCAACTTTTACTTTTACTTTAATCTTTTTGTAAAAAGGCTATAGCACTTAATCAATAAGAAATCATTTCTATGGAAAAATATCTTATAAATATATACTGTAACAAAAAAAATAAACCAAGTCTTGCATTGTCTATCGCATGGCCCGAAGTGCCCGAAAGACAAAACACTGATCCTGAAGAGATCACAAATTTGCAAAAAATAAACAAAGTGTTGCATTGTCTATCGCATTGCCTGAATTGCCCGAAAGACACAACACTGATCCTGATGAGATCACAAAATTTGCAAAAAATAAACCAAGTGTTGCATTGTCTATCACATCGCCTGAAGTGCCCAAAAGACACAACACTGATCCTGAAGAGATCAACAAATTTTGGAAAAAAAAACAACCAAGTGTTGTATTGTCTATCACATAGCCTCAAGTTCCCGAAAGACATAACACTGATCCTGAAGAGATCAACAAATTTTGCAAAAAATAAACCAAGTGTTGCATTGTCTATCGCATGGCCTGAAGTGTCTGAAAGGCACAACACTGATCCTGAAGATATCACAAATTTGCAAAAAATAAACAAAGTGTTACACTGTCTATCGCATGGCCCGAAGTGCTCGAAAGACACAACATTGATCCTGAAGAGATCACAAAGTTGCAAAAAATAAACCAAGTGTTGCATTGTCTATCGCATGGCCCGAAGTGCACGAAACACACAACACTGATCCTGAAGAGATCACAAATTTGCAAAAAATAAATAAAGTGTTGCATTGTCTATCGCATGGCCTGAAGTGCCCGAAAGACACAACATTGATCCTGAAGAGATCACAAAATTTGCAAAAAATAAACCAAGTGTTGCATTGTCTATCGCATCGCCTGAAGTGCCCAAAAGACACAACACTGATCCTGAAGAGATCAACAAATTTTGCAAAAAAAAACCAAGTGTTGCATTGTCTATCGCATAGCCTGAAGTGCCCGAAAGACACAACACTGATCCTGAAGAGATCAACAAATTTTGCAAAAAATAAACCAAGTGTTGCATTGTCTATCGCATGGCCTGAAGTGTCTGAAAGTCACAACACTGATCCTGAAGAGATCACAAATTTGCAAAAAATAAACAAAGTGTTGCACTGTCTATCGCATGGCCCGAAGTGCTCGAAAGACACAACACTGATCCTGAAGAAATCACAAAGGTGCATAAAATAAACCAAGTGTTGCATTGTCTATCGCATGGCCCGAAGTGCCCGAAAGACAACACTGATCCTGAAGAGATCACAAATTTTGCAAAAATAAACCAAGTGTTGCATTGTCTATCGCATGGGCTGAAGTGCCCGAAAGACACAACATTGATCCTTAAGAGATCACAAAATTTGCAAAAAATAAACCAAGTGTTGCAATGTCTATCACATGGCCTGAAGTGTTCGAAAGACACAACACTAATCCTGAAGAGATCACATATTTAAGTTTTGAAAAGATAAATTGGACAAGAGCAATAATTTATCATTCATAAATGGTCCCCGATGGCCAAGGCTTACAAAATGAAGAATCATACCCTAAATGCCAGCATCACTGACCCCTACATCTGAGCTAACAGGAACAATAGCCCCATCGGGGACAGAGGGAGCAGAATCGGGATTGGACCCCGGAAGAGGCTTGGTGAGGAATTCACATAAGTGAATGTCATCAGGACCTCCAACCGGATCATCATACGGCGGAGCAATGCCCAGAGACTCATCCAGCTCCTCCACTGAGGCGAATTCCCTCTCCTCAACTAGTTTATGAATGTCTTTGAAGCATGTCCTCCATCCGTACCCGATCCTATGCTGAGCGGTGTCGCAGAGGCACTTGTACATCTGGTTGCCACCCCGATGGCACATCTCAACTGTTGACCTCTCCACTGCCAGGAGATGCTCGATTTCAACTTTCTCCTCCAAAATTTTTGTTTTGGAGACCCTCAGGCCCTCATTGTCAATCTTCAGGCTCCCATTCTCAGCCTTCAGAGCCTCCATTTCAGCGAAAAGGGCCCGCCGTACCGCCTCCATTTCCTGGATCTGATCACGGGCAGCCCGAAGCTGTTGCTCTGCAGTGATTGCCCTTGTTGTCTGAACCTCCAATTTTTCATTGGCTATTAATACCAAGGAGGCAGCTTTTTGCCTTGCATCTTCCTTCATCCTGAGGAGCTCATTAGATTTGCTGAGCAACCGTGTATCCTCCTTCATCTTTGCGTTGTAGGCTTGGGTCAAATAGAGCATCTGCCAAAATGCAAGTGTTAGACAGGTCAATAAATAATGTGAAGAATTACAAGGTATAGATGAAGGAACCTTGTGTCAAAAATGTACCTTCATAGCAATTTCCGATCCGGACATGGCCAAATCCGTCCGATCGACCTGCTTCAGCTTATTTCGGTCTGCGGGGGTCTAGATATGGAAAGCCATTACCCGAAGTCCAGTATTGTTGTCAATAATTTCGGATCCCCTGACAAGGAAGTCGCTACCGGGAAGTATTATCTTCGATGCCCATGGGACTGGTCGCTCATCACTAGTTGCAGCCTCAATCTCCGCCACTATGCTCGGCGAAGACGTTGTAGTTAGGCGAGGCCTAACTGATCGATCATGAATAGCGGCAGGGTCCTCAAATACAGGATGGGGTGTTCCCATCAAATTTGACTCCCCCACCCCTCGATTTGTCTTGATTTGGGAATGGGTATTTCTCCCGCAGAAAGGACGATGGGCGATCCAGCAGTACTTATTCCCAAAGGGGGAGGTGGGGCAGCTTAAACGTTTCCCATCAGTGCCGGAGCAACTGCCCCTGAGGAGGAAGCGAGAGTAATCTGAGGTTGTTGATCGTCCTGGGCTCTTTCCAGTGCCTGAGGGTTCGTCTGAGGGCACGTTGCTCGTTTGGTTTTCCTCTTAAGGACGGGCGTCGGAATCCTCGGTATGGTACTATTCCCTTCTGTTGACAAGGCCTGCAAATTAGAACCAGTCAGATAATTACTACACATCCTTAGGGGATGTCCCCAAATTTTGGATTTAAGGAGGTCAAACCGGGATCGGATGTAAGTTAGAGTTTTAAAGTTGTCAGGTGCTCCCAGAAACTCAAGCATATGAAGGCCCAACTTATCATTGCACTGCTTGCAGTAGCACGACCCCCTATGAAATGGTTTGAAGGAAGGGAGTAAGGGTTTGTCAAATTCACTAGGGAATTTGAATCTCAATGAGCCAGGAAGCCTCCACTTCCTGCTTACCAGGATCATTCTTTCTTTCCACCCTTTGTTGGAATTCTCAGTGCTGTCACAAATCTTTCTCCCGCTCAAAGTAAAAAGATTGTACCGACCCCTACAGTCCTTCTGGTCCTGTATCTTATAACATAACAGAAGCTCTGCCAGACCAAGATCAAGACCTAGCTCCCGATTGATTATTAGGAGCATAGCCACGATCCTGAAGAAGTTAGGCCCCACTTGAAGCGGAGACAGACCCAAGGTAGCTAGGGTATAAAAGAAGAAAGGGTGGATCGGGAATCTCAGAACCTGAAGGTGGAAGGCTGACAGCAAAATCTGATGATCCATAACCCCCTCACCTTTCCTAAAATCATATTTTTTGGGATAATTTTTAATAATTACCCCATCGGGTATCCCACACTTAACCCTTAGCCTTTTGAGCACCGTTTCTACCCTATAAGCAGGAGGGACGGGATTGGCGTAAAATTGATCTCCTTACAGCCGGATCCCCACCCGCTGTAACATTTTAGTTAACCTCAGGAGGACTCAATTCAACCATCCTAACCACCTCTACCGATGGGGAGCTAAGGGAAGTATCTGGGTCCATCGAGGAGGGAAGACGGTCGTTACCCGACCGGGTGTCATCACTATCAGACATACTGACAGAAAGGTAGAAGAGCTGAAGGAAGAGAACTTACTCTAGGATGAATCCCGATGAGAGTTCGTAAGTTTCCTGGAAGAATGAACGTACTCTAGCAATGATAAGTGAATAACTCAAGTTGCAGAGAGTTTTCTGAGAGCTATTGGCTTTAAAATGAAATGAGTATCCAGCAAATGCAATGGAGTATTTATAGAGGTCGCTGAAGTGCTTGAAAAGTCGTGCGCACGGAAAGCGAAGCGTCATGCCGTTTCACGTGTGCCTCCTCAGCCTCCGTCACACTAACCGAGGCCACCCGAACCATGATTTTAAAACAATAAAATGATGATAGAGATGTCGCATTAAATAGTCCACCATGTCATCCTGAAAGGGGCAATGTATCTGGATTTCCACCCTACCTTCTTGTTAATGGACCTGAGCACCCGAAAGCCCATCATCAAGAATGGGGCCTGTGTAGGTTTGGAAATATCCTAGCCCATTGAGGCCCATCAAGTAGTGAGCCCATCAGGCTGACGACCCAATATGGCTATTCAAAGCCCGATATCTAGACCCATTACAACTATTATTTATTTAAAACATAGATCATGATGTAATGATGATGTAAGCGAAGTTATATTGCCCTAATGGGCCTAAAGCCCAAAAACGAAAATGTATATAAGGAAAGTCAAAAGTTAATAAAAGGGGATTTTTTGTGTTGTGTATTTTTATGCATTTACACTAATCAAACCAAAAATCTTTAGAAAGTTACTATCTTTTCATATCATTTCATATGGTTTCCTAAATATATGCATATATACAGAAAAGAATTGATTAATTATTTTTCCCTTTATTTTGATTTATTTTATTTCGCTTCATTATTTCGCATTTCCACATTTTATTTGTTTCTCAATTTCATTTTTATCTCATTTATTTTCTTTTGATTTCATTTTCTTTTTTGTTACTTTTACCTTGCTTTTGCTTATTGTTCATTTCTTGTTGCCGTCTTTACCTTTCATTCGACCATCTCTACTTTGCTATTGCGTTTATTATTTTTCATATTGTATTCCCATTATACTTATCTATGCTATAAATCCATATCCTTATATATAAATAGGGATAATGGGAATAAAAATACTTATGTACGGGGTATGATGTGTGCATGCAAGACCCAACACAGAGGTGGCGCCTTACTTGCACATGGGGCAAATTGTAGGCATAGGTATTATTTTAGGCTGTTTCAGGCTCATAGAGGGGTCTCTTTTAGGGAACGGGGCTACTGAGTAGAGCCTTGGACCCGCCCTACTGAAGTTGGTACGCTTAGTTGACCTAATGTGTCCGACATCGAGGCGGATTACTCGTGGCAGCTTGTGACCTTCTAATGTGGTCCTTTTGTGGTAGCACAGCTTGTGGAACTGAGCAACAGACATGGTAATAGTACCTCCATGGTCTACGCGTCCTGATGTTATGGCAGTATCCCAGAGGCATTTATGTCACGCCCCTAAATTCCCGAAACTCCAACTTGTAGAATCAGCGAATCCCTAGGGGTGATGTCAGTGGAAGCAACCACTAAAATCAACAATAACAAGACAACACATGGAATAAGAATGAAAAACAAGGTATTCCATGTACACCTGAGTGTTATAAACTCAATAAGGAAATCTAATGAAATTCCAGTAGAGTTTTGTTTTTAAATAGAACATCCGGACACACAACCACAACACAAGAAGAAACATGTCAATAACAAGAGTACTAATAACACTAGCACGCAACCCAACATTCTAGAAACCTACTAGGGCCGATGTAGTGGAAAAAAAACCACCATTACTCCTACACAACCCTTCTAAAACCTACAAAGCCACAATGCTCGAATAAGAATACATAAAATCACTTGGCAATGATGAAGAGATATAATAGCACCCTGAAATAATGAATACACAAAATAAATGATACAATGAAAGGGGATATGCTAATAGACTGACTCCCAAGAGAAATAATAATACATCAGAATATATACGGATAAAAGGAGAAAATCTAAATAAAAGCGTCCCAAGTCACCAGTACTTTCGTCGTTGTACATGTCATCTGCATCCACCTGCAATTCTGCAACCTGTGTGTGGGTAAGCAAAGAACCATGGCTCACTAATAATATCCCTAACAAACACACCCCTAGCCGCCAAGAACCTCTAACCATCCCGTGTGCATGCGTCTATCCTAGGTCAGTCAGTTGTCTCACCTGACAGCCACGTCAGTCCGAGAGTTCAAAATAGTCCCACAAATAATCCAAATCATTAGGCAAGGCCACACAAGAAGTCATAAAGTACAAAATATAGATCAACCCACAAGTCTCAATACTATAAAGGCATACAAGTACCGTCGAATAAATATATCTATATACATAAGATATATATATATATAACCCCGTAGATAATTAATCATATCCATGCGTATATATATACTCCAATACGCATCCTCGCCCTGAGGTACCATAAGAACTAACTATCCTTGACACCGTGCACCGAGCACACCGTTCATGGTTTATAGGAGATAATTAAGCCACTCATTAGGATTATCCAAAAAGAATAATCACAACTACATCCACAACTCAACTGAACCACACTTCTACATCGTACCACTATCAAATCATCCCTGAAGAGTCTCACTCTCACAATTTCTAACCTCCATCTAATCCTTTTATTCACAATAACCAGTGAACTAACCCGTGCACTCAAAGAAACATAGGTGAAAAAATACCATCATCAAATCGGATTCGATAACCAACGAAAACAATTTCCAACTCACATCGTCTATCGAGGCATAAGAAAGGGATTCCGGAGTCATCTAGTCCTGAACAGATGCCGAGGTCCTCGGGTTTTAAAGAAAAATGTTGAACCCCGAAGGATTTAATCAGATTTTAAGAAATAATTTTAAGACCCGGTCAAATCCGCTTGGTGCTAACGTCTTCGAACCCAACCAAGACAAGGAAATTAATAACAAAAGTTAACATAAGATCCGCCCCAAAGGTTGTAACCTTACAATCCCAAGTCCGGGCTAAAAACCAAGGAATAGCGACAACGAGGAAGAAGAACAACCAGAGTTCAACCGAAAACCATTTCAAAAGCCCTTTTTAAACCTCTTTCAAAACTGGTCCTAAGACCTTTAACATTACTTTAAAAATTTATGAAAAATCCTTAAAGAATACCAAAACAGAACCGGAATCCAAAGGAATCTCAGAATAACTAGGAGAAACCTAGAGTTCTCGAACTCTAGCGATGCCAAGATCTCGGAAACAACCTCGAGACCTCAAGAACAGGGGCAACCAGCGCCCTGAACTCACCGACCTCACAAAAATATTCTTAACCAGGATTTTCTAACATTTCTTTAAAAGGGGTTTGCTTCCGATACTCCTGGTCCCAAGAATAGTTCATAAAAACAAGTTTTAACTTCTAGTTTTCAAAAATAGTTAACGGGTCCCGGGATAAGTGAAGAACGTAGCTTTATAAAAAAATCCACAACCTTTAAGTTTTCAAAACTTTGAGAGATCCTTGGTTTGGTCCCAAAGATCCAAACTGTAACCGAGACTTTCCATATAAGGGTTAAAATGCCATATATTTCTCAAAACATTTTCAAAATGGAGGGGGAAAGTGACTAGCTCCAAATAACAATGGTCGGAAGAGATAGAAGACAAGGCTATCGAGCCTAGACAAATATTTGAATTAATAAATTTCCTCAACACAATACGAGTGGTACACCAACCACCTCGCAATGACATCCATCACTCGACACCAAGGCCTATACGATCAAAAACCACAATCTCATCTAAGTCTTAGAGAAGCATTGACCAGCCCTTTATAAATCAAACTCATGGGAAAACAGTTATACCATTAAATCACTCTGTACTTAGTTCTATGAATCCACTTAGAACACAAGCCAACCATCACTCCATCGTCCCTGGTTCTTAATTTTATTGCACTTTTTACCTTTTATCTTAAAGTGTTTAAGTTTTAATTTTCGTTAATCAATTTTATAACATCAACAAGGGATCTCTATATCCAAGAGCATACTCATAATCATAACTATTACGCCATAGCGCTCAAGGGAACAATATAGATTTTAAAATAATCCATAAACAACCTGCTCAACATCAGTAAGCAATGATAGCAGAAAATCTAAACATATAATCATATGGAAAATTAATATCCAATATGAATGCCAATGCAATGTCCATGCTCATGACAGTGTCAATGCAACTCAAGTGCAACCCTATCTAATTGAGGGTTAACGGATATCAAGGAATCCCAAATCGTTCACTTATGGGGGTAACAAGCCCACCAAAAGGAAGGGTGGGTGTCCCCTAATAAAGTACGGAGACCACAAATCCGTCCGGAATGGCAAGTGAGGCCTAAGCCCTCACCCCCAACTTCTCAGGATTCAAGAGATGTTAGCTCCCTCGGTGCGAGAACACCCCCTAGCCAGTTGTTGCGACTATCCAAATGGTCTATACATATATATGATACAAATGAGGCATGCTACCAACACCGACTCAATATATATGCCCACGGTGCTACATGAATGCAAAATGCCTCTACATGGACCCAATGTTCAATGATACAACATAAATTACCATTTTTCATTCAAAGCATGCTTATAATCAAATTACAATAACAAATTATGATAAATTCCTCTCATGGGCATCCAGTTCACAAATTATCACTTCTTTATAATTTACGAGAAAATAAAATAAAAGGGAACTAGAATAGCGTCTAAGTTTTCATGTCCCTCAGTTTTAAGTCTCCCCTAACATGTTTTAATTTTAGTAAAACACAAACCAAAGGGGAACTAACAATACGTCTAAGTTCAAGTACAATTTCCACAAATTCACTAACCTATTTTACATTCAAGGGATGCTAGGCCGCGTATTTCAATTCAATTTAAGTATGTTTTTTCATTATTCCAATTTCTAGAGGGGATTACTATATTCCACCTCCTTTCTAACCCACCTAGAGGCATTCCATTATTGAGTTCGTAAAAAAACTCTTAAGTCACGTCAACAGCTAGAAACACGAAGTATGCTATCACATATACATAAATATATCACATCAAGAAAATTATAATTTCCTAAACATTGAAAACATGCTCGATAAATAAATAATAATAAAATCTACTGCTCCCTACACCACGAGTGTGAGAGTTAGATATATTTTAAAAAAATATCCCACCTCAATTCCAAGTGCAAAGCAAGAAAGTAAATTAAGAATTTAGCTTTTCCCACCAAGCCTCGAAATCAAGCTAATCCAATCGGTAATGATACGTCCCTTAAGCTCCTATACAAGTTTCAAGAACCAATTTAACCCAAATTCAAAATTTGAGAAAGAAATTTCAAGGGACACAAGCTAGGGTTTCATAATTGAATAAATTAAATCTAGGTTTTGTAAAATCAAAATCTCACCTCAATTCATCCACCAAAAGAGAGCTAGGGTAGTAAAGAATCATTGGGTTTGTCGGGTAGTTGAAGAAGGAAGCCGAAACTGAAACGAAATGGAGCCAGAATGAACCGGAGCAACCCATTCCCTCATCACCTCTCGTTTCAACTGAGACACTGAAGGGATGGTGTCATGCTTCATTTCCTTTCCTTTTTCAATTAACAATCACCCACATACTTAAGGACAAGGTGGTGTTGAATGATGAAAAGAAGAAGAAAAAGAAAAAAATAGAAAACCTAACTCACCTCTCTTGATTTGGCAGACCCACATGTGTAAGGAAAAGAGATAAGTTGATTCTCAATTCCTTCTTCCATAAGGACAATATCTATATATATATATATATTGATGGATGTGTGTTGTAAGGATAACTTAAAGAGGGACCACTACTTGGGTCGGTCAATAACAATTGTGGGCACCAAACGCCAAACATCAAAACGGAACCACGTAGTCGATAACAAGTATTCCCGTAAACGTTTCACCAAGTCTGAAACACTAAACGTCACCGTCAAGTCCCAAAATCACCAAAGAACTCCATGAAGTCATCAAAGAGATAATTGTCAAGTCGTCTAGTCGAATCCAAACATAAATGCAAAAAATTCACACGTGAAACAGCAAGAATAACCACGACGTCATGAACAAGTGATGTCAAAAATAATTTCAAGAAAAAGGGAAAATAACACGGGGTGTTATAGTTTACCACCATTTTGCACAGCTCTAGTAGTATATACATGTACTGCGAAGGCTATTGGGGAGTGATTCATTGCACGACTGATTCGGCTGTGGCTACACCATCCTCACATTTTAAAGGGATTGGAAAGAGCATGTGGCATGGAAGTTACGGGTGTAGTTTAGTTATAAAAAAGGCCTATAACGTAAATTTCACCCATTTTCTTAATGTGGAAGGAACATTCCTTATTGGCTCATATTATGGCCCTCATCATTGGTTGGAGACATGTGAAGCATTGGTAGTGTCACGCCCCGTTCTTCCTGAGACTCCCATCCGGAGAATCAGCGAATCCGGAGATATGACGTCACTAAAAATGATCACTAGAATCAACAATAATGAGAAAACACATGGAATAAGAATGAAAATAAAGTATTCCATGCCACCTGAGTGATAGAAACTCATAAGTGAATTATAACAAAAATTCGGCAAAGTTCCGTTTGTAAATGGAACATCCGAACAACCCAAAATCAACATAACAGAATAACCAGCCCATAATAATAGAAATAGAATCAATGGCACGTAGCCCAATATTTCAGAAACCTACTAGGGCCGAGGTAGTGGGAAAAAAAATACCGCTACCTCTACACAACCCCTCTAAAATCAATATAGTCCTAAATGCTCAAATGAAATTATAAAGAAAGTCACATGGTGATGCCGAAAAGATATAATGGCACCCAGAATAAACAAATACCCAAAATAAAATATACAATGAAAGGGAATTATGCCAACAGACTGGCTCCCAAGAGAAATAAGAATACACAAGAATAACTACGAATAAAAGGAATAAAACTACCTAAAAACATCACAATTCACCCGTACCATCGCCGTTGAACACGCCTTGCTGCATCCACCTGCAAACCTGCAATATGTGTAGGGGTGAGCACAACCTCGGGGGCTCACCAAAAATATCTATATAACACACTCTTAGCCATCTAGGAAATTCTAACCATCCCAGGTGCATTCATGTATCCTAGGTTGATCAGTTGTCTCATTTGGCAACCATGCCAAACCGAGACCCCAAAATAACCTCACCCACAATCTCAAACCTAACCAAGATTCACAATAAAGCACCGAGCAATAGAAATATCACTAACGCATATACCAGATCAAATCAACATATATATATATAAGACCCCGTAAACAACTAATCATATCCTAAAAGGCGTACACAAACAGGGTCTGATACGCATTCTAATCCAGAATACTACAAGAACTCACTTCATATCCCACCGTGCACAAAGCATGCCACTCCGAGTTTCTAGGAGGTAAATAGGTCACTTGATACAGATACATTGATACCATCTATTCCACAAGAGCAACATAAGGAGAAAAACTCTATTACTTGATCAGGCTCGACAATCACTAGACAATCTCCAATTCACAATGCCTACAGAAGCACAGGAAAGGGTTACCGGAGTCCTTCAGTCCAAAATGGATGCTGAGGCCCTCAGGTTTTTAAGGAAAAACGTTGACCCCCGAAGGATTCAACAAGTTTTTAAGAAAAAGTTAGGAGTCGTTCTCTGTTTAGTTCCAACGCCTCCGAACCCAACTAGAGTACTAGAAGCCGCACTATGTGTGCATAAATCAACACCATGTCTTTTAGCCGAAATATGAAAAGAATATCATCAAAGAAAATAAACATAAGGACCGTACTAACATCTGAGACCCTGAAATACCAAGTCTGCTATACAATCAAGGAAACACCGACGAGATAGGAGAATGACCACAAGTTTCCAGATGGAAACCATTTTAAAATCTCACTTAATTTTCCTTCACAACCGGTGCTAAGACCTTTAATAATACTTTAAAAATTTATGAAAAATTTTGACAATACCCAAACAAAACCGACAAGAAGGAATCCCAGAAACAAAATAGGAGAAGCCTGGAGTGCTCAAACCCTAACAATGTCGAGATCTCGGAAACAACCTCGAGATCTCAAAAACAAGGATAACCAGTGGCCTATACTCACTGACTTCAAAAAACATTTTCAAATGGAATTTTCTGCCATTTCGAAAGTGAGGTTTTCTTTTAATACTCCCAGTCCCAAGGATTCAAAATATTTTTCATAAAACAAATTTTTTTAACTTGGAGTTTTTAAAAAAACAATTAGCGGAACCCGGGTAAACGAAAAATTCAGCTTTATAAAAAACCCAAAAGTTTTAAGTTTTCAAAACATTTAGATAGCCTTAGTTTGGTCCCAAAGATCTAAACCGTAACCGTGATCTCAAGATTCATGGGCTAAAGATCGTTTACTTCTCAAAACGTCACCAAAGTGAACGAAAGAGCAATAAGGTCAAAATACAGGAGTCGGAAGAGGGAAGGCATAACTAGCAAGCCTTAAACGACCCCTAAATTGAAAAACTCCCCATACAATCAGAGTGGTCCACAAATAATCCCACGGTAACACTAGTCACCAACCACGAAGGCCTATATGGCCGATAACCACGACCTCATATAAGTCCGGTATGAGGCGTTAATCAACTCAATTAGATACCCAATTCACAGGAAACAGATACACACCAAGGTCTCTTTTTCTACCGAGCTCCACTTAACTACTCAGAACACCCGCCAATCATGGCTCCATTAACCCTGATTTCAAATTATTATTAAACCTTTTTACTTTTCAACTTAAGGTTTTTAAGCCTTCATTCACATTGAGAAATCTCGTTAGTCAATTTTCTAACTTTTTCAAGGGATCTCTATATCTAGGAGCATAATTATAATCACAACTATTGCGTCTTAGCGTTCAAGGGGACAATATATATTTTTAAAATTTAACCACATATAACCTGCTCCATATCACTAATCAATAACAGCAGAAAATCTCAACAGATAAGCACATGTCAAATAAATGCTCAATGTGAATGTTAATGCAACTCTAGTGCAACCCTATCTACATAAAGGTTAAACAAATATCCAGGAATCCCAAACCGTTCACTGATGGGGGTAACAAACCCGCAAAAGGAAGGGTGAGTGTCGCCAAATAGAGTACGGAGACCTCAAGTCTGACCGGAACGGCAAGTGAGGCCTAAGCCCTCACCCCCAACTTCTGAGGATTCGAGAGATGCTAGCTCCCTGGGTGCCAGAACACCCACTGACCAGTTGTTGCGACTATCCAAACAGTCCATCCGTATATATATGATACAAATTAGGCATGCAACTCACACCAAATCAATATACATGTCCACGGTGCTACATAAATGTAAAATGCCTCTACATGGACCCCATGCTCAATTATGCAACATAAATTCTAATTTTTCATACAAAGCATGCTTTATAATTAAATTAAAATAATAAATCACAAAAACTCCATCTCGAGTTCATCCAGATTCTCAATTACCCAATTCTTATAAATTTTCAACATATTCGCATGCTTTAATTTAAATTTCAATAACCGAATTTGAATAAGTCCACTCTAGGGACAATCTAGTTCGCAAATTCACTTATTTATAATTTACGATAAAATTTTCAGCGAACTAGAACCAAGTCTAATTTTTAACGCCCCTCGCTCCCACGTATCCACAAACATATATTTAATTTCGATAAACCACAAACAATAGGGGAACTTATCGTTACTTTCTAAGTTCAAATCCAATTCCACAATTCAACTAACCCACTCTAAACTTTATTGGGCATTAGGCCGTCTCTTCAATTTAATTTAAGTAGGTTTTAATTATTCAAATTTTTCAGAGAAATTATATAAGTTAATTTATGAAGGAAATTCTATTTTCGATCCCATTTACTCCACCTATGGATATATCATCAATTTTATAAAATTTCCTAACTCTCGTTTATAGCTAGGAATGCTAACACCGGCTATCACACACACATAAACATACGCCGGAAGTGCTAGAAATTCGTACACATTAACAATGAAAAATAGATATGTATATAAAAATTCCACTTAAATAAATGTTTACAAAACAACCCCAAAATGGCCCGCCATAAACAGTGTCGGCGCCTGAAAATATTCTCGCCAACCAATGTTGTTCGAATAATATTTTGAATATATCGAAACATCCACCTCAACGACCTATACAATATATACTAAGCCAGGTTATTAAATTTGAATAAATCTAATATAACCCAAACGAAAATTCGAACCTATAAATCAAATTTCTGGATAAACGGCTGAACAAAAAAATACAAAACTTTTATATGTCGTACCTAGCATCGATACGAACCTTTCCTCAAAATTTCAGCCCAAACCAATATCGGGAAGTCAGCCAAATTGGCGTCGCAAAATCCAGCCAGAACAGTTTCTGTCGCACGTCGCCATTTGCGTGCAAACCAGCACCACCACGACCTCCTGCGTGACACCACGACGCCATTGTCGCCAGCCCTGGCCAAAACCCTAGGTCGCAATCTCAGCCCTCTCTCCAGCCGTGAACCTCCGCTACTACTCAGTCACGTCTCCAAGCATAGCTTCAGCTCCACCACATGTGTCGCCGCTTCTGCACTTCGCCGCTGCTTCTCGCCATTGTCGTCCTCCATACCGGCAACCCACCATCAGGTCGCGCCACCACGATGCTCCGACCCTCCAGTCGGTGACCACCCAAAGTTGCGATTCCTCCTCGATTTATTTTGACCTCTCTCTCTCTCTCTCTTATATATCAGATGCGTGTGATGAAGAGGAGAGAAAATTATTGGCCGAAGAAGAAGAAGGTAAGAGGAGAAGTAGAGAGGCGTGAATCTGTCCATCAAGCGCGTGTGACTGATAGTTCTTTTAATCACACAATGGTCGGTTCACCATGTGGGGGTCCAAACATGATTTTATTTCCATTCCCTTTTATGTATCACACTTAGTCACTTATAGAATTTGTGGTACATAATGATACACGTGGTATAATGTGTGGTAAAGGTGCAATGACTTAAGTGTGGTCACAAATCTATCTTACATCATATTTCATTTCTCTTTAATTCCTTTCTATTACCATATATATAAATATATATATATGTAATTTCAATTTAAATATATATATAATTATAATAAATCCCAAAAACAAATATATTGTCCATCGAACAACCACCGTAAAGAAACAACTTAAAACTCTCCGTGTCGTGTGCAAAACGAGAAGATAATCATTTAACCTTAATTTAATAATAAATAATAATAATGAAGGGAATATTCTCCGAAAATCCCGAAACGATGAAACGAGGAAACTCTAAAATTCACGGAACGCCCGATAGATAATACAAACAAAAATAAAGAATTCTGGGTACAAAACCCAACCACCGGAACACCGGATAACTACAAGATCCATCGAAACTCCTGAAATGAGGAAACTCTAAAATTCCAACAAATAGTTTCAAGACTACGCGTCACGTACGTAAAAACACGAAGAAACGAACAAGGGAGTGCAAATACCCCTCAGCACACAAGTCAAACAAGTAAGGCATGTAAAACCACATCAACACATGGAGGCACATAGAAACACAAAAAATAAAGCACGCCAAACAACCCAAGCACGTATGTACAACCATAAGGAAAACGAGCAAAGAGACTATCAATACTCCTAAGCACGTCAGCTAAACAAGGCACATAATAAACCAAATACGAAAGAAAATAACAATTCCGAACATTACCTAGCGCATCCTAATCCTGACAAGATGCTAGCGCTAACGTCATAACTAAACCACGTAACAATCCAATTATAAGATAACTCAAAACATCGGACATACTAAGCGTGTTGCCACCCTATCAAAGCACCAATTGCCAACGTCAAAATGAATCCACTTAGTCAACATCAAGAATTCCCGTAAACGTTTCACCAAGTCTGAAACGCTAAACATCAAACATCGAAACGGAACCACATAGTCGGCACAAAAACCCACGTAAATGTTTCACTAAGTTTGAAACACTAGACATCGCCGTCAAGTCCCATAATCACTAAAGAAACTCCACGAAGTCATCAAAGAGAGAATCGTCAAGTCGTCTCGTCAAATCCAGACGTAAACGCGAAACATTTACACGTGAAATACCCAGAATAACCACGAAGTCATGAACAAGTGATGTCACAACCAAAAATAAATCGAAAATAATTTCAGGAAAATGAGAAAATAACATAGGGTGTTACAGGTAGGGGTTGGGAACCACTTTATTTAAGGGCAACATTTTGAGAAAATGACCTATAAATAGAAAGCTAGAGTGTTTTCCTAGGGATCCCAACTTTATTAATTTCATTTGCTTTCTTAGAGGTTACTCCCTCAAGGATGGCTACCTACCCACCTTCTCCTTCCTTTGAGCCTTCGGCCATGGTAGCTTGATTTCAACCTTCACCACATCACATCCTTCTCTTTCATTTGCTTCTCTCTTCTATATTCTCTTGGTCTTTAGTTATGGAGTATTTCATTTTGGGGATTTTTAGCTCTACTGATGCTCTCTACCCACTCTCTAGCTTGAGATGAGGTTGCACTCTTTGCTCTATCCATCTTCTCTTTCATTTATTTTCACCCTCTTTACTTGTGCTTACGACTATAGATTGTGACCCGGCTGCTTCGGCATGCTAATGGAGCCATTTCTCCTTTTTTTTCTTGTTTGTTGCTTTCACTACACTTTTTCACCCACACTTTTTTTGCTCAATTTTTATTTTATTTTTATTTTTATAAATTTATTTTATGGTTTGTCATCATTCACTATCAAAAGAAACTCTTCTTTTGGATTCAAAAATTAAAAGAACTTTGCGTAGCCTCTTAAGGATTTCAAGAAATAATTCACTATGAGAGGGTTTAGAGATAGGAGAAATAGATAATCAAGTAATACAACCAATAAAATTGAAGGATTATTATATTCCTTCAAACTACGCTTCCCCATCTTGTATTTTGTGACCCGTCTTGTATTCTATTACCGGGCTCACGGCGGCTCAATATGAGATCAAACCAAGCATCATCACCATGTTATAAAAATTTTATGCAAATAAAAATGAAGACCTATATGAACACCTCGATGGGTTTCTTGAAATTTGGCCAACCACTAAAATACAAGGATTAACTGATGAGGCACTTTGTCAATGCCTTTTTCCTCTTTTCTTGAAAGATAAGGCAAAGACTTCGTGTAATACTTTAAAAACAAAGGTTAAAACAAATTGGAAAATACTTCAACAAGAGTTCTTGAATAAATACTTCCCAAAAGGTAGAACTCATAAAATATGGACCGCCATTTTGACTTTCTCACAAATTGTGGGAGGGCAATTCCAAAAAATTTGAGAGCGATCTAAAAAATTATGAGGAAGTGTATGTACCACAACTTCCAAAAATTCGAATTGGTGTGGATCCAGAGAGTTGCACTTCCAAAAATTCGAATTGGTGCGGATCCAAAGAGAGCGGTGAACTTCACCTACTCAGATATTTTCGGAGAATCGAGCAACAGGAGGTGCCTTAGAAGTGTTTTCTAGGGTTTCTGCGAGTGGGTTTGTTGGGATCATTCATGGCGGTTTGTGCTTGGTGTGTGGTGGAGGCTAGAAATTACAAGTGGGTTTGTTGGGACCATTCATAGCGGTTTGTGCTTGGGGTTTGGTGTCACTTGGTGTGTGGTTGGAGGCTATGAATTGGGGCGAGGGTTTGGGGGCTTTGGAGAGTAAAGTGGATTATGGGTTCTTATGCTACGTTTGGTATGCATTAATAAAATGGAATGGAATGCTCATTACAGCCATTATTTTGTTTGGTATGTATTTTAAAGTGGGAATGGTCATTCTCAAATAATGAAATTTCATTCCAAATAATGAAAATTCATTCCATTAGTAAACCTATGGCATTCCATTCCCCAACTAAACTAAAAAATATATATTTCATTCTCTATTTAGTAATGTTTTATTCCATTTCATTCTCATTCCATTCACTCATACCAAACACAACATTAATGAATTGGAGAATCAATTGGGAGGAAAGTGGTTTGGGATGTGCATATATATCTTTACAAAAAGGTAATATAATTATTTATTGTATAAAAAAGGTAAAGGCTACAAGAGCCATACAATTACTCTAGGGCATCCCCATGAACAAATTCACAAATGAGTGGAATCCAAAGATCCACCATAAGAATAAAAACCAAACACAAACAAAAGAATAAAAACCAATCACAAACAATACATTTAGAAATCAAAATGCTAGCTAACTGATTCAATCCTAACCAAACGACACCCATCATCACCAGCACCACCTCAAACACCAGCAAGCCAATCCAGAGCCTCAAAGAAGCAACACCAAACATTAAAGAATAGAGGAAGGCAACATCCACTCTTGTACCAGCAGCCTATTCCGGAAAGAGTCACCAAACCCGGATAAAAGGAAAAGAGTTAGTCTCACACTAGCAACTACCTTGTTTCGCACCTCCTCAGCTGTGGAAAACTTAGCTTGAAACACTCTATTATTTCTTTCAATCCAAATAACATAAATGGCAGCAGCAAACATCAACTTATTCAACACTGAAGACAAAGACTTGTCCCTTAAAGAAGAGCAAACCCACTAAAAAACTACATCCCAATGTCCTTCAGGCCATAATCTCATTCCTTCAATAACTTTCAAACCATTCCAAATCTGCTTCGAAAAGCTATACCCAAAGAACAGATGATCTCTATCCTCTGTCATTAAATTGCAAAACAGCAAGAAGCCTGTGATACTAATCCAATGGACATAAGAAAATTGAGAGTCCTCAGCCTATCCAAAATAACAATCCACAATAGAAAAGCATGTTTAGGGACAGCATGCTTGAACCAATCTACCCCAAACCAATCCACAATAGAAAAGCATGTTTAGGGACAACATGCTTGAACCAAACTACCCCAAACCAAGGCACTATCCTTTTCCTTCTCCTGATCACTTCCCAAGAAGCTTTGATAGAGAATTCACCATTTGAAGGAAACCAAATAACTCTATCATTAGTAGTCTGAGGGACCAAATGAATTGGAAGTTAACTAGATAACACAAGCGGGATTGAGTTTGGGAAAGCAAAATATAAACTACAGAAGAGGCAAATAGCAATTGGCCGTACAAGAAGGGAGATGTCTCTAATTTATCACCCAATTGTTTAATAACGTCATATTAAACAATTGCAACAATTTTTTCATAGGGAGATGTCTCTATGAAAAAAAATATTGTAACAATTTTTTCATTTTCCAAAAATCAACTCAATCTCTTACATTGCGGGATTAGTTCATAACGTCATATTAGTTAAAACTGCTAATCACAATTCATTTTAACTCGAAGACCCTTTTTATTTTATTTTTTTCTCGAGGAGAATTTACTCGAGACAAAATTATGAATTACACAGGTGAAGTCTCGAGCAAACATGATGCATCCCCAACTATTTCACAAACAAGTAAAGAAATTACTTCTCATATTTATATCCATGTTTATTCATTTAAACTACAATACAGATACATTCCATAAGTAGCCATGCACAGTGGTTTTAGAAGCTACGAAGGTATGCAATAGGTACCATACATATATATATAGGTGGATGGATATATAGGAGAAGGGAGGAGGGGTTCAATGCATTTAACATTGCCTAGTGCAGAAGCAACGTTGTCTGAAACCCCTGCACCAGCCATTGTTGAATCCCTCGTTCCTGCACACAAGGCCGTAGTTGTGATCGCTCAGGCACCGCCCGTGGAAGTGATGGCTCTTCGACTCGCATGTCCTTCCCATAACCACCACCATTCCTGCCTCCTTTTCCTCTGCTTAATCAAAAACCACACCCAAAGAAGCTAATTATTTATATAGAGTTAAATCAAGAAAGAACTATGCACACCATATTATATACATAATTCCAACATCTTTCATTAATATACACACTCATATATGCATATATATATATATATATAGAGAGAGAGAGAGAGAGTAGTAACTCACGAGAAATGAAAAGAAGTAGCAAGATGAGGGTGAAACAGAAGCAGCGATTATTGTCCATGCCTAGCATATATGCGACTTCTCTCACAGTTGTACTAATTGGTATTATAAGATCTATATCTATTTATGCAATAGTTTATATATAGATGGCATGAATATATAAAAGTGATAAGTATGGAGGTTGAGATGACACGTTTTGAATATTAACATACAGATGTCAATTCATTCGGGACACCAGTTGACATTGTTTCGCAAGAAGTGGCCATATGGACACTTGCATGCAAGCGTACGAATCATCTTCATTCAACTTCTTACTGCCAGTTACCAGTCGTCCGGGTGGCAGCTTAGGTGGCAAAAAAATGATCCCCAACTGATTGACTTACACACACATATACACATCAATTTACATACACAAATAGTAATTCCAAATATGCAACAGTGGTAGAATTCGAAATTTTTGAACCAATTTAAAATTTTTTGAAGAGGATGAGATCTAAAATTTGGAACAATGTTTGGGGGACTTAATTGTCTATTTGATTATATTCTAAGAAGGGATCTATATCTTTTTCCCTTTAATTTTTTTAGGTTCTAAACAAAAGTCCCAAATTTACCTTGTAAGAACCCGGCCCTTCAGTTTTTTAGCGATTCCATCAGGAGATGGTCGTCGATCAGTACAACAACCCCCGCATCTTTGAATACTTCTACAAGAAGGAGTCAATCTCTTGATTATATAACTTGTGCGCGAGTATGATTGTGGATAAGCTATTTGGGCACAAAAAGGCACTTGGGCATTTATTTTCTAGTTAGTTTATGTTGTACTCTATAATATATTGGAATGGTTGATTTACAATTAGTTTATTGTAAAGAAGCCTTCTTTTATTGTAATAGATTGGTGTTAAATAAATCTTTTTTGGTGTTGAATAAAATTTCTTTAAGTGCAATACCTGCATACCTCTCATGGATTGAAAAAAAAAAAAAAAAACATCTATAGTGACAGACAAAACTATTATTATATGCAAAAAATTATTGTTGAAGAATAATTAAGTCCCATTATTATCTTTTTAGTAGTTACATAAGTTTGGCCTATCATATATGATTATTTTTTATTTCTTTAGTCTATGTATTTTGAAATACCAATTAAAGTCACACTTTTATAACTTAAGTAAGTATAGGTATAGATTAGAGATAATAAATAAGAAATAAATACATATATGAGGTTTTGAAAAATATCGTGCGTGCTGGGCAGCAAGGCGCGGCCAGCTACAGTGATTGTTGTAGCAACCACCAAAAAACCCAATATTCTGCTATTTTTCAACTTTTGAAAAACTACATTCAACCCCTATAGACTGATTCAATATTACACTAATAAGCTTAGAAATGTTTTGTTTTGAAAATTTTGCGATAAAATGACCGTTTTGCCCCCGGTTTCCATTTTAGCAACCCACCGACATTAAAGTGCCAAAATCTTTCAAACCACTCAAAATCATTTTCTAAAGCCCAAAAGTTTAGTCGGGGTCACGGGGATAGGTGAAAACGGAAACCATTTTTGTTCGATTTTGTTTATTTCTTCCGCACTTTGTCATTTCCCTCGTTTCTCGGACCTATTTCGGAACCCGAGAAATATCAGGGCGTGACAATAATGGTTTCCATAAATATCCTTATCCATTGGGAGTTCAATTAGGGTATAATTCAGGACATTGAAAAATATAACGATGCTGCATTTGGTTAAAAAAATATTGCATTTGGCTGTAGCAATGTTGCATTTGGTTAAAGCAATGTTGCAGTGTTTAAATCCCTAAAATAAAAACTAAGATAGGGTATTGATAGGGTTACCCTATCTTACCTCCAAACTTGTGGTTTATCCATTTAGGGTTTTGTACAAACTTTTTGAGGAGAGAGTTTTTTAATTTTTGGTTTTTTCAAACATGTTTACGATTCTATTTGGAAATATATTTCATATACATTTGCCTCAAAACTAAGATTCATAAGTATATTAGGATAGGGGGTATAGGTGCTACATTTGGATGTAGAGATGTTGCATTTGACATCTATTTTGCTACATACATGACAGTCAACTATTTTACTTTATTTTCTGCATTTGGTTTTATTGATGCTACAATTGGAAGTAAAGTTGTTACATTTAAGTTTTTATATTTTAGGATAGTATTTAGTACTTATTAAAAGGGTTTTTTTATTATAATGGTTTCCATGAATATCCTTACACCTTGGGAGGTTAATTAGGGTATAATTCAAGACATTTAAAAACATAACAGTGTTGCATTTGGTTAAAGCAATGTTGCATTTGGCTGTAGCAATGCTGCATTTGGTTAAAGCAATGTAGCTGTGTTTGAATCCCTAAAATAAAAATTAAGATAGGGTTACCCTATTTTACCTCCAAACTTGTGGTTTATCCATTTAGGGTTTTGTATAAACTTTTTGAGGAGAGAAAGTTTTTAATTTTTGTTTTTACAAATATGTTTGCGATGCTATTTGGAAATACATTTCATATAGATTTTCCTCAAAACTAAGATTCATAAGTATATTAGGATAGGGGGTACAGGTGCTACATTTGGTTGTAGAGATGCTACATTTGACATCTATTTTGCTACATACATAACAGTTAACTATTTAACTTTATATTTTGTAATTGGTATTATTGATGCTACAATTGGAAGTAGAGTTGCTAAATTTAAGTTTTTCTATTTTATTTTACTATTTAGTACTTGTTAAAAGGGTTTTTGTTTTTAATTATAATGGTTTCCATGAGATCCTTACTCCTTGGGGGTTCAATTAGGGTATTTTAAAAGTTGTAACTCATATTATCTTTGATTATTTGTAAACTTTAATAAATATTTTTAAGATTAATAAGAGAATGTAATTAAGACTATATTGTCTTTGTAAAAATTTTAAAATCGACTTTGGGATTATGTATTTTTCTTATATTTGATGTTTTCAGTATATTTTTATTTTATTATAGAGATGTCATTGATTAAAAATTTAATTTGATCTTGTTTTATAATAATGTGGTAGAATCTTACGATCATACTTACTATTTTACGATCACGATCCGAAAGACCAATTATATAAACTAATTGTTGGCCAAAGGGTCAATCAAAGAACAATTATCCGTTTTGATGATAACAAAATGTTAAGTACGTGTGTCTTACTAATATGTCTATCCAGTTGAGCATTACAGATTAACATGATATTTATCGAAAGCTAAAGAAAGGACAAAAAGATCAATTCACTCTTATGCTTCAGAAGATTGACGAATCAAGATTTTGGGTAGATAGGATGGTGAGCGAATTGTATCAAAGGGTTTATGCAAGGATTTCACACTTATAAGCTCATCTTAATTCAAAAGAAATGAAATGGCAAAATCAGATGACTGACCATGCAAATCAGTCGACTCAATGTACTGTCAGTCGACCGACAGTTTCATGCCAGTCGACTGACCTCATCAGAGAATTTTTAGGCTATTTGCCAGTCGACCAACATTGAAAAGTCAGTCGACCGACGGACATTCAGTCGACCGACAATAACATGTCAGTTGACCGATCTAGCCAGAGATTTTTAAAGGTATTTGCCAGTCGACCGACTTTGAAAAGTCCGTCGACTGACGGAGTCACCAATCGACCGACAGGTCATGCCAGTCGACCGACCTGGTCAGAGAGAATTTTGGTTATTTGTCAGTCGACCAACATTGTAAAGTCAGTCGACCGACAGACAGGAATCAGTCGACCGACCGACAAGAATCATTCGACCGACGAAACTAAAAACGACTATATTCAGAGCATTAATGGCTCTCACCTGTCCCAAGCTACCACTACTCTCAGCTCACTCTCCTAAAGTGAGTCTCACTCTCCTAAACCTTGCCCTAGCTATATATATGTAGAGATATTGATTGAACCATATCTCTCTTCACCACTCTGCAGAAAAAGCTGTCCTTAATCCTTATTCTCTCTGAAAAACTGCTCTTCATTCTCATTCAATAGCAAGCAAAGCTTGAGCATTTAAAGCTAGACTTCTCTCATTTATTTCCAATCATTTTTCTTTGCAAGAAGCTAGTGAGATAAGATCTCTGTTTTAACTCTTGAATCATTGATTCCTAGAGTGTGTAAGATCTTGAGAGAACCAAACACTTCACATTAAACACTTAAGCTTATACATTGTGAATCTTTCATAAACCCTAAGGGTTTTGAGTGTTTTTATTGAGTGTATCCTTTCATTATAAAAGGAGAAGAGATCCTTGAGTAAGTGAAGCTCATTGATCCAAAAGAGGGGGTTGTCCTCTTGTTTCGTGTGACGGGCTCGTTAGCTCGTGTGTAAAGGTTTGCTATTCCACCTGTAAGGAAAATCCATAGTGTGAGATTGGGAAAGTCTTAAGGGGGGATCCTTAAGCCGAGGAGTAGGAGTTACCGAACCTCATAAAAATTGCGGTGTCATCTCTCTCTCTCTCTTGCTCTTTCATTTGATTATTTGCATGCTTCCCTTATCTTGATTCATATTATTTGAAAATTGCTTTCACTTGGAAAAATATCTATTGTCATCTTGATAAGTGTTCATTGATTTATTCAAGCTAAACCAACTTGTTAAAGTTAAGCTAAGTTAAACGAAAAAGTAGGAAATATTTTTTATATCCCTATTCACCCCCCCCCCCCCTCTCTAGGGATAATTAGTGACTAACAATTGGTATCAGAGCCTAATCTCTAGTGATTAAAAGTCTTAACCGTCTTAGAGAACGATCATGACTTCAAACTCAGTCACTCACGTTGAGGGTCAATCGAACAATAGACCCCCTTGGTTTGATGGATCAAACTATAGTTATTGGAAGACTAGAATGATAGATTATCTTCAATCTATTGACTACCAAATTTGGTAAGTCATCACGAACGGTCCCTTCGTTCCCTTTAAACTAGTTGATGGAGCACGTGTTCCTAAATTGCCAAATGAATGGGATAATGATGAAAGAAAACTTATTTCCTTAAATGCTAAGGCAAAGGTCAATATGAATTGTGCTCTAAGCCCAAATGAATTTAATCGTGTTTCCACCTTCAATACGGCCAAAGAAATGTGGGATAAGTTAGCTATAACCTATGAAAGTACTTCTGAAGTGCGTGAATCCAAAATTGATATTCTCATGCATGAATATGAATTGTTTGCCATGAAAAATGATGAAAATATCAATTCCATGATGTCTCGATTTACTAACATCTTAAATGGGCTTAAGCATCTTGGTAGGATCATTCCAAAATCCGATGTATCTCGAAAAGTTCTTAGAAGCCTTCAGGTTAAGTGGGATGCTAAAGTCACAGCTATCAAGGAGGCCCATGATTTAAATACCATGGACATTGATGAAATTTTTGGGTCCCTTCTTACATGGGAGATCACTCTAAAAGCCCGAGAAGAGGAATCCAAACCAAATAAGGGCTTAGCATTAAAGTCATATACTCAAGAAGATACTCTTGAGACAGAAAATGAGGACCAAGATGAGGACATCGCCTTTATTACTCAAAAGTTCAAAAGGTTTCTTCAACGTAAGAAATTGAATGGTGGTAGGTTCATCAAAAGAAATGAACCAAGAAATGATTCAAACAAAAGAGAACCTCCAACTTGCTTCAATTGCGGAAAGCCAGGACACTATAAATCGGATTGGTTCAAGCTAAATAAAGATGATGAAAGAAAGCATAAGAAAGTTGCCATGAACTCCACTTGGGATGATGATGATTCAAACGCCTCGGATGAGGATGAAGATTCCGAGGAGACGGCTAACTTTTGTCTCATGGCAAAGGATGATGAGGTACAAGTCAATTCAATTTTTGAAGATTGCTCTAAATTATCATATAATGAATTATTAGTATCATTTAATGAACTACAAGAAGCTTTTGAAGATTTGCATGATGAATTTGAAAAATTAGCTATTAAGCATATTTCTCTCAAGAAAATTAAATCCTCTTGTGATAATTCTTGTTCATCTCTCATCTCACCGAGCATGCATGATGATACTATTAAAAAATTAGAAAAAGAAAATGAATTCTTAAAAAGAACCATTGATGATCAAATCAATGTTCTACCTAAGTTCACTAAAGGAAAAGAAAATCTAAGTATCATTCTTGGAAGACAAAGAATAGGATTTGATAAGAGTGGACTAGGATATGACGCATTTGACAAAGATGCAATTCTATTGAAAAAGGGAAAACCATTATGGCACACATTCACCAAACAATCTCATTCTTCAAATTTTCACAAGCATGTTTTTTGGTCTTGGAGCAGAGCTTTACTAATGACAGTGATTAGCTATTTCACGAAGCTGTGAGTGTGCTGTGGTATCCATCATTGCTACAATCAAACTGATTGTGCTGAGTAAGGTTTTCTTTCTCTAGTTGGGTTGGTGCCCTTTTTGTTTGTTGCAAGGGTTGCTGCCCTGGTGTTGGTGAGGGTTGTTGCCCTATTTGTGTTTTTTTTTATTTTTTTATTTATTTTTTGTTTTTGGGTTGGTGCCCATTTTTTGTTGCAAGGGTTGTTGCCCTGGTGAATTTGGTGAGGGTTGGTGCCCTATTTGTGTTTTTTTTTTTCTTTTTATGAGTCTGGTTATGGGGGATGCTGATGAGATTGAGCGTCTTAATAAACTGGTTGAGAAGCTTAGAAATGAACTGAATGAGCAGTTTAAGGTTAAGTCTGGAATTCCTAAGGGTGATAATAAAATGTTACACAATGTTTCACAACAGGGGTCTCCTATAAAAGGAAAGGATTCTGCGATTGAAGTAGTTTCAGGTGGGGTTTCAAATGAACACCAAATGTATGTTGAACGGTCTGAAATTAATATGTGTATTGAGGGTACTAAGGTTGTTGTTCCTTCAGTCTCTTCGATGAATGGGAATTTTTCTGGGGTGAGTGATAACTTGCCAAAGCTAGGGGGTGATGAAGGTACTGTTAAACCTACTTTGTCATGGGCGGATACTCTAATTAAAAATATTTCTAAGAACAAAATGCAATAAAAATACTTCCCACAAGCTGTGAAAGATAAAATTATTGAAATACCTTATGATGTCGAAATGACGGGGTGTTATTTGTGGAGGGATTGTATAGTGGGATACTGTATGGATAGGAAACTACCATTCCCAACTGTAAATTCCATTGTAAAGAGACTCTGGGGTAAAAATGGAATGACGGAGGTGATGAGCCTAGATAGGGGTTTCTTTTTGTTTAAATTTGATAGTGCTGAAAGTTGTAATTCTATTATAGAAAGCGGACCTTGGCATTTTGCAAACCAGCTTATGGTGCTGCAAAAGTGGAGGCCTGATCTTGCTATCTATAAACAAGGGTTAAAAAGTGTTCCAATATGGGCTAAATTTTATCATGTTCCATTACAATTGTGGACTCCGGATGGGTTGGGTTACATTGCTAGCATTTTGGGGAGACCTCTATATACTGATTCCCAAACTGATGATAGGGGTAGATTAAATTATGCCAGGATGTGTATTGAGGTTGATATTAAAGCTGATTTTCCATCTGAGGTAGGGGTCAAGTTGGCGGATGGGAGAATTGTTACTATTGGTGTTGAATATCAATGGGTGCCTATGAAATGTGAACACTGTGAGATTTTTGGACATTCTTCCAAAAATTGTGTTAAAATGAAAGTCCAAAATGCAATCCTAAAAACTAAAGAGATGAAGAAAGAATGGGTTGTTGTAGGGAAGAAAGTAGGTGAAACAAGTAATCCTGATGCAATAAATCAGGAGCAGGCTATTGTTTTACCTAAAGATATTCAGAATGAAGGAAATAAAGTTGTTGAGGTTGAGAATATTGTTGAGTCAAATGAATTAAAAAATCATGAGGTTCTAGTGAATGTAAATGAGTTGAAGATAGAGGATCCTAGGGATAATACAAATGTTCTGTCTCCTAATAAATTCTCATGCTTGGGAGATTTTGATGATGGGGAGATATTGGAGGATTGGGGAACTGATACAGTAAATGCTAAGGAAGGTTTTATACATGACCTAGGGAGAAGGGTAGAGGAAGTAAAGCATGGTCATAAAGCTGGGGAAAACCCTCTGTGTATTAAAGAGATAGGGAGTAAGAGCTCTATTCCCTTGTTAGTCTCAGGTGCTGGTATGTCGGGCCCTATTTCTAACAAGAAATTTAAAACTAAAAGGGTCTTGAAAAGAGAGGATAAGGGGGGAGATCAGTCTACTCAAAATTAGTTTCCATATGAATTGTTATATTTGGAATGTTCGTGGTCTTAATGGGGAGGTGAAACAGAAGGAAATTAAGTTAATGATTAAAACATTAGATATTTCTATATTTTGTTTGATTGAAACAAAGGTTTTAAAGAACAATGTTGATAAAGTGATGAAAGTGATTTGCCCAGGTTGGAAGTTAGTTAATAATTATGATTTTGCGGATTTGGGAAGATTATGGATTTGTTGGGACACAAAGAAAATGAATGTGGATTTATTGAAGGACAATGCTCAATTTCTTCACTGTAAAGTGAGTACTGTCGATAAAATTTATAAGTGCTTCGCTACTTTTATTTATGGAAGTAATGATTATATTGAGAGAAGGATTTTATGGAAAGAATTGTTTGATATTTCCATGGCTTTGAAGAACAGCCCCTGGATTTGTGCAGGTGACTTAAATGTTATTAGATATCAACATGAGAAATGGGGTGGGGATGACAAGTGGAATGCAAAAATGAGGGAATGTGGGCAGGCTCTAGATAGAGCAGGATTAATGGACTTGAAGTATAATGGTATCAAATTTTCTTGGTCCAATGGTCATGTGTTTTGTAAGCTGGATAGATGCTTAGTGAATTCAGCTTGGGTTGATTATTTTCAAACCACTGAAGTTTCTTTTTTGCCTCCAGGGGTTTCGGATCATGCTTGTATTACGGTTAAAATCTCTATGGAGGTAGAGAGGGTTAAAAGACCATTTAGGTTCAACAATTTTTTAACTAAACATGAAAAGTTTACTCAAGTGGTGAGAGATGCGTGGAACGACCATGTTACTGGGAGTAAAATGTTTGTGGTAAGTCAAAAGCTGAAAATGGTAAAGAATGCATTGAAAATTTTAAATAAAACTCACTTTGAAAATTTACCAACTCAAGTGTCTGAAGCTAGGAAAAAGTTATTGAACATTCAATGCTTAGTGGATTTGGATCCTGGAAATCACGAATTTCAAAGAATAGAAAAGGACTGTCTTAAACAATTTTATAAAGTGTCAAATGCTGAGGAATGTTTATATAGACAGCTATCTAGGATTCAATGGCTGAGGCTAGGAGATCAAAATACCAGTTATTTTCATAAGATTGCTAATCAGAGGAAAGCTCATAACAATATAGTTTCCATAACTAGAGAGGATGGTACTGTTCTGACTGATAAAGGTGATGTTAGTAGACAGATTGTGGGATTTTACAAGAATCTTTTTGCTAAGAGAGAAGAGGTCAGGATCCCTGTTTTGAATGAGTTTATTCAAAAACCTATTTCTATAGAGCAAAGTATGGACATGAATAGAGAGGTGACCAGAGAAGAAATCAAAGCTACCTTCCTTGCAATAAAAGATGACAAAGCCCCAGGGCCGGATGGTTTGAATGCAGTGTTTTATAAGGCGGCTTGGGATGTTATTGGAAATGAGGTGGTGGATGCCATAATGGATTTCTTTGCTTCAGGTCAATTGCTTTCTGAAGTAAACTGTACTTCCATTTTTCTCATCCCCAAAGTTGATAATCCTACTAAAGTGACGGAGTTCAGGCCTATTTCAGTATGCAATGTGTTGTATAAATGCATAGCAAAAATTATTGCTAATAGGTTGAAGCCCATTCTAGACTCGAGTATAAGTGCAAATCAATCTGGGTTTGTTCCGGGTAGGAGTATTTGTGATAATGTTCTGCTAGCTCAAGAGATATTACTCCATTACCATAAAGATGAGTCTCCAGCTAGAGTTGCCATGAAAATTGATTTGACTAAAGCTTATGACTCTGTCTCTTGGGATTTTTTGGGTGAGGTGTTGAAGGGTTTTGGTTTGCCTGATAGAGTTAGAGGTTGGATTCTTACTTGTTGTTCTTCTCCTAAGTTCTCTATAAATATTAATGGTGCTCTTGAAGGGTTTTTCAAAGGGGGAAGAGGGCTTAGGCAAGGGGACCCTATGTCTCCTTATCTTTTTGTGATGTGTATGGAAGTTCTCTCAGGGATGTTGAATAAACTGGGGAATAATGACTCTTTTAGGTTCCACGCCAAATGTAAAAAATTGGAGATTAATCATTTGATGTTTGCTGATGACTTATTCCTCTTCTGTGAGGGTAGTGAAAATTCAGTGAACTGTATGTTGGATGTATTGAGGAAGTTTAGTGAATTTTCAGGTTTAATTCCTAATACTTCAAAGAGCTCCATTTTTACATCGGGTGTGGAGGGTAGAGTCTTAGAAAATATTATCCTTGGGTCCAACTTTTCAATTGGGAAATTGTCTGTCAAGTATTTAGGGGTGCCTCTGATTTCTTCTAAGCTTAATGCGGCTGACTGTCAAGAGTTAGTATTGAAAATTACCAGAAGGGTTCAGGCTTGGAATTGCAGATTCCTTTCCTTTGCGGGTAGGTTACAGTTGATTGCCTCAGTGTTGTTTTCAGTTCAAGTTTATTGGAGTTCTACTTATATCCTTCCAAAATCTGTGTTTAAACAACTGAATGAGATTATGAGGAAATTCTTATGGAAAGGGGCTGATTTGAAGAGTGGTGGTGAGAAATTGGCATGGACTAAAGTGTGTTTGCCGAAAGATGAAAGGGGCTTAGGATTAAAAGATTTGATAGCATGGAATGTGGCAGCTATTGGAAAGCAGCTATGGAACCTGTTGCAGCCTATTCCCACTAACCTCTGGAGTAAGTGGGCAAGGATTGAGCTCATGAAAGACCAGAAATTCTGGTTGCTTAAGGTCCCGGATAAAAGATCTTGGTCTTGGAAGAAGATAATGGGTCTAAGAGATACTTTTAGACGGTACATTGAGTACAAGGTTGGGAATGGCGAAAATATTCTTCTTTGGCATGATGATTGGTTGTATCCCAACTCTATTGTAGAAAAACATGGGGATAGGATAAGGTATGATTCTGGGTTAAGAAACAATTGTAAAGTCAGTGCTATAATCAGAAATGGGCAGTGGTTTCCACCTTTTGCAAACTCTCATAAATTAATGGAGTTAAGAGATGATATTGCTGCCATTCCCCCTCCAAATTGTCATGATGTTGATTCTTTGATTTGGAAGCCTACTAGGGGTAAGTACTCTATTAGTTCAACTTGGAATTTGTTAAGGAACATGGATAATCAAGTTCAATGGTACAAGACTGTGTGGTTCCCAAATAATATTCCAAGACATGCTTTCATTTTATGGACTTTAATTCATAATAGGTTACAGACACAAGATAAATTGGTCCTTTATGGGATGCTTCAGCAACAAAAATGTGTCTTTTGTGACTTACCGTGTGAAAGTAGGGAACATCTATTTTTTGAATGGAGTTTCTCTTCGCAAGTTTGGTCTTCGGTTGCTATTGATAATGGTTTGAGGCATGTTGGGAAGAGGTGGGTGGATATGGTTAATTGGTGCAATGTCCACTGTACAAATAATACTTTAAAGGCATGTGTTATCAAACTATCATTGGCTGCTAGTGTTTACATTTTATGGAGGGAAAGGAATCTCAGGTTGTTTGCTGGAGAGTTTAAAAATGAGGATCAACTTGTTAAGGAGATAAATTCTTCAGTCAAATTTAGATTGTTTCACTTGTTGGATATTCAAAATGGAGATAGAGTTTCTAGCAATGGGTGAGGGGAATATTTTTTGCTCTTTTTTCTTGGAATTAATGTTCTGGGTATCTGTCTGGATGAGTGGTAGTGAGCATGTTTCAGTGTTGTTGGGGGTATGGTTCAGGATTTGGTTCAGACTTCGTGGGAGGTGTGTTATGATAAATTTTATAAATTTGCATTATCTTTTGATCCCTTTGCTTACATTGTGCAGTTTTATAAGTCGGTGGCTGAAGTTCACGGGGTTTGGATGGCTATGAAGACCCTCACTGTGATAGGAATAAATTTGTGCAATCTGATGAAGATTATGTATATTTTATTTGTAGTGAGGTGTTCTAGAGATATGTTAAACATTGGGTGCTATAGTCTTATGTATTATCAGACTTGTTTTATTGTTGTCAGGGTTATGGTGATTTTTTTTCATATCCCCCTGTGTTTAGAGTTAAGCTTAACTCTTTGGTGGTTTTGGGGGTTCCACCCTTGGAGTATGCCCCAAGTATTTTGTAGGCTTCTAGCCATTTTTTGATTTTTCTATACAATTGACTTACCTTTCAAAAAAAAAAAAAAACTTTTGTTCGTAATCAAAAACGTGAAAAGATTACAACCAAGATGATTTGGGTTCCAAAGGAAACTATTGCATGCAACACTAACAACAATGGACCCAAAATTACTTGGGTACCAAAAGGCGGCACTTAAACATCTTTTTGTAGGTATGCTTGAAGACAACCAACAAGGACAAATGGTTCCTTGATAGTGGTTGCTCGAGACATATGACGGGGGACAAATCAAAGTTCACCTCTCTTCAAGCCTACAAAGGAGGAAACGTCCCCTTTGGCGACAATTCAAAAGGCAAGATCATTGGAATTGGCGATATCGGTATAACCCCATCTCTCTCAATTGAAAATGTTCTACTTGTTGATGGATTGAAGCACAATCTTTTTAGCATTAGTCAACTATGTGATAAAGGCTATGATGTCATCTTTAGGTCAAATGCATGCGTAGTTGAGAAGGATGGATCGCAATTATTCAATGCCAAACGAAATGGAAATGTATATACTATGTTGCTTTGTGAATTGCATGAACAAAATGTTAAATGTTTCATCACAACTAGCGAAAGTAGTTGGTTATGGCATAGAAGTTTAGGACATGCTAGTATGGACCTTCTTCACCGCTTGTCTAGAAATGATTTAGTCAAAGGTCTCCCAAAGACTAAGTATTCTAAAGATAAAATCTATAGTGCTTGTCAAGCGGGCAAGCAAGTCAAATCTTCTTTCAAAAGAAAGAAAGATATCACCACTACTAGACCTTTAGAACTTCTTCACATGGATCTTTTTGGTCCGGAAAGAATTGCTAGCATAGGTGGTAAACTTTATGTTCTCGTCATAGTTGATAACTTCTCACGATTTACTTGGGTACATTTCCTTGCTCATAAAAACGAAACTCACTCCATTTTAAATAAATTTTGTAGAAGAATCCAAAATGAAAAAGAGCTTTCAATTAAGAAAATTAGAAGTGATAGGGGAAGAGAATTTGATAACCATGACTTAGAGGAATAATGTGATGAACTTGGTTTATCTCATGATCTCTCGGCTCCTAGAACTCCTCAACAAAATGGAGTTGTTGAAAGAAAGAATCGATCACTTCAAGAAATGGCTAGGACCATGTTAAATGAACATAGTCTTCCTAGAAGTCTTTGGGCCGAAGCGGTCAACACCGTTTGCCATGTTATAAATAGAGTCATCATTAGATCTAAATTGGATAATACACCCTACGAATTATGGAATGGTCGAAAGCCCAACATTGGGTATTTCAAAGTTTTTGGGTGCAAGTGTTTTGTGTTAAATGATAAGGATAACTTAGAAAAATTTAAATCCAAATCGGATGAAGGAATTTTCTTGGGATATTCTTCTCGAAGTAGAGCTTTTAGAGTCTACAATAAAAAGACTTGAACCATGGTAGAGTCAATTCATGTTGTTTTTTATGAGTCACCACTACCAATGACCTCTAGGATTGACTTAGATGATGATGAGGTTATTGGGATTGAGCATGAACTAAATGATCTTAATATCTCTAACCCATCAAATGACCCCCCGGAAAAGACGGAAGTCAAAGATCAATCCAATGATGATTTGACTATGTCTATTCCAAAATCATGGAAAATTGTACACGATCATCCAATTGACCAAGTCATAGGTGATCCATCTAAAGGGATTGGCACTCGTTCTCAACTTAGAGACTTGTGTAATTACATGGCTTTTGTGTCTCAAATTGAGCCCAAGAATATTCTTGAAGCTCAATGCGACGACTCATGGATCATTGCCATGCAAGAGGAACTAAATCAATTTGAACGTAATCGAGTTTGGCATTTAGTTCCAAAACCAAATGATCAAACTATAATAGGCACCAAATGGGTTTTTCGAAATAAAAAGGATGAAAATGGTGTGATTATTCGTAATAAAGCAAGACTTGTTGCCCAAGGTTATAATCAAGAAGAAGGCATTGACTATGAGGAGACCTTTGCACCCGTGGCTAGATTAGAAGTAATTAGAATGCTTCTTGCATTTGCATCATCTAGAAACTTCATGCTTTATCAAATGGATGTCAAAAGTGCTTTTCTAAATGGTGTCATAGAGGAAGAAGTCTATGTCAAACAACCACCTGGTTTTGAAAATGAACATTTCCCTAATCATGTTTTCAAATTAACTAAGGCCCTATATGGTTTGAAGCAAGCCCCTAGAGCTTGGTATGAAAGACTTAGTGGCTTTTTGCTCCAAAATGATTTTTCAAGAGGAAAAATTGACAACACACTTTTTACGAAAACCATTGAAAATAATTTATTACTTGTTCAAATATATGTTGATGACATAATTTTTGGATCAACAAATGAATCACTTTGTAAAGATTTCGCGGTTAATATGCAAAAAGAATTTGAAATGAGTATGATGGGTGAGTTGAACTTCTTTTTAGGGTTGCAAATCAAGCAAAACTTGGATGGTATTTTCGTTTGTCAATCCAAGTACACTAAAGATTTGCTAAAGCGATTTGGTATGGAGGATACCAAACATGCCATAACTCCTATGAATACAACTACCAAGCTAGACAAAGATGAAAATGGTAAATGTGTTGATATCACTAAATATAGAGGCATGATTGGTAGTTTGCTCTATCTTACCGCTAGTAGACCGGACATCATGTTTAGTGTTTGTCTATGTGCTCGTTTTCAATCTTGTCCTAAGGAATCTCATCTCTATGCCGTTAAACGAATTTTCCGTTATCTTAGCGGTACAATTAACTTAGGACTTTGGTATCTACGTGACACCTCTCTTGATTTAATTAGTTATTCGGATGCCAACTTTGCTGGCTACAAAGTAGATCGAAAGAGCACAAGTGGCACATGTCACTTTCTAGGGCACTCACTAGTTTTTTGGTATAGTAAGAAGCAAAATTTCGTTGCATTGTCTACCGCCGAGGCCGAATATGTTGCAGCCGGTAGTAGTTGTGCTCAAACGCTCTATATTAAACAACAATTGCTAGATTATGGTCTTACTTTCAATCATGTTCCTATTAGATGTGATAACACAAGTGCCATTTATATTTCCAAAAATCCCATTCAACACTCTCGCACCAAACACATAGAAATTAGACATCATTTTATACGTGATCATGTATCTAAGAGCGATGTTGAGTTGGTCTTCGTTAAAACAAATGACCAACTAGCGGACATTTTTACAAAACCTCTTCAAGAAGAAAACTTTTCAAAAATTCGTAGAGAAATTGGTATGGCAATGGAAAATGAAGTTGTTAAATGATCGTAATTTACTTTTTACTATTGAAGGTGGCTAGTTTTTATATCTCTTACACTACTTAGTTTTACTTTCTGTTTTATTTAGAAATATAAAAAAAAAAATTGTATCAGTCGACTGACTTATACTTATCAGTCGACTGACAGTCACCCTGTTCATCATCGTTTTCACCTGTTCATGTCAGGCGACTGATGATTCTTGTCGGTCGACTGATTTCTGTAAATCAGTCGACTGATGAGGAAGAATCGATCGACTGACAAATAGCATATTTTCTCATGTTTTTTTCTGGTCAGGTCAGTCGACCGACACTAAACAATCACTTGACTGATTTTTGTTTTTCAGCCGACTAACAGTCTACTTTTAGTCGACCGACTCAGGAATATTCCAGAATCAGTCGACTGACGGAGACAAGTCAGTCGACTGACGGGCAAATTAAAGTCGTCTCTAGGGCTTGTAACCGCTGCATTTGCTCTTCCCAACTTTTATCCACTTCCCCAAACCGCCCTCTACACGTTTCTCCACTCATTTACTACATTTTCTCTCTATTTATTCTCCTCTTTTCACCTATTCTTCATCAATCTACCTATTTTTCAAGTTTTCTCTATTTTCTCTCCTCATTCTCTTCAATGGCTTTCATCCTCCCATTTCTTCTTATTCTCTCCACTCTCATGGCACCACCTCGCTCTGATAACCCTCCTAGAAAGCGTCCTCGATCCTCTTCTCAGCGAAGTCGCCGTATGCCATCACCACCTCCTTCACCATCTCCATCTCCATCTCTATCTCCACCACCACGGTACCATGGCCCTGCTGATGATGATGAAGATGATGCACCAATGGGTCTTCATGCTCTCTTCCCTAATGCTAGTCATCGGGTAGATTTTCTTCATAGGTTTGAGCATCGTGAACTGTGCAAAACCCGAATCGTCAAAAACTCCCTCTGCCGAGAGTTGAATATTCGACTCTTTTCTATTTTTCAGGCCATAGGCTGGAGTCACTTCGTGTCTCTCGACTATCCCGCTCACGAACACCTAATTCAAGCTTTTTACACTACTATTGAAGAATCCTCCTCAACATGTGCTCTTACTGCCTCTGTTGTTGGTATACCTATCACCATTACTGATGCGCAGTTTCGGAATTGGTTTCATATTCCAAGCGTTGGCCAAACCATTTACCTTCAGTATGAATTGTATCAACGTAGCACTTTTGAGCCAAAAGACGCTATTGCCATCATTTTCCACTCTCCGGAGAGCATTCATACATCCACCTTGCTTGAGACCAAGCACCTCACTCTCGAAGCCCGGTTAATTCACAAAGTGGTCACCTACTCCATTTTGCCCAAATCCGGCGGCCGAGATCATGTGTCGCATTTTGAAGCCTATATTGTGTTTTGTATTCTCACCAACCATCCTATCGACCTTGCTCATATCTTTCGTAAGCATGTAATGGCTTGCAAAAATTCAAAAAACAAGAAGTTGTTTTACCCTATTCCAATCACCCACATCTTTCACCTTTACGAGGTTCCAACCGAACACGAAGCTATCACTAATGTGAGTCTTCCAGTGGACGGTCGATGTCTTAGCCAAATGGGTTTAGCAGTCAGCCGTGACGGTGTTCTCATGCCAAAAACTGAACCCACATCTACCCGTCGTCCTCGCCAAGCTCCTCATGCCCAGCAGCATGCCCCTCTTGCTCAAGGACAAGCTTTTTCGTCCTCGGCTCCTCCCGGTGATCTAGCCATAGTCCCGGCTAGTCCCTTGCCATTTTACCCGGATCCTCACACTGTACTGCTTCGTGAGATTCTCAGCGGTGTAAAAGGGAACGAGGAAGGTATTCTTCGCAATGCTGAATCGATTTCTCGCAATGAAAGGAAAATTGCTGAACTTTCCACCGATTTCAGCTCTCGGTTTGCCGCTCTAAATCTCACGCTTGAGGAGATTAAGAACGCCATCCCTCCTTTTTTATGTTGCCAAAGGGGGAGAAATGTGGTGTGTTGAAGGCTACTAGTAGCGGTTGTTTAGCCTGCTTTTTGGTTGCGTCTTGCGTTTTCATTTATTTATGCTTTTAGTACTTCTTTTTGGTTGCGTCTTGCGTTTTCATTTATTTATGCCTTTAGTACTTGTGGCACTGTTATGCTTTTACTTCAAATTATCATGTATTATTTAAACGAAGATATCTAAAATGAGAATATGTTCTTTATGTTTGAAATATTCCACTGTTGTTATATGCATAATGTCAGGGGGAGCATATTATTAATGCCACCCTCATTATCAAACACGCAATATTTTGTCATCATCAAAAAGGGGGAGATTGTTGGCCAAAGGGTCAATCAAAGAGATTCTGGTTTGGTTCATGTTGGCAGGAATTGGTCTGAGATTTTGAGCTGGTGTGATGATCATTGTCACGATAAATCTCCTCAATCTGTTAGAGCAAGACTCCTTTTTGCAGCTACTGTATATATCTTGTGGAGAGAGAGGAACTTAAGGTTGTTTGTAGGTGAAGAAAAACCTGAAGACCATCTGGTGCATGAGATTCACACGTCTGTACATTACAGAATGTTTGGCATTTCTTCTACCTGATTTTGATGGGGGTATCTCATAATATTGTATCACTTTGGACTCTTTGTAGTCTTGCTTATCTCGTCAATATGGTCCTCAATCTGTTAGAGCAAACTCATGCTGGGCTGGTTCGTTTTTTGGGGGGCCTTGAGTTGCCTTGGAAGGATTTTGAAGGGGGTTTCAAAGGGAAGATAAGCCCTTTACATTTACATGAGATACAAAAATCAGAATGTCGACAAGAAGAAGGTGGATCAAATGGTGCTTCAAGGCTGTGCCTATCATGGGAGGCTACTTCAAATTGCTACAGGGGGAGTTCAAAGAAAATTTCAGATTCATATATGGGCTACAAATTTCAGAATTACATGCAAGTTCTTGAACATCAAATGTTGGGCAGTCTAGGGGTTTCTTGGGACAGATTTACAAGTCGATTTTTGAGCTTCAAATGCATGGTGATGTGGTCTACTTTACTTCTCGGTTTTAGTCCTTGGAGCTTGATGCAAGAGGGGCAGACCTGTTTTGGTACTTGGAGCAATACGAATGGTTTTCAATTGGCTATTCGGTTGTTCCTGCAGCTGGATGATTATGGGGATTACAAGTATTATGGGTATTCGACAAACGATGAAGATAGTGTTACCATTGAAGAATGGCAATGTTGGAAGCAATGGCATAGAAAGAAAATTGATTACCTTATTGTTTCTCTTTGTATTAAATTTCAGAACATGTGTAAAGTCAAATATAAGGCTATAGGACAACATTTGCTTTGTTTTTCATGGTCGCTTTTAATCTGGTGGGTTTGGGGATACCATTTATGTATGGGGTGTTTTTTTCTCTTGGGGTATGCCCCATGAATCGTGTAAGGCTTTGCCTTTTCTCTTTTTTTTTTTATAAAATGCTTACCTTTCAAAAAAAAAAAAAAAAAAAAAAAAAAAAAAAAAAAAAAAATGTTAAGTACGTGTTTCGTACTAATATGTCTATCTAGTTGAGCATTACAGATTAACAGGATATTTATCGAAAGCTAAAGAAAGGACAAAAAGATCAATTCACTCTTATGCTTCAGACGATTGACGAATCAAGATTTGGGGTAGATAGGATGGTGAGCGAATAGTATCAAAGGGTTTATGCAAGGATTTCACACTTATAAGCTCATCTTAATTCAAAATAAATGAAATGGAAAAATCAGATGATTGACCATGTAAATCAGTCGACTCAATGTACTGTCAGTCGATCGACAGTTTCATGTCAGTCGACTGACCTCATCAGAGAATTTTTAGGCTATTTTCCAGTCGACCGACGGACATTCAGTCGACCGACAATAACATGTCAGTCGACCGATCTAGCCAAAGATTTTTAAAGGTATTTGCCAGTCGACCAACGGAGTCACCAGTCGACCGACAGTTCATGCCAGTCGACCGACCTGGTCAGAGAGAATTTTGGTTATTTGCCAGTCGACCGACATTGTAAAGTCAGTCAACCGACAGACAGGAATCAGTCGACCGACCGATAAGAATCAGTCGACCGACGAAACTAAAAACGGTTATATTCAGAGCATTAATGGCTCTCACCTGTCCCAAGCTACCACTACTCTCAGCTCACTCTCCTAAATTTAGTCTCACTCTCCTAAACCTTGCCCTAGCTATATATATGTAGAGATATTGATTGAACCATATCTCTCTTCACCACTCTTGCAGAAAAAGCTGTCCTTAATCCTTATTCTCTCTGAAAAACTGCTCTTCATTCTCATTCAATAGCAAGCAAAGCTTGAGCATTTAAAGCTAGACTTCTATCATTTATTTCCAATCATTTTTCTTTTCAAGAAGCTAGTGAGATAAGATCTCTGTTTTAACTCTTGAATCATTGATTCCTAGAGTGTGTAAGATCTTGAGAGAACCAAACACTTCACATTAAACACTTAAGCTTATACATTGTGAATCTTTCATAAACCCTAAGGGTTTTGAGTGTTTTTATTGAGTGTATCCTTTCATTATAAAAGGAGAAGAGATCCTTGAGTAAGTGAAGCTCATTGATCCAAAAGAGGGGGTTGTCCTCTTGTTTCGTGTGACGGGCTCGTTAGCTCGTGTGTAAAGGTTTGCTATTCCACCTGCAAAGAAAAGCCATAGTGTGAGATTGGGAAAGTCTTAAGGGGGGATCCTTAAGCCGAGGAGTAGGAGTTACCAAACCTCGTAAAAATCGCGGTGTCATCTCTCTCTCTCTCTCTCTCTCTTGCTCTTTCATTTGATTATTTGCATGCTTACCTTATCTTGATTCATATTATTTGAAAATTGCTTTCACTTGGAAAAATATATATTGTCATCTTCATAAGTGTTCATTGATTTATTCAAGCTAAATAAACTTGTTAAAGTTAAGCTAAGTTAAACGAAAAGTAGGAAATATTTTTTATATCCCTATCCCCCCCCCCCCCCCCCCTCCAGGGATAATTAGTGACTAACACTAATAACCGTTATAAACTTATTTTTTATTTATACTCATGTATACTTATTGTATTTATTTATTATTTATTATCTCTAATCTATACCTATACTTACTTCAGTTATAAAAGTGTGACTCTAATTAGTATTTCAAAATACATAGACTAAAGAAATAAAAAATAATCATATTTGATAGGGCAAACTTATGTAACTACTAAAAAGATAATAATGGCACTTAATTATTCTTCAACAATAATTTTCTGCATATAACAACAGTTTTGTCTGCCACTATAGATGTTTTTTTTTTTCAATCCATGAGAGGTATGCAGGTATTGCCCTTAAAGAAATTTTATTCAACCCCAAAAAGATTTATTTAACACCAATCTATTACAATAAAAGAAGGCTTCTTTACAATAAACTATTTGTAAATCAACCATTCCAATATATTCTAGAGTACTGCATAAACTAACTAGAAAATAAATGCCCAAGCGCCTTTTTGCGCCCAAATAGCTTATCCACAATTGCATGTGAAAATTCTATAGTATTTCTTGGCCCTATACTGGTGATGAGATTTCCACAGCTAGTTGCAAATTGCATGGTGGCCTTAGTACCCTGAATATATAGAGAGATATATGAACCTCATTGCATGTAAAAGAATAAAATACTGAGAAACTGAAAGGTATAATGTATTAATAGCACTGTATCCCATCCATGTTTAAAACTAACTTTTAATTAACTAACAAAAACATAAATAACAAATCATGGACAAAAAATAAATTGATTTCTAGGCTAATAGAGATTCATATTATACTGATAAAACCACCTCTACAAATATCTTCTAACAGAAACTGTATGTTGCTTTCTATGCTTAACATGAATAATATAAGACAAACAAGGGCAACAATGAGAAGGCTGAAATAACAACTTCTAAGTGCACAATTCCAAATTAACATAACTAAAGTAAAAGATTCAGTATACAGATGACTATGAGAGAAGTAACTCTCATAGGTATGCAGTACCCATGTTCCTGCTTCTTAACTAGATACAGAAGTGGCAAAATAGTGATTTAAAATTTTTTAAACTTCCACACACCCTCTACCACCCATTCTCACAATTAAGAAAATTAATCAAAATATAGCTAAAGGGACAGATTGCTACTATATCACCTATGTGAATGAAATTGGAAGAGTTCATTAATTTTTTGGGTAAGTTTGAGGTTCAATTTTATTGTGGTGAAAGTCCTAATTGACAGTCGATCCATTCGATGTCTTCTAAACCATACTTGTGAGTATGAATGATGGAAGTGTGATCTTTTTTAATTGAATGTGAATCAGAAAATTCCAAATCATGCTCTCTATTATGTTATGTATTATGCAAAGGCATAGTCTGGTACGCAATTCATACATATGACAGGAAAATGAAAATGACAAAGGACAGTTGAGAATGTAATTCATGAAAACTGACAGGAAAATGAAATGAATAACAAAATTTGAGTGGAAGAACATTTTTCAGGATTTGTTTGAAAAAGTTGTTGTGGACTCATTAGGACAACCATGAAAAGGGAGAACCATTGGTTGTTGCTGGATTGGATGTGTACTTAAATCTTTATAGAATCATAATCAGTGTGGCTAATCCTCTGCCACTGTGCCACACACACACACATTCATAGACTGACAAATATTCTAATATGGAAAAACAAGTAAAAATCTTTTGACCTAGTCACTACAAATTCAAAGAACAAAAACAAAAGGTCTAAACTATTTTCCTTCATTAGTTAGTAGTATTAAGCTTCCTATACATGTAATAATGTGTGTGTATGTATATTGTATATACATAAGCAACTCCTCTGCATTGTTTTGGCCACTATGGTCTACAACTATTATTTTTATCATAATGGTCCTGTACTCCTGTACATAATATATCTTCTGTTGTTTCGTAAGATGAAATTTTATTAACTCATATTGCTGATAATCATGTCACAACTAAAATACAAAGCCCTAGAAAAGTTTGGCTCCTTTTCAATATTTTTTGTTTTCGGACAAGCATCACGAATCAAGAAACAGAGTAGCAAAGTGAGCACACATAGTGGTTCCACGTAAAGACTGCGTCATTACTCAAAATATTTCACTGTAAGAAAAACAGAAGATTACAAGTTTCAGCCCCTAAATCTTCTCTCTTAGCTCTTTTAATCTTCGAGCTTTCAGTTTTCTTTCATGCTAAACAATAAATACTATGTGGCCATATATATTGAGCTACAAGAGAGTCTCAAAATCCGGCTCCATGACCAACAAAAGAAAAACTCGAGTCAAATTCACAACGAGACTTCGACCAAAACATATAAAAAATTCCTGCTACACAAGATGGGAAATTTTTCAATGAAGTATCATCCAACTATTAGATCTCTTTTAATATCCACATTATCTGAGCACTGAAATGTCCAGAGGAAGATTAAAGTGACAAATCAAACCATTGAGTACCTAATTTTTCAACATGGAGATTTAAGACATAAAAGTCCCCAAAACCTCTTACAAGTTAGATGCCAGTTTACAGGAGAATGTTATTCACTATAAAATACAAAGGTCCAAAACATATTCTTGTTCCAAATAGCATCTTGCTGATGTGCTTTATTATCTTAGATTTTTGCAACTAATATTGTATGATTGTATCTACCTAAATTATATTCGTACAGCCTCTTAATAAACAAACACAGTATGAATTTCTGAAACAAATTAAACCAAAGAATGGAAGAAGATGTGCATATCTGTCTTTGTTTCAGGGAATATTTAGCCCATTATTTTCCTACCACTATCATATTCAATAAACCTAATATCAGTAAAGTGCTACGGAGAAATCTAGTGTGCATCTGAAGTTTGCAAAACATTAAGAAAGTTTAATGGTTGTGTTGATTCTTCATTACAAATAATAACAGTAGTGATAAAACAAAGTCAATACCGTATTACATTAAAAAGCAAAACCTGCAACTTGATGTTGGGTTATATCCTTCAGGTAATAATCAACATGTAGAAATAAAGAACAATACTATAATTAAACAGAAAATTCAGTAATCATACCTGATACCTAATTGGGGATTGAATTGTAGAACAGATGATCATTAGATTTATGAAAATAACATGGGGATGACTTTTCCACAACTAAAAATACTTGTTCTCCTCATCTTAGATACTTCCCACTGAATAAAATTAAAAGTTACAACTACAAGGTAATAAACTTTTAGTATAACCAAAATTCATTAAGCATTCCAATCCCATTTTTGAAAATAATGCATATTACCACAAACTAAGTTTTACTCAAACAATTCCCAGCACTTGAAGTTAGTGACTGAGTTTACTGGTCAATCATTTTCAAGCATCAAAATCAATTTCCAAAAGCAATGAAGAAAAATAGAAAATGATTATGATGACCAGGAATTACAAGTATAATAATTCTTAAAATCTTGAAAATAAAGAGTCAAGAATCTTTGACTGAATGGGTCCAACTTAAAAGAGATATCTATAAATTAAAACTCAATACCTTCCGAATTAAAAATCTCAGAATTTAGAATCAATCACCATGCATGTGGCAGTGGCAGACAATAGGCAGAAGAATGATTGAATTTTCTTTACTTAAAGGTTCAATTCTATATTGCTCAGAATAAAAAAAATATTAGTTCTTCAATAAAACATGACAACATAGCATACACAAATTGATTCATATACCAAAAATTTCTTTACTTTGGGTTCAGTTCTATATTACCCAGAATCAAAATATTATTATTTCTTCAATAAAACATGACATTACATATCATACACAAATTGATTCATATACCAAAAAAGAATAAAATTTTCATTGAATTGTCACTCAAAACTAGGACTGGCAATTCGTGTCAACAGGTCGACCCACGGGTCAACAGGGCAATCTGATACTAGTTGACACGAAAATCAAACATTTTAAATATAATACAATCCAACACGAAAAATAAAAAATAAAAAATAAAAATGAAATTGAAATTGAATTTGACACGATTCAGTAATAGTTTATTAATGTATTTCAATCCATGACCAATTAGAGAATAGAAAAAATCAGCAAATAAATATAACAATAAATATAATCGTGTCAAACGGGTCAATTCGTGTCAGAAATTGCCAGCTCTACTCAAAACTCACCCCTCTCCACAATTTTATAAGAATCACAAAACCCTAAACCAAAAACTTAAGTTAAAGTGCCCTTGCAATAAACCAAAAATATCACGGCAAAAACAATGCACAGCAAGAAAACCCCAGTTTTCAAGTCTTGGAAAAGAAAATAATTGAAACATAAAACCCTAGTTTTCTTATTCTATCTAACCAGTCCAAATCAATTGTTCTTCAATCCTCATAAAGACTCTCTCTTACCGAAAATGCCCCCAATTCCAGCATCAACTTAACCTGAGCAAGAAAAAATAGAGTTCTTGACCCGAGCACTGGTCCGGGTTAATCAGGTGAAACGACTCCGAGTCAGCACTCCCAACTACACACTCATAATTAGCCCTCATATACATGAGCTCACCACCATCATCATCACCATCGCTTTTCGCCGACCCGGATCCGAAACCCGCCGGAATAACACCCACCCCGAATTTTTCTACTGCTTTTCTATGTTGCGAAAAAACATAGAAATTTGTGTATATGACACTAAAATCGATTTCAAGCGTTAAAGCGCTCAATCACCCATGAACATCATAATTTGTGTGGCTTAATACATCATTTTATATTCTAAATACTTTCTTAAAATCATTGCCCTCCATCTTAGGGCCATATAGAAGTGCAAATTCTAATTTGGCCCAAAAAGTCACACAAATTAGAACCCTAAAAAATCATCGATGGAGGAGATTTACCTATGGAACATCCAAAAGTTTTAGGAGCAGATCCATTAGTCGGAAAAGAAAAAAAAAGTTAAGATTAAATAGGAAGGTGGAAAAGAACATACTCGAATACAAGCTGTACAACTAAGAGATTGACTCCTTCTTTTTGAAGTATTCAAATATGCGGGTTTGTTATACTGATCGACGACCATCTCCTGGAATCGCTGAAAAACTGAAGGGCCAGGTTCTTTCGCACAAGTAGGGCTATTCAGGACCGGTTCCGGTTCCGGTTCCGGTTCCGTCTGGAACCGGAACCGAACCGATTTTTTCGGTTCTTGAAAAACTGGAACCGGAACCGGAACCGAAAGGGGAAGGAACCGAATCGGTTCGGTTCCGGTTCCTTCTATATTTAATTTTATTTTTTTTTAAATCTCAATTTTATAAAATAATATAATTATAAACTAGAGTATTTGAATTAAAGCAAACACAAAACCAAATATATAATTAGTGGAATAAAAAAAGTAGCTTAGATTTGTATTGTTATTGAAATTAGTGGAGGTTTATTGGTAGTCTTTGTCACACCCCGAATCCGAAAATCCGGATAATGACTTAAATTTAATTAAAATTCATAAAAATACCAAATGGTCAAACTGGTCAACCGACATTGTTTATAATTCACTAGCGCGGAAGCGAAATAGAAATAATAAAATCACATACAAATTCCGAAATCAAATCAAATTACAACACGAACACACTAGTCCAAAGCCAAAAATAATACAAATCATAATAAGCACGCAATCTCCATTATTACATAAAGATGTAATTATTATAGGTTCAAATTCCACAAATTTCCAATAGCTCACGCATCATCCACCAATGGTTCTTTTCCTGAAAAATGTTAAGGGGTGAGCACAAACGGCCCAGTAGAGAAAAATCATGAAGCGTAAGATTCCGCAAGTATGTAAATTAATGAATACGTATAGGGTCAAGTCTCTACCCTAGTCCAATGTCAAGATATAAATGCATAAGGAATCACAATATAAACTCATGTAGAATAATTTAAATAATACCATCAAAATAATTTAAAAGTTCTATAATCACGAAATTAAAACCAATACTTTCAATATGAACTCAAATCCAACTATCACAACCGAAATAGCATCAAATTCAAAATCATCAAATGGGAAAATTATGTCGTGAAACAAACCCTAAGACATGAACTACCTGTTCATCTGCCTAGTCGTCTTGGGGCTACTAACCCTACGGTGACGTCAACCAATCGCGCGATAATTCGAGGACTTGCACCCCGGGAGCTCCTTCGTCCCCCCATTGCTCACACCACACGACCATTTCCCAAAATCAACAACCAATCCACCATTCACAATTCACAATTCATAAATGTCATTCACATGCGCACATAAGTAATAAATATATCCGCACTCCATGATCCACCTAATAAAATTCTATCGTGGCATGAATCAATGCATTTAAACACATTAATGCAATTTCACAACTCATGTCAAACATAGCACAATAAGATGATGAATCTATATATAAACATTAAGATGCATAAATGAAGATTCTTAAACTCACACGATACCCCAATAAATCCCTACCTCAAACTTGATAAAATATCCAGTAAAATACCAACAATCAAAACAATATGGTTGTGTAGAGAATGAATAAACGGACGGTTCTCCCTTCACGCCTTCATTTGTACCATGTTATGCCCGAAACCAATTAACACATATTGAATAATTTTTATATACATAACCATAATTATTTTTATAATAATATTTTCCAATAAACATTCTGATATATATAAATATCTACTCAAAAATATTCGGAATTAATAGACAAAATTTAGCTACTTAATTAAGAATCGAAAAGTTCGGTTTCGAATACTACCGTAAAACGGACAGCAGGTAATCTATGATTTTTAGAAAACTCTACAAGTTTGATAAAAATATGAAATTTACAGGATACACTCCAACTTTCTACGTAGGTCTACTGTAAAATTTTCATAAGCTTTAATCAAAGGACAGTGGTCCAAAATAATTATAAAAGACAGCTTTCCTAACAGTTCCGAAAACTGAACACCCTTTACTCCAAGATTTTTACAAACCTATCCATGAATTATATGACTACCGAAATCTCCAGATTTACATCTTATATACTCAAGATCAAGTGATAAAATTATAAGTACAAAATTAGAATTATAGATAGCTCAAATCGGTAACACAAGTTCCGGTTTTAAACTACGGTTAAAACTGAACAGTTACTACTCAACAATTTTTATTACCAGTATAAATTAACTTAAAATTCTTGATCTTCAGTACATATGTCCTAGACATATACAAAATGTTATAATAAAAGTTTCAAGATTTATAAGAATACGAAACCATATGAAACAATTGGCTAAACCGAAACCGAAATCGGATCAGCAAGCAGTAAAATATCACTGGACAGCGTACTTCCGTGATTTTTAGAAAATTTAATATTTATCTAAATGATCTGAAATTTTGAGAGATGATAATAGACATATACAAAAGCATACTGTAAAAGTTTCAAAAAGTTTTAAATAATTTAACATGGTCTATAAATTTCTCAAACCGAGTAAAACAAAACGGTCTGCAGCAACAACAATATCCGAATAACATGTTTTTTCCTAGATTTTTAATTAACTCTCTACTTATCTATAAATTCTGAAATTTTCAGGAACATATAATCACATACCTATATATGATCTGTAAAATTTTCATAAACTAATTTTGATCCGTACATATATTATAAATTAGAGATCTAAAGCCTTGATTTTCACTAAACATGTAAACTTGCAATCTGGAATTTTTGAAAAATCAAATCAAATTAAATAATATAGATCACATACCGTAATTGGTATTAAACCGAAGATCGGAACACGTAGAACAACTTCCTAGTTGAGCACAAAATTGAATCCCCACTCTAAGATGCTCAAAATGTAGAGAGAAGAAGATAAGAGAAAAATAGAGAATGATGAAAAAAATAGTTTTGCTTGATTGTTGAGAATATGCAAAAGCTAACCTCAACACATCAATATAATGGCTGAAAACTTTCATCAATAATGTCATAAAGTGGTGTCAATATAATAGATGTATGATTGCACCTTTAAATTATGGAGGAATATGCTTTTGGAAAGTTGAAGATAAAAATAAAAATAAACAAGTGGAATTCGGTCACACATTTACATATAATGAATATATTGCAAAAGTTACCCTCATCTTTATCAAACTCAAAAGTAACCCCCACATTTAATTAAAATATCGAAACTACCCGATCAACGACAAAAATGAAAATTTTACAAAACATAGGAATGAACCCAAAAATTCAAATCATGAAATCCTTAATGCACGAAAACACATGCAATGCCACGTAATGCACAAGATAAAAAATATATATATTAACCGAAGAAAAAGAAATTATTTAAATTAACCTGGTCATTACAGTCTTTTTGGTTAATAATAAAAAATATATATTAAAAAAAAAAAACCGATTCCGGTTCCGGTTCGGTTCTGCGGGGCCGGAACCGGAACCGAACCGAAATTTTCGGTTCTTGGAATTTTGGAACCGGAACCGGAAGATTCGGTTCGGTTCCTGAACACCCCTACGCACAAGGTAAATCTGGGGCTTTTGTTTAGAACCTAAAAAAATTGAAGGGAAGAATATATAGATCCCTTCCTAGAATATAATCAAAAAGACAATTAAGTCCACCAAACATTGTTCCAAATTTCAGATCTCATTCTCTTCAAAAAAATTCAAATTGGTTCAAAAATTTCGAAGTCTGCAATTGTTGCATATTTGGAATTACTGTTTGTGTGTGTAAATTGGTGTGTATATGTGTGTGTAAGTCAACCAGCTGGGGTCCATTTTGGGGACAACTTTTTTGCCACCTAAACCGCCACCTAGACGACTGGTTACTAGTAGTGAGAAGTTGAATGGAGATGATCTGTATCCCTTGTTTAGACTCGACAATTGGCCTTTTATCTCAATATTCATGTTTCTTATCAATTTTCCATCTCTAAAACTTGCTGCTGAATTACCTATATAATAATTGATATTAATTGCTCATATTTCAACCTCTGTTATTTAAACCAAGATCATTATGTTTTATTATTATTATTATTATTATTGTCAATTTTGTATTGTGGAAACCCTATTTTTAAAATTGTCAAATAACTACATAAATATGTTAAAATTATGACTTTAACATTATTATGACGGCAATTACAAGGAAAGAGTTCAAAGATATACAAACTAGAATCTTGTATGGGTAATGTGTTTTTGACATGAATGTCTTGGATGACTTTTTTAGGAAAAAATAAAAATAAAAATTATACTCCCTCCCACCCTCCCAAATTAGTTGTTCATTTTATCTACTTTACTTGTCCCAAATTAGTTGTTCACTAAAACTTACAATTATACTACATTATCCAAGAGCAAAATAGGTAACACAAAATATTAAATATTAAAAAAATTGTTAAAAAATCAAACATGGACAATTAATTTGGGACGGAGGAAGTACCACAAATGTAACATTAAATTAGCGGAAAGTGTTTTCAAACAAGACTCCGATCATGTAACCGCTCATGATAACGATTTCAAGTATATATCATTGTGGAACAGTAAGTACAACTACTCCCAACAGGCCATTAACCCAAACATAAGCCCAACTCACTACAAAAAAAAAAAAAAAAAAAAAGGAAACTTCTTTCCCGTAGACACCATATAAATCAGAATTGGCCAATCATTCCTCCATTTATTTTCCAACCAGGATATTATAACTCTGTAAAATAAAGATAACACAAGAAACGAATTCTACCAGAAATACTAGATCCTTAACCATGCTCTCTTCTTTTCTAGGTATTTTTGTTAGTCATCAAATATGAAATTAAACTTACAAGATACCAACCATTCTATATTGACGCAAAAATAAGATAACCTGAATTTGCATTCTGTCCCTACCGTTTTTTCAACTGATTTGTCTTGATCAACTCAAAGTCCATTGAACAAGTATGTTTCGATTTGATTGAAATGTGTAGAACATGTCATCATATGACTCAATTTATTACATTACCCCTGCCAAGACCATCAACTCATCCTTTCAAAAAGAAAAAAAGACCATCAACTCATTTTACTTGTTGCAGCAAACCAAAAAAAAAATTAGGAAACAAAAAAATAATTAATAATAATAGTAAAGATATGTGATAACACCCTTCAAAAGATGTGCGTATCGGTAGAATGAGCTCCTACATAGAGCAATTATTATATGCGAGTCCCAATCCCACAACTCAGTGTCCAAAGCTTTCCATCATGACAACAAAAGCTATTCAAACACTAACCGACTCTTATCAGATTTATAGCTATTTCTTTATCCTATACTCATTACTTATGCTAAAAATTGTTGCAGCAGCTGCCTCTAATGGTTCTTAGTTGGTGGCTGCCACCAAAGCCATGTGCTCTATCAAGTCCAGAACTCGGTTGCTGCAGGAAAATCCGAAAAAATAAGGTCATACACAATTGCATAGCAAAGGGAAAGTGTGTAGAGAAAGATATATATATATATAAGGGTGTACCTGTAGCCCCACTCGTTGTCATACCACGAGACAAGTTTCATGAAAGAGGCACTTAGCCCGATCCCAGCTTTTGCATCAAATATGCTTGATCTGGAAAAAAAATAGCAAAAAAGAAAATCATATATACAGTGGTTAAAACTATGGACTCTTAAGGCAGTGAAGATAAGCAGAAATAAAAATATATATTTGACTGTTGGAAATTTCAATGGATATGGCGCACATCATATGAATTCAATAAAGACAATGCTGGCGACAGTACTAACTTATAGCAGTCCTGACCTTTGCCGTAATTTCCGAAATAGAAATACATTTTTAGCCATTAATTTTGAAGGTACACTTTTTATACCAGCTGGAAGAGCATCTAGTGCCATATAGTTGGTTTAGATGGTTGCATTCCCATGTTTTCTGTACTTAATAAATAAAATGATGAATAAATTCTTATACGAAAGCATTAATGTAATAACAGTTTGATCATTCTTGGAAAATTAATAAAAAAAATAGAGAGAATTCTACCTTGAGTCACCAACAAAATCATTGGATACTACATCTTCATCTGTGTATCCAAGAATTCCTTTCAGTGGACCGTCTGAGGCATACCTTTCATTGGAAATTTTAAGGGAAACTCAGCAATTGATACAGGGAAAGTTTGCTTAGCAACTGTGTGTGTGTGTGTGTGTGTGTGTGTGTGTGTGTGTGTGTGTGTGTGTGTGTGTGTGTGAGAGAGAGAGAGAGAGAGAGAGGGAGATAAGAGACATACTTTATGGCTGCTTTGACATCTTCATACGAAGCACTCTTCTCAAGTCGACAAGTTAAGTCCACGACAGAGACATTGGGTGTTGGAACACGGAAAGCCATTCCAGTGAGCTTGCCATTGAGTTCTGGAAGAACTTTTCCAACAGCCTACATTGCAAAACTAAAACAGAGTCAGCATATAGAAATCTACAAGGAATCATTTTCCCATTTGACTGCACATTCCATACCTTTGCAGCACCAGTTGAACTAGGAATAATATTTTGGCCAGCTCCTCGCCCACCTCGCCAATCCTTCATTGAAGGGCCATCCACAGTCTTTTGTGTTGCTGAAAATTACAGAAAATAATAATATTAGCAACGAAAAGCTTTGAAAGAACATAACGATTAGCAACCAAACACAGTGAATAACAGAGCAAGATAAGCCATCAAATAATCTATTATAAAAACCGAGAGAGAGAGAGAGACCAGTGGTTGCATGAACAGTGGTCATTAAACCCTCAAGGATACCAAACTCCTCGTGAACCACCTGCATTAAAAGTACCAGAAAAAAAGTTTAAAAAGTTTAATAAGGGAGATACTAGATGCATTGGCACTGCAGTTAATTACGAGGCAAAAGTGGAAAATACCCCCCTAAACTTTCTTTAACTAAGCAAAACACCCCTCTGATCTTCAAAATGAGCAAGTTGCCCCACTCAAACTAATCGGACACCACTTTCCGTCCAGTAGCTGTGCTTTTACCACACTATCCCCAATAATTGACTATTTTAATACATTGTGAAAAATTGTAAAAATTTATAAAAAAAGACCCTCAAGAATAAACTGATATGTATATATATTTGTGCGTCTGAATGATTTTGCTTATATACATGGCTGCATACATAGTATATCAACCTTTGATTACATACATAAATATATATATATATATATACAGAGAGGGTAGAACAATGGTGAGAGACGTCCACAGGGAATGAATTCAACGCCTAAAATGCCAAGAGAGAAATTACAAACTGTTTTCTTCCTCCAATTGCTTCTAAAGCGTTAATAATGGGCCAGCAAAGTGTTCCTGCAGGATTAATGTATATTATATCTAGGTAATTTTCTGTTCCTTTCAGGTCTATAATCAATTCTCCAGCCAGCACTTGCATCACTCCCGTTATTCTCAAGCAGTAATCGAGTTTTTGTACCAATGCCACGCTTAATGATTGCTTCGATTCCTTGCCTAGTTCTGATCTTGTTCTGGGAAGTACTGGGGTTTGCCTGTATCATGGCCGTCACCACGATGGGGATGGTAAGGTTGACTTTAGATATGTCAGATTTTCGGCATTGTAGAATTTTTCCTCCGGTATCGCCATCTTAAATTGATCAAATCTTTCAAATAAACCCCCTTATTTTGCGATATTTGGCAATTTTTTTCAAATAATTTGTTGAGAGTTTCAAGAGGATTATCTGGAAGATTTTTCTTGTAATCAACTGCAAAAAAAAAAAATCTGATTTGAAGGTTTAATGAGTGGTGGATTGATTTTGATTGGGAAGCGCTTGAAGGAGTTGGTTGGATTTAAGGATATATTTTGCCCAATATAATGGTTGAAAGAAAGTAGGAGAAAGAAGCAGCAATAGATAGAAGAATATGGTTTCGTATCTATTTCAAGAGTTTCATAATACAATTAATGTTAAGTGTCTGATTACCATTTCATTATTATTCTTCCCTTACAAATTAATAGTTTCTGGGTGAAAAGTTGCCAAACTGTATTGGACCTTGTTAATTAATTTTAAATTTCTTGATTTTATAGTCTATCTTGATTTCAGATTGTTTTTCCTTAGAAGAATGTTTATTTCCGAATATACAGAATTAAAAGAGTTAAATAGTGGGGTTTGATAACAAATGATGCAAACTGATTTTTACAGAGAGAAAGGACATACGGGTCATCTACGAGGTTACTTGTGGAATTAAGAAAAAAGTCTCCAACAAGTGGGGAACCAAATGAACGGAATGTGGTCTCCGATCAGTTTGAGGGGGGTAATTTGTTCAGTTCTGAAAATCATATAACTGATTTGCTCATTTTTGGTGATGAGGGGGATATTTTTCACACTTTGGAAAAGATTTAGGGGGTCATTTTTCACTTTTGCGTTCCGGCAGGGTCAAATCTTTGATAATTCCACCATGTATGATTGAGTTGCGAAAACTTCTAGATAGGTATCCTACATCTGAACCGAATTCCTTTCTCGATGCTTCGGACTCATGGAGGACTTTGCGAATGTTTATTATCATTAAGAGCACTTAACAAATAGGATCGGCATTGGTCCTTCTTTCACTAACGATCTACTTATCATGATAAGATGACGTTTTCCATTTCTCTTTTTTGGGGGTGGGAGCAAAATCTCATGTGGCTGCTAGTATTTCGTGGGAGGTAACTAAGCTGCTCCTTTGTTATTAGTATATTGTATTCCTCTCCATGTACACTTTCTGTTCAATATTTTTTTTTTTAATTCCAATCACAATCACTTCGAAACCATGATTTTTTTTTCGTGGGAGGTAACTAAACTGATAATTATATTGTGGTGCCTTTACGAGTCTTTAACAATTAATTTCATTGACCTCTCCTTAACAACTTTGGAGAGGTCAATGAAATAATCAATATAAGCAAACTGGAATGGATAGTATACATCCATTTATTATTCACCTATCAGCATTAGCCAGTAACAGGTGATAAAAATTTGAAGACATCAATATCCTAAAAATTTCAGGATGTATTCTAACCTTGGCAAGCGGTGCAAGGCAATTGGTAGTACAGCTTGCATTAGAAACAATATCCATGCTTGGCTTGTATGTGCCCTCGTTTACTCCAACTACAAACATAGGTGCATCAGCTGATGGAGCAGAAATTACCACCTTCTTTGCACCACCCTGCACAGCAGTACAAGAAAAGGTCAACATGTGGTGCTAAATGTGGATCAGTAACCAAAAACATTCACTAAAAAAGAAAGGATCACTAGCCGAAATGTTCACTGACCTTTTTATGAGCTGAAGCTTTCTCCAATGTTGTAAAAACCCCGGAAGATTCAACTACATAATCTGCCCCATACTCGCCCCAAGGAATCTCAGCTGGGTCCCTAAGAGAGAAATTGGAAGTCAGTATATGCAGCAAGACACAAACCTGATACAATGTCACCACTACTGTTATGCTGGTACAGAATAGTCGGTCTAATTCCAAATTCCAATGTGAAACCCCTTTGAGAGGAAGCATGATAGTATGTCATGGTACCCTTTTTTCGGATGGTGTGCTCGTATTGATCATAAACTTTAACTGCCATATGGAAAAAACATGAGTGTTCATCAATACCTTTTGCTTATAATTTTAACCTGCTTTCCATTGATTTCCAAAGTGGACTCATCCAAGACCTTGATAAATCCCTTGAAGACTCCATGAGTAGAATCATATTTCAACATGTACGCCTGAAAGAAGAAAATAAGAAAAATAAACACTGTCAAAGACAATCCCAATCAAGAACAAATAAAGTAAAATCAGTACCCATCTTCTGATGATAGGTTTATCATGTCTCAAAGCATGTCTACCACATGTCCTCACCCAATTTGTCTAAACCCCTGCTTAGGAGACCTTTTTTGGCATTTCCATGCATCCTAGCAGCTCATGTTCTTACTAAATGAGCTCCATTTAAGCTTTAAATTTCAAATGTTCGAACTCTCACATACAACATGAGAACCAAATGCTCTTGTTTGTTCAAGATCATCACATCTATGATCTACCTTGAGAATATAGCCAAAATGGGCTTTGTTTTTTATTGGATGAGTTCATGAGCAAGCCAAGCTTGATGCTTTGAATTGCTCAGTTCATCTAACTATCAAATAGCACATAATTATGTATTAAAAAGGAAAATTGCTAAAAAAGACGAACAGAAAATCTTACACTGCTTCTACAATTTTTCAACTGTAACCTACCTCCTACTTGAACATAAAAAAGAATTAAAGATGCAGGAAAACGCAGGTGGAGACATAGACACGCTAAAAACAAAGAAGATAGAAGAAAAAAAAAATTGTGAATTCTTACCATGTACTTGGCGTCAATAAATGGATCATTAACTGCTACCACATCAATATCATCCCTAGAAATTGCTATTCTTAAAACCAACCTTCCAATACGCCCAAACCCTACAAGATTTAAGTGTCTTAGATGTAATAACATTAAGATTCATTGCAATAATTAAAATAAAAATCCAAGAAATGAGACAAAGCACATTTATTTCGTAAAACATACCATTGATTCCGAGCTTTGTCTTTCCAGTGCTATGTGATTCTGAAAAAAAAAAGGTTTGTTAACAGACTTGAACCCTTGACCCTCTAGTCTGATAAAATGTCAGCTACATGAGTGAAAGTGGCTCTTACTCTGAATCGTTGGAGGAACTTCAGTGGCAGTGGCTTTGATGGGCTGGAAACTCCGAGAACTGGATTTTCTATTGGGTTTGTAGCAAAAACGTAAATTGTGAATTATATTAACAGAATTTCATTACCATGAAAACTGTACTCATATATATACACATATATTTATAGTGTGCGTGTAGAGAGAGAGCTGAAGAAACATAGAATAATCATTTACCCAAAAAAGAGAAACAAGAATAGATTACTCAACTGTAAGGAATACTCGCCAGGGAAAGCAGTTCCGGAAATGCACGACTGGAACCTCGTAGAATTAATACTACGGCTGAAACCAATGGATGCTACCTGAAGACATATTCAATTTAATAGAATCTTATACATCCAAAAATGATTGAGAACAGACATTTACTTTGAGAAACCAGAAGAGAAGAGCGAAATGGTACTATCCCACTTGTCAGCAGCCAAAAAATCATATATGAGATTGACAACAGGCAAACCAAACTCAAATCAGCTTGAAAAAATGTTACAACCAGATGCATATTATTAGTCTCAAAGAAAGAAAAAGGAATCGTATAAGAAAAAGAGAATATAGAAACAAACAACAAAGATTTTAAGCTCTTGTTTTCTGTTGTTTTAATTTCCAAGAGATAAACAACTCGGACCACACTAACAGTATAGATGAAATTTTGTCATTTCAAAATTTGACACTTTTTTTAAACGCGAGTCTAAGAAGCGAAATTATATTTCGAGAATATACAATGGAAGCCAAATGAAGGCTTATGCTACAGTAAGAAAGAAAGTAAGAAGGAAGAAATTGCATCAGTGTCCCAATTTCAATTCGAACATGGGCCAGCGTGCACAATAATACAGAGGATGAACATTACTGTGCAGAAATGCCAATAAAACAGAGGATGCAAGTGTTATCCGGGGTGACAAATCCCGTATAAGTAGGGGGTAAAGGCATTCACAGGCCCTCTTACCCCAATCCCTGGTGTTTATTCATTAACAAAATTGTTTGAAAAAACTACAACTAAGAAAATGAATGACAATGAACCAGTAATTTAGTATGGTAATCTTAAAGTTGAACAAACCTCCGTAACATCAAAATTATCAACTCAGTGTCTAAACTTCAATTGTCCCATCCAAGACCCTTGATTAACAGAGTCCATACTAGCCAATTGCTTCTTTCCAAATAGCTGACCATGTGATCAAACTTTGAAACAGAACAATTGAGCCGAAATGAAACTGAAAACTACAGCCTCATATATCATTTCTGACATCAAGATATCACCGATCTTTTATTTATTTTTATTAATATTAGGAACATCCAAAATAGAAAAAAATGCAAAACCAGATATCTGGAGAAATGCTCCAAAATGAATACCGCTTCAACCACAGAATCAAATGAAACCAAATTAAGTGGAGATCAAAATTTAGTACAAGCTTCAACTACAACTATTTCCGCAATCAAAAGGAACCAAATAAATTAATCATACATCAACAATATGAATATAGAAGCTAAAAGGGTACTATAAAGCCAAAGATTCATCTCTTACAACAAGTAATAATTTAAAACCAAAATCAACCAAAATTTTTATTATAAAACATAGATACGTATAGATATAGATATAGATATAGATATAGATACAGATGCAGAATATGGAAAGCAACCTTGTTTGCTCCGTCGGAAGGTGTGAGTAAATGGGCTTGAAGAAGAGGAGCGGTAGATCTGAGGAGAGAAGAGAAGGCCATTGCTGAGAATAGCACAAATCGAAGAAGAAAAGATAGATATACGAAGTCAAAACCAAAACCTAAAAACCCTAGGAGCACAAGAAAACCCAGGCTTTGAGGCTTTTTGGGCTTTTGAGAGAGAGACGACGCAAAGCTAACTGTCGAGTTTTTAAATGCGAAAATGAGTGGAGATTCTTAGGAACCTACCCCCTCTCTCTCTCTCTCTCTCCTTCTTTCTCCCTCTAAAACTCTCAACAAAAAAGAGCTCTCTCTAAAAAGTGTCAACGAATAGTTTCTCTCTAAAACTACCCTCGGATATGCTATGATACTCACGTCGGTGAAATCGTCGTCTTGTGCAAGCTAAGTTAAGGGGAAGGGGACATTTTACCCTCGATAGCCACGTCGGACATTACTATGCCGGCCTCACCTTTCCTTTCTGGCATATTGTACATCTCACCCTCCACAGTTTCTCTCCATAATACATTAATCAAACTTTAGCAAAAAAAAAAAAAAAAAAACACTTATAGCAGTATGTGTTTCTCTACATATAATTACTATAATATAAACTGGATTATTTTATATATACTAGTCAACTAAATATGTAAAATTATATTAGAAGTATGAAATTAATTTTATAACTATAAAAACATAAAACTGAAATATAAAACAAACTGAGAAGTTCAAGTCTATTAGTTTTTCCATTTAATCAGAATTAATGCTTTTTATTTGTGTTTGACAGAAGAAGAATTGTCAAGTGCATTTTGAGTAAGTTATTTATTATTACTAGTAATAAATTATACTTATTTGACTAATAATTACATAAAATTGGGGATATATAATCTGTCTAGGAAAATTTATGTGTCATGCACGTAATTCAAAGTCTCTGATAGGTAATCTAGGTATTAATAAAATTTAATAATTTTCTTTTCTTACAAGTGTAAAAATTTCTATGACATGAAATATTTTTGGTTTAGCCTATGAATTATGTTTGTATGTGTAGACAATTCATTTTGTCTCCCTTTTCGATCACCGAAATTGCACTCGGGGAGGTATCCAATGCCCTTTGACCGTCAAATTTAACTTTGCGATATCTCCCAATCTAACCGTCTTTTTAATCCTGGGGAACGACCCCCGATGATTGTTGATAGGTGCTCAATATTGGTCGTTTTTCGCCCATATCTTGCGTTTGTTATGTATTTACATTCCATTACTTGGTATTTTTATATCGTTTGTGTGTGTAAGCATGTTTCAGGAGCTTAATGAAGAAACAGAGCTAATCTCGGTGAATTAACTGAGTTCGTGTTCGTTTCTATCTCGAAAAAGGAATCAAGAGGTTTGTCAAAGCAAAGAAGAGCTACCGGAGGGCAAAATGGTCATTTCCCGACTCATTATTTCACCGGAAGGGCAAAAATGTCATTTTCAGACATTATTACTTCACCGAAAAACAACGGGAGTCAAAGGCGATCAGTCTAGCTCAAATATGAAAAAACGGGTTTTTACAGCAAAAATGGATTATACCCTACGTCGTTAGAGAGGAAAGGGGGCAAATTGGACCCAACCTACGCTCCTAAGCTACGCTATGGTTTTGGACCCTACTCCCTAGACCTACGCCCAAGCATAGGTCATGAGCGAAGCCCTACGCCCTATACCTACACCCAAGCGTAGGTCAGGAGCATAGGTCACACCTTGTGCTCACGTGATCCCTCAACATGCTGAAGTTGTTTCGGAGTTGTTTCGGAGTTGTTTCAGAATTTTCCAGTTTTGTCCCTACTTCGATATTTCAAGTAATCGGTGATTCCAGACCTATACATACAGGCTTATACACATATTTACATATGATTTTATGAGATTATTCATGTATTATGAAATTACATAAAAGGGCAACCATTAGGGTTTCCCTCACTTGTTTATAAATATGAGAGGATTAGGGTTTAGAAAGAAGTCTGTTTTTAAGTTCTGTTTTTTTGTTCTAGTTTTAAGATAGTTTTTGAAGGCTGGTTCATGCACGTTCATTCATAGAGTTCTTCCATTGAAGAGAACCACCATAGAAGACCTAGAAATCCGGAGAAGAAGTGTAACACCCTGTGTTACTTTATTTTTACTGAAATTATTTCATATTAATTTCGATAATGACGTCACTTGTTCTTGACGCATTGTTTATTCTTGGTATTTCGCGTGTAAATTTTTCGCGTTTACTTTTAAAGTCGACGGGACGACATTACGATATCTCTTTGACGGCTACGCGAGTTCTTGTTATCGACTACGCGGTATCGTTTCGACATTTAACGTTTAGTACTTCGACTGGACGACGATACGTTTTAATTGATCGGGCTTGTTAGGCATTCCGACGTTTGGGTTCCTACCCCGGTGTATTTATTTAGGATTATTCTAGTTAATTGGTGTCCCGTGGAATTACCAGTTCGCGTAATCACACTTGGGGGTTGGTTCGTTATAATTTTGGATTTATTATGCCTATATAGATTATTACAAATAACTATATAGAGTTGGGGTTATTTCGTAATTATGGATAAAAGGTGGGTCACTTAGGCGGTTTTGCATATATCTGGATACATGTATACGCAACTACCTGCTACAGATCATCTCTTCTCCTTTTTCTCTGCACGAACCTGCTACACGCTACCTTCCTCTTCTACTTCTCTTCTCTGCAACAAGCCACAACACCTCCATCTTCACCATCTGTTGCCGAAAGAGAGAGCTGCGTGAGAGGTCGATCACGCTAGAGAGTGAAACATCCATGGTAGGTGCTGGCCAGGGTCGGCGTCGACGGCGTCGCAAGCAGCGACGACGACCATGGAGGTCCCTGGTGGACGACGACAAGAGGTGGCGACGTGGGTTTGGTTCATGCAGGGGTTGAGCGCAGCTGGGTCGCACGACACGGCAATGCGACGGCGGTCCAGAGGAGCGGCGGCGCTAGCGGAGCTCGGCGGTGTTGGGTGGTGACGACAAGCTAGTGGTGGCGTTGGTGGTCGCACAAGGGGTCGGCGACTACAGCAGTGGCGCAGTTCGTTCGACAGGGGCAGTTCGGCCGGAGCTTCGGTCCGCGTTTCGGTCGACTTCCCGTTATCAATTTGGGCCAATTTTTGGTGAGTAGCTTCGTCTCTACCATGTATTCATTATACTTTAATTTCGTAATTTTCCGTTGAGCGGTTTGTTGGGAAATCGCGTTTATAGGTTATGATTTTCGTTTGGGTTATTTTAGATTTACCTAAATTGATTAACCTATTGCTAATGGGCTTCGTATATATCGTATAGGTTGTCGAGACGGACCTTTCGATATATTCGAAATATTTTTCGGATGACTTTGGTCGGCGGGCTCCATATTCAGGCGCCGGTACTGTTCACGACGTGCTGTTCTGTAAGCGTATATTAGGTGGTAAATTTTATTTCTCACTCCGTATCGTTGACGTAGTTTGGGGTGTGCAAACCCTTATTTATTTTAATATAGATATATTAATTGTGAATTTAAAATATTTATATTTGGGTTGGAATCGAAGTAGGACTTAGAAATTAATTTGAGAAAATTAATTAAATTATTTCCTACAAAACTAAATAATTTCCTATTTGAATTGAATAGGAATAGGTGGCTTAGAAATCCCCTTGAGAATTTAATCGGTTAGTGGAATCTCGTAAAGGTTAGACGTGAACTTAGGAATTGATATTAATTCCTGTTTGACTGCATTAGGGGATATGTGAACGTGAGAGACGTGAAAACTTAGACGTTATGCTAGGTTCCACTTATGTTACGTGATTGATTTTTTTTGAATTGTTTTGAAAATATGTTGTTTAAAACATGAATCTGTTTTCTCACGATTTAAATGTCTTTATTGTATTTTTAAAGCATGTAATGAGATTTCGAGATTTATGTTGGTATTATCATATGAGTATTTTCATAAATAAGATGCATGACATATTTATGTTGACACATGATTTTATTGTGTATACCATAATAGTGAGACATGGGTGTTGGTGCATGTAGTGCATGGTTTCACCATTTGCAGAGAAAAGTCATTTGGTGTGGTCTACTTTCTTTGTGCGTGGTGCACGAGTAGACGTTTGTGTTTGGATCGTCGAAACAACTAGCCAGAGGGTGCTTCTCGCTTCTCGCGGAACTAATCTTCTGAGAAATTGAGATGATAGGGGGAGGACATATCGTCTAAGGCCCTATGTTCACGGCTGGGCCGTGGTAGACGTCTTCCTTGGTTAAAAGTGTGAAGTGTCAAAAGCACTTGGGAAGAACGGTTCGATGAGTCTACATTCCTTAGTGAGCCTGCAGCCTCAGGGGAATTGTAGAGAAGGATCCATTACCCTTGGGAATGGCGTGTTTTTGTGTGTGTATCACAGACGGTCTGTGAGTACATTGCCTTGCATATCATTATGTGATTTCATTGATATGTATATATATATGATGTTGGAGCATGTTAATTATGAATATTGTAAAATAAATTCATACTTTATAAATACTCAACTGGAAGTGATTAATGTGAAAACATGAATTAAATGAAGTAATTGTTAAAGTATAAATGAAACGTATATCTTTATATTTGTGGTTATATGCTTTTGTACCCTTAGGGGAGGTTAAGTATATTGGCGTAGTGACTTCTGTGGTTGGTTGAGGTTAGTGATGGACTATAGGGTTGATTTTGATTTGATGCCTTAGAGAATGTGGTTTAATAGTTTTGTGATTTTGGTTAGTTGTGTGACATCTTTGGAGATTTGATGTTAGAGATTGATTTTAGTATCAATTGAGATTCGAGGCCTTAGAGAGGCAGGTGATGAGATTGTGAACTTAGTGGATATTATTGTATAGACCTGTAGGTGCCTTTCACTTTTGAGGAATGGGTTATCAACTGTGTCTTGAGATTTTGATTGGGTGAGAAGAGATTATGGTTGAGGGAATTTATAAAGTACTTGGGGTACTGTAGTGTTATAGCATTGTTTTTCGTGCTTAGTTCATTCCCCTAAACACTCCTTGTACTATGTTTTGTACGCTAGTACGTAATCGTTGACTTGTATGTCATTCCTTGAGTCGTTGGTTACGGCGTGGTGCCTAACCTCTTCCTCGTGGTGTCATTGATTTTGTGGAGTTGGAAACGGATGGTTGTGGTTCGTGTGTCCAAAGTATTGTTCTTCCTTTACTGTCCTCTTAGACATTATAGGAATCTGTAGAGTTGGGTTCACTCTTATTCGGCTGTCTTTCGGAAACGGTGTTTTCTAAACTCTTTGTATTTAAAAGGAAAAACCCATTTTCGCCTACCCCCGTAACAACTAAAAGTTTTAGTACTTTATAAAATGATCTTAAGATCTCCTTTAAAATGATTTTCAACTTTTAAAAGCCGGTGATGGCGATTGACGGAGACCGGGGGCAAGACGGTCATTTTTACTATGTGATTTCCTAAAAGAAAACTATTTTATTACTTGTCTCGAGATTCTGAGATTTTGAGACTTCTTTATCAAAATCTCAACCTATAGTGTTTTGTATAGTGTTTTGAAAGGTGGTTTCTTGTTTCACCTTTTCTTCGGATCATTCTAAGTCTCGGTTATGAGGCTTGTTGTTGTTCAGTGTACATATGTAGTGTTGCCTTTCACTTCTTCTTGGTTGTTGATGTCACCACCTAGGTGATTTGAGTTTTTCTTACGTTAGGGGCATGGATGCCAAATGGATTGGTTCGAGTTTTAAAACCTTTTTCTTAAAAACTATTGAATCTTTGGGATTCATCTTTTTATTACTTCCACTATCGGCCATTTGCTTTTGGTTTCCTTGTTCGGGTGTTCTTAACCTTGACGTTGTTGTCTCGGTTATCTGTTGGTTTAGCATTAGGAACTATTTTCCTTTGCTTTGTTTTGGTGATCCTTAAATGGTCGTTCATGAGAGTAGTGTTCGTGTGCTCTCTGTGAATTGGTTGGCTGGTTTTCCTTGGTTATAGTGAGAGCGTTAGTGATTTGATTGACCCTATTGATGATAGTATTATGAGGTCGATGTGATGATGTAATGATGTGATTTATGGTATTGAGGAATAGATGTGATTGTGGTGATCTAGTTCTTGAGAGGTAGATATCCCTCTAGGAATGAGATGAGGTTTGTTATATATATATTGTATATATATATATATATGGATGACGATTGTGTTAGTACGCAAGGACGTGAGTACTTTTCCTCCTGTGCTATCGGGGAGTGAGTTATGAGTATTCCTTGGTACTAGTGGTGGATTTTGATTCATGTGGATATTAGAGGTGAGTGTGTTTCCCTCTATTGGATTTTGTGGTTAACGTCGTGAGCGCTTAATGATTTGTTAGATTGGACCTGGGTGTCGTGTACCTAGTGTACGTTGGTGAGAATAGTGTAGACTACCGGTGTTGGTACTTGGAGTACGAGTTTTAGTCGTACCGTATAGGCTCTTGTTGTGTATTTATATATATATATATATATTTATATATATATTCCCGATATATATGTATATATACTCGTTTACGGTATCATATGAGCGCGTACCTTGGGTTTGCGTGGATGGGATTTGTTGGGCTATATATATCTTGCTAGATAGTTTAGCATTACCTAAATTGCCAGAGGATGTGGTAGTTAGAGTATCTTTTCCCACTGCGCTTATTTGCTCACAGGGGAATTTCATTTGCCCCCTGGTATTCCACGCCAGGTTGTAGGAAATATACGGATATGGGCAGGATGCAGTGCAACGACAGCTTTCTTTGGTTTTCTTGTTACAGGTTTTGGAGTTGCGTTGGGTGATGCGGTTACGGTTGCAGCGCGACAGGTTTGGGGACGATAGTTTTCTGCTGTCAGTTTCTTTACCCATGTTTTATGGGATTGTCATGTATTTCTTTTGGGAGTCAGTCTGTTGGCATATCCCTATTGATGTATCTTTTATTTCCTGTATTTATTCTTTCAGGATGTCATTGTATCTATTCTGCACAGCTAGGTGCATTTCTATATTCTTATTCGAGCATTTGTGGCTCTGTTGATTATAGAGGGTTGTGTAGGGGTTTTGGTTTTTTTCCATTACCTCGGCCCTAGTAGGATTGATGAATGTTGGGCCTGTGAGCCATTGATATTAACAAACTGTTATTGGCAGGTTATTCTATTGTGATTGTGTGTCCGGATGTTCCATTTATAAATGGAACTCTGCCGGATTTTCGTTAGATTCCGTTGCTTTGTTTTATCATTCATTTTGGTATGAAATATACCATTTCTATCATTAATCCATACGTTTTCATGGTTAATGATATCTTAGTTGGTCACTCATATTAAGGATCACATCCTGGATTCCTTGGATGTCCCGGTTCGGGAGTTCTAGGAATTTAGGGGCGTGTCTGGTGGTATCAGATGATACTATTGAGTCTCTAGTATTCATTTGGGCATGGAGTATATCTTTCATTGTTATTCCATGTATTTCATTGTAATTGTTGACTCTAGTGGTTGCTTGACTTACGTCACCTTTTGGAAATTCGCTGATTCTCTATATTAGAGTTTCGGGGATTTTAGGGGCGTGACTGCATGGTATCAGAGCATTTTTACCCTTTTGTAGGTGTTTGATGATTAAAGATCACTGGTTCTCATTTCTTTTTACTTCCGTACTCACTCCCTTAGCTCTTAGGCTCGGGTTTCTGAGTCCTAGGAATTTGGGGCATGACAAGAAGGCCATGGAGAGTGTTTCTACACCAACAATGCAGATTCTCTCAGCCATGATCAACTAATTTAGTATCTAAGGTTTTCTCGCAAAACCCTAGCCAAGTAATGTAGTTCTGATTTTATATTCAATTGTATAGAGGGGAAACTGTGACTATACTGTGATTATTGTGTTAGATGAGAGACCGTTTTTATTCGTGATACAAGTTTATATATTTGAATTGATTATTGTCTTAGACTTTTTGAATATATTTATCTTATACAATCACAATTATTCACTATGGGCTGAAACTCGGATGTTTAATTTGTGATTTTCTACACAATAGTGGTCATAAAACTCGAAACCCTAAGTTGACACACGTCATGCCCTGACAAACTAATATAGACATGCCTTAGTTTAATTTACTACTTTAATTTACTGCTTTAATTTACTTTTCTATTAGTAGTTGGCATGCACTACTATACTGATTTACTGCTTTAATCAGTATAGTATTGTTCAACAATACTATAAAGTATGCCAAAATCGTCCACACTCTCCTAACTAACCCTTTTCTTTCTCTCCAATCTCATTTTCTTTCTAAGTGGGACGGATTTCACTCGAATCGTCCTCTACGTTGAATCGGTATTTGTACATAATTCATTCACCATTATAAGGCTCTTTTGGATAACAATACTATAAAGCGTACCAAAATAGTTCACACTCTCCTTACTAACCCTTTTCTTTCTCTCCAACCTCATTTTTTTCTAAATGTGATGGATTTCACTAGAATCGTTCTATAAGTTGAATCGGTCTTTGTATATCATTCCTTCACCATTATAGGGCACTTATGGACAACAATACTATAAAGTGTACCAAAATAATCCACACTCTCCTAACTTGGTCTTTTCTTTCTATCCAACCTCATTTCCTTTCTAAGTGGGATGCATTTTACTCGAATCATCCTATAAGTTGAATCATTGTTTGTACATAATTCCTTCACTATTATGAGGATCTTTTAGACAACAATACTATAAAGCGTACCAAAATAGTCCACACTCTCCTAAGTGACCCTTTTCTTTCTGACTTACCTTATTTTCTTTCTAAGTAGGGCAAGATTCACTAGAATCGTTCAATAAGTTGAATCAGTGTTTAAAGGATATTAATGACAACAGTATTACAAAGCGTACCAAAATAATCCTTAGTATCCTAACTCGCCATTTTCTTTCTAATCAACATCATTTTCTTTCCATGTGGGACGGGATTCACTCGAATAGTTCTATAAATTAAATCGGTGTTTGTACATCATTCCATCACCATTATGAGGCTCTTAATGACAAAAATACTATAAAGCTTACCTAAATAAATCACACTCTCCTAACTGTCCCATTTCTTTTTGTCCAACCTCATTTTCTTTCTAAATGGGACGGGTTTCGGTCGAATCGTCCTCTATGTTGAATCGGTGTTTATACATCATTCCTTCACAATTATTAGGCTTTTTTGGAAAACAATACTATAAAGCGTAGCAAAATCGTCCACACTCTCCTAACTGGCCTTTGTTTTTACTATCCCACCTCCTTTTCTTTTTAAATGTGACGGGTTTCACTCAAACTGTCCTATAAGTTGAGTCGGTGTTTGTACATCATTCCTTCACCATTATGAGGCTCTTGTGGACAACAATACTATAAAGCATGTCTAAATAGTCCACACTCTCCTAACTGACCATTTTCTTTCTCACCGACATCCTTTTCTTTCTAAATAGGACGGGTTTCAGTCGAATCGTCTTATAAGTTGAATCGTTGTTTATACATCATTCCTTCACTATTATGAGGCTCTTAATAACAACAATAGTATAAAGCGTACCTGAATAGTCCACGCTCTCCTAACTAACCCTTTTATTTCTGTCTATCCTTATTTGCTTTCTAATTGGGACGTCTTTCACTTGAGTGGTTCAATAAGTTGAATCGGTGTTTATACAACATTCCTTCCTCATCATGAGGCTCTTTTGGATAACAATATTATAAAGCGTACCAAAATAGTCCACACTTTCCGAACTGGCCTTTTTCTTTATAATATGGACGGGTTTCTGTCGAATCGTCCAATAAGTTGAGTTAGTGTTTGTACATCATTATTTTACAATTATGAGACTCTTATGAAAAATAATACTATAAAAGCATTCCTAATAGTTCACACTCTCCTAACTGACCATTTTCTTTCTGTCCAATCTCATTTTCTTTCTAAATGAGACAGGTTTCACTCGAATCCTCCTATAAGTTGAATCGGTGTTTGTACATCATTCATTCACCATTGTTAGGCTCTTTTGGACAATAATACTATAAAGCATACAAAAATAATCCACACTCTCCTAACTGACCATTTTCTTTCTGTCCCACCTCCTTTTATTTCTAATTGGGACGGGTTTCACTCAAATCCTCCTATAAGTTCAGTCGGTGTTTGTACATCATTCCTTCACCATTATGATACTCTTATAGACAACAATACTATAAAGCGTGCCAAAATAGTCCAAACTCTCTTAACTAGCCCTTTTCTTTCTCACCAATCTCATTTTCTTTCTAAGTGGGACGGATTTCACTCGCATCGTCCTCTACGTTAAATCGTAGTTTGTACATAATTCCTTCACCGTTATAAGGCACTTTTGGACAACAAGACTATAAAGCGTACAAAAATAGTTAACACTCTCCTAACTGACCCTTTTCTTTCTCTCCAATCTCATTTTCTTTCTGAATAGGTCAGGTTTCACTCGAATGGTCCTATAAGTCCAATCGGTATTTGAACACCACTCCTTTACCATTATGAGATTCTTTTGGACAAAAATATTATAAAGCATACCAAAATAGTCCACACTCTCCTAATTGACCATTTTCTTTCTTTCCAACCTCCTTTTCTTTCTAAATGGGACGGGTTTCACTTGAATCATCCTATAAGTTGAATCAGTGTTTGTACATCATTCCTTACCATTGTTAGGCTCTTTTGTACAACAATACTATAAAGCGTACCAAAATTGTCCACACTCTGCTAACTGGCCCTTATCATTCTGTCCCACCTCCATTTATTTCTCATTGGGACGGGTTTCACTCAATCGTCCTAAAAGTTGAGTTGGTGTTTGGACATCAATCCTTCACCATTATGAAGCTCTTCTGGAAAACAATACTATAAAGTGTGCAGAAACCGTCCACACTATCTTAACTGGCCCTTTTCTTTCTCTCCAATCTCATTTTCTTTCTAAGTGGGACGGATTTCACTCGGATCGTCCTCTACATTGTATCGTAGTTTGTACGTAATTCCTTCACCATTATAAGGCTCTTTTGGAGAACAATACTATAAAGCGTACAAAAATAGTCAACACTCTCCTATCAACCCTTTTCTTTCTCTCCAACCTCATTTTCTTTCAAAGTGAGACGGATTTCACTAGAATCGTCCTATAAGTTGAATCGGTGTTTGTACATCATTCATTCTCCATTATAGGGCTCTTATGGATAACAATACTATAAAGCGTACCAAAGTAGCCACATTCTCCTAACTGACCATTTTCTTTCTCTCCAACCTCATTTTCTTTCTAAGTGAGACGAATTTTACTAGAATCGTCCTAAAAGTTGAATCGGTGTTTGGACATCATTCCTTCACCATTATAGGGCTCTTATGGACAACAGTACTATAAAGCATACCACAATAGTCCACAATATCCTACAAGCTCTTTTCTTTCTAACCAACCTCCTTTTGTTTCTAAGTGGGACATAATTCACTCGTATCGTACTATAAGTTGAATCGGTGTTTGTACATCATTCCTTCACCATTTGGAGGCTCATAATGACAACAGTACTATAAAGCGTACCAAAATAGTCCCCAGTATCCTAACTCACCCTTTTCTTTCTAACCAACATCCTTTTCTTTCTAAGTGGGACGAGATTCACTTTAATCGTTCTATAAGTTAAATCGGTGTTTGTACATCATTCCTTCACCATTATGAGGCTCTTAATGATAATAATACTATAAAGCATCCCTAAATAGTCCACACTCTCCTCACTGACCCATTTCTTTCTGTCCAACCTCATTTGCTTTCTAAATGGGACGGCTTTCAGTCGAATCGTCCTCTAAGTTGAATCCGTGTTAGTACATCATTTTTTCACCATTGTTAGGCTCTTTTGGACAACAATACTATAAAGTGTGCCAAAATCGTCCACACTCTCCTAACTGGCCCTTTTTCCTTCTGTCCCACCTCATTTTCTTTCTAATTGGACGGGTTTTAGTCGAATCGCCCAATAAGTTGAGTCAGTGTTTTTACATCATTCCTTCACCATTGTTAGGCTCTTTTGGACAACAATACTATAAAGCGTACAAAAATCTTCCACACTCTTCTATCTGGTCCTTTTTCTTTGTAAGTGGGACGGGTTTCACTCATATTGTGCTAAAAGATAAGACCGTGTTAGTACATCATTCCTACACCATTATGAGGCTCTTATGGACAATAATCTTATAAAGCGTGCCAAAATATTCCACACTCTCCAATCTCGCCCTTTTCTTTCTCTCTAATCTCATTTTATTTCTAAGTCGGATAGATTTCACTCGAATCATCCTATAAGTTTAATCAGTGTTCGTACATCATTCCTTCACCATTGTTAGGCTCTTTTGGACAACAATACTATAAAGCATGCCAAAATCCTCCACCATTTCCTAACTTATCCTTTTCTTTCTCTTTAACCTCTATTTCGTTCATGTGGAACGTATTTCACTAGAATCGTCATATAAGTTGAATCGGTGTTTGTACATCACTCATTTACCATTAAAAGGCTCTTTTCGACAACGATACTATAAAGCGTACCAAAATAGTCCACACTCTCCTAACTAACCCTTTTCTTTCTCTCCAATCTCATTTTCTTTTTAAGTGGGATGGATTTCACTCGAATCGTCCTTTACGTTGAATCGGTGTTTGTACATAATTCATTCACCATTATAAGGCTCTTTTGCACAACAATACTATAAAGCATCCCAAAATAGTTCATACTCTCCTAACTGACCCTTTTCTTTCTCTCCAACTTCATTTTCGTTCAAAGTGGGACGGATTTCACTAGAATCATCCTATATGTTGAATCGGTGTTTGTACATTACTCCTTTACCATTATAAGGCTCTTTTGGACAACAATGTGTGCCAAAATAGTCCATACTCTCCTAACTGACGATTTTCTTTCTTTCCAACCTCATTTTCTTTCTAAGTGGGACATATTTCACTCGAATCGTGTTATAAGTTGAATCGGCCTTTGTACATCATTCCTTCACCATTATAGGGATCTTATGGACAACAATACTATAAGGTGCACCAAAATAGTCCACAATCTCCTAACTGACTGATTTCCTTATAACCAACCTCCTTTTCTTTCTAAGTGGGACGAAATTCACTAGAATCGTACTATAAGTTGAATCAGTGTTTCTACATCGTACCTTCACCAATATGAGCCTACTAATGACAAAAATACTATAAAGCGTACCAAAATAGTCCATACTCTCCTAACTGTTCCTTTTCTTTCTCTCTAACCTCATTTTCTTTTTGAGTGGGACATATTTCACTTGAATCGCCCTGTCAGTTGAAACGTTGGTTGCACATAATTTATTCACCATTATGAGGCTATTTTGGGAAAAAAAATACTATAAAGAGTACCAAAATAGTACACACTCTCCTAACTGACCATTTTCTTTCTAACCAACATCCTTTTATTTCTAAGTGGGACGGGATTTACTCGAATCGTTCTATAAGTTGAATTGGTGTTTGTACGTCATTCCTTCACCACTATAACAACAATACTATAAAGCGTACCAAAATAGTCCAGACTCTCCTAACTGTCCCTTTTATTTCTGTCCAACTTGCTTTTCTTTCTAAATGGGATAAGTTTCAGTCGGATCGTCCTATAAGTTGAATCGGTGTTTGTACATAATTCTTTCACTATTATGAGCCACTTAATGACAACAATACCATAAAGAGTACCTAAATACTCCACACTTTCCTAACTGGCCCTTTCCTTTCTGTATATCCTCATTTTCTTTCTAAACGGGACGGGTTTCACTCGAATGGTCCTAAAAGTTAAATCGGTGATTATACATCATTCCTTCACCATAATGAGGCTCTTTTGGACAATAATACTACAAAGAGTACCAAAATAGTCCACACTATTAAGTTGAATCGGTGTTTGGAGAGTCCACACTCTCCAAACTGGCCCTTTTCATTCTAAGTGGGACAGGATTCACTCGAATCGTTCAAAAAGTTGAATCAGTGTTTCCACATCCTTACTTCACCATTTTGAAGCTCTTAATGACAACAATACTATAAAGCGTACATAAATCCTCCACACTCTCCTAACTGACCCTTTTCATTCCGTTCATCCTCCTTTTCTTTCTAAACGGGACGAGTTTCACTCTAATGGTCCTATAAGTTAAATCAATGATTGTACATCATTCCTTCACCATCATGAGACTCTTTTGCACAACAATACTATAAAGAGTACCAAAATAGTCCACACTATCTTAACTGGCCCTTTTCTTTTTGACCAACCTCATTTTCGTTCTAATTGGGACGCATTTCATTCCAATCGTCTAATAAGTTGAGTTGGTGTTTGTATATCATTATTTTAATATTATGATGCACTTATGGATAATAATACTATAAAGCATTCCTAAATAGTCCACACTCACCTAATTGACCCTTTTATTTCTGTCCAACCTCCTTTTCTTTCTAAATGGGATGAGATTCACTCGATTCATCCTAGAAGTTGAATCGGTGTTTGTACATCATTCCTTCACCATTGTTAGACTCTTTTGGACAACAATACTATAAAACGTACCAAAATCATCCACACTCTCCTAACTGGCCCTTTTCATTCTGTCCCACCTCCTTTTATTTCCAATTGGTACAGGTTTCACTCAAATCATCCAATAAGTTAAGTCGGTGTTTGAACATGATTCTTTCACCATTATGAAGCTCTTCTAGACAAAAATAATATAAAGCGTACCAAAATAGTCCACAATCTCCTAACTGGCTATTTTTTTTTAACCAACCTCCTTTTGTTTATAAGTGGGACAAGATTGACTAGAATCATACTATAAGTTGAATCGGTGTTTGTACATCATTCATTCACCATTATGAGCCTCATAATTACAATAATACTATAAAGTGTACCAAAATAGTCCACACTCTCCTAACCGACCCTTTTCTTTCTCTCCAACCACATTTCCTTTTTGAGTGGGATGAATTTCACTCGAATCGTCCTATAAGTTGAATCGTTGTTTGTACATAATTCCTTCACCATTATGAGGATATTTTTGGACAAAAATACTATAAAGCATACCAAAATAGTCCGCACTCTCGTTATTGGCCCTTTTCTTTCTAATTGGGAAAGGATTCACTCGAATTGTTCAAAAACTTGAATCGGTGTTTGTACATCTATCCTTCACCATTTTGAAGCTATTAATGAAATCAATACTATAAAACGTACCTAAATACTCCACACTCTCATAACTAGCCCTTTTCTTTCCGTCCATCCTTCTTTTCTTTCTAAACGGGACGGGTTTAATTCAATGGTCCTATAAGTTGAATCGGTAATTGTACATCATTCCTTCACCATCATGAGGCTCTTTTAACCAACAATACTATAAAGAGTACCAAAATAGTCAACACTATCCTAACTGACCCTTTTCCTTCTGACCAACCTCATTTTTTTTCTAATTGGGACGTGTTTCATTCGAATTGTCCAATAAGTTGAGTTGGTGTTTGTACATCATTCTTTCACCATTATGAAGCTCTTATGGATAATAATACTATAAAACGTTCCTAAAGTTGAATCGAATCGTACGGGTTTCTATCCAACCTCCTTTTCTTTCTAAATCGTACGGGTTTCAATCGAATCGTCCTATAAGTTGAATCGGTGTTTGTACATCTTTCATTCACCATTGTTAGGCTCTTTTGGACAACAATACTATAAAGCGTACCAAAATTGTCCACACTCTCCTAACTGGCCCATTTTAATCTGTCCCACCTCCTTTTATTTCCAATTGGGACGGGTTTCACTCAAATCATCCTATAAGTTGAGTCGGTGTTTGTACATCATTCCTTCACCATTATGAAGTTTTTATGGACAAAAATAATATAAAGCTTACCAAAATAGACCACACTCTCTTAACTGACCCTTTTCTTTCTCTTCAATCTCATTTTCTTTCTAAGTGAGACGGATTTCACTCGTATCGTCGTCTACGTTGAATCGTATTTTGTACATAATTCCTTCACCGTTATAAGGCTCTTTTGGAGAACAATATAATAAAGTGTACAAAAATAGTCAACACTCTCCTACTTGGCCCTTTTCTTTCTCTCCAACCTCATTTTCTTTCAAAGTGGGACGAATTTCACTAGAATCGTCCTATATGTTGAATCGGTGTTTGTACATCATTCATTAACCATTATAGGGCTCTTATGAATAACAATACTATAAAGCATACCAAAGTTATCCACACTCTCCTTACTGACCCTTTTCTTTCTCTCCAATCTCATTTTCTTTTTAAATGTGACGGATTTCACTAGAATCGTCATATAAGTTAAATCGGAGTTTATACATCATTCCTTCACCATTATAGGGTTGTTTGGACAACAATACTATAAAGCGTACCAAAATAGTCGACAATCTCCTAACTGCCTCTTTTCTTTCTGACCAACCTCCTTTTGTTTCTAAGTGGGACGAGATTGACTAGAATCGTACCATAAGTTGAATCGGTGTTTGTACATCATTTCTTCACCATTATGAGCCTCTTAATGACAAAAGTACTATAAACCTACCAAAATAGTCCACACTCTACTAACTAGACTTTTCTTTCTCTCCAACCTCATTTCTTTTTTGAGTGGGACGGATGTCACTCGAATCGTTCAATAAGTTGAATCGTTGTTCGTACATAATTCCTTCACCATTATGAGGCTCTTTTGGACTAAAATACTATAAAGCATACTAAAATAGTCCACACTCTCCTTACTGGCCCTTTTCTTTCTTAGTGGGACAAGATTCACTCGAATCGTTCTAAAAGTTGAATCGGTGTTTCTACATCATTCCTTCACCATTTTGAAGTTCTTAATGACAACAATATTATAAAGCGTGCATGCAAATTTTTAGAGAGAGAAGCTCCTCCTTCTCTCTAGAATGAAGAGCGTGTGGGAGCTGGGTTTGTGGATTGTCTGTACGGGTTGACTCGGTCAAACTCAGTTTGACCAAGTCTTTTAAGCATATATTCCACCGAGTCAGTTGAGTTAGGTTATTATTTCAGATTGAACAACTGGGTTTTGATAACGAGTTGAGCATGGAGGCGGCGACTTTCCTCTTAAGCTCACACGAAATCTAAGTCTGGAATTAGCGTATCCGTTGCATGCTTTGCTGAGTTGTGCTTGCAATTGCTGTTGTGATTTGGGTCTGACGATCGAAGGCTCGTTAACCTAAAGGAAGGCGATTTCAGGGGCGATTTTCCTGTTTCGAAGAGCAGGGGCGAGCGACCGTTCATGCTCTCAGTACTCTGAAGTCTGAGTAAGGGTATCGATGAGTATAGGTTGCTGAGTTCGAAAGTGTTTCGGTGGTAGTGCAATAGTTTCGGCTACTGCGATTAGTCACGAAGCAAGCTGTGGAAACTGCGCAAGGGGCGATTCGGCTTGTGGTCCAGTTCAGATAGTTTCTGAAGCTGTTGTCCTGAAACTGCTACCCGAAGCCATCTTCTGCATTCCTGGTGTTGTTGTGCTAATTGCAGAGTCTGAAGCTGTGCTAACTGAATTCACAAAGCTGTTGCTGTGATTTTTGATTTGCATCAGCTACAAATTACGATCACTGAAAGAGTTGGGTCTTAGTAAGCACTGAATTTTTTTTCCTCATTCTGTTTTGCTAAGGGTTGGTGCCCTGTTTTCACTTGGGTTGGTGCCCTATTATTTGTATTTTGGGGTCGGTGCCCCTTTTTTTATCTTGTTGTTGGTGTATTTTGAATTTTGTGATTGAAATATGGGTGAAGCAAACGAGGTTGCAAATCTGAAAAAACAAAATGACGAGTTAAGGAATGCACTGGAGGAAAGCAATAATTTAAACGCAAAGTACAGGTTTGGGTCTTCTTCGGATTCACAATCAGAATTGAGGGCTGAAGAAACAATGACATGTACTGGTTCGGTTGCACCCCAGGTGTCTATGGAGAAAATTCCAGAATCCAAAGGGGTTGCTACAGGGGAAAATAAAATGTATCATGGGGTGGCTATCACGGAGGGATCATGGGCGCAGCGATTCGCTACTAGCATAAATAACAGAAAAATGAATCTAAAATATCATCCTGAAGCGGTCAATGGAATGTTCGTAAAACCCCCTCCTGAAGTGGGTTTGAAAGGTAGCCAAGTATGGAATGATTGTTTGGTTGGTTACTTCTTGGATAAAAGATTGCCATTTCCTACTGTTGATGCAATTGCTAAGCGTCTCTGGGGCAATGAGGGCTTGAGGGAAGTAATCAGTTGGGATAAGGGGTTCTTTATTTTTAAATTTAATTCTTCAATGGAGAGGGATACGATTTTGGAGAAGGGCCCATGGCATTTTGCCAGTCAACTGATGGTGCTGCAAAAGTGGAGACAAGGCATGTCAGTGCTAAAGGAAGCTCTAAAATTGATTCCGGTTTGGGCTACAGTTTCCCATGTCCCGTTAGAATTCTGGAATGAAGAGGGACTGAGTTACATTGGGAGTGTGATAGGGAGGCCTCTGTATGTTGATGCCATGACAGAATCTCAAAAAAGACTAAATTACGCCCGAATATGTGTGGAGGTTGATGCTTCTGCTGAGCTCAAAAAGGAAGTGGGGGTGATTCTTAGTGATGATACTGTGAAGATGGTAGATGTGGAATATCAATGGGTGCCTATCAGATGCGAAAATTGCAAAGTGTTTGGTCACTCCACAAAAAATTGTCTGAAGGTTAAGAAAGTTGTGCCTATACAAAATGATCAAAAAGAAAAGAAGCAAGAGTGGGTTGTGGTGGGAAGAGGTGGAATGAAGAAGAATAACGATGAAATTAATGGGGATAAGGCTGAATTATCTTCCATAGGGTTAGTGAAGGAGAGTATAGTGGTCAGTTTGGCGGATAGTGGGAAAGACAAACGGGAGACTAATGAAAGTTTGGAGAATGTTGTCACAAATGTGGTGTGTCCCGAAGTACAGGCAAAAGAAGTTACTTTATCTCCTAACAAGTTCACTTGTTTGGGTGATTTAGAAGATGAAGATATTGTGGATGAGTGGGGAACTGATTCGGTCCTTGATGACCTTGATTTGGAGACAAAAACCGAGCACAACAAGGGATACCAAAAAGTGGAAGACACTGGCCAAAAGGAAATCTGTCATGAAACAGAAAATAATGTGCAAAATGGTGGGAATGATGGGAGTGTGAAAGAGGTTCGAGGAAGTAGTGGGAAACTTCAGACCCAAGAGAATGTAACTGATAAAACAGTGTTAGATGATAAACCCGAGAAATATCCTAAGAGCAATATAAATGGTCTTGATGCGGATGAGGAAGTGGCTGAAAAGTTACCTCCAAAAAAGCTGAAAACTAAGAGGGTTCTAAAAAGAGGTTCTAAAGGAAAGAATGAGTCTGATCCGAAAGTTCGATAATTTTTTTCTATGCTGATATACTCTTGGAATATAAGAGGGTTGAATGGAAGTGAAAAACAAATGGAAGTGAAAAACTTGATAAAAATGCTGGATATTTCAGTGTTTTGTCTAATTGAGACGAATGTGGTTGAGATTAATGCCCAGAAAGTTTTAAATAACATATGTCCGGGATGGAAGTTTCTGAATAATTACGAGTTTGCGGAATTAGGTAGATTGTGGGTGTGTTGGAATCCGGTGAAATTCGGAGTGGAGCTGATTTCTAAAAATGAGCAGATGATACATTGCAAAGTGATTGCTATTGATAACTCCTGTGAATGCTATGCCACTTGGGTTTATGGGAGTAATGACTATATTGAGAGGAGGAGATTATGGAGAGACTAAATGGATATTTCTAAAAATCTGCAGGATGATCCTTGGTGCTACTGTGGGGATTTTAATGCTGTTAGATATCAGCATGAGAAAAGGGGAGGATCTGAAAAATGGAGTGTCAAAATGAAAGAATGTGGGCTGGCTTTGGACAAGACTGGTCTGATGGATTTAAAATATATGGGTATTAAGTACTCTTGGACCAATGGTCATGTGTATTGCAAACTGGATAGATGTATGGTAAACTCGGCTTGGATGGAGGTTTTCCCAAACATTGAAGCTTATTTCAACCCCCTTGGAGTTTCAGACCATGCTTGCATTGTGCTTAAAATTCCAAAGGAAGTTAAAAAGATCAAGCGCCCATTTCGGTTCAATAATTTCTTGGCTAAGCATGATGAGTTTATCCCTATTATTCGAGAAGCGTGGAGCACTCCTATTAAAGGCTACAAGATGTTTGTTCTGGTTCAGAAGCTGAAAAAGGTGAAAAATGCTTTGAAAAATCTGAATAAAAAATATTTTGATAATTTTCCAAAGCAAGTTGAGGAAGCCCGAAGAAAGCTACTAAATGTCCAAGGCCTTATTGATCAGGATGTTGGGAACATTAATTTGAAGAAGTTGGAGAGAGTTTGCCTTAAGGATTTCCATACAGCTGCCTATGCGGAAGAGTGCTTGAGAAGGCAACAATCTCGGGTTCAATGGCTGCAACTTGGGGACCAAAATACCAAGTACTTTCATAAGATAGCCTCTCAAAGAAAGACCCGAAACAACATAAATGCTATTACTAAAGAAGATGGGACTATTCTTACAAATTCTGAAGATATTAATAGAGAAATTATTGGCTTTTATAGAAGATTATTTGCCGAGAGAGACGGGGCTGATTGGGAAAATCTGCATAATTATATTGGTAATCCTATTTCTGAAGAGCAAGGCAGAGATATGTGTAGAGAGGTCTCAAGGGATGAAATCAAGGCTACTATTTTCGGCATGAAGGATGATAAAGCCCCAGGCCCGGATGGACTTAATGCTGTTTTTTATAAATCAGCTTGGAGTATAATTGGCAATGATACCATTGAGGCGGTTCAAGATTTTTTTCGGTCAGGCATGATGCTTTCGGAACTCAACAGCACGTCCATTACCCTTGTACCGAAAGTGGAAAACCCCACAAGAGTTTCTGAATTCCGACCAATTTCAGTTTGTAACGCGCTCTATAGATGTATTGCAAAAATCATAGCTAATCGGTTAAAGCCTGTTTTGAATGACTGCATCAGCTCAAATCAGTCCGGTTTTGTGCCAGGGAGGAACATTGGGGATAATGTGTTGTTAGCTCAGGAAATCCTTCTCCAATATCATAAGGAGCAAAGCCCCGCTAGAATTGCAATGAAAATTGACTTGACAAAGGCCTACGATTCTGTTTCCTGGGATTTTTTGGCTGAGGTTCTAAGATGTTTTGGGATTCCAGTGAAGATGAGAGAATGGATTAAAGCATGCTACTCTACTCCTAGATACTCCATCAATATTAATGGGGGGCTAGAAGGTTTTTTCAAAGGGGAGAGGGGGTTGAGACAAGGGGATCCAATGTCGCCATATCTTTTTGTAATGGCTATGGAAGTTTTATCAGGGATGTTTAACAAGCTAGGGAATGAAAATCAGTTTCAGTTCCATCCTAGATGCAAGAGGCTGAAGATTAACCACCTAATGTTTGCGGATGACTTATTTCTATTTTGTGAAGGGAAGGTTAACTCTACTAAGTGTATGCTGGAGATTTTGGGCAAGTTCAGCTCCTGGTCCGGCCTTATTCCGAACCCATCAAAAAGCTCTATCTTTGCTAGTGGAGTGAATGACAATGTTTTGAACTCTATTGTCTCCATTTCAAATTTTTCGTTGGGAACTTTGCCTGTAAAGTATCTTGGGGTCCCTTTGGTGTCATCCAAACTTAGAGCTGATGATTGTAATGACCTTGTGATGAAAATTACAAAAAGAGTCCAAGCTTGGAATAGTAGAATTTTATCCTTTGCCGGGAGGTTACAACTCATTGCTTCGGTACTCTTCTCGGTCCAAGTCTACTGGAGTACTACTTTTCTCCTTCCCAAAACCATTATGAAGCAACTTTTTGATATCATGAGGAAGTTTTTATGGAAAGGGGCTGATCTCAAGAGGGGCGGCGAAAAACTTGCTTGGCATAAGGTATGTATGCCTAAAGAAGAGGGTGGGCTTGGATTAAAGGATCTAACTGATTGGAATGTTGCAGCAATGGGAAAACAATTGTGGAATATTTTACAGCCTAATCCTTCAAATTTATGGAGTAAGTGGGTCAAAGTCGAGCTCATAAAGAATCATAATTTTTGGCTCCTGAAAGTGCCGGATAAAAGATCTTGGTCTTGGAAACAGATCATGGGGTTAAGGCCCATTTTTCGCGAGCACTTCAAAATCAGAATCGGCAATGGAAACAACACATCTCTTTGGCACGATGGATGGCTGTATGATGTGGCTATTGCTGAAAAGCATGGGGAGAGGATCATTTACGACTCAGGTCTAAGAAGAGAGGCAAAGGTAAGTGCTATTATTGTAAATGGCAATTGGCACCCGCCTTTTCCGGTCTCTCATCAGCTCATGTCCTTACAAGCAGACCTAAATCAGTTTGAGAAACTGAATATTAATGAAGATGACAGCCTTTTATGGACTCCTGCAAAGGGTAATTTTTCTATAAAGTCAGCTTGGGAGATCATTAGACAAAGAGGCCAGCCTGTAAATTGGCACTCGTCTGTGTGGTTCCACTATAACATCCCCCGTCATGCTTTCATTCTCTGGACTGTTATTCGTAATAGGGTTCAGACTCAAGATAAGCTGATGCTCTATGGCCTTCTTCAGCAGCAAAAGTGTGTGCTTTGTCTTCTCCCTTGTGAGAATAGAGAGCATTTGTTCTTTGAGTGTAGCTTTGCAAAGAAAGTTTGGAAACCTATTGCGGCGCTTGCGGGATTTGATAGGGTTGGAGGGGGCTGGTTTGAAGTGCTGGAATGGTGTAATAATCATTTTCAAAACAAAAATTTTAAGTCTATTCAAGCTAAACTTTATTTTGCAGCCACAATATATATGATATGGAGGGAAAGAAATTTCAGAATGTATGCTGGGGAAGCTAGAACAGAAGACCACTTAATCCATGAAATATACACCTCAGTTCACTACAGATTACTGCATCTACAACAACCCACTAATTGAAGGAAGCTTCATGTTGGGCTGTTCTTGCTACGGATGTTATATGATGGAGGTGGGCTGCTTTGCTAAGGGGGCACATGAAAGGGTCAGAATTCATGCGGATCATGCAATACAGATTTCCGAATTTCAGATTTCTGAGCAATACAGATTTCAGAATTTCAGATTTCAGAATTATTTCAGATTTCAGATTTCAGAATTTCAGACTTCAGATCATGCAATACAGACTTCAAAATTTCAGATTTCAGAGCATGCAATACAGATTTCAGAATTTCAGACTTCAGATCATGCAATACAGATTTCAGAATTTCACACTTCAGATCATGCAAGACAGATTTCAGAATTTCAGACTTCAGATCATGCAATACAGACTTCAAAATTTCAGATTCCAGATCATGCAATACAGATTTCAGAATTTCAGATTTCAGATCATGCAATACAGATTTCAGAAGTTCAGATTTCAGTTCATGCAATACAGATTTCAGAATTTCAGACTCCAGATCATGCAATACAGACTTCAAAATTTCAGATTTCAGATCTTGCAATACAGATTTCAGAAATTCAGATTTCAGATCATGCAATACAAATTTCAGAATTTCAGATTTCAGTTCATGCATTAAAGATTTCAGAACTTCAGATTTCAGAATTACATTGCAGACCTTTGATTTACGAACAGTTCTATTTGAGCTTCTTGGTGCAGGTTTTTTGTTTGATATATGGGCTGATGGGAAGATGCTACCATAGCAGATTGGTTTTTCAATCTTTTTACAGGATGATTTCGGGTGGTGCAGTTTATTATACATGGTACACCTTCAACAACAATGCACAGATGAATAAGTATCCAAATGCCATGGGAGCAAGTGTAGTGTTGGTCCTGGTTTTTTGTTTGATAAATGCTTTGAGGGGAAGACGCCACCATAGCAGATTGGTTTTTCATTCCTTCTATAGGGTGATTTCAGGGGAGCATAGCAAGAGAGGAAACATGCAGATTTTGAAGAAAGGGCATAGAGAGAATTCATATTACATTATTGTTGCATTGTGTATTCAATTTCAGATTTTGTGTACAGCCAAAATTAAGGCTATAACGCTGCATTTTCAAGAGTTTTCGTGGCTTCTTTTAATCTGGTGGATTTGGGGATACCATTTATGTATGGGAAGCTTTTTTCTCTTGGGGTATGCCCTAAGTAATTTTTAAGGCTTTCGCCTTTTTCTTTTTTATTTATAAAATACTTACCTTTCAAAAAAAAAAAAAAATAAATAAATAAAAAAATAAATAATAATATTATAAAGCGTACCTAAATACTCCACACTCTCCTAACAGGCCTTTTCTTCTCGTCCATCCTCCTTTTCTTTCTAAATGGGGCGAGTTTCACTCGAATCGTCTTATAAGTTGAATCGGTGTTTGATGTTCACTCGAATCGTCTTATAAGTTGAATCGGTGTTTGTACATCATTCCTTCACCATCATTAGACTCCTTTGGACAACAGTACTATAAAGTGTACCAAAATCGTCAACACTCTCCTAACTGGACCTTTTCATTTTGTCTCACCTTCTTTTATTTCCAATTGGGATGGGTTTCACTCAAATCGTCCTATAAGTTGAGTAGGTGTTTGTACATCATTCCTTCACCATTATGAAGCTCTTTTGGACAACAATAATATGAAGCATTAGATTTTTAGTGAGAGAAGCTCTCCCTTCTCTCTAGAATGAGTGGTGTTTGGGATATGGGTTAGTGGAGTGAGTTAATTTTTTGACTCGGTCAAACTGAGTTTGACCAAGTTATTTGTTATGTTATTCCACTGAGTCATTACGAGTTGGGTCTATTTTCAGATTCATTTACTGAGTTGTATTCGAGTCATTTCAGATCTGATTGTCTTGTGGGTGTTGACTTTCTTGCTTCTATCTTCATTACACTGAGATTCCATTTCATAGAGCAGGAGAGTGCGACATCTTCAACCCCATATCTCCCTGAAGTCTGAGTAAGGGTTATATAGGCTCTGAGGTTGTGATTGTGGGTACTTGAAGCTGTTCGATTGCCGATTCTCGTTTTCTTAAGTTGAGCGAGTGGCGATTTACGTTGCTGTGCTTGAGGTGTGTTTTTCGGTGATCGTGGGTGAAGATTCCACGGGTTTTCAGACTGCAGTTGAGTCGTCCGGTGATTCTAGGCCAGAAGAATCGCTGGTTTTGAGGCGTCGGCGCTACCCTGAAAGGGGGTCTGTTGTTTTCTGCAGACAACAACAAACTGTTGGGTTCTTCTCGTTCGACCATTGAAGAGCAGTTCGTGTGAAGAAACGGCCGGATCTGGACTTTGGTGTCGGTGGTGAATCCAGTTCAGTCGCAGGCTTGATTCGCTGTGGTTTCGTGTTTTGAGGACGGCGCTTCCCTGAACTGAGTAGGGGGATTGTTGTTCGTCTACAGCCGGTTCGTTGGCTACAGTGACTGTCCACTGAGGACGACGACCTTTGATGATAGTTGCTACGACTGCATTTTCTGACGCAGTTTCGATCCTGGACCTGTAGCTGTTCGGTCCTGAAAGCTGGGTTTCTCTGACGCAGGTGCTGTTGGCATTGATACAGGGCTACCATATTAACGGTTCAAGGTGACTGGTTTGCGATTCAACAGGAGACTGTGAGGTTAGCCTGAAGCTGACGTTTTCAGGCTTTGTAGCTGCTACTGAAGTGGTGGCCGAAGCTGGCTGCTGTTTCTGGTATTGGAGTAGAGATTTACTGATGACAGTGATTAGCTATTTCACGAAGCTGTGAGTGTGCTGTGGTATCCATCATTGCTACAATCAAACTGATTGTGTTGAGTAAGGTTTTCTTTCTCTGTTTGGGTTGGTGCCCATTTGTTTGTTGCAAGGGTTGCTGCCCTGGTGTTGGTGAGGGTTGGTGCCCTATTTGTGTTTTTTTTTATTTTTTTGTTTTTGGGTTGGTGCCCATTTTTTTTTGTTGCAAGGGTTGCTGCCCTAGTGAATTTGGTGAGGGTTGGTGCCCTATTTGTGTTTTTTTTTCTCTTTTTATGAGTCTGGTTATGGGGGATGCTGTTGAGATTGAGCGTCTAAATAAACTGGTTGAGAAGCTTAGTAATGAACTGAATGAGCAGTATAAGGTTAAGTCTGGAATTCCTAAGGGTGATAATAAAATGTTACACAATGTTTCACAACAGGGGTCTCCTATAAAAGGAAAGGATTCTGCGATTGAAGTAGTTTCAGGCGGGGTTTCAAATGAACACCAAATGTATGTTGAACGGTCTGAAATTAATATGTGTGTTGAGGGTACTAAGGTTGTTGTTCCTTCAGTCTCTTCGATGAATGGGAATTTTTTTGGGATGAGTGATAACTTGCCGAAGCTAGGGGGTGATGAAGGTACTGTTAAACCTACTTTGTCATGGGCAGATACTCTAATTAAAAATATTTCTAAGAACAAAATGCAATTAAAATACTTCCCACAAGCTGTGAAAGATAAAATTGTTGAAATACCTTATGATGTCGAAATGAAGGGGTGTTATTTGTGGAGGGATTGTATAGTGGGATACTGTATGGATAGGAAACTACCATTCCCAACTGTAAATTCCATTGCAAAGAGACTCTGGGGTAAAAATGGAATGACTGAGGTGATGAGCCTAGATAGGGGTTTCTTTTTGTTCAAATTTGATAGTGCTGAAAGTTGTAATTCTATTATAGAAAGCGGACCTTGGCATTTTGCAAACCAGCTTATGGTGCTGCAAAAGTGGAGGCCTGATCTTGCTATCTATAAACAAGGGTTAAAAAGTGTTCCAATATGGGCTAAATTTTATCATGTTCCATTACAATTGTGGACACCGGATGGGTTGGGTTACATTGCTAGCATTTTGGGGAGACCTCTATATACTGATTCCCAAACTGATGATAGGGGTAGAATAAATTATGCCAGGATGTGTATTGAGGTTGATATTAACGCTGATTTTCCATTTGAGGTAGGGGTCAAGTTGGCGGATGGGAGAATTGTTACTATTGGTGTTGAATATCAATGGGTGCCCATGAAATGTGAACACTGTGAGATTTTTGGACATTCTTCCAAAAATTGTGTTAAAATGAAAGTCCAAAATGCAATCCTAAAAACTAAAGAGATTAAGAAAGAATGGGTTGTTGTAGGGAAAAAAGTAGGTGAAACAAGTAATTATGATGCAATAAATCAGGAGCAGGTTAATGTTTTACCTAAAGATATTCAGAATGTAGGAAATAAAGTTGTTGAGGTTGAGAATATTGTTGAGTCAAATGAATTAAAAAATCATGAGGTTCTAGTGAATGTAAATGAGTTGAAGATAGAGGATCCTAGGGATAATACAAATGTTCTGTCTCCTAATAAATTCTCATGCTTGGGAGATTTTGATGATGGGGAGATAATGGAGGATTGGGGAACTGATACAGTAAATGATAAGGAAGGTTTTATACATGACCCAGGGAGAAGGGTAGAGGAAGTAAAGCATGGTCATAAAGCTGGGGAAAACCCTCTGTGTATTAAAGAGATAGGGAGTAAGAGCTCTATTCCCTTGTTAGTCTCAGGTGCTGGTATGTCGGGCCCTATTTCTAACAAGAAATTTAAAACTAAAAGGGTCTTGAAAAGAGAGGATAAGGGGGGAGATCAGCCTACTCAAAATTAGTTTCCATATGAATTGCTATATTTGGAATGTTCGTGGTCTTAATGGGGAGGTGAAACAGAAGGAAGTTAAGTTAATGATTAAAACATTAGATATTTCTATATTTTGTCTGATTGAAACAAAGGTTTTAAAGAACAATGTTGATAAAGTGATGAAAGTGATTTGCCCAGGTTGGAAGTTAGTTAATAATTATGATTTTGCGGATTTGGGAAGATTATGGATTTGTTGGGACCCAAAGAAAATGAATGTGGATTTATTGAAGGGCAATGCTCAATTTCTTCACTGTAAAGTGAGTACTGTTGATAAAATTTATAAGTGTTTCGCTACTTTTATTTATGGAAGTAATGATTATATTGAGAGAAGGATTTTATGGAAAGAATTGTTTGATATTTCCATGGCTTTGAAGAACAGCCCCTGGATTTGTGCGGGTGACTTAAATGCTATTAGATATCAACATGAGAAATGGGGTGGGGATGACAAGTGGAATGCAAAAATGAGGGAATGTGGGCAGGCTCTAGATAGAGCAGGATTAATGGACTTGAAGTATAATGGTATCAAATTTTCTTGGTCCAATGGTCATGTGTTTTGTAAGCTGGATAGATGCTTAGTGAATTCAGCTTGGGTTGATTATTTTCAAACCACTGAAGTTTCTTTTTTGCCTCCAGGGGTTTCGGATCATGCTTGTATTACGGTTAAAATCTCTATGGAGGTAGAGAGGGTTAAAAGACCATTTAGGTTCAACAATTTTTTAACTAAACATGAAAAGTTTACTCAAGTGGTGAGAGATGCGTGGAACGGCCATGTTACTGGGAGTAAAATGTTTGTGGTAAGTCAAAAGCTGAAAATGGTAAAGAATGCTTTGAAAATTTTAAATAAAACTCACTTTGAAAATTTACCAACTCAAGTGTCTGAAGCTAGGAAAAGGTTATTGAACATTCAATGCTTAGTGGATTTGGATCCTGGAAATCACGAATTTCAAAGAATAGAAAAGGACTGTCTTAAACAATTTTATAAAGTGTCAAATGCCGAGGAATGTTTATATAGACAGCTATCTAGGATTCAATGGCTGAGGCTAGGAGATCAAAATACCAGTTATTTTCATAAGATTGCTAATCAGAGGAAAGCTCTTAACAATATAGTTTCCATAACTAGAGAGGATGGTACTGTTATGACTGATAAAGGTGATGTTAGCAGAGAGATTGTGGGATTTTACAAGAATCTTTTTGCCAAGAGAGAAGAGGTCAGGATCCCTATTCTGAATGAGTTTATTCAAAACCCTATTTCTATAGAGCAAAGTATGGACATGAATAGAGATGTGACCAGAGAAGAAATCAAAGCTACCTTCCTTGCAATAAAAGATGACAAAGCCCCAGGGCCGGATGGTTTGAATTCAGTGTTTTATAAGGCGGCTTGGGATGTTATTGGAAATGAGGTGGTGGATGCCATAATGGATTTCTTTGCCTCAGGTCAATTGCTTTCTGAAGTAAACTGTACTTCCATTTCTCTCATCCCCAAAGTTGATAATCCTACTAAAGTGACGGAGTTCAGGCCTATTTCAGTATGCAATGTGTTGTATAAATGCATAGCAAAAATTATTGCTAATAGGTTGAAGCCCATTCTAGACTCGAGTATAAGTGCAAATCAATCTGGGTTTGTTCCGGGTAGGAGTATTTGTGATAATGTTCTGCTAGCTCAAGAGATATTACTCCATTACCATAAAGATGAGTCTCCAGCTAGAGTTGCCATGAAAATTGATTTGACTAAAGCTTATGACTCTGTCTCTTGGGATTTTTTGGGTGAGGTGTTGAAGGGTTTTGGTTTGCCTGATAGAGTTAGAGGTTGGATTCTTACTTGTTGTTCTTCTCCTAAGTTCTCTATAAATATTAATGGTGCTCTTGAAGGATTTTTCAAAGGGGGAAGAGGGCTTAGGCAAGGGGACCCTATGTCTCCATATCTTTTTGTGATGTGTATGGAGGTTCTTTCAGGGATGTTGAATAAACTGGGGAATAATGACTCTTTTAGGTTCCATGCCAAATGTAAAAAATTGGAGATTAATCATTTGATGTTTGCTGATGACCTATTCCTCTTCTGTGAGGGTAGTGAAAATTCAGTGAACTGTATGTTGGATGTATTGAGGAAGTTTAGTGAATTTTCAGGTTTAATTCCTAATACTTCAAAGAGCTCCATTTTTACATCGGGTGTGGAGGGTAGAGTCTTAGAAAATATTGTCATTGGGTCCAACTTTTCAATTGGGAAATTGCCTGTCAAGTATTTAGGGGTACCCCTGATTTCTTCTAAGCTTAATGCGGCTGACTGTCAAGAGTTAGTATTGAAAATTACCAGAAGGGTTCAGGCTTGGAATTGCAGATTCATTTCCTTTGCGGGTAGGTTACAGTTGATTGCCTCATTGTTGTTTTCTGTTCAAGTTTATTGGAGTTCTACTTATATCCTTCCAAAATCTGTGTTTAAACAACTGAATGAGATTATGAGGAAATTCTTATGGAAATGGGCTGATTTGAAGAGTGGTGGTGAGAAATTGGCATGGACTAAAGTGTGTTTGCCGAAAGATGAAGGGGGCTTAGGATTAAAAGATTTGATAGCTTGGAATGTGGCAGCTATTGGAAAGCAGCTATGGAACCTATTGCAGTCTATTCCCACTAACCTCTGGAGTAAGTGGGCAAGGATTGAGCTCATGAAAGACCAGAATTTCTGGTTGCTTAAGGTCCCGGATAAAAGATCTTGGTCTTGGAAGAAGATAATGGGTCTAAGAGATACATTTAGACAGTACATTGAGTACAAGGTTGGGAATGGCGAAAATATTCTTCTTTGGCATGATGATTGGTTGTATCCCAATTCTATTGTAGGAAAACATGGGGATAGGATTAGGTATGATTCTGGGTTAAGAAACAATTGTAAAGTCAGTGCTATAATCAGAAATGGGCAGTGGGTTCCACCTTTTGCAAACTCTCATAAATTAATGGAGTTAAGAGATGATATTGCTGCCATTCCCCCTCCAAATTGTCATGATGTTGATACTTTGATTTGGAAGCCTACTAGGGGTAAGTACTCTATTAGTTCAGCTTGGAATTTGTTAAGTAACATGGATAATCAAGTTCAATGGTACAAGACTGTGTGGTTCCCAAATAATATTCCAAGACATGCTTTCATTTTATGGACTTTAATTCATAATAGGTTGCAGACACAAGATAAATTGGTCCTTTATGGGATGCTTCAGCAACAAAAATGTGTCTTTTGTGACTTACCGTGTGAAAGTAGGGAACATCTATTTTTTGAATGCAGTTTCTCTTCGCAAGTTTGGTCTTCGGTTGCTATTGAAAATAGTTTGAGGCATGTTGGGAAGAGGTGGGTGGATATGGTTAATTGGTGCAATGTCCACTGTACAAATAATACTTTAAAGGCATGTGTTACCAAACTATCATTGGCTGCTAGTGTTTACATTTTATGGAGGGAAAGGAATCTCAGGTTGTTTGCTGGAGAGTTTAAAAAGGAGGATCAACTTGTTAAGGAGATAAATTCTTCAGTCAAATTTAGATTGTTTCACTTGTTGGATATTCAAAATGGAGATAGAGTTTCTAGCAATGGGTGAGGGGCATATTTTTTGCTCTTTTTTCTTGGAATTAATGTTCTGGGTATCTGTCTGGATGAGTGGTAGAGAACATGTTTCAGCGTTGTTGGGGGTATGGTGCAGGATTTGGTTCAGATTTCGTGGGAGGTGTTTTATGATAAATTTTATAAATGTTGCATTATCTTTTGATCCCTTTGCTTACATTGTGCAGATTTATAAGTTGGTGGCTGAAGTTCACGGGGTTCGGATGGCTATGAAGACCCTCACTATGATAGGAATAAATTTTTGCTATTTGATGAAGATTATGTATATTTTATTTGTAGTGAGGTGTTCTAGAGATATGTTAAACATTCTGTGCTATAGTCTTATGTATTATCAGACTTGTTTTATTGTTGTCAGGGTTATGGTGATTTTTTTTCATATCCCCCTGTGTTTAGAGTTAAGCTTAACTCTTTGGTGGTTTTGGGGGTTCCACCCTTGGGGTATGCCCCAAGTATTTTGTAGGCTTCTAGCCATTTTATGATTTTTCTATACAATTGACTTACCTTTCAAAAAAAAAAAAAAAAAAAAAAAAAAAAAATATATATATATATATATATATATATATATATATATAATATAAAGCATTCCTAAATAGTCCACACTCTCTTAACTGGCCTTTTTCTTTCCCTCTAATCTCATTTTCATTATAAGTAGGACGGATTTTACTCGCATCATCATCTACTTTGAATCGGTGTTTGTACATCATTCCTTCACCATTATGAAGCTTTTATATAAAACGTGCCAAAATTATCCACTCTCTTAACTAACCCTTTTATTTCTCTCCAATCTAATTTTCTTTCTAAGTGGGACGGATTTCATTCGCATCATCATATACGTTGAATCGTTGTTTGTACATAGTTCCTTCATCATTATAAGGCTCTTTTGGACAACAATACTATAAAGCGTACAAAAATAGTCAACACTCTTTTATGTGGCCCTTTCTTTTCTCTCCAACCTCATTTTCTTTCAAAGTGGAATGGATTTAATTAGAATAGTCCTAAGTTTAATCGGTGTTTGTACATCATTCATTAACCATTATAGAGCTCTTGTGGATAACAATACTATAATGCGTACCAAAGTTGCCCACATTCTCCTTACTAACCCTTTTCTTTCTCTGCAACCTCATTTTCTTTTTAAGTGAGACGAATTTCACTAGAATCGTCCTATAAGTTGAATCGGAGTTTGTACATCATTCCTTCACCATTATAGGGTTGTTATGGATAACAATACTATAAAGCGTACCAAAATAGTCCACAATCTCCTAACTGGCTCTTTTCTTTCTCACCAGCCTACTTTTGTTTCTAAGTGGGACGAGATTGACTAGAATCATACTATAAGTTGAATCGGTGTTTGTACATCTTTCATTCACCATTACGAGCCTCTTAACGACAACAATACTATAAAGTATACCAAAATAGTCCACACTCGCCTAACTGAACCTTTTGTTTCTCTTCAACCTCATTTCTGTATTGATTGTGACGGATTTCACTCGAATCGTCCTATAAGTTGAATCGTTGTTCGTACATAATACCTTCACCATTATGAGGCTCTTTCGGACTACAATACTATAAAGCATACCAAAATAGTACACAGTCTCGTAACTGGCTCTTTTCTTTCTAACTGAGATCGGATTTACTCAAATCGTTTAAAAAGTTGAATCGGTGTTTGTAGATAATTCCTTCACCATTTTGAAGCTCTTAATGACAAAAATACTATATAGCGTACTTAAATACTCCACACTCTCCTAACCGACCCTTTTCTTTTTGTCCATCCTCCTTTTCTTTCTAAATGGGATGGGTTTCACTCGAATGGTCCTATAATTTGAATAGTACATTTTACATCATTCCTTCACCATAATGAGGCTCTGCTGGACAACAATACTATAAAGAGTACCAAAAATGGTCCACACTATCCTAACTGACACCATTTTGAGGCTCTTAATGACAACAATACCATAAAGTGCACCAAAATAGTCCACAATCTCCAAACTGGCCCTTTTTATTCTCTCCAGCCTCATTTTCTTTCTAAGTGGGACGATTTTCACTCGAATCGTACCATAAGTTGAATCGGTGTTTGTACATCATTCCTTAACCATTATTAGGATCTTTTGGATAACAATACTATAAAGCGTCCAAAGTTAGTCCACAATCTCCTAACCGACCCTTTGTTTTCTCTCCAAAGTCGTTTTCTTTCTAAGTGGGACGGATTTCACTCGAATCATCCTATAAGTTGAATCCTTGTTTATATAAAATACTTCACCATTATCAGGCTCTTTTTGGACAACAATACTATAACGCGTACCAAAATAGTCTACACTTTCGTAACTGGCCCTTTTCTTTCTAAGTGGGACGGGATTCACTCGAATCATCCTATAAGTTGAATTGGTGTTCCTTCACAATTATGAGGCTCTTAATGACAACAATACTATAAAGCGTACAAAAATAGTCAACACTCTTTTATGTGGCCCTTTCTTTTCTCTCCAACCTCATTTTCTTTCAAAGTGGAATGGATTTAATTAGAATCGTTCTAAGTTTAATCGGTGTTTGTACATCATTCATTAACCATTATAGAGCTCTTGTGGATAACAATACTATAATGCGTACCAAAGTTGCCCACATTCTCCTTACTAACCCTTTTCTTTCTCTGCAACCTCATTTTCTTTTTAAGTGGGACGAATTTCACTAGAATCGTCCTATAAGTTGAATCGGAGTTTGTACATCATTCCTTCAACATTATAGGGTTGTTATGGATAACAATACTATAAAGCGTACCAAAATAGTCCACAATCTCCTAACTGGCTCTTTTCTTTCTCACCAACCTCCTTTTGTTTCTAAGTGGGACGAGATTGACTAGAATCATACTACAAGTTGAATCGGTGTTTGTACATCTTTCATTCACCATTACGAGCCTCTTAACGACAACAATACTATAAAGTATACCAAAATAGTCCACACTCGCCTAACTGAACCTTTTGTTTCTCTTCAACCTCATTTCTGTATTGATTGGGACGGAATTCACTCGAATCGTCCTATAAGTTGAATCGTTGTTCGTACATAATACCTTCACCATTATGAGGCTCTTTCGGACTACAATACTATAAAGCATACCAAAATAGTACACAGTCTCGTAACTGGCTCTTTTCTTTCTAACTGAGATCGGATTTACTCAAATCGTTTAAAAAGTTGAATCGGTGTTTGTAGATAATTCCTTCACCATTTTGAAGCTCTTAATGACAAAAATACTATATAGCGTACTTAAATACTCCACACTCTCCTAACCGACCCTTTTCTTTTTGTCCATCCTCCTTTTCTTTCTAAATGGGATGGGTTTCACTCGAATGGTCCTATAATTTGAATAGTAGATTTTACATCATTCCTTCACCATAATGAGGCTCTGCTGGACAACAATACTATAAAGAGTACCAAAAATGGTCCACACTATCCTAACTGACACCATTTTGAGGCTCTTAATGACAACAATACCATAAAGTGCACCAAAATAGTCCACAATCTCCAAACTGGCCCTTTTTATTCTCTCCAGCCTCATTTTCTTTCTAAGTGGGACGATTTTCACTCGAATCGTACCATAAGTTGAATCGGTGTTTGTACATCATTCCTTAACCATTATTAGGATCTTTTGGATAACAATACTATAAGGCGTCCAAAATTAGTCCACAATCTCCTAACCGACCCTTTGTTTTCTCTCCAAAGTCGTTTTCTTTCTAAGTGGGACGGATTTCACTCGAATCATCCTATAAGTTGAATCCTTGTTTATATAAAATACTTCACCATTATCAGGCTCTTTTTGGACAACAATACTATAACGCGTACCAAAATAGTCTACACTTTCGTAACTGGCCCTTTTCTTTCTAAGTGGGACGGGATTCACTCGAATCATCCTATAAGTTGAATTGGTGTTCCTTCACAATTATGAGGCTCTTAATGACAACAATACTATAAAGCGTACAAAAATAGTCAACACTCTTTTATGTGGCCCTTTCTTTTCTCTCCAACCTCATTTTCTTTCAAAGTGGAATGGATTTAATTAGAATCGTCCTAAGTTTAATCGGTGTTTGTACATCATTCATTAACCATTATAGAGCTCTTGCGGATAACAATACTATAATGCGTACCAAAGTTGCCCACATTCTCCTTACTAACCCTTTTCTTTCTCTGCAACCTCATTTTCTTTTTAAGTGGGACGAATTTCACTAGAATCGTCCTATAAGATGAATCGGAGTTTGTACATCATTCCTTCACCATTATAGGGTTGTTATGGATAACAATACTATAAAGCGTACCAAAATAGTCCACAATCTCCTAACTGGCTCTTTTCTTTCTCATCAACCTCCTTTTGTTTCTAAGTGGGACGAGATTGACTAGAATCATACTATAAGTTGAATCGGTGTTTGTACATCTTTCATTCACCAGTACGAGCCTCTTAACGACAACAATACTATAAAGTATACCAAAATAGTCCACACTCGCCTAACTGAACCTTTTGTTTCTCTTCAACCTCATTTCTGTATTGATTGGGACGGAATTCACTCGAATCGTCCTATAAGTTGAATCGTTGTTCGTACATAATACCTTCACCATTATGAGGCTCTTTCGGACTACAATACTATAAAGCATACCAAAATAGTACACAGTCTCGTAACTGGCTCTTTTATTTCTAACTGAGATCGGATTTACACAAATCGTTTAAAAGTTGAATCGGTGTTTGTAGATAATTCCTTCACCATTTTGAAGCTCTTAATGACAAAAATACTATATAGCGTACTTAAATACTCCACACTCTCCTAACCGACCCTTTTCTTTTTGTCCATCCTCCTTTTCTTTCTAAATGGGATGGGTTTCACTCGAATAATCCTATAATTTGAATAGTAGATTTTACATCATTCCTTCACCATAATGAGGCTCTGCTGGACAACAATACTATAAAGAGTACCAAAAATGGTCCACACTATCCTAACTGACACCATTTTGAGGCTCTTAATGACAACAATACCATAAAGTGCACCAAAATAGTCCACAATCTCCAAACTGGCCCTTTTTATTCTCTCCAGCCTCATTTTCTTTCTAAGTGGGACGATTTTCACTCGAATCGTACCATAAGTTGAATCGGTGTTTGTACATCATTCCTTAACCATTATTAGGATCGTTTGGATAACAATACTATAAAGCGTCCAAAATTAGTCCACAATCTCCTAACTGACCCTTTGTTTTCTCTCCAACGTCGTTTTCTTTCTAAGTGGGACGGATTTCACTCGAATCATCCTATAAGTTGAATCCTTGTTTATATAAAATACTTCACCATTATCAGGCTCTTTTTGGACAACAATACTATAACGCGTACCAAAATAGTCTACACTTTCGTAACTGGCCCTTTTCTTTCTAAGTGGGACGGGATTCACTCGAATCATCCTATAAGTTGAATTGGTGTTCCTTCACAATTATGAGGCTCTTAATGACAACAATACTATAAAGCGTACAAAAATAGTCAACACTCTTTTATGTGGCCCTTTCTTTTCTCTCCAACCTCATTTTCTTTCAAAGTGGAATGGATTTAATTAGAATCGTCCTAAGTTTAATCGGTGTTTGTACATCATTCATTAACCATTATAGAGCTCTTGCGGATAACAATACTATAATGCGTACCAAAGTTGCCCACATTCTCCTTACTAACCCTTTTCTTTCTCTGCAACCTCATTTTCTTTTTAAGTGGGACGAATTTCACTAGAATCGTCCTATAAGATGAATCGGAGTTTGTACATCATTCCTTCACCATTATAGGGTTGTTATGGATAACAATACTATAAAGCGTACCAAAATAGTCCACAATCTCCTAACTGGCTCTTTTCTTTCTCACCAACCTCCTTTTGTTTCTAAGTGGGACGAGATTGACTAGAATCATACTATAAGTTGAATCGGTGTTTGTACATCTTTCATTCACCATTACGAGCCTCTTAACGACAACAATACTATAAAGTATACCAAAATAGTCCACACTCGCCTAACTGAACCTTTTGTTTCTCTTCAACCTCATTTCTGTATTGATTGGGACGGAATTCACTCGAATCGTCCTATAAGTTGAATCGTTGTTCGTACATAATACCTTCACCATTATGAGGCTCTTTCGGACTACAATACTATAAAGCATACCAAAATAGTACACAGTCTCGTAACTGGCTCTTTTCTTTCTAACTGAGATCGGATTTACTCAAATCGTTTAAAAAGTTGAATCGGTGTTTGTAGATAATTCCTTCACCATTTTGAAGCTCTTAATGACAAAAATACTATATAGCGTACTTAAATACTCCACACTCTCCTAACCGACCCTTTTCTTTTTGTCCATCCTCCTTTTCTTTCTAAATGGGATGGGTTTCACTCGAATGGTCCTATAATTTGAATAGTATATTTTACATCATTCCATCACCATAATGAGGCTCTGCTGGACAACAATACTATAAAGAGTACCAAAAATGGTCCACACTATCCTAACTGACACCATTTTGAGGCTCTTAATGACAACAATACCATAAAGTGCACCAAAATAGTCCACAATCTCCAAACTGGCCCTTTTTATTCTCTCCAGCCTCATTTTCTTTCTAAGTGGGACGATTTTCACTCGAATCGTACCATAAGTTGAATCGGTGTTTGTACATCATTCCTTAACCATTAGTAGGATCTTATAGATAACAATACTATAAAGCGTCCAAAATTAGTCCACAATCTCCTAACCGACCCTTTGTTTTCTCTCCAAAGTCGTTTTCTTTCTAAGTGGGACGGATTTCACTCGAATCAACCTATAAGTTGAATCCTTGTTTATATAAAATACTTCACCATTATCAGGCTCTTTTTGGACAACAATACTATAACGCGTACCAAAATAGTCTACACTTTCGTAACTGGCCCTTTTCTTTCTAAGTGGGACGGGATTCACTCGAATCATCCTATAAGTTGAATTGGTGTTCCTTCACAAGTATGAGGCTCTTAATGACAACAATACTATAAAGCGTACAAAAATAGTCAACACTCTTTTATGTGGCCCTTTCTTTTCACTCCAACCTCATTTTCTTTCAAAGTGGAATGGATTTAATTAGAATCGTCCTAAGTTTAATCGGTGTTTGTACATCATTCATTAACCATTATAGAGCTCTTGTGGATAACAATACTATAATGCGTACCAAAGTTGCCCACATTCTCATTACTAACCCTTTTCTTTCTCTGCAACCTCATTTTCTTTTTAAGTGGGACGAATTTCACTAGAATCGTCCTATAAGTTGAATCGGAGTTTGTACATCATTCCTTCACCATTATAGGGTTGTTATGGATAACAATACTATAAAGGGTACCAAAATAGTCCACAATCTCCTAACTGGCTCTTTTCTATCTCACCAGCCTCCTTTTGTTTCTAAGTGGGACGAGATTGACTAGAATCATACTATAAGTTGAATCGGTGTTTGTACATCTTTCATTCACCATTACGAGCCTCTTAACGACAACAATACTATAAAGTATACCAAAATAGTCCACACTCGCCTAACTGAACCTTTTGTTTCTCTTCAACCTCATTTCTGTATTGATTGGGACGGATTTCACTCGAATCGTCCTATAAGTTGAATCGTTGTTCGTACATAATACCTTCACCATTATGAGGCTCTTTCGGACTACAATACTATAAAGCATACCAAAATAGTACACAGTCTCGTAACTGGCTCTTTTCTTTCTAACTGAGATCGGATTTACTCAAATCGTTTAAAAAGTTGAATCGGTGTTTGTAGATAATTCCTTCACCATTTTGAAGCTCTTAATGACAAAAATACTATATAGCGTACTTAAATACTCCACACTCTCCTAACCGACCCTTTTCTTTTTGTCCATCCTCCTTTTCTTTCTAAATGGGATGGGTTTCACTCGAATGGTCCTATAATTTGAATAGTAGATTTTACATCATTCCATCACCATAATGAGGCTCTGCTGGACAACAATACTATAAAGAGTACCAAAAATGGTCCACACTATCCTAACTGACACCATTTTGAGGCTCTTAATGACAACAATACCATAAAGTGCACCAAAATAGTCCACAATCTCCAAACTGGCCCTTTTTATTCTCTCCAGCCTCATTTTCTTTCTAAGTGGGACGATTTTCACTCTAATCGTACCATAAGTTGAATCGGTGTTTGTACATCATTCCTTAACCATTAGTAGGATCTTATAGATAACAATACTATAAAGCGTCCAAAATTAGTCCACAATCTCCTAACCGACCCTTTGTTTTCTCTCCAAAGTCGTTTTCTTTCTAAGTGGGACGGATTTCACTCGAATCAACCTATAAGTTGAATCCTTGTTTATATAAAATACTTCACCATTATCAGGCTCTTTTTGGACAACAATACTATAACGCGTACCAAAATAGTCTACACTTTCGTAACTGGCCCTTTTCTTTCTAAGTGGGACGGGATTCACTCGAATCATCCTATAAGTTGAATTGGTGTTCCTTCACAATTATGAGGCTCTTAATGACAACAATACTATAAAGCGTACAAAAATAGTCAACACTCTTTTATGTGGCCCTTTCTTTTCACTCCAACCTCATTTTCTTTCAAAGTGGAATGGATTTAATTAGAATCGTCCTAAGTTTAATCGGTGTTTGTACATCATTCATTAACCATTATAGAGCTCTTGTGGATAACAATACTATAATGCGTACCAAAGTTGCCCACATTCTCATTACTAACCCTTTTCTTTCTCTGCAACCTCATTTTCTTTTTAAGTGGGACGAATTTCACTAGAATCGTCCTATAAGTTGAATCGGAGTTTGTACATCATTCCTTCACCATTATAGGGTTGTTATGGATAACAATACTATAAAGGGTACCAAAATAGTCCACAATCTCCTAACTGGCTCTTTTCTATCTCACCAGCCTCCTTTTGTTTCTAAGTGGGACGAGATTGACTAGAATCATACTATAAGTTGAATCGGTGTTTGTACATCTTTCATTCACCATTACGAGCCTCTTAACGACAACAATACTATAAAGTATACCAAAATAGTCCACACTCGCCTAACTGAACCTTTTGTTTCTCTTCAACCTCATTTCTGTATTGATTGGGACGAATTTCACTCGAATCGTCGTATAAGTTGAATCGTTGTTCGTACATAATACCTTCACCATTATGAGGCTCTTTCGGACTACAATACTATAAAGCATACCAAAATAGTACACAGTCTCGTAACTGGCTCTTTTCTTTCTAACTGAGATCGGATTTACTCAAATCGTTTAAAAAGTTGAATCGGTGTTTGTAGATAATTCCTTCACCATTTTGAAGCTCTTAATGACAAAAATACTATATAGCGTATTTAAATACTCCACACTCTCCTAACCGACCCTTTTCTTTTTGTCCATCCTCCTTTTCTTTCTAAATGGGATGGGTTTCACTCGAATGGTCCTATAATTTGAATAGTAGATTTTACATCATTCCTTCACCATAATGAGGCTCTGCTGGACAACAATACTATAAAGAGTACCAAAAATGGTCCACACTATCCTAACTGACACTATTTTGAGGCTCTTAATGACAACAATACCATAAAGTGCACCAAAATAGTCCACAATCTCCAAACTGGCCCTTTTTATTCTCTCCAGCCTCATTTTCTTTCTAAGTGGGACGATTTTCACTCGAATCGTACCACAAGTTGAATCGGTGTTTGTACATCATTCCTTAACCATTATTAGGATCTTTTGGATAACAATACTATAAAGCGTCCAAAATTAGTCCACAATCTCCTAACTGACCCTTTGTTTTCTCTCCAACGTCGTTTTCTTTCTAAGTGGGACGGATTTCACTCGAATCATCCTATAAGTTGAATCATTGTTTATATAAAATACTTCACCATTATCAGGCTCTTTTTGGACAACAATACTATAACGCGTACCAAAATAGTCTACACTTTCGTAACTGGCCCTTTTATTTCTAAGTGGGACGGGATTCACTCGAATCATCCTATAAGTTGAATTGGTGTTCCTTCACAATTATGAGGCTCTTAATGACAACAATACTATAAAGCGTACAAAAATAGTCAACACTCTTTTATGTGGCCCTTTCTTTTCTCTCCAACCTCATTTTCTTTCAAAGTGGAATGGATTTAATTAGAATCGTCCTAAGTTTAATCGGTGTTTGTACATCATTCATTAACCATTATAGAGCTCTTGTGGATAACAATACTATAATGCGTACCAAAGTTGCCCACATTCTCCTTACTAACCCTTTTCTTTCTCTGCAACCTCATTTTCTTTTTAAGTGGGACGAATTTCACTAGAATCGTCCTATAAGTTGAATCGGAGTTTGTACATCATTCCTTCACCATTATAGGGTTGTTATGGATAACAATACTATAAAGGGTACCAAAATAGTCCACAATCTCCTAACTGGCTCTTTTCTTTCTCACCAGCCTCCTTTTGTTTCTAAGTGGGACGAGATTGACTAGAATCATACGATAAGTTGAATCGGTGTTTGTACATCTTTCATTCACCATTACGAGCCTCTTAACGACAACAATACTATAAGGTATACCAAAATAGTCCACACTCGCCTAACTGAACCTTTTGTTTCTCTTCAACCTCATTTCTGTATTGATTGGGACGGAATTCACTCGAATCGTCCTATAAGTTGAATCGTTGTTCGTACATAATACCTTCACCATTATGAGGCTATTTCGGACTACAATACTATAAAGCATACCAAAATAGTACACAGTCTCGTAACTGGCTCTTTTCTTTCTAACTGAGATCGGATTTACTCAAATCGTTTAAAAAGTTGAATCGGTGTTTGTAGATAATTCCTTCACCATTTTGAAGCTCTTAATGACAAAAATACTATATAGCGTATTTAAATACTCCACACTCTCCTAACCGACCCTTTTCTTTTTGTCCATCCTCCTTTTCTTTCTAAATGGGATGGGTTTCACTCGAATGGTCCTATAATTTGAATAGTAGATTTTACATCATTCCTTCACCATAATGAGGCTCTGCTGGACAACAATACTATAAAGAGTACCAAAAATGGTCCACACTATCCTAACTGACACTATTTTGAGGCTCTTAATGACAACAATACCATAAAGTGCACCAAAATAGTCCACAATCTCCAAACTGGCCCTTTTTATTCTCTCCAGCCTCATTTTCTTTCTAAGTGGGACGATTTTCACTCGAATCGTACCACAATTTGAATCGGTGTTTGTACATCATTCCTTAACCATTATTAGGATCTTTTGGATAACAATACTATAAAGCGTCCAAAATTAGTCCACAATCTCCTAACTGACCCTTTGTTTTCTCTCCAACGTCGTTTTCTTTCTAAGTGGGACGGATTTCACTCGAATCATCCTATAAGTTGAATCATTGTTTATATAAAATACTTCACCATTATCAGGCTCTTTTTGGACAACAATACTATAACGCGTACCAAAATAGTCTACACTTTCGTAACTGGCCCTTTTCTTTCTAAGTGGGACGGGATTCACTCGAATCATCCTATAAGTTGAATTGGTGTTCCTTCACAATTATGAGGCTCTTAATGACAACAATACTATAAAGCGTACAAAAATAGTCAACACTCATTTATGTGGCCCTTTCTTTTCTCTCCAACCTCATTTTCTTTCAAAGTGGAATGGATTTAATTAGAATCGTCCTAAGTTTAATCGGTGTTTGTACATCATTCATTAACCATTATAGAGCTCTTGTGGATAACAATACTATAATGCGTACCAAAGTTGCCCACATTCTCCTTACTAACCCTTTTCTTTCTCTGCAACCTCATTTTCTTTTTAAGGGGGACGAATTTCACTAGAATCGTCCTATAAGTTGAATCGGAGTTTGTACATCATTCCTTCACCATTATAGGGTTGTTATGGATAACAATACTATAAAGGGTACCAAAATAGTCCACAATCTCCTAACTGGCTCTTTTCTTTCTCACCAGCCTCCTTTTGTTTCTAAGTGGGACGAGATTGACTAGAATCATACTATAAGTTGAATCGGTGTTTGTACATCTTTCATTCACCATTACGAGCCTCTTAACGACAACAATACTATAAAGTATACCAAAATAGTCCACACTCGCCTAACTGAACCTTTTGTTTCTCTTCAACCTCATTTCTGTATTGATTGGGACGGAATTCACTCGAATCGTCCTATAAGTTGAATCGTTGTTCGTACATAATACCTTCACCATTATGAGGCTATTTCGGACTACAATACTATAAAGCATACCAAAATAGTACACAGTCTCGTAACTGGCTCTTTTCTTTCTAACTGAGATCGGATTTACTCAAATCGTTTAAAAAGTTGAATCGGTGTTTGTAGATAATTCCTTCACCATTTTGAAGCTCTTAATGACAAAAATACTATATAGCGTATTTAAATACTCCACACTCTCCTAACCGACCCTTTTCTTTTTGTCCATCCTCCTTTTCTTTCTAAATGGGATGGGTTTCACTCGAATGGTCCTATAATTTGAATAGTAGATTTTACATCATTCCTTCACCATAATGAGGCTCTGCTGGACAACAATACTATAAAGAGTACCAAAAATGGTCCACACTATCCTAACTGACACTATTTTGAGGCTCTTAATGACAACAATACCATAAAGTGCACCAAAATAGTCCACAATCTCCAAACTGGCCCTTTTTATTCTCTCCAGCCTCATTTTCTTTCTAAGTGGGACGATTTTCACTCGAATCGTACCACAAGTTGAATCGGTGTTTGTACATCATTCCTTAACCATTATTAGGATCTTTTGGAAAACAATACTATAAAGCGTCCAAAATTAGTCCACAATCTCCAAACTGACCCTTTGTTTTCTCTCCAACGTCGTTTTCTTTCTAAGTGGGACGGATTTCACTCGAATCATCCTATAAGTTGAATCATTGTTTATATAAAATACTTCACCATTATCAGGCTCTTTTTGGACAACAATACTATAACGCGTACCAAAATAGTCTACACTTTCGTAAATGGCCCTTTTCTTTCTAAGTGGGACGGGATTCACTCGAATCATCCTATAAGTTGAATTGGTGTTCCGTCACAATTATGAGGCTCTTAATGACAACAATACTATAAAGCGTACAAAAATAGTCAACACTCTTTTATGTGGCCCTTTCTTTTTTCTCCAACCTCATTTTCTTTCAAAGTGGAATGGATTTAATTAGAATCGTCCTAAGTTTAATCGGTGTTTGTACATCATTCATTAACCATTATAGAGCTCTTGTGGAAAACAATACTATAATGCGTACCAAAGTTGCCCACATTCTCCTTACTATCCCTTTTCTTTCTCTGCAACCTCATTTTCTTTTTAAGTGGGACGAATTTCACTAGAATCGTCCTATAAGTTGAATCGGAGTTTGTACATCATTCCTTCACCATTATAGGGTTGTTATGGATAACAATACTATAAAGCGTACCAAAATAGTCCACAATCTCCTAACTGGCTCTTTTCTTTCTCACCAACCTCCTTTTGTTTCTAAGTGGGACGAGATTGACTAGAATCATACTATAAGTTGAATCGGTGTTTGTACATCTTTCATTCACCATTACGAGCCTCTTAACGACAACAATACTATAAAGTATACCAAAATAGTCCACACTCGCCTAACTGAACCTTTTGTTTCTCTTCAACCTCATTTCTGTATTGATTGGAACGGAATTCACTCGAATCGTCCTATAAGTTGAATCGTTGTTCGTACATAATACCTTCACCATTATGAGGCTCTTTCGGACTACAATACTATAAAGCATACCAAAATAGTACACAGTCTCGTAACTGGCTCTTTTCTTTCTAACTGAGATCGGATTTACTCAAATCGTTTAAAAAGTTGAATCGGTGTTTGTAGATAATTCCTTCACCATTTTGAAGCTCTTAATGACAAAAATACTATATAGCGTACTTAAATACTCCACACTCTCCTAACCGACCCTTTTCTTTTTGTCCATCCTCATTTTCTTTCCAAATGGGATGGGTTTCACTCGAATGGTCCTATAATTTGAATAGTAGATTTTACCTCATTCCTTCACCATAATGAGGCTCTGCTGGACAACAATACTATAAAGAGTACCAAAAATGGTCAACACTATCCTAACTGACACCATTTTGAGGCTCTTAATGACAACAATACCATAAAGTGCACCAAAATAGTCCACAATCTGCAAACTGGCCCTTTTTTTTCTCTCCAGCGTCATTTTCTTTCTAAGTGGGACGATTTTCACTCGAATCGTCCCATAAGTTGAATCGGTGTTTGTACATCATTCCTTAACCATTATTAGGATCGTTTGGATAACAATACTATAAAGCGTCCAAAATTAGTCCACAATCTCCTAACCGACCCTTTGTTTTCTCTCCAAAGTCGTTTTCTTTCTAAGTGGGACGGATTTCTCTCGAATCATCCTATAAGTTGAATCCTTGTTTATATAAAATACTTCACCATTATCAGGCTCTTTTTGGACAACAATACTATAACGCGTACCAAAATAGTCTACACTTTCGTAACTGGCCCTTTTCTTTCTAAGTGGGACGGGATTCACTCGAATCATCCTATAAGTTGAATTGGTGTTCCTTCACAATTATGAGGCTCTTAATGACAACAATACTATAAAGCGTACAAAAATAGTCAACACTCTTTTATGTGGCCCTTTCTTTTCTCTCCAACCTCATTTTCTTTCAAAGTGGAATGGATTTAATTAGAATCGTCCTAAGTTTAATCGGTGTTTGTACATCATTCATTAACCATTATAGAGCTCTTGTGGAAAACAATACTATAATGCGTACCAAAGTTGCCCACATTCTCCTTACTATCCCTTTTCTTTCTCTGCAACCTCATTTTCTTTTTAAGTGGGACGAATTTCACTAGAATCGTCCTATAAGTTGAATCGGAGTTTGTACATCATTCCTTCACCATTATAGGGTTGTTATGGATAACAATACTATAAAGCGTACCAAAATAGTCCACAATCTCCTAACTGGCTCTTTTCTTTCTCACCAACCTCCTTTTGTTTCTAAGTGGGACGAGATTGACTAGAATCATACTATAAGTTGAATCGGTGTTTGTACATCTTTCATTCACCATTACGAGCCTCTTAACGACAACAATACTATAAAGTATACCAAAATAGTCCACACTCGCCTAACTGAACCTTTTGTTTCTCTTCAACCTCATTTCTGTATTGATTGGGACGGAATTCACTCGAATCGTCCTATAAGTTGAATCGTTGTTCGTACATAATACCTTCACCATTATGAGGCTCTTTCGGACTACAATACTATAAAGCATACCAAAATAGTACACAGTCTCGTAACTGGCTCTTTTCTTTCTAACTGAGATCGGATTTACTCAAATCGTTTAAAAAGTTGAATCGGTGTTTGTAGATAATTCCTTCACCATTTTGAAGCTCTTAATGACAAAAATACTATATAGCGTACTTAAATACTCCACACTCTCCTAACCGACCCTTTTCTTTTTGTCCATCCTCCTTTTCTTTCCAAATGGGATGGGTTTCACTCGAATGGTCCTATAATTTGAATAGTAGATTTTACCTCATTCCTTCACCATAATGAGGCTCTGCTGGACAACAATACTATAAAGAGTACCAAAAATGGTCAACACTATCCTAACTGACACCATTTTGAGGCTCTTAATGACAACAATACCATAAAGTGCACCAAAATAGTCCACAATCTGCAAACTGGCCCTTTTTTTTCTCTCCAGCGTCATTTTCTTTCTAAGTGGGACGATTTTCACTCGAATCGTCCCATAAGTTGAATCGGTGTTTGTACATCATTCCTTAACCATTATTAGGATCGTTTGGATAACAATACTATAAAGCGTCCAAAATTAGTCCACAATCTCCTAACCGACCCTTTGTTTTCTCTCCAAAGTCGTTTTCTTTCTAAGTGGGACGGATTTCTCTCGAATCATCCTATAAGTTGAATCCTTGTTTATATAAAATACTTCACCATTATCAGGCTCTTTTTGGACAACAATACTATAACGCGTACCAAAATAGTCTACACTTTCGTAACTGGCCCTTTTCTTTCTAAGTGGGACGGGATTCACTCGAATCATCCTATAAGTTGAATTGGTGTTCCTTCACAATTATGAGGCTCTTAATGACAACAATACTATAAAGCGTACAAAAATAGTCAACACTCTTTTATGTGGCCCTTTCTTTTCTCTCCAACCTCATTTTCTTTCAAAGTGGAATGGATTTAATTAGAATCGTCCTAAGTTTAATCGGTGTTTGTACATCATTCATTAACCATTATAGAGCTCTTGTGGAAAACAATACTATAATGCGTACCAAAGTTGCCCACATTCTCCTTACTATCCCTTTTCTTTCTCTGCAACCTCATTTTCTTTTTAAGTGGGACGAATTTCACTAGAATCGTCCTATAAGTTGAATCGGAGTTTGTACATCATTCCTTCACCATTATAGGGTTGTTATGGATAACAATACTATAAAGCGTACCAAAATAGTCCACAATCTCCTAACTGGCTCTTTTCTTTCTCACCAACCTCCTTTTGTTTCTAAGTGGGACGAGATTGACTAGAATCATACTATAAGTTGAATCGGTGTTTGTACATCTTTCATTCACCATTACGAGCCTCTTAACGACAACAATACTATAAAGTATACCAAAATAGTCCACACTCGCCTAACTGAACCTTTTGTTTCTCTTCAACCTCATTTCTGTATTGATTGGGACGGAATTCACTCGAATCGTCCTATAAGTTGAATCGTTGTTCGTACATAATACCTTCACCATTATGAGGCTCTTTCGGACTACAATACTATAAAGCATACCAAAATAGTACACAGTCTCGTAACTGGCTCTTTTCTTTCTAACTGAGATCGGATTTACTCAAATCGTTTAAAAAGTTGAATCGGTGTTTGTAGATAATTCCTTCACCATTTTGAAGCTCTTAATGACAAAAATACTATATAGCGTACTTAAATACTCCACACTCTCCTAACCGACCCTTTTCTTTTTGTCCATCCTCCTTTTCTTTCCAAATGGGATGGGTTTCACTCGAATGGTCCTATAATTTGAATAGTAGATTTTACCTCATTCCTTCACCATAATGAGGCTCTGCTGGACAACAATACTATAAAGAGTACCAAAAATGGTCAACACTATCCTAACTGACACCATTTTGAGGCTCTTAATGACAACAATACCATAAAGTGCACCAAAATAGTCCACAATCTGCAAACTGGCCCTTTTTTTTCTCTCCAGCGTCATTTTCTTTCTAAGTGGGACGATTTTCACTCGAATCGTCCCATAAGTTGAATCGGTGTTTGTACATCATTCCTTAACCATTATTAGGATCGTTTGGATAACAATACTATAAAGCGTCCAAAATTAGTCCACAATCTCCTAACCGACCCTTTGTTTTCTCTCCAAAGTCGTTTTCTTTCTAAGTGGGACGGATTTCACTCGAATCATCCTATAAGTTGAATCCTTGTTTATATAAAATACTTCACCATTATCAGGCTCTTTTTGGACAACAATACTATAACGCGTACCAAAATAGTCTACACTTTCGTAACTGGCCCTTTTCTTTCTAAGTGGGACGGGATTCACTCGAATCATCCTATAAGTTGAATTGGTGTTCCTTCACAATTATGAGGCTCTTAATGACAACAATACTATAAAGCGTACAAAAATAGTCAACACTCTTTTATGTGGCCCTTTCTTTTCTCTCCAACCTCATTTTCTTTCAAAGTGGAATGGATTTAATTAGAATCGTCCTAAGTTTAATCGGTGTTTGTACATCATTCATTAACCATTATAGAGCTCTTGTGGATAACAATACTATAATGCGTACCAAAGTTGCCCACATTCTCCTTACTAACCCTTTTCTTTCTCTGCAACCTCATTTTCTTTTTAAGTGGGACGAATTTCACTAGAATCGTCCTATAAGTTGAATCGGAGTTTGTACATCATTCCTTCACCATTATAGGGTTGTTATGGATAACAATACTATAAAGCGTACCAAAATAGTCCACAATCTCCTAACTGGCTCTTTTCTTTCTCACCAACCTCCTTTTGTTTCTAAGTGGGACGAGATTGACTTGAATCATACTATAAGTTGAGAAGCTCTACCTTCTCTCTAGAATGGGTTAGTGGAGTGAGTTTATGAGTTGACTCGGTCAAACCATGTTTGACCGATAGTTTTGTGATGTTTTCCACTGAGTCAGATTAGAGTGATGACCAATTTCAGATTAATTCACTGAGTTTCTAAACGAGTTTTCAGATCTGTATATTTCTTCTTGAGAGTTTTTTCAGAAATTGGGGCGTTGACTTCGAAGTTTTCCTCGCCAAGTTCCAGATCCGGTCGGTTATTCACACGAACTGCTAGCCAGTGGTCTTGCGAGAAGAACCCAACTGTTTGCTGCTGTCGGGAACGAAGTTGGAAGGTGTGGAGACTGTGTGGTTCGGCGTCCATCAAGCGTACCTGAAATCTGAGTAAGGTTTCGTTGCCGAGCCATTCAAAACTATTTGGTGCGAAGATTGTCGGCTCTAGCTTGTCGGTGGTCACTGCGAAGATAGTCGGCTTTTCAGACGAAGGTGGTCGCTGGATTCGAGGAGAAGGCTCTGTATCGCGGTGATTGGCTAGAGATCTGGGAGTTGAGTTTCTGAAAATCGGGTGTTGACTTCGAAGCATCCTTCTTCATTACGGTGAAGACGAAGCTGGAAGGTGTTCTTACGAAGATTGTCGGCTTGGTTCTCGCCAAGAGAATCGGCGCCTCTGACGAAGCTGGTCGGTTGTTGAGAAGACGGTGACTACGACTTACAGTCGGCTCTTCAGACGACATTGTTCCCGATTGCGAAACGATTTTCTCGTCGGTGGCGTGCGAGAAGAACTGGTAGCTGCGTTCGGGATTGTAGATTTACCCAAGCTCTGAAGTCTGAGTAGGAGTTGGGTTTGTCCTGTTCGTGGGTTTTGAACTGGGTTTGCAGCATTCTCTGTACCTTCACAGCTGCGTATCACTAGCTGGTGATTGTGCGGTGAGGCATTTTTACGGTGCTGTGAGCGTAGCCCTGAAGCTGTTCGATCTGCTGCTGCTAGCCGAAGCTGGTTCAAAGCTACAATCGAACTGATTGTGCTGTGTAAGGATTTCTATCTGTTATTTGGGATTGTTGCCCTTATCTTTTTGGGTTGGTGCCCATTTATTTGTTGCAAGGGTTGCTGCCCTGATGAATTTGGTGAGGGTTGGTGCCCTATTTGTGTTTTTTTATTTTTATTTTTATTTTTTTTATTTTTTATTTTTATTTTTTTTTTCTTTTATTTTGGGTTGGTGCCCATTTATTTTGTTGCAAGGGTTGGTGCCCTGGTGAATTTGGTGAGGGTTGGTGCCCTATTTGTGTTCTTTTTTATGAGTCTTGTTATGGGGGATGCTGTTGAGATTGAGCGTCTGAATAAACTGGTTGAGAAGCTTAGTAATGAACTGAATGAGCAATATAAGGTTAAGTCTGGAATTCCTGAGGTTGATAATAAAATGTTACACAATGTTTCACAACAGGGGTCTCCTAAAAAAGGAAAGGATTCTGTGATAGAAGTAGTTTCAGGTGGGGTTTCAAATGATTACCAAGTGTATGTAGAAAGGCCTGAAATTAATCTGTGTGCTGAGGGTACTAAGGTTGTTGTTCCTTCAGTCTCTTCGATGAATGGGAATTTTTCTGGGGTGAGTGAAAACTTGCCGAAGCTAGGGGGTGATGAAGGTACTGTTAAACCTACTCTGTCATGGGCAGATACTCTAATTAAAAATATTTCAAAGAATAAAATGCAATTAAAATACTTCCCACAAGCTGTGAAAGATAAAATTGTTGAAATACCTTATGATGTTGAAATGAAGGGGTGTTATTTGTGGAGGGATTGCTTGGTGGGATACTGTATGGATAGGAAACTACCATTCCCAACTGTAAATTCCATTGCAAAGAGACTCTGGGGTAAGAATGGGATGACTGAGGTGATGAGCCTTGATAGGGGTTTCTTTTTGTTCAAATTCGATAGTGCTGAAAGTAGTAATTCTATTATAGAAAGCGGACCTTGGCATTTTGCAAACCAGCTTATGGTGTTGCAAAAGTGGAGGCCTGATCTTGCTATCTATAAACAAGGGTTAAAAAGTGTTCCAATATGGGCAAAATTTTATCATATTCCATTACAATTGTGGACTCCGGATGGGTTGGGATATATTGCTAGCATCTTGGGGAAACCTCTATATACTGATTCTCAAACTGATGATAGGGGTAGATTAAATTATGCCAGGATGTGTATTGAGGTTGATATTAAAGCTGAATTTCCATCTGAGGTAGGGGTCAAGTTGGCGGATGGGAGAATTGTTACTATTGGTGTTGAATATCAATGGGTTCCCATGAAATGTGATCACTGTGAGATTTTCGGACATTCTTCCAAAAATTGTGTTAAAATGAAAGTCCAAAATGCAATTCAAAAAACTAAAGAGATTAAGAAAGAATGGGTTGTAGTGGGGAAAAAAGTTGGAGAAACAAGTAATTATGATGCAATGAATCAGGAGCAGGTTAATGTTATACCTAAAGATATTCAGAATGTAGGAAAAAATGTAGTTGAGGTTGAGAATATTGTTGAGTCAAATGAATTAAAAAATCATGAGGTTCTAGTGAATGTAAATGAGTTGAAGATAGAGGTTCCTAGGGATAATACAAATGTTCTTTCTCCTAATAAATTCGCATGCTTGGGAGATTTTGATGAAGGGGAAATAATGGAGGATTGGGGAATTGATACTGATAATGAAAAGGAAGGATTTATACATGAACCAGGGGAAATGGTAGAGGAAGAGAAGCATGTTCATAAAGCTGGAGTAAACCCTCTGATCAGAATAAAAGAGAAAGGGAGTAAGAGCCCAATTTCTTTGTTGGTTCCAGGTGTTGGTAGGATGGGACCCATGTCTAACAAGAAATTTAAAACTAAAAGGGTCTTGAAAAGAGAGGAAAGAGGGGGAGATCACTCTGCTCAAAATTAGTTTTCCATATGAATTGCTATATTTGGAATGTTCGTGGTCTTAATGGGGAGGTGAAACAGAAGGAAATAAAGTTAATGATTAATTCTCTAGATATTTCTATTTTTTGTTTGATTGAGACAAAGGTTTTAAAGAACAATGTTGATAAGGTGTTGAAAGTGATTTGCCCAGGTTGGAGGTTAGTTAATAATTATGATTTTGCGGATTTGGGGAGATTATGGATTTGTTGGGACCCAAAGAAGATGAATGTGGATTTATTAAAGGGCAGTGCTCAATTTCTTCATTGTAAAGTGAGTACTGTTGATAATAAATGCAACTGCTTTGCTACCTTTATTTATGGAAGTAATGCTTATATTGAGAGAATGATTTTATGGAAAGAGCTTTTTGATATTTCCATGGCTCTGAAGAACAACCCTTGGTTTTGTGCGGGTGATTTAAATGCTATTAGATATCAGCATGAGAAATGGGGTGGGGATGAGAATTGGAATGCAAAAATGAGGGAATGTGGTCAGGCTCTAGATAAAACAGGATTAATGGATTTGAAGTATAATGGTATCAAATTTTCTTGGTCCAATGGTCATGTGTTTAGTAAGCTGGATAGATGCTTAGTGAATTCAGCTTGGGTTGATTATTTTCAAACCACTGAAGTTTCTTTTTTGCCTCCAGGGGTTTCAGATCATGCTTGTATTACGGTTAAAATTCCTATGGAGGTAGAGAGGGTTAAAAGACCATTTAGGTTCAACAAATTTTTAACTAAACATGAAAAGTTTACTCAAGTGGTGAGAGAAGCGTGGAATGGCCAGGTTACGGGGAGTAAAATGTTTGTGGTAAGTCAGAAGCTGAAAATGGTAAAGAATGCTTTGAAAATTCTCAATAAAACACACTTTGATAATTTACCAAGTCAAGTTTCCGAAGCTAGGAAAAAGTTATTGAACATTCAATGCTTGGTGGATATGGATCCTGGAAATCAAGAGTTTCAAAGAATTGAAAAAGATAGTCTTAAGCAATTTTACAAAGTGTCAAATGCGGAGGAATGTTTATATAGACAGTTATCTAGGATTCAATGGCTGAGGCTAGGAGATCAAAACACTAGCTATTTTCATAAGATAGCAAATCAGAGGAAATTTCATAACAATATTGTTTCCATAACTAAAGAGGATGGCACAGTCCTGACTGATAAAAGTGATGTTAATAGAGAGATTGTGGGATTTTACAAGAGTCTCTTTGGCAAGAGAGGAGAGGTCAGGATCCCTGTGTTGAATGAGTTTATTCAACATCCTATTTCTCTTGAGCAAGGGGGGGACATGAATAGAGATGTGACTAGAGAGGAAATCAAAGCTACTTTCCTTGCTATAAAAGATGACAAAGCTCCAGGGCCGGATGGTCTAAATGCTGTGTTTTATAAGGCTGCCTGGGATGTTATTGGAAATGAGGTGGTGGATGCCATTATGGATTTTTTTGCTTCAGGTCACTTGCTTTCTGAGTTAAATTGTACTTCCATCTCTCTTATTCCCAAAGTGGATAATCCTACTAAAGTGACAGAGTTTAGGCCTATTTCAGTTTGCAATGTGTTGTATAAATGCATAGCTAAAATTATTGCTAATAGGCTGAAGCCCATTCTAGAATCGTGTATAAGTGCAAATCAATCAGGGTTTGTTCCTGGTAGGAGTATTTGTGATAATATTTTGCTAGCTCAAGAGATATTACTCCATTACCATAAAGATGAGTCCCCAGCTAGAGTTGCCATGAAAATTGATTTGACTAAAGCTTATGATTCTGTCTCTTGGGATTTTTTGGGTGAGGTGTTGAAGTGTTTTGGGGTGCCTGAAAGAGTTAGAGGTTGGATTCTCACTTGTTGCTCTACTCCCAAGTTCTCTATTAATATTAATGGAGCTCTTGAAGGGTTTTTCAAAGGGGGAAGAGGGCTTAGGCAAGGGGACCCTATGTCTCCTTATCTTTTTGTGATGTGTATGGAAGTTCTCTCAGGAATGTTGAATAAGTTGGGAAAAAATGACTCGTTTAAGTTCCATGCCAAATGTAAAAAATTGGAGATTAATCACTTGATGTTTGCTGATGACCTATTCCTCTTCTGTGAGGGTAGTGAAAATTCAGTGAACTGTATGCTGGATGTTTTGAGGAAGTTTAGTGAATTTTCAGGTTTATTTCCTAATACCTCAAAGAGCTCCATTTTTACATCGGGTGTGGAGGGTAGAGTTTTAGATAATATTATCCACGGGTCCAACTTTTCAATTGGTAAATTGCCTGTCAAGTATCTAGGGGTGCCTCTGATTTCTTCTAAACTTAATGCTGCTGATTGTCAAGAGTTAGTTTTGAAAATTACTAGAAGGGTTCAGTCTTGGAATTGCAGATTCCTTTCCTTTGCGGGTAGGTTACAATTGATTGCCTCAGTGTTGTTTTCAGTTCAAGTTTATTGGAGTTCTACTTATATCCTTCCAAAATCGGTGTTTAAACAGCTGAATGAGATTATGAGGAAATTCTTGTGGAAAGGGGCTGACTTGAAGAGTGGAGGTGAGAAAATGGCATGGACTAAAGTGTGTCTGCCAAAGGATGAAGGGGGCTTAGGCTTAAAAGATTTGATAGCTTGGAATGTGGCTGCTATTGGTAAGCAGCTTTGGAACCTGTTGCAGCCTATTCCCACCAACCTTTGGAGTAAGTGGGCTAGGATAGAGCTCATGAAAGACCAAAATTTTTGGTTTCTTAAGGTCCCGGATAAAAGATCTTGGTCATGGAAAAAGATAATGGGGCTAAGAGATACATTTAGACATTACATTGAGTACAAGGTTGGAAATGGCAATAATATTCTTCTTTGGCATGATGATTGGTTGTATCCCACTTCTATTGTAGAAAAACATGGGGATAGGATCAGGTATGATTCTGGGTTAAGAACCAATTGTAAAGTCAATGTCATAATCAGAAATGGGCAATGGTACCCTCCTTTTGCAAACTCTCACAAATTAATGGAGTTAAGAGATGATATTGCAATCCTCCCCCCTCCTGATTGCCATGATGTTGACACTTTGATTTGGAAGCCTACCAAGGGTAAGTATTCTATTAGTTCGGCTTGGAATTTGTTAAGGAACAGGGATAGTCAAGTTAAATGGTACAAGACTGTGTGGTTCCCAATTAATATTCCAAGACATGCTTTCATTTTATGGACTTTAATTCATAATAGGATGCAAACTCAAGATAAATTGGTCATTTATGGGTTACTTCAGCAACAAAAATGTGTCTTCTGTGACTTACCGTGTGAAAATAGGGAACATCTATTTTTTGAATGCAGTTTCTCTTCTCAAGTTTGGTCTTCGGTTGCTATTGAAAATGGTTTGAAGCAAGGTGGGAAGAAGTGGGTGGATATAGTAAATTGGTGCAATGACCATTGTACTAACAATACTTTAAAGGCATGTGTTACCAAACTCGCATTGGCTGCAAGTGTTTACATCTTATGGAGGGAAAGAAACCTCAGGTTGTATGCAGGAGAGTTTAAAAAGGAGGTTCAACTTGTCCAGGAGATAAATTCTTCTGTCAAATTTAGATTGTATCACTTGTTGGATATTCAAAATGGAGATAGAGTTTCAAGCAATGGGTGAGGGGAATATTTGCTTAGTTTTCCTGGAATTTATGTTCTGGGTTTGTGTTTGGATGAGTGATAGAGAGTCAGTGTTTATGGGATTATGGTTCAGGAAATGGCTCAGACTTCGTGGGAGGTGCTTTGTGATCTTTTTTATAAATGTTGCATTATCATTTGATCCCTTTGTTTATATTGTGCAGATTTATAAGTGGGTTGCTGAAGTTCAAGGGGTTCGGATGGCTATGAAGACTCTCGCTGTGATAGATATTAATTTCTGTAATCTGATGAAGATTATGTATATTATATTTGTGGGGAGGTGCTCTAGAGATATGTTAAACATTGGTCCCTATAGTCTTATGTTTTATCAGACTTGTTTTATTGTTGTAAGGGTTATGGTGATTCTCTTGTATAATCCCCTGTGTTTAGAGTTAAGCTTAACTCTCTGGTGGGTTTGGGGGTTCCATCCTTGGGGTATGCCCCAAGTATTTTGTAGGCTTCTAGCCATTTTTTAATTTCCTATAATATTGACTTAATTTTCAAAAAAAAAAAAAAAAAATCATACTATAAGTTGAATCGGTGTTTGTACATCTTTCATTCACCATTACGAGCCTCTTAACGACAACAATACTATAAAGTATACCAAAATAGTCCACACTCGCCTAACTGAACCTTTTGTTTCTCTTCAACCTCATTTCTGTATTGATTGGGACGGATTTCACTCGAATCGTCCTATAAGTTGAATCGTTGTTCGTACATAATACCTTCACCATTATGAGGCTCTTTCGGACTACAATACTATAAAGCATACCAAAATAGTACACAGTCTCGTAACTGGCTCTTTTCTTTCTAACTGAGATCGGATTTACTCAAATCGTTTAAAAAGTTGAATCGGTGTTTGTAGATAATTCCTTCACCATTTTGAAGCTCTTAATGACAAAAATACTATATAGCGTACTTAAATACTCCACACTCTCCTAACCGACCCTTTTCTTTTTGTCCATCCTCCTTTTCTTTCTAAATGGGATGGGTTTCACTCGAATGGTCCTATAATTTGAATAGTAGATTTTACCTCATTCCTTCACCTTAATGAGGCTCTGCTGGACAACAATACTATAAAGAGTACCAAAAATGGTCAACACTATCCTAACTGACACCATTTTGAGGCTCTTAATGACAACAATACCATAAAGTGCACCAAAATAGTCCACAATCTCCAAACTGGCCCTTTTTATTCTCTCCAGCCTCATTTTCTTTCTAAGTGGGACGATTTTCACTCGAATCGTACCATAAGTTGAATCGGTGTTTGTACATCATTCCTTAACCATTATTAGGATCTTTTGGATAACAATACTATAAAGCGTCCAAAATTAGTCCACAATCTCCTAACTGACCCTTTGTTTTCTCTCCAACGTCATTTTCTTTCTAAGTGGGACGGATTTCACTCGAATCATCCTATAAGTTGAATCCTTATTTATATAAAATACTTCACCATTATCAGGCTATTTTGGACAACAATACTATAACGCGTACCAAAATAGTCTACACTTTCGTAACTGGCCCTTTTCTTTCTAAGTGGGACGGGATTCACTCGAATCATCCTATAAGTTGAATTGGTGTTCCTTCACAATTATGAGGCTCTTAATGACAACAATACTATAAAGCGTACAAAAATAGTCAACACTCTTTTATGTGGCCCTTTCTTTTCTCTCCAACCTCATTTTCTTTCAAAGTGGAATGGATTTAATTAGAATCGTCCTAAGTTTAATCGGTGTTTGTACGTCATTCATTAACCATTATAGAGCTCTTGTGGATAACAATACCATAATGCGTACCAAAGTTGCCCACATTCTCCTTACTAACCCTTTTCTTTCTCTGCAACCTCATTTTCTTTTTAAGTGGAACGAATTTCACTAGAATCGGCCTATAAGTTGAATCGGAGTTTGTACATCATTCCTTCACCATTATAGGGTTGTAATGGATAACAATACTATAAAGCGTACCAAAATAGTCCACAATTTCCTAACTGGCTCTTTTCTTTCTCACCAACCTCCTTTTGTTTCTAAGTGGGACGAGATTGACTAGAATCATACTATAAGTTGAATCGGTGTTTGTACATCTTTCATTTACCATTATGAGCCTCTTAATGACAACAATACTATAAAGTATACCAAAATAGTCGTTGACCCAAGGTTTTCCACCATGGGTAAACATGACATTTTGATGATAACAAACCATTGAATGTGGTGAATTTAATGTCTACTTGAGTTATGCTTAATAGGTTATTGATTCAAGATAAACTCAAGAGAGCTAGTGGATCCATGAGAAGATCAAGCAAGGTGCTTAGAGCTCAAAAGACATTGGAGACAAGGATGGAGACATCAACCCAAAGCTTAAAGGAATTGAAAATCAAAGAAATGGGTAAAATAGTCTTGGGTGAGTGCTAGATTAAATGTAAAGTTATTTTTGAAATAACTTATTTGAAAGCTCAACTCTTGATCATATAGCATATAGTATCATGTATATCATTCATGAGTCCTTTCATCATTAGCATTAGACTATGAACATCATTTAGTCTTTGCTAAAGTTGAGTTAGTTCAAGCTTTCATAAGCTATGGAAGAACTCAACAAAGATGTCGTCCTAGAACCATTAACTTAACTCATATCACTTGAAATGGATTCTAGATGCATGTTAAAGCTTTGAATAAAATTGTTAAAACATGAAAAACTTTTGTCTAATATTGAGAATTTGTTTAAATTGGAAAAACATTTTATGATCTCAATATTGACTTTAGGCATGTCAAGGACCTTAATAAGTTTCTAAGTCATCCTAGGAGTGTGTCTTAGTCATTTCGGAAAAATCCCAAAAGATTTCACGAAAAACCATCAAGTGGGTTAAAAGTTCGAAATGAAGCGTCACATTCAAACGACCATATCGCACACAAAAATGGGTCAAATAGAGTGATTCAAAAGCCTAAAATCAAGAGCTTAAAGTCTTATTTCCAAAGAGGTAAAGAAAGACTTTATCCTAGTTACGGAACTCTAGTTATGACCAAACGAGTGAACTGTGTGGAAACTGGGCTGAACAGCCCAGTCGACTGGGTAACCACCCAGTCGACTGCTTGTTGACCCAGTCGACTGGGCCAAGAAGGCCAGTCGACTGGCTGAACCAGAGAGTTACAAATAAATTTCGGGATGAATTTTTGAAGACCTAGCCGACTGCCCCAAAACCCCCAGTCGACTGCCTCATCCGGAATTTGAATTCTAACGGCTAGTTTCGGATCCAAAGTGTTCCAAAACTTCCCCAAACACCCCCAAACGGCTATATTGTGCTCCTACACTATATATATGCCTTATATGAGCCAAAAATGGTTGAGAGAAGAGAGAGAGATAGGAGTATGAAAGATCTATCATTTGTGCTTCAATATTGAAATTATTTTTGGGTAGAAAACTCCTACATGAATCACCACATGAGCATCATTCATATTTTCTTCTTGTGATTCATTCTTCATACTTGAGTTGAGCTTTTCAATTGAGTATTTCATTTATGACTCTAAGTATGTGAGGAAGTGAGCTTTGAATTTCTATATCCATCTATTGAGAGATATGTTGTATACACTCAAATTCAATTCATATTCTTTGTGAGTGAAAGACCAAGAAGTTGTCTTGGCATGGGTTGGGCTTGTTGAAGCTATGTAAAGGTTTTTCTCTACCTTGAAAAGAGAGGATTAGGTTGGCTCTCCACCCGCAAGAGTGAGCAAAGGTCGGCTCTTCACCCGGAAGCAAGAGTGTTCGAAGGTTGGCTCTCCACCCGCAAGAGTGAGCAAGGTTGGCTCTTTACCCGAAAGAAGGAGTGTGTAAGGGTTTGCTATTCACCCGGAAGAATGAGGCATGTAAGGGTTTGCTTATCCCCGGAAAGAGAAGCACGATAGTGGAATCCTTGAGAGGTTATCTCAAGGCATGGAGTAGACCAAGATTTGGTTGAACCATGTAAAAATCTCGGTGTCTATGGTGTGCATTTTCTCTAACCCTTATCTCTTTACTTTAAAAGCAATTGTCATTTTCAATCTTGAGCTTTATATATCAATGCTATGAAATTGCTTGTGTTTATGTATAAATGAAGAGGTTAGGAAAATGAATAAGTTTAAGTGAATTGATAGAACTTATCTTCATCACACCATAACATAGAATGCTTGGTTGAACCATATAAAATCTTGGTGTCTTGACTTGCATTTTCTCTATCCCTTAATCTCTCTACCTTATAAGCAATTGTCATTTACAATCTTGAACTTCATATTGATGTCATGCTATGAAATTGCTTGTGTTTGTGTATTAGTGAAGAGGTTAGGAAAATGCATAGTTGAAGGAAATTGAATTGTGTTTTTGGATAAATATGTTGTAGATTATAAATTATCCATTTCCTTATTTATCTATAATCTAAATGCATACCAAGTGTTTGCTAGAATTTATCTTCAACACACCTTAGCATAAAATGATTATATGTACCCCAAGTGTTTCACTATATGCTTATTCAATATAAGTTTATATTTGAGAGTTTATGTGTCAACTCATTGTTTGATCATTTTTCATAAACTCTACAAAACGTTCTTCATGGTAAATTGTATTTTGTATTATGTCTCTAAATGAGAAAAGTGCAATTACATGTTTAATTAAATTGCATACTTGGGTGCACGAATTATTTCCCATCATACTTGAATCGAACATGTATTTAATTGTGTAAATTACTATTGAATGATTACAAGTATGAAATGTGAATGTCACTCAAAGAGATTATCTAAATCACTAGGTGTTTGACAATAGCTTAATGAAGTGTAATTTGATAAAATAAAGTCAAACCGAAAAAGTATTAAAGTTTGTTATTAACCCTATTCACCCCCCCTCTAGGTGTCAATACGTGGCCAACAATTGGTATCAGAGCCTCGGCTCTTTTTTTGCCTTAACCGGCTTAGAGTTGATCCATGACAAACTTTGAATGTTTTTCCCTTACGTAAAGTTATTTGATCTTTTTATTCTCCAATGATGTTTACAAGTTAGTTATATGCATTTAAAGGCTAAAGGAGAATGTTCTTATAAGGTGAAGTGTTTTTAGATGATCTATAGTGCCCAATGACCATTGAATATACACATGTCATAAAAAGAGAATTTTGATGATGATATGCAATGATTGAGACATCGATGTGCAATTGGAAAATTTATACATTGTATTGACTTGATACTTGTATTCATTTATTCATTAATATATAAATGTGTTTTATAAGTGTATTCATTGATTGATGAATACTCGTTGTTCATGCATTACATTATTTTGATTATCTTATATTGCATGAGAAGGGTGACACATTGATTTAGAGAGAAATTATTTCAAAAGGGTGACTCTTATGAAAATATATTTTCATTGTGCTTTCAAATGTTCAAAGAATTTTGAAATGAAAAAGAAATGAATCTTCCTATGTGCTAAAGCTTTACAAATCTTGAAAAGGGGCATATAATTTATTTTTGCTAATCAAGGGAAGTTACATTGATTTTCTTGTCAATTTTTGAAAATTGAACATGAATGATGCATATGGTTATTTACTATGATCCATATATGAAATAGAGTTTCATTCATATTATTAATTTCATATTGGTTCATTTTTTTTGTGAAATAACTATGAGCATATCTTACTATTTGAATTGACAAATGCACTTCATGATAATGTTCTTGATTGATAAATTCAATTGAAGCATAGTGGTTGTAGAAGATCATTTATTTTGTGCTAATGTGCTTATAATGAATTATGCCCATAATTGTGCTAACACAAATGGACCCAATAGCAAATGGGTACCAAAGAAACTATTTGAGTGTATTGTAGGTTTGGATTGATTCCTTACTCAAGAACTATTGGTTCCTCAATAGTAATGTGTTAACTCAAAAGGGAAGATGAAATCAAGGTCTCTCACAAGAGGAGTGGAGAATGTAAATCATCCACAAGCAACTCCAAGTAAAAATGTGTAGAGCTAGCACCGTGGTACATACTTTCTAATCTCAATTACTAATGTGCTTTCTTGGATGAAATCAAGCATGACATACATATGTTCATTAAAGTATGTTGAACCTTTATTGATATATCATGGAACAAATTTGATGATTGGTAATGAGAGTAATTGGCTAGTTGGTACATGAAATTGAATATTTTTTTTGATGATCTCTTGATAGTAGCTTGCTTTGAAATGAGATTTGGATATATGATGTCATAATATTAGTCTTTTGTCCTTTCAAGTACATTTGAGACAATATTTTTCAAAGACTAGTTTTATGATTGAAAGTCTTGATCATGCATGAAATTTAAATAATATAGTCATGACCACCTCTAGACCATCAAAGCTATTTTACTTGAATTTGATTGCTTTCTTGAGTAGTTATTTCTTGATATTTGTCTATGTGCTTCCATGAGTTTTGTGCTTTATCTAAATCTTCTTGATATCATATATTGCACATTGAATTGAGGTGTTTGAACTTGAAGTGAAATGAAGATGGGCTTGAAATAAATGAGTAATCAAATAAGTCCACACTAGTAAACCTCAAGATAGATTAATTCTTTTTGGAAAATCCAATTCATGAAAATGAAAATAAGAATTACCTATTAGGCTCCTAAGACTTGTAGAATATTGCATCACCATTATTTTGGAAATTTATTTTGGTGAACATTCTAAAGATGCTTGTATGTGATCCTCTTGATGTCTTATCAATATAATGTTTAGCATTTGTTTTTCGAATTGAAATATTTATTGATGCTAAATTTGTCATGCTTGGATCACTATGATGCAAAAGGGACCAAGAGTCCGTCATTGAAGGAAGCATGTTGATAAGAGGAAATATTGTGCTTATATGTGGATATCTTGAATGTGTATTGATAAGCATGAATCATGAGTCTTATGTGCATATATCATGAAAGACATACATTTTTATTGTGTTTGTATCTTATATAATTATTATCTTTATATAAGTTTTTCAATGATATATATATATAATGTTTTTAATCTCCGATATTTTATATTTCTATATATTTATCGTACATGCATATTCGTGAATATTCTATAATGCATTATTTATTGTTATCAATGACTAAGTGTGATGACCTAAGGTTTTGACCATTATTATCCCAAGATCTTAACCAAGAAGGATATAGATTATTCTTTGCACATGTGAATGGAATTAAATTTCTACGAATGCCACATGCCTCTTTGCATGAAATGTTTTTATCTAATGCTTTCTCATATGATTTTAAAATGAAAAATTTTCATGTAGAGAATCACAATGCTTTGAAATGTATAAGTTTTAGACAATGGGTTTTAAAACTATCATAAGCCGTGCTTAACTTGAAATATGCTCCAAGAATATGTTTTGAATGGCTTTAAGTGATTTTCTTATGGATGAAGGTTATTTTAGAACCTATATTGATAAACATTCTTTTTGTTGTTTATCATTTATAACTTATCAAATTTGGTTATAAGATTCACATTGGAGTATTATGTTTACCAATATTTGATGTGTTGTGCAAATAAGTTTATCACCAATATGCAAACTATTTCAAAATGAGCATGATAGATGAACTTATTTCTTTTTTGGGTAAAATCCATTTAAGTGTCATGAACATAATTTCAAATACTTTTTGACACTTTGGTTTTGGGACTCTATGGTTTCCTTGGTTGACTACCCTTGGACTTAGATGATTATTTTAACATAAATAAAAGTATATATTATGTGTTATTTATTTATATATATATATACATTCATTATCTTGTTCATCTCTTATTATTTTAGATAAGTACTTTTACCAAATATATAAGAGATATCTTTTGTGTTAATTATCTTCTAGCACTTGAGAAGAATGCATACATTGCCATTACATTACATTACAAAGACATGTATTTATGAGAAATATTGAGCTCACTTTCATGATTATAAAATTCTTCATCAATATTCTCACCATTTTTCTCCAAAAGAACTTATTTTGTAAAATTCATATAGAAATGAAAATGTCTTTGAATATTAATGTGTTAGCATCTGTCTTGTGTATCTTTCACTTGCTTATTTTAGGATACTCATCTCTTAGTCATCATTATGATTTTTAATTTATTCACATTACATTCTATAATTAGATATTGCAAATGTGTTTATTGAATTTCAAATGGTAAAGATGGAGGTGGTGTTGACTCATTTCTTAAATGCTCATATGTGATGTTAAGTGAATCCTCATACATGACTATATGATTTTAAATAATCTAGTGATTGAGTGTTCCTTGTTTGCATATAGTATGTTGAATACTTATGATTTGAGCTTTCATTCAAACACACACACTTGAACATTAAGTCACTCTCCGTTTGAGTCATTCACTTGGTACATGTGCTTCATGTATGAAAATCTATTTTGATCATGTATCCTATTTGTCTATGAAAAGCAAGCAAATGATTTAGTCATCATTGATTACACGTGCTAGCATGTCCTTGTTGCCATCATGAATGCAAAACTATGTTTGCAATTTGGTATCATCTTAAGCATATTCATGAAATGTATGGACAATATGAGATTGTGTTACTTCAAATGATATATTCTATGATCACAATTCATATATGCAACTTGATATGATGATCCTCCCCTTGTACTTTATTGTATCTATTCTTTTTGATGATGTCAAAGGGGGAGAAAGATTGGTTGATGTGTATATGTTGTATGCATATTCTTAGAGGGAGCTTTGCTCTTTTAAATGATCACATGCTACATGTTTAAGTGTTAACATTATTTAGAACATGGTGATAAGGGAAGAAATCCCAAAGTTTATGCATATGTGCTATTGTTATATTCATTGATTGCATATTGATAGGGGGAGCATTTATAAAATGCCCTCAATTGTTTATTGGCACACATCAATGTTTGTCATCATAAAAAAGGGGGAGATTGTTGACCCAAGGTTTTCCACCATGGGTAAACATGACATTTTAATGATAACAAACCATTGAATGTGGTGAATTTAATGTCTACTTGAGTTATGCTTAATAGGTTATTGATTCAAGATAAACTCAAGAGAGCTAGTGGATCCATGAGAAGATCAAGCAAGGTGCTTAGAGCTCAAAAGACATTGGAGACAAGGATGGAGACATCAACCCAAAGCTTAAAGGAATTGAAGATCAAAGAAATGGGTAAAATAGTCTTGGGTGAGTGCTAGATTAAATGTAAAGTTATTTTTGAAATAACTTATTTGAAAGCTCAACTCTTGATCATATAGCATATAGGATCATGTATATCATTCATGAGTCATTTCATCATTAGCATTAGACTATGAACATCATTTAGTCTTTGCTAAAGTTGAGTTAGTTCAAGCTTTCATAAGCTATGGAAGAACTCAACAAAGATGTCGTCCTAGAACCATTAACTTAACTCATATCACTTGAAATGGATTCTAGATGCATGTTAAAGCTTTGAATAAAATTGTTAAAACATGAAACGCTTTTGTCTAATATTGAGAATTTGTTTAAATTGGAAAAACATTTTATGATCTCAATATTGACTTTAGGCATGTCAAGGACCTTAATAAGTTTCTAAGACATCCTAGGAGTGTGTCTAAGTCATTTCGGAAAAATCCCAAAAGATTTCACGAAAAACCATCAAGTGGGTTAAAAGTTCGAAATGAAGCGTCACATTCAAACGACCATATCGCACACAAAAATGGGTCAAATAGAGTGATTCAAAAGCCTAAAATCAAGAGCTTGAAGTATTATTTCCAAAGAGGTAAAGAAAGCCTTTATCCTAGCTACGGAACTCTAGTTATGACCAAACGAGTGAACTGTGTGGAAACTGGGCTGAACAACCCAGTCGATTGGGTAACCACCCAGTCGACTGCCTGTTGACCCAGTCGACTGGGCCAAGAAGGCCAGTCGACTGGCTGAACCAGAGAGTTACAAATAAATTTCGGGATGAATTTTTGAAGACCCAGCCGACTGCCCCAAAACCCCCAGTCGACTGCCTCATCCGGAATTTGAATTCTAACGGCTAGTTTCGGATCCAAAGTGTTCCAAAACTTCCCCAAACACCCCCAAACGGCTATATTGTGCTCCTACACTATATATATGCCTTATATGAGCCAAAAATGGTTGAGAGAAGAAAGAGAGATAGGAGTATGAAAGATCTATCATTTGTGCTTCAATATTGAAATTATTTTTGGGTAGAAAACTCCTACATGAATCACCACATGAGCATCATTCATATTTTCTTCTTGTGATTCATTCTTCATACTTGAGTTGAGCTTTTCAACTGAGTATTTCATTTATGACTCTAAGTATGTGAGGAAGTGAGCTTTGAATTTCTATATCCATCTATTGAGAGATATGTTGTATACACTCAAATTCAATTCATATTCTTTGTGAGTGAAAGACCAAGAAGTTGTCTTGGCATGGGTTGGGCTTGTTGAAGCTATGTAAAGGTTTTTCTCTACCTTGAAAAGAGAGGATTAGGTTGGCTATCCACCCGCAAGAGTGAGCAAAGGTCGGCTCTTCACCCGGAAGCAAGAGTGTTCGAAGGTTGGCTCTCCACCCGCAAGAGTGAGCAAGGTTGGCTCTTTACCCGAAAGAAGGAGCGTGTAAGGGTTTGCTATTCACCCGGAAGAATGAGGCATGTAAGGGTTTGCTTATCCCCGGAAAGAGAAGCACGATAGTGGAATCCTTGAGAGGTTATCTCAAGGCATGGAGTAGACCAAGATTTGGTTGAACCATGTAAAAATCTCGGTGTCTATGGTGTGCATTTTCACTAACCCTTATCTCTTTACTTTAAAAGCAATTGTCATTTTCAATCTTGAGCTTTATATATCAAAGCTATGAAATTGCTTGTGTTTATGTATAAATGAAGAGGTTAGGAAAATGAATAAGTTTAAGTGAATTGATAGAACTTATCTTCATCACACCATAACATAGAATGCTTGGTTGAACCATATAAAATCTTGGTGTCTTGACTTGCATTTTCTCTATCCCTTAATCTCTCTACCTTATAAGCAATTGTCATTTACAATCTTGAACTTCATATTGATGTCATGCTATGAAATTGCTTGTGTTTGTGTATTAGTGAAGAGGTTAGGAAAATGCATAGTTGAAGGAAATTGAATTGTGTTTTTGGATAAATATGTTGTAGATTATAAATTATCCATTTCCTTATTTATCTATAATCTAAATGCATACCAAGTGTTTGCTAGAATTTATCTTCAACACACCTTAGCATAAAATGATTATATGCACCCCAAGTGTTTCACTATATGCTTATTCAATATAAGTTTATATTTGAGAGTTTATGTGTCAACTCATTGTTTGATCATTTTTCATAAACTCTACAAAACGTTCTTCATGGTAAATTGTATTTTGTATTATGTCTCTAAATGAGCAAAGTGCAATTACATGTTTAATTAAATTGTATACTTGGGTGCACGAATTATTTCCCATCATACTTGAATCGAACATGTATTTAATTGTGTAAATTACTATTGAATGATTACAAGTATGAAATGTGAATGTCACTCAAAGAGATTATCTAAATCACTAGGTGTTTGACAATAGCTTAATGAAGTGTAATTTGATAAAATAAAGTCAAACCGAAAAAGTATTAAAGTTTGTTATTAACCCTATTCACCACCCCTCTAGGTGTCAATACGTGGCCAACAGTCCACACTAGCTTAATGAACCTTTTGTTTCTCTTCAACCTCATTTCTGTATTGATTGGGACGGATTTCACTCGAATCGACTTATAAGTTGAATCGTTGTTCGTACATAATACCTTCACCATTATGAGGCTCTTTCGGACTACAATACTATAAAGCATACCAAAATAGTACACAGTCTCGTAACTGGCTCTTTTCTTTCTAACTGAGATCGGATTTACTCAAATCGTTTAAAAAGTTGAATCGGTGTTTGTAGATAATTCCTTCACCATTTTGAAGCTTTTAATGACAAAAATACTATATAGCGTACTTAAATACTCCACACTCTCCTAACCGACCCTTTTCTTTTTGTCCATCCTCCTTTTCTTTCCAAATGGGATGGGTTTCACTCGAATGGTCCTATAATTTGAATAGTAGATTTTACATCATTCCTTCACCATAATGAGGCTCTGCTGGACAACAATACTATAAAGAGTACCAAAAATGGTCCACACTATCCTAATTGACACCATTTTGAGGCTCTTAATGACAACAATACCATAAAGTGCACCAAAATAGTCCACAATCTCCAAACTGGCCTTTTTTATTCTCTCCAGCCTCATTTTCTTTCTAAGTGGGACGATTTTCACTCGAATCGTACCATAAGTTGAATCGGTGTTTGTACATCATTCCTTAACCATTATTAGGATCTTTTGGATAACAATACTATAAAGCGTCCAAAATTAGTCCACAATCTCCTAACTGACCCTTTGTTTTCTCTCCAACGTCATTTTCTTTCTAAGTGGGACGGATTTCACTCGAATCATCCTATAAGTTGAATCCTTGTTTATATAAAATACTTCACCATTATCAGGCTCTTTTGGACAACAATACTATAACGCGTACCAAAATAGTCTACACTTTCGTAACTGGCCCTTTTCTTTCTAAGTGGGACGGGACTCACTCGAATCATCCTATAAGTTGAATTGGTGTTCGGTCACAATTATGATTCTCTTAATGACAACAATACTATAAAGCGTACAAAAATAGTCAACACTCTTTTATGTGGCCCTTTCTTTTCTCTCCAACCTCATTTTCTTTCAAAGTGGAATGGATTTAATTAGAATCGTCCTAAGTTTAATTTGTGTTTGTACATCATTCATTAACCATTATAGAGCTCTTTTGGATAACAATACTATAATGCGTACCAAAGTTGCCCACATTCTCCTTACTAACCCTTTTCTTTCTCTGCAACCTCATTTTCTTTTTAAGTGGGACGAATTTCACTAGAATCGTCCTATAAGTTGAATCGGAGTTTGTACATCATTCCTTCACCATTATAGGGTTGTTATGGATAACAATACTATAAAGCGTACCAAAATAGTCCACAATCTCCTAACTGACTCTTTTCTTTCTCACCAACCTCCTTTTGTTTCTAAGTGGGACGAGATTGACTAGAATCATACTATAAGTTGAATCGGTGTTAGTACATCTTTCATTCACCATTATGAGCCTCTTAATGACAACAATACTATAAAGTATACCAAAATAGTCCACACTCGCCTAACTGAACCTTTTGTTTCTCTTCAACCTCATTTCTGTATTGATTGGGACGGATTTCACTCGAATCGTCCTATAAGTTGAATCGTTGTTCGTACATAATACCTTCACCATTATGAGGCTCTTTCGGACTACAACACTATAAAGCATACCGAAATAGTACACAGTCTCGTAACTGGCTTTTTTCTTTCTAACTGAGATCGGATTTACTCAAATCGTTTAAAAAGTTGAATCGGTGTTTGTAGATAATTCCTTCACCATTTTGAAGCTCTTAATGACAAAAATACTATATAGCGTACTTAAATACTCCACACTCTCCTAACCGACCCTTTTCTTTTTGTCCATCCTCCTTTTCTTTCTAAATGGGATGGGTTTCACTCGAATGGTCCTATAATTTGAATAGTAGATTTTACATCATTCCTTCACCATAATGAGGCTCTGCTGGATAACAATACTATAAAGAGTACCAAAAATGGTCCACACTATCCTAACTGACACCATTTTGAGGCTCTTAATGACAACAATACCATAAAGTGCACCAAAATAGTCCACAATCTCCAAACTGACCCTTTTTATTCTCTCCAGCCTCATTTTCTTTCTAAGTGGGACGATTTTCATTCGAATCGTACCATAAGTTGAATCGGTGTTTGTACATCATTCCTTAACCATTATTAGGATCTTTTGGATAACAATACTATAAACCGTCCAAAATTAGTCCACAATCTCCTAACTGGCCCTCTGTTTTCTCTCCAACGTCATTTTCTTTCTAAGTGGGACGGATTTCACTCGAATCATCCTATAAGTTGAATCCTTGTTTATATAAAATACTTCACCATTATCAGGCTCTTTTGGACAACAATACTATAACGCGTACCAAAATAGTCTACACTTTCGTAACTGGCCCTTTTCTTTCTAAGTGGGACGGGACTCACTCGAATCATCCTATAAGTTGAATTGGTGTTCGGTCACAATTATGAGGCTCTTAATGACAACAATACTATAAAGCGTACAAAAATAGTCAACACTCTTTTATGTGGCCCTTTCTTTTCTCTCCAACCTCATTTTCTTTCAAAGTGGAATGGATTTAATTAGAATCGTCCTAAGTTTAATCTGTTTTTGTACATCATTCATTAACCATTATAGAGCTCTTTTGGATAACAATACTATAATGCGTACCAAAGTTGCCCACATTCTCCTTACTAACCCTTTTCTTTCTCTGCAACCTCATTTTCTTTTTAAGTGGGACGAATTTCACTAGAATCGTCCTATAAGTTGAATCGGAGTTTGTACATCATTCCTTCACCATTATAGGGTTGTTATGGATAACAATACTATAAAGCGTACCAAAATAGTCCACAATCTCCTAACTGGCTCTTTTCTTTCTCACCAACCTCCTTTTGTTTCTAAGTGGGACGAGATTGACTAGAATCATACTATAAGTTGAATCGGTGTTTGTACATCTTTCATTCACCATTATGAGCCTCTTAATGACAACAATACTATAAAGTATACCAAAATAGTCCACACTCGCCTAACTGAACCTTTTGTTTCTCTTCAACCTCATTTCTGTATTGATTGGGACGGATTTCATTCGAATCGTCCTATAAGTTGAATCGTTGTTCGTACATAATACCTTCACCATTATGAGGCTCTTTCGGACTACAACACTATAAAGCATACCGAAATAGTACACAGTCTCGTAACTGGCTATTTTCTTTCTAACTGAGATCGGATTTACTCAAATCGTTTAAAAAGTTGAATCGGTGTTTGTAGATAATTCCTTCACCATTTTGAAGCTATTAATGACAAAAATACTATATAGCGTACTTAAATACTCCACACTCTCCTAACCGACCCTTTTCTTTTTGTCCATCCTCCTTTTCTTTCTACATGGGATGGGTTTCACTCGAATGGTCCTATAATTTGAATAGTAGATTTTACATCATTCCTTCACCATAATGAGGCTCTGCTGGACAACAATACTATAAAGAGTACCAAAAATGGTCCACACTATCCTAACTGACACCATTTTGAGGCTCTTAATGACAACAATACCATAAAGTGCACCAAAATAGTCCACAATCTCCAAACTGACCCTTTTTATTCTCTCCAGCCTCATATTCTTTCTAAGTGGGACGATTTTCATTCGAATCGTACCATAAGTTGAATCGGTGTTTGTACATCATTCCTTAACCATTATTAGGATCTTTTGGATAAAAATACTATAAACCGTCCAAAATTAGTCCACAATCTCCTAACTGGCCCTTTGTTTTCTCTCCAACGTCATTTTCTTTCTAAGTGGGACGGATTTCACTCGAATCATCCTATAAGTTGAATCCTTGTTTATATAAAATACTTCACCATTATCAGGCTCTTTTGGACAACAATACTATAACGCGTACCAAAATAGTCTACACTTTCGTAACTGGCCCTTTTATTTCTAAGTGGGACGGGATTCACTCGAATCATCCTATAAGTTGAATTGGTGTTTGGACATAATTCCTTCACAATTATGAGGCTATTAATGACAACAATACTATAAAGCGTACAAAAATAGTCAACACTCTTTTATGTGGCCCTTTCTTTTCTCTCCAACCTCATTTTCTTTCAAAGTGGAATGGATTTAATTAGAATCGTCCTAAGTTTAATAGGTGTTTGTACATCATTCATTAACCATTATAGAGCTCTTGTGGATAACAATACTATAATGCGTACCAAAGTTGCCCACATTCTCCTTACTAACCCTTTTCTTTCTCTGCAACCTCATTTTCTTTTTAAGTGGGCCGAATTTCACTAGAATCGTCCTATAAGTTGAATCGGAGTTTGTACATCATTCCTTCACCATTATAGGGTTGTTATGGATAACAATACTATAAAGCGTACCAAAATAGTCCACAATCTCCTAACTGGCTCTTTTCTTTATCACCAACCTCCTTTTGTTTCTAAGTGGGACGAGATTGACTAGAATCATACTATAAGTTGAATCGGTGTTTGTACATCTTTCATTCACCATTATGAGCCTCTTAATGACAACAATACTATAAAGTATACCAAAATAGTCCACACTCGCCTAACTGAACCTTTTGTTTCTCTTCAACCTCATTTCTGTATTGATTGGGACGGATTTCACTCGAATCGTCCTATAAGTTGAATCGTTGTTCGTACATAATACCTTCACCATTATGAGGCTCTTTCGGACTAAAACACTATAAAGCATACCAAAATAGTACACAGTCTCGTAACTGGCTCTTTTCTTTCTAACTGAGATCGGATTTACTCAAATCGTTTAAAAAGTTGAATCGGTGTTTGTAGATAATTCCTTCACCATTTTGAAGCTCTTAATGACAAAAATACTATATAGCGTACTTAAATACTCCACACTCTCCTAACCGACCCTTTTGTTTTTGTCCATCCTCCTTTTCTTTCTAAATGGGATGGGTTTCACTCGAATGGTCCTATAATTTGAATAGTAGATTTTACATCATTCCTTCACCATAATGAGGCTCTGCTGGACAACAATACTATAAAGAGTACCAAAAATAGTCCACACTATCCTAACTGACACCATTTTGAGGCTCTTAATGACAACAATACCATAAAGTGCACCAAACAAAATAGTCCACAATCTCCAAACTGGCCCTTTTTATTCTCTCCAGCCTCATTTTCTTTCTAAGTGGGACGATTTTCACTCGAATCGTACCATAAGTTGAATCGGTGTTTGTACATCATTCCTTAACCATTATTAGGATCTTTTGGATAACAATACTATAAAGCGTCCAAAATTAGTCCACAATCTCCTAACTGACCCTTTGTTTTCTCTCCAACGTCATTTTCTTTCTAAGTGAGACGGATTTCACTCGAATCATCCTATAAGTTGAATCCTTGTTTATATAAAATACTTCACCATTATCAGGCTCTTTTGGACAACAATACTATAACGCGTACCAAAATAGTCTACACTTTCGTAACTGGCCCTTTTCTTTCTAAGTGGGACGGTATTCACTCGAATCATCCTATAAGTTGAATTGGTGTTTGGACATAATTCCTTCACAATTATGAGGCTCTTAATGACAACAATACTATTAAAGCGTACAAAAATAGTCAACACTCTTTTATGTGGCCCTTTCTTTTCTCTCCAACCTCATTTTCTTTCAAAGTGGAATGGATTTAATTAGAATCGTCCTAAGTTTAATCGGTGTTTGTACATCATTCATTAACCATTATAGAGCTCTTGTGGATAACAATACTATAATGCGTACCAAAGTTGCCCACATTCTCCTTACTAACCCTTTTCTTTCTCTGCAACCTCATTTTCTTTTTAAGTGGGACGAATTTCACTAGAATCGTCCTATAAGTTGAATCGGAGTTTGTACATCATTCCTTCACCATTATAGGGTTGTTATGGATAACAATACTATAAAGCGTACCAAAATAGTCCACAATCTCCTAACTGACTCTTTTCTTTCTCACCAACCTCCTTTTGTTTCTAAGTGGGACGAGATTGACTAGAATCATACTATAAGTTGAATCGGTGTTTGTACATCTTTCATTCACCATTATGAGCCTCTTAATGACAACAATACTATAAAGTATACCAAAATAGTCCACACTCGCCTAACTGAACCTTTTGTTTCTCTTCAACCTCATTTATGTATTGATTGGGACGGATTTCACTCGAATCGTCCAATAAGTTGAATCGTTGTTCGTACATAATACCTTCACCATTATGAGGCTCTTTTGGACTACAATACTATAAAGCATACCAAAATAGTACACAGTCTCGTAACTGGGTCTTTTCTTTCTAACCGAGATCGGATTTACTCAAATCGTTTAAAAAGTTGAATCGGTGTTTGTAGATAATTCCTTCACCATTTTGAAGCTCTTAATGACAAAAATACTATATAGCGTACTTAAATACTCCACACTCTCCTAACCGACCCTTTTCTTTTTGTCCATCCTCCTTTTCTTTCCAAATGGGATGGGTTTCACTCGAATGGTCCTATAATTTGAATAGTAGATTTTACATCATTCCTTCACCATAATGAGGCTCTGCTGGACAACAATACTATAAAGAGTACCAAAAATAGTCCACACTATCCTAACTGACACCATTTTGAGGCTCTTAATGACAACAATACCATAAAGTGCACCAAACAAAATAGTCCACAATCTCCAAACTGGCCCTTTTTATTCTCTCCAGCCTCATTTTCTTTCTAAGTGGGACGATTTTCACTCGAATCGTACCATAAGTTGAATCGGTGTTTGTACATCATTCCTTAACCATTATTAGGATCTTTTGGATAACAATACTATAAACCGTCCAAAATTAGTCCACAATCTCCTAACTGACCCTTTGTTTTCTCTCCAACGTCATTTTCTTTCTAAGTGGGACGGATTTCACTCGAATCATCCTATAAGTTGAATCCTTGTTTATATAAAATACTTCACCATTATCAGGCTCTTTTGGACAACAATACTATAACGCGTACCAAAATAGTCTACACTTTCGTAACTGGCCCTTTTCTTTCTAAGTGGGACGGGATTCACTCGAATCATCCTATAAGTTGAATTGGTGTTCCTTCACAATTATGAGGCTCTTAATGACAACAATACTATTAAAGCGTACAAAAATAGTCAACACTCTTTTATGTGGCCCTTTCTTTTCTCTCCAACCTCATTTTCTTTCAAAGTGGAATGGATTTAATTAGAATCGTCCTAAGTTTAATCGGTGTTTGTACATCATTCATTAACCATTATAGAGCTCTTGTGGATAACAATACTATAATGCGTACCAAAGTTGCCCACATTCTCCTTACTAACCCTTTTTGTTAGTCACTAATTAACCCTAGAGGGGGGGTGAATAGGGTGTTCAAAAATAATTCTAATTCTTTTCGAAATTTGAATACACTTTAAACAAAAATCAATTTCTCAAAAATCAAGTGGATGATTCAATTTAAACTTTTCTAACTATTAATTTCAAGACAAGATAGCATACAAGATATTTAAGCAATTATAGCATGCAAATAACTCAAGTAAAGAGAAAGAGATAGAGAGATTGACACCGTGATTTTTTCGAGGTTCGGTAACTCCTACTCCTCGGCTCAAGAACCCCTTCTTGAGACTTTTCCCGATCCTTTCACTATGGCCCTTCCTTCACAGGTGGAATGGCAAACCTTTACAATACAAGCCTCTCGAGCTTGTCTCTCAATCAAGAGAACAACCCTCTCTTGAACAATCGGTGGACTTCACTTGTCCGAGATTACAAATTCGTATGTAATTAATAAAATCACTCAAGAACAAAAACACTCAAAACCCAAAGGTTTTTATGGAAGATAAATCAATATAAGCTCAAGTGTTTTTGGTGATTTTACAATAGCTCTAGAAATGTATTCTCAAAGGATATAATCAATGAATGATATTTGGAGAATAAGAAGAGATACTAGAGGTTTTGATTTTCAAAGAAACTTGAAGAAAATCAGATTTTCAAAGCTTGGTTTCAATGGCTTTTGTAGAGAAAATTTCTGCAGAATTTTTGCTAGCTTTCTTTCTCTTTGTATTTCAATCTCTTAGTCTTCACAATACACATCTCATTCTATATATAGCATTGTATTAGGGTTTTGAAGAGTGAATATTGTAATTGAAAGACAAGAGCCGTTTGAACACCATTACAAACAATCCACAAAACAGGGGAAATGTTTTCTGAAAAATCTGCAGATTTTAAGGATGAACTAGTCGACTCCTTTGCATTTGAGTCGACTACATTGCTTAATCTAGTCGACTAGATTGAATTCTAGTCGACTACAATGGTTAATCTAGTCGACTAGAATGAGTTCTAGTCGACTACTTCTTGTAGTCTAGTTGACTCAATGGTCATTCAGTCGACTCTTTTGATGTGGATGAAAAACCAATAGCTACTGATTGTTCTAGTCGACTACTAGAAAATACACAGGTCTATTCTAGTCGACTACAACATGAAAAATATTTAATAAAAATATTTTTCTTTCCATTTAAGTTTGGTAAAGAGTTTTCCATTCCATTTGAGTTCGGTTCATTTTATACTTGAGCTTATACGATAAAATTGACACATAAAATTACCTTGTTACAGTGATCGCTCCCCGACCTATCTACCCCGAGTCTTGAGTCTTCGACTTTCGCTTATGCCGTTGAATAAATTGATTTTCCATTTACGCTTCAATTTCTTTCACAGCTTTTTGCTTTAAATCAAGCTTTCTTTCCGAGCTTGTTTTTCGAGTAGTTTCCTTTTCGAGTTTGATTTCTGAGTCGTTCACCTGTCTTTTGCTGAAAATATAAACTCGATAATTCATTAGTATCAAACACTCTTCAATGGTTTGTTATCATCAATTTTGGAATTGTTTGCCGAAAGTAAATTTCAAAGCCAACAATCTCCCCCTTGATGATGACAAAACATTTTGTGTTTGCTTGGCATTTGGCGAAACATCAAGTGATGCTCCCCCTCAACATGTGCATAATATTTTGATCAAATGCTCCCCCTTAGTAAATGAAATTTGAAGTTTAATAGGCATTTTGATACAATATATAACAATAGGCGCACATTTGAGATAACAAGAATAAACAGCTTATCATAGATGTTTCAGTTTAATACAAGCTGCTTATACTAATGAAAAACATGGAAAGGAAAACAAACAAGTTCGCAAAGAACCATAACAAGTTCGCAAATAACCATAACAAGCCACACAAAAACAGAAATTGCTAATGTCGGATAATTAAATGCATGACAGTACAATAGCATAATTTCTCCCCCTTTTTGTCAGCGTCGAGGGGTGCGTGAGCGAGGGTTCCTGTGTGCAAGAGTGAGGTCATCAAGTGACCCGGCCAAATTTGTAATACGGGTAGACATTTCCTCATCATGAAGGACAAGGCGCTCATTAATCAAACGAATGGCTTCCGTATTCTGGTTCACGGTCGTATCAAGGCGCTGAAGCCTTTGTTCCTGCTGCCTAAGTAGCTCCGTATTGCTTTGAACAACCCCAAGAAGTTGGTTGAGAAGAGCAGCCTGAGAAGCCGAAGCACCGTCGAACGAAGGGACCGAGGAAGAGGCTTCCTGGCGCGATGCAGAACCGCTAGGAGCGGTACGCGAACGAGGAGCAGGTGCAATTTCAGAAATGAAATTTCCTTCCGCATCAGAAGAAATATGCATATGCTTGACATGAGTGGCGTCAAGAAAAATAGGGTGATGCTCGGACACTTCATTCGGAAAATTAAAACCTTTCCGCTGCAGTAGATATGTAATATGTCCAGGAAAGAAAAGCGGGCCAGATGGCTTGCGCTGACATGTGAGGATGACGGAATGAAAAATATGAGCTAAATCAACACGGGTTCCTGTCAAAACGCAATAAACCAAAAAAGCCTCCATACGAGAAACACTGCTACGACTACCAGTTTTAGGCAGAATAGAGTAAGTAATAACATTATGAATTAATCTAGCCTCGGGTAGTAGCATAGAAGAGGTAATACCGGCATTTTGCGAAATTTCCTTGTCGATCCATATTGCCCGAACAGCCTCAATACAATCGAAACCATCAGCCTTATACCAATCCTTGGAGAAGTGGCGGATGCCGTCATTTGGAAGCAAGAAAATGCGCTTGATTTCGCTGTCATCAACGGTCTCGTCTTCACCACATAGATTAAAATGAAGATGAGGGAGTAATTTCTCCTTGTGATTTGCAAGAGAAGCGTAGAAGGCTTTGACGATTCGCGGAAATACCAGAATGTCAAGAGAAACGAAAAAATCCCAACCCATTGCTTGGAACAACTCGAAAGTTCGAGCCCGAATTTCAGTGCATAAATCTTGTGTGACAATACGGCAAGGTGTAGGAGCACGGTGATCAAAAACAGTGATGAAATTATTTCTATTATCATCATCAAGAAGAAGTACCTCAAGAAGAAGAGGTTCATTCGACTCCTCTTCATCAATAGCCGTAGGAATGTGTGGATTGGTGGAGCTTTGGCCTCCATCAATGCGTGAACGTTTCCGAAATAGACCTCGAGTCTTCGGTGGCATTGTAGAAGATGATGCACAAATATATAGAGATATATAGATATATGATGGTGTATATATATAGATGTGTGAGAGAGTGAGAATGATGAAATTTGGAGAAGGAAATGGGTGGAGGATGATGGAAATGTGAAATTAATGAGAGATAGGTGAAGATTTGAGGATAACTTGGTAGTAGGAGAGGGATTGAGAGGAGAGGGTTTGAATGTGGGTGAGGGTTTGAAGGAGGCGGATGGAGAAGATGAAAGGGGGTTAGGTTTTATAGGGCTTGAGTCGACTAGGGCTAGGTTGAGTCGGTTAGGTAGAGGGTTTGAGTCGACTAGGCAAGGGTTGAGTCGGTTAGGAAGGCAAAGTAGTCGACTACAATAGTGTTTGAGTCGACTAGAATGGGCAATGAGTCGACTAGAAGGTGATTGAGTCGACTTGAAGGTGAAGACCATGAAATGGTGTAGCTACTGATCATTGTAGTCGACTAGAATGGTTTATACTACACAGGATGAGTCGACTAGAAGAGAAAAAGGAGAATAAAAATGATAAAAATAGATAAAAATTAGGAAATAAATACACAAAAATAGCAAAAATATGAAAAATAAATATTATGACAGAAATTAAGATAAAACATCAAAATCCATGGCCATTCCGATTTCTCGACGTATTTTAGAAAATGATTCGTCCGCAAGTGGTTTTGTAAAAATATCCGCCAATTGATTTTTAGTGTCGATAAAAACCAATTCAACGTCACCCTTAGCAACATGATCACGTAAGAAATGATGCCTAATCTCTATATGCTTGGTGCGTGAGTGATGAATAGGATTCTTTGAAATACAAATCGCACTCGTATTATCGCATTTAATACGCACGTGAGAGAAGGTAAGACCGAAATCAAGTAGTTGTTGCTTGATATAAAGAGTTTGAGCGCAACTGCTACCGGCTGCCACATATTCGGCTTCGGCCGTAGATAATGCAACGGAATTTTGCTTTTTACTTGACCAAGATACTAGTGAGTGTCCTAGAAAATGACAAGTACCGCTTGTGCTTTTACGATCAATTCTACATCCCGCAAAATCGGCATCCGAATAACTAATAAGATCAATTGAAGTTCCACGTGGATACCAAAGCCCTAAGTTTATTGTACCACTTAGGTAGCGAAAAATGCGTTTGACCGCAAGCAAATGAGATTCCTTAGGACATGATTGAAACCGGGCACATAAGCATACACTAAACATTATATCCGGTCTACTAGCGGTTAAATAAAGCAAACTACCGATCATGCCTCTATAATTAGTAATATCAACACATTTACCATTTTCATCTTTATCAATCTTAATAGAGGAACTCATAGGAGTTATGGCATGTTTGGTAGCCTCCATACCAAATCGCTTTAGCAAATCTTTAGTGTACTTGGATTGGCTAATGAATAAGCCATCCGAGCTTTGCTTGATTTGCAACCCTAAGAAGAAAGTCAATTCACCCATCATGCTCATTTCAAATTCGTTTTGCATACTTGTGGCAAATTCCCTACATAAAGAATTATTTGTTGAGCCGAAAATAATGTCGTCAACATAAATTTGGACAATCAACAAATTATTCTTAATGGTTTTTGTAAAAAGTGTGTTATCAATTTTCCCTCTTGTAAAACCATTTTGAGTTAAAAACCCGCTAAGTCTCTCATACCAAGCTCGAGGAGCTTGCTTTAAACCATATAGAGCTTTAGCCAATTTGAAAACATGATTTGGAAAAAGATTATTTTCAAAACCGGGTGGTTGCTTCACAAAAAGTTCTTCTTCTATGACACCATTTAAGAAAGCACTTTTGACATCCATTTGATAAAGAGTGAAATTTCTATATGATGCAAATGCAAGAAGCATTCTAATTGCTTCTAATCTAGCTACCGGTGCAAAGGTTTCATCGTAGTCAATGCCTTCCTCTTGATTATATCCTTGAGCTACCAATCTTGCTTTATTTTGAATAATTACTCCATTCTCATCCTTTTTGTTTCGAAAAATCCATTTTGTGCCAATTATAGTTTGATTTTCGGGTCTAGGAACTAAACGCCAAACTTGATTGCGTTCAAATTGATTTAGTTCCTCTTGCATTGCTACGATCCAAGAATCATCACATTGAGCTTCGTGGAAGTTCTTGGGTTCGATTTGCGATACAAAGGCCATGTGGTTGCAAAAATCTTTAAGTTGAGATCTAGTACTAACCCCTTTTGAAGGATTACCTATGACTTGATCAAGAGGATGATTGTGAACAATCCTCCATGCTTTAGGCATTGAGTTGGTCAAGTCATCATTGGATTGATGCTCAACTTCCCTCATTTCCTTTTGGCTACATGATGAGTTGGAGATATTGAGAGTATTTAGATTATCCTCAATCCCAACAACCTCATCTTCTTCTAGGTCAATTCTAGGTGATGGTGGTGAGGGTCATTCATCAAAGACAACATGAATAGACTCAACCATGGTTAGAGTCCTTTTGTTATAAACCCGAAATGCTTTACTTCTTGTAGAATATCCTAGGAAAATTGCTTCATCCAATTTGGAGTCGAATTTTCCAAGGTTATCTTTATCATTTAACACAAAACATTTACACCCGAAAACTTTGAAATACCCAATATTGGGCTTTCGACCATTCCACAACTCATAGGGTGTTTTCCCCAACTTCATCCGAATAATAACACGATTAATTATATGGCAAGCGGTGTTTACCGCTTCCGCTCAAAGGCTTCGGGGAAGGTTGTGCTCATTTAACATGGTTCGAGCCATCTCTTGTAGAGATCGATTCTTTCTTTCAACTACACCGTTTTGTTGAGGGGTTCTAGGGGCCGAGAGATCATGAGAAACACCGAGGTCATCACATAATTTCTCTAAGTCTTGATTTTCAAACTCCCTACCTCTATCACTTCTTATTTTCTTGATCTTCAAATCTTTTTCATTTTGAATGACTCTATAAAATCTTTCAAGAATGGAGTGAGTTTCATTTTTATGAGCAAGAAAGTGAACCCAAGTATATCTAGAGTAGTCATCAACTATAACAAGTACATAGAGTTTCCCGGCTAAGCTAGCCGTTCTCTCCGGACCAAAGAGATCCATGTGAAGTAACTCTAGAGGTCTAGAAGTGGTAATATCTTTCTTTCTCTTGAAAGAGGATTTAACTTGCTTGCCTACTTGACATGCGCTACATATTTTATCTTTCGAAAATTTAGTCTTTGGGAGGCCTTTGACTAAATCATTTTTGGATAAACGATGAATGAGGTCCATACTAGCATGTCCTAGACGTCTATGCCATAACCAACTATTTTCGCTAGATGTGACAAAACATTTAACATCTTGATCATGCAATTCACATAGCAACAAAGTATACAAGTTTCCATTTCTTTTGGCATTGAACATTTGTTTCCCATCTTTCTTGATTATGCATGCATTTGTCCTAAATATAACATCATAGCCTTTGTCACATAATTGACTAATACTAAACAAATTATGCTTCAACCCATCAACTAAAAGCACATCATCTATAGAGAGAGAAGAGGAAATACCGATTGAGCCAATTCCTATAGTTTTGCCTTTAGAGTTGTCTCCAAAAGTTACGTTTCCTCCTTCATATGTTTTTAGTGAAATAAACTTTGATTTATCTCCCGTCATATGCCTTGAGCATCCGCTATCGAGAAACCATTTTTCTTTTGATGCGGACTTCAAGCATACCTACAAAACAAGTTCAAGTAACTTTTATTGGTACCCAATCTGTTTTGGGTCCATTTTGGTTAGATAGATATGCAATAGTTCCTTTTGGAACCCAAATTTGTTTTGTTACAACATTTTCTTTTCTATGAGAGCATGCAATAGATCCTTTCGGAACCCAAACCATTTTTGACATAATTTTCTTCTTTCTATGAAAGCATACATTTGCTTTGTGTCCTTTTCTATTGCAATAGTAGCAAGTAACATGTTTATAATCATTTGAAGAAGCATGAGATGATTTTCTAGTAAATGTAGAGCTAAGTGATTTTCTCTTTTTCAAAATGAGAGCATTTTTGTCAAAAGCATCATACCCTAGACCGCATTTATCAAATGATCCTTTTTGTCTTCCTAACATGATACTAAGGTTCTCTTTTCCTTTTGTAAATTTTTCTAAAACATTTATTTGATCATCAATAGTATTTTTCAAACGAATATTTTCCTTTTCTAGCTCAATGCTTTTGTCATTGCAAGAAACTTCTAAGCTTGCACTAGTGAGACTACATGAAGGTTTAGCTTTCTTAAGAAGGATATATTTTCTAGCTAATTTTTCGAATTCATCATGTAATTCTTCAAACACATCTTGCAATTCATTGTAATCAAGAAGAAGTTCATCATATGATACTTTATCTAAATCATTTAAATTTAAATGTACCTCTTCTTCATTTGCCATGAGACAAATGTTGGCCGTTTCCTCACTACTTTTCTCCTCATCCGAGTCGCATGAGTCATAGTCCTCCCATGTGACATTCATTGCCATCTTGCTAGGTCTTTTCTTGTTTTCCTTTTTGAGCTTGAAGCAATCACTTTTGTAGTGTCCCGGCTTTCCGCAATTAAAACATGTTGGGGGTTCTCTTTTGCTAGGCTCGCCTCTTGGTTCGATTCTCTTCACGAATCTTCCACCATTTGCTTTCTTTCTTTGAAGATGTCTCTTGAATTTTTGGGTGAACAAGGCAATGTCCTCATCCTCTTCTTCTTCACTCGGCTCATTATTTTCATTTTTGGTGAAGGCTTGCAAAGCTATCCCCTTTCTTGGCTTGATGTCGTCTTCACGAGCTTTTAATGTTATTTCCCAAGTGAGTAGAGAGCCGAAGATTTCATCGAGACTCATGGTGTTGAGGTCATGAGCTTCTTTGATAGCCGTTACTTTTGCATCCCACTTTGCCGGGAGACTTCTAAGCACTTTTCGTGACGCATCGGATCTAGGAACAATTCTACCAAGATGCTTTAGTCCATTCAAAATATTTGTAAAGCGAGACATCATGGAATTCACATTTTCATCATCTTTCATAGCAAATAATTCATATTCATGCATGAGTATGTCAATTTTAGATTCTCGTACTTGAGATGTACCTTCATAGGTTACCTCAAGTTTATCCCACATTTCTTTTGCCGTTGAACAAGTAGATACACGATTAAATTCATTTGGACTTAAAGCGCAATTTAAATTTACTTTGGCTTTAGCATTGTACGACATGAGTTTACGGTCATCATTATCCCATTCATTGGGTAATTTGGGGACGGTTTTTCCATCAACAATTTTGGTCAATACAAATGGTCCTTCAAGAACTACTTGCCAAATTTGGTAATCGATAGCTTGAAGAAAATCTATCATTCTAGTTTTCCAATAGCTATAATTTGATCCATCAAACCATGGGGGCCTATTATTCGATTGTCCTTCAACATGAGTGACTAAATTTGATGACATGATCGTTCTGTAAGACGGTTAAGTCTAAAATAAATAGAGATTAGGCTCTGATACCAATTGTTAGTCACTAATTAACCCTAGAGGGGGGGGGGGGGTGAATAGGGTGTTCAAAAATAATTCTAATTCTTTTCAAAATTTGAATACACTTTAAACAAAAATCAATTTCTCAAAAATCAAGTGGATGATTCAATTTAAACTTTTCTAACTATTAATTTCAAGACAAGATAGCATACAAGATATTTAAGCAATTATAGCATGCAAATAACTCAAGTAAAGAGAAAGAGATAGAGAGATTGACACCGTGATTTTTTTGAGGTTCGGTAACTCCTACTCCTCGGCTCAAGAACCCCTTCTTGAGACTTTTCCCGATCCTTTCACTATGGCCCTTCCTTCACAGGTGGAATGGCAAACCTTTACAATACAAGCCTCTCGAGCTTGTCTCTCAATCAAGAGAACAACCCTCTCTTGAACAATCGGTGGACTTCACTTGTCCGAGATTACAAATTCGTATGTAATCAATAAAATCACTCAAGAACAAAAACACTCAAAACCCAAAGGTTTTTATGGAAGATAAATCAATATAAGCTCAAGTGTTTTTGGTGATTTTACAATAGCTCTAGAAATGTATTCTCAAAGGATATAATCAATGAATGATATTTGGAGAATAAGAAGAGATACTAGAGGTTTTGATTTTCAAAGAAACTTGAAGAAAATCAGATTTTCAAAGCTTGGTTTCAATGGCTTTTGTAGAGAAAATTTCTGCAGAATTTTTGCTAGCTTTCTTTCTCTTTGTATTTCAATCTCTTAGTCTTCACAATACACATCTCATTCTATATATAGCATTGTATTAGGGTTTTGAAGAGTGAATATTGTAATTGAAAGACAAGAGCCGTTTGAACACCATTACAAACAATCCACAAAACAGGGGAAATGTTTTCTGAAAAATCTGCAGATTTTAAGGATGAACTAGTCGACTCCTTTGCATTTGAGTCGACTACATTGCTTCATCTAGTCGACTAGATTGAGTTCTAGTCGACTACAATGGTTAATCTAGTCGACTAGAATGAGTTCTAGTCGACTACTTCTTGTAGTCTAGTCGACTCAATGGTCATTCAGTCGACTCTTTTGATGTGGATGAAAAACCAATAGCTACTGATTGTTCTAGTCGACTACTAGAAAATACACAGGTCTATTCTAGTCGACTACAACATGAAAAATATTTAATAAAAATATTTTTCTTTCAATTTAAGTTTGGTAAAGCGTTTTCCATTCCATTTGAGTTCGGTTCATTTTATACTTGAGCTTATACGATAAAATCGACACATAAAATTACCTTGTTACAGTGCTCACTCCCCGACCTATCTACCCCGAGTCTTGAGTCTTCGACTTTCGCTTATGCCGTTGAATAAATTGATTTTCCATTTGCGCTTCAATTTCTTTCACAGCTTTTTGCTTTAAATCAAGCTTTCTTTCCGAGCTTGTTTTTCGAGTAGTTTCCTTTTCGAGTTTGATTTCTGAGTCGTTCACCTGTCTTTTGCTGAAAATATAAACTCGATAATTCATTAGTATCAAACACTCTTCAATGGTTTGTTATCATCAATTTTGGAATTGTTTGCCGAAAGTAAATTTCAAAGCCAACACTTTTCTTTCTCTGCAACCTCATTTTCTTTTTAAGTGGGACGAATTTCACTAGAATCGTCCTATAAGTTGAATCGGAGTTTGTACATCATTCCTTCACCATTATAGGGTTGTTATGGATAACAATAATATAAAGCGTACCAAAATAGTCCACAATCTCCTAACTGACTCTTTTCTTTCTCACCAACCTCCTTTTGTTTCTAAGTGGGACGAGATTGACTAAAATCATACTATAAGTTGAATCGGTGTTTGTACATCTTTCATTCACCATTATGAGCCTCTTAATGACAACAATACTATAAAGTATACCAAAATAGTCCACACTAGCCTAACTGAACCTTTTGTTTCTCTTCAACCTCATTTCTGTATTGATTGGGACGGATTTCACTCGAATCGTCCTATAAGTTGAATCGTTGTTCGTACATAATACCTTCACCATTATGAGGCTCTTTCGGACTACAACACTATAAAGCATACCAAAATAGTACACAGTCTCGTAACTGTCTCTTATCTTTCTAACTGAGATCGAATTTACTCAAATCGTTTAAAAAGTTGAATCGGTGTTTGTAGATAATTCCTTCACCATTTTGAAGCTCTTAATGACAAAAATACTATATAGCGTACTTAAATGCTCCACACTCTCCTAACCGACCCTTTTCTTTTTGTCCATCCTCCTTTTCTTTCTAAATGGGATGGGTTTCACTCGAATGGTCCTATAATTTGAATAGTAGATTTTACATCATTCCTTCACCATAATGAGGCTCTGCTGGACAACAATACTATAAAGAGTACCAAAAATGGTCCACACTATCCTAACTGACACCATTTTGAGGCTCTTAATGACAACAATACAATAAAGTGCACCAAAATAGTCCATAATCTACAAACTGGCCCTTTTTATTCTCTCCAGCCTCATTTTCTTTCTAAGTGGGACGATTTTCACTCGAATCGTACCATAAGTTGAATCGGTGTTTGTACATCATTCCTTAACCATTATTAGGATCTTTTGGATAACAATACTATAAAGCGTCCAAAATTAGTCCACAATCTCCTAACTGGCCCTTTGTTTTCTCTCCAACGTCATTTTCTTTCTAAGTGGGACGGATTTCACTCGAATCATCCTATAAGTTGAATCCTTGTTTATATAAAATACTTCACCATTATCAGGCTCTTTTGGACAACAATACTATAACGCGTACCAAAATAGTCTACACTTTCGTAACTGGCCCTTTTCTTTCTAAGTGGGACGGGATTCACTCGAATCATCCTATAAGTTGAATTGGTGTTTGGACATAATTCCTTCACAATTATGAGGCTCTTAATGACAACAATACTATTAAAGCGTACAAAAATAGTCAACACTCTTTTATGTGGCCCTTTCTTTTCTCTCCAACCTAATTTTCTTTCAAAGTGGAATGGATTTAATTAGAATCGTCCTAAGTTTAATCGGTGTTTGTACATCATTCATTAACCATTATAGAGCTCTTGTGGATAACAATACTATAATGCGTACCAAAGTTGCCCACATTCTCCTTACTAACCCTTTTCTTTCTCTGCAACCTCATTTTCTTTTTAAGTGGGACGAATTTCACTAGAATCGTCCTATAAGTTGAATCGGAGTTTGTACATCATTCCTTCACCATTATAGGGTTCTTATGGATAACAATACTATAAAGCGTACCAAAATAGTCCACAATCTCCTAACTGACTCTTTTCTTTCTCACCAACCTCCTTTTGTTTCTAAGTGGGACGAGATTGACTAGAATCATACTATAAGTTGAATCGGTGTTTGTACATCTTTCATTCACCATTATGAGCCTCTTAATGACAACAATACTATAAAGTATACCAAAATAGTCCACACTTGCCTAACTGAACCTTTTGTTTCTCTTCAACCTCATATATGTATTGATTGGGACGGATTTCACTCGAATCGTCCTATAAGTTGAATCGTTGTTCGTACATAATACCTTCACCATTATGAGGCTCTTTCGGACTACAACACTATAAAGCATACCAAAATAGTACACAGTCTCGTAACTGGCTCTTTTCTTTCTAACTGAGATCGGATTTACTCAAATCGTTTAAAAAGTTGAATCGGTGTTTGTAGATAATTCCTTCACCATTTTGAAGCTCTTAATGACAAAAATACTATATAGCGTACTTAAATGCTCCACACTCTCCTAACCGACCCTTTTCTTTTTGTCCATCCTCCTTTTCTTTCTAAATGGGATGGGTTTCAGTCGAATGGTCCTATAATTTGAATAATAGATTTTACATCATTCCTTCACCCTAATGAGGCTATGCTGGACAACAATACTATAAAGAGTACCAAAAATGGTCCACACTATCCTAACTGACACCATTTTGAGGCTCTTAATGACAACAATACCATAAAGTGCACCAAAATAGTCCACATTCTCCAAACTGGCCCTTTTTATTCTCTCCAGCCTCATTTTCTTTCTAAGTGGGACGATTTTCACTCGAATCGTACCATAAGTTGAATCGGTGTTTGTACATCATTCCTTAACCATTATTAGGATCTTTTGGATAACAATACTATAACGCGTCCAAAATTAGTCCACAATCTCCTAACTGGCCCTTTGTTTTCTCTCCAACGTCATTTTCTTTCTAAGTGGGACGGATTTCATTCGAATCATCCTATAAGTTGAATCCTTGTTTATATAAAATACTTCACCATTATCAGGCTCTTTTGGACAACAATACTATAACGTGTACCAAAATAGTCTACACTTTCGTAATTGACCCTTTTCTTTCTAAGTGGGACGGGATTCACTCGAATCATCCTATAAGTTGAATTGGTGTTTGGACATAATTCCTTCACAATTATGAGGCTCTTAATGACAACAATACTATTAAAGCGTACAAAAATAGTCAACACTCTTTTATGTGGCCCTTTCTTTTCTCTCCAACCACATTTTCTTTCAAAGTGGAATGGATTTAATTAGAATCGTCCTAAGTTTAATCGGTGTTTGTACATCATTCATTAACCATTATAGAGCTCTTGTGGATAACAATACTATAATGCGTACCAAAGTTGCCCACATTCTCCTTACTAACCCTTTTCTTTCTCTGCAACCTCATTTTCTTTTTAAGTGGGACGAATTTCACTAGAATCGTCCTATAAGTTGAATCGGAGTTTGTACATCATTCCTTCACCATTATAGGGTTGTTATGGATAACAATACTATAAATCGTACCAAAATAGTCCACAATCTCCTAACTGACTCTTTTCTTTCTGACGAACCTCCTTTTGTTTCTAAGTGGGACGAGATTGACTAGAATCATACTATAAGTTGAATCGGTGTTTGTACATCATTACTTCACCATTATAGGGTTGTTATGGATAACAATACTATAAAGCGTACCAAAATAGTCCACAATCTCCTAACTGACTTTTTTCTTTCTCACCAACCTCCTTTTGTTTCTAAGTGGGACGAGATTGACTAGAATCATACTATAAGTTGAATCGGTGTTTGTACATCTTTCATTCACCATTATGAGCCTCTTAATGACAACAATACTATAAAGTACACCAAAATAGTCCACACTCGCCTAACTGAACCTTTTGTTTCTCTTCAACCTCATTTCTGTTTTGATTGGGACGGATTTCACTCGAATCGTCCTATAAGTTGAATCGTTGTTCGTACATAATACCTTCACCATTATGAGGCTCTTTCGGACTACAACACTATAAAGCATACCAAAATAGTACACTGTCTCGTAACTGGCTCTTTCCTTTCTAACTGAGATCGGATTTACTCAAATCGTTTAAAAAGTTGAATCGGTGTTTGTAGATAATTCCTTCACCATTTTGAAGCTCTTAATGACAAAGATACTATATAGCGTACTTAAATACTCCACACTCTCCTAACCAACCCTTTTCTTTTTGTCCATCCTCCTTTTCTTTCTAAATGGGATGGGTTTCACTCGAATGGTCCTATAATTTGAATAGTAGATTTTACATCATTCCTTCACCATAATGAGGCTCTGCTGGACAACAAAACTATAAAGAGTACCAAAAATGGTCCACATTATCCTAACTGACACCATTTTGAGGCTCTTAATGACAACAATACCATAAAGTGCACCAAAATAGTCCACAATCTCCAAACTGGCCCTTTTTATTCTCTCCAGCCTCATTTTCTTTCTAAGTGGGACGATTTTCACTCGAATCGTACCGTAAGTTGAATCGGTGTTTGTACATCATTCCTTAACCATTATTAGGATCTTTTGGAGAACAATACTATAAAGCGTCCAAAATTAGTCCACAATCTCCTAACTGACCCTTTGTTTTCTCTCCAACGTCATTTTCTTTCTAAGTGGGACGGATTTCACTAGAATCATCCTATAAGTTGAATCCTTGTTTATATAAAATACTTCACCATTATCAGGCTCTTTTGGACAACAATACTATAACGCGTACCAAAATAGTCTACACTTTCGTAACTGGCCCTTTTCTTTCTAAGTGGGACGGGATTCACTCGAATCATCCTATAAGTTGAATTGGTGTTTGGACATAATTCCTTCACAATTATGAGGCTCTTAATGACAACAATACTATAAAGCGTACAAAAATAGTCAACACTCTTTTATGTGGCCCTTTCTTTTCTCGCCAACCTCATTTTCTTTTAAAGTGGAATGGATTTAATTAGAATCGTCCTAAGTTTAATCGGTGTTTGTACATCATTCATTTACCATTATAGAGCTCTTGTGGATAACAATACTATAATGCGTACCAAAGTTGCCCACATTCTCCTTACTAACCCTTTTCTTTCTCTGCAACCTCATTTTCTTTTTAAGTGGGACGAATTTCACTAGAATCGTCCTATAAGTTGAATCGGAGTTTGTACATCATTCCTTCACCATTATAGGGTTGTTATGGATAACAATACGATAAAGCGTACCAAAATAGTCCACAATCTCCTAACTGACTCTTTTCTTTCTCACCAACCTCCTTTTGTTTCTAAGTGGAACGAGATTGACTAGAGTCATACTATAAGTTGAATCGGTGTTTGTACATCTTTCATTCACCATTATGAGCCTCTTAATGACAACAATACTATAAAGTACACCAATATAGTCCACACTCGCCTAACTGAACCTTTTGTTTCTCTTCAACCTCATTTCTGTATTGATTGGGACGGATTTCACTCGAATCGTCCTATAAGTTGAATCGTTGTTCGTACATCACCATTATGAGGCTCTTTCGGACTACAACACTATAAAGCATACAAAAATAGTACACAGTCTCGTAACTGGCTCTTTTCTTTCTAACTGAGATCGGATTTACTCAAATCGTTTAAAAAGTTGAATCGGTGTTTGTAGATAATTCCTTCCCCATTTTGAAGCTCTTAATGACAAAAATACTATATAGCGTACTTAAATGCTCCACACTTTCATAACCGACCCTTTTCTTTTTGTCCATCCTCCTTTTCTTTCTAAATGGGATGGGTTTCACTCGAATGGTCCTATAATTTGAATAGTAGATTTTACATCATTCCTTCACCATAATGAGGCTCTACTGGACAACAATACTATAAAGAATACCAAAAATGGTCCACACTATCCTAACTGACACTATTTTGAGGCTCTTAATGACAACAATACCATAAAGTGTACCAAAATAGTTCACAATCTCCAAACTGGCCCTCTTCAGCCTCATTTTCTTTCTAAGTGGGACGATTTTCACTCGAATCGTACCATAAGTTGAATCGGTGTTTGTACATCATTCCTTAACCATTATTAGGATCCTTTGGATAACAATACTATAAAGCGTCCAAAATTAGTCCACAATCTCCTAACTGACCCTTTGTTTTCTCTCCAACGTCATTTTCTTTCTAAGTGGGACGGATTTCACTCGAATCATCCTATAAGTTGAATCCTTGTTTATATAAAATACTTCACAATTATCAGGCTCTTTTGGACAACAATACTATAACGCGTACCAAAATAGTCAACACTTTCGTAACTGGCCCTTTTCTTTCTAAGTGGGACGGGATTCACTCGAATCATCCGATAAGTTGAATTGGTGTTTGGACATAATTCCTTCACAATTACGAGGCTCTTAATGACAACAATACTATAAAGCGTACAAAAATAGTCAACACTCTTTTATGTGGCCCTTTCTTTTCTCTCCAACCTCATTTTCTTTCAAAGTGGAATGGATTTAATTAGAATCGTCCTAAGTTTAATCGGTGTTTGTACATCATTCATTAACCATTATAGAGCTCTTGTGGATAACAATACTATAATGCGTACCAAAGTTGCCCACATTTTCCTTACTAACCCTTTTCTTTCTCTGCAACCTCATTTTCTTTTTAAGTGGGACGAATTTCACTAGAATCGTCCTATAAGTTGAATCGGAGTTTGTACATCATTCCTTCACCACTATAGGGTTGTTATGGATAACAATACTATAAAGCGTACCAAAATAGTCCACAATCTCCTAACTGACTCTTTTCTTTCTCACCAACCTCCTTTTGTTTCTAAGTGGGACGAGATTGACTAGAGTCATACTATAAGTTGAACCGGTGTTTGTACATCTTTCATTCACCATTATGAGCCTCTTAATGACAACAATACTATAAAGTATACCAAAATAGTCCACTCTCGCCTAACTGAACCTTTTGTTTCTCTTCAACCTCATTTCTGTATTGATTGGGACGGATTTCACTCGAATCGTCCTATAAGTTGAATCGTTGTTCGTACATAATACCTTCACCATTATGAGGCTCTTTTGGACTACAATACTATAAAGCATACCAAAATAGTACACGGTCTCGTAACTGGCTCTTTTCTTTCTAACTGAGATCGGATTTACTCAAATCGTTTAAAAAGTTGAATCGGTGTTTGTAGATAATTCCTTCACCATTTTGAAGCTTTTAATGACAAAAATACTATATAGCGTACACACTCTCCTAACCGACCCTTTTCTTTTTGTCCATCCTCATTTTCTTTCCAAATGGGATGGGTTTCACTCGAATGGTCCAATAATTTGAATAGTAGATTTTTTACATCATTCCTTCACCATAATGAGGCTCTGCTGGACAACAATACTATAAAGAGTACCAAAAATAGTCCACACTATCCTAACTGACACCATTTTGAGGCTCTTAATGACAACAATACCATAAAGTGCACCAAAATAGTCCACAATCTCCAAACTGGCCCTTTTTATTCTCTCCAGCCTCATTTTCTTTCTAAGTGGGACGATTTGCCCTCGAATCGTACCATAAGTTGAATCGGTGTTTGTACATCATTCCTTAACCATTATTAGGATCTTTTGGATAACAATACTATAAAGCGTCCAAAATTAGTCCACAATCTCCTAACTGACCCTTTGTTTTCTCTCCAACGTCATTTTCTTTCTAAGTGGGACGGATTTCACTCGAATCATCCTATAAGTTGAATCCTTGTTTATATAAAATACTTCACCATTATCAGGCTCTTTTGGACAACAATACTATAACGCGTACAAAAATAGTCTACTCTTTCGTAACTGGCCATTTTCTTTCTAAGTGGGACGGGATTCAATCGAATCATCCTATAAGTTGAATTGGTGTTTGGACATAATTCTTTCACAATTATGAGGCTTTTAATGACAACAATACTATTAAAGCGTACAAAAATAGTCAACACTCTTTTATGTGGCCTATTCTTTTCTCTCCAACCTCATTTTCTTTCAAAGTGGAATGGATTTAATTAGAATCGTCCTAAGTTTAATCGGTGTTTGTACATCATTCATTAACCATTATAGAGCTCTTGTGGATAACAGTACTATAATGCGTACCAAAGTTGCCCACATTCTCCTTACTAACCCTTTTCTTTCTCTGCAACCTCATTTTATTTTTAAGTGGGACGAATTTCACTAGAATCGTCCTATAAGTTGAATCGGAGTTTGTACATCATTCCTTCACCACTATAGGGTTGTTATGGATAACAATACTATAAAGCGTACCAAAATAGTCCACAATCTCCTAACTGACTCTTTTCTTTCTCACCAACCTCCTTTTGTTTCTAAGTGGGACGAGATTGACTAGAGTCATACTATAAGTTGAACCGGTGTTTGTACATCTTTCATTCACCATTATGAGCCTCTTAATGACAACAATACTATAAAGTATACCAAAATAGTCCACACTCGCCTAACTGAACCTTTTGTTTCTCTTCAACCTCATTTCTGTATTGATTGGGACGGATTTCACTCGAATCGTCCTATAAGTTGAATCGTTGTTCGTACATAATACCTTCACCATTATGAGGCTCTTTTGGACTACAATACTATAAAGCATACCAAAATAGTACACGGTCTCGTAACTGGCTCTTTTCTTTCTAACTGAGATCGGATTTACTCAAATCGTTTAAAAAGTTGAATCGGTGTTTGTAGATAATTCCTTCACCATTTTGAAGCTCTTAATGACAAAAATACTATATAGCGTACACACTCTCCTAACCGACCCTTTTCTTTTAGTCCATCCTCCTTTTCTTTCCAAATGGGATGGGTTTCACTCGAATGGTCCTATAATTTGAATAGTAGATTTTACATCATTCCTTCACCATAATGAGGCTCTGCTGGACAACAATACTATAAAGAGTACCAAAAATGGTTCACACTATCCTAACTGACACCATTTTGAGGCTCTTAATGACAACAATACCATAAAGTGCACCAAAATAGTCCACAATCTCCAAACTGGCCCTTTTTATTCTCTCCAGCCTCATTTTCTTTCTAAGTGGGACGATTTTCACTCGAATCGTACCGTAAGTTGAATCGATGTTTGTACATCATTCCTTAACCATTATTAGGATCATTTGGATAACAATACTATAAAGCGTCCAAAATTAGTCCACAATCTCCTAAATGACCCTTTGTTTTCTCTCCAACGTCATTTTCTTTCTAAGTGGGACGGATTTCACTCGAATCATCCTATATGTTGAATCCTTGTTTATATAAAATACTTCACCATTATCAGGCTCTTTTGGACAACAATACTATAACGCGTAACAAAATAGTCTACACTTTCGTAACTGGCCCTTTTCTTTCTAAGTGGGACGGGATTCACTCGAATCATCCTATAAGTTGAATTGGTGTTTGGACATAATTCCTTCACAATTATGAGGCTCTTAATGACAACAATACTATTAAAGCGTACAAAAATAGTCAACACTCTTTTATGTGGCCCTTTCTTTTCTCTCCAACCTCATTTTCTTTCAAAGTGGAATGGATTTAATTAGAATCGTCCCAAGTTTAATCGGTGTTTGTACATCATTCATTAACCATTATAGAGCTCTTGTGGGTAACAATACTATAATGCGTACCAAAGTTGCCCACATTCTCCTTACTAACCCTTTTCTTTCTCTGCAACCTCATTTTCTTTTTAAGTGGGACGAATTTCACTAGAATCGTCCTATAAGTTGAATCGGAGTTTGTACATCATTCCTTCACCACTATAGGGTTGTTATGGATAACAATACTATAAAGCATACCAAAATAGTCCACAATCTCCTAACTGACTCTTTTCTTTCTCACCAACCTCCTTTTGTTTCTAAGTGGGACGAGATTGACTAGAGTCATACTATAAGTTGAACCGGTGTTTGTACATCTTTCATTCACCATTATGAGCCTCTTAATGACAACAATACTATAAAGTATACCAAAATAGTCCACACTCGCCTAACTGAACCTTTTGTTTCTCGTCAACCTCATTTCTGTATTGATTGGGACGGATTTCACTCGAATCGTCCTATAAGTTGAATCGTTGTTCGTACATAATACCTTCACCATTATGAGGCTCTTTTGGACTACAATACTATAAAGCATACCAAAATAGTACACGGTCTCGTAACTGGCTCTTTTCTTTCTAACTGAGATCGGATTTACTCAAATCGTTTAAAAAGTTGAATCGGTGTTTGTAGATAATTCCTTCACCATTTTGAAGCTCTTAATGACAAAAATACTATATAGCGTACACACTCTCCTAACCGACCCTTTTCTTTTAGTCCATCCTCCTTTTCTTTCTAAATGGGATGGGTTTCACTCGAATGGTCCTATAATTTGAATAGTAGATTTTACATCATTCCTTCACCATAATGAGGCTCTGCTGGACAACAATACTATAAAGAGTACCAAAAATGGTTCACACTATCCTAACTGACACCATTTTGAGGCTCTTAATGACAACAATACCATAAAGTGCACCAAAATAGTCCACAATCTCCAAACTGGCCCTTTTTATTCTCTCCAGCCTCATTTTCTTTCTAAGTGGGACGATTTTCACTCGAATCGTACCGTAAGTTGAATCGATGTTTGTACATCATTCCTTAACCATTATTAGGATCATTTGGATAACAATACTATAAAGCGTCCAAAATTAGTCCACAATCTCCTAACTGACCCTTTGTTTTCTCTCCAACGTCATTTTCTTTCTAAGTGGGACGGATTTCACTCGAATCATCCTATATGTTGAATCCTTGTTTATATAAAATACTTCACCATTATCAGGCTCTTTTGGACAACAATACTATAACGCGTAACAAAATAGTCTACACTTTCGTAACTGGCCCTTTTCTTTCTAAGTGGGACGGGATTCACTCGAATCATCCTATAAGTTGAATTGGTGTTTGGACATAATTCCTTCACAATTATGAGGCTCTTAATGACAACAATACTATTAAAGCGTACAAAAATAGTCAACACTCTTTTATGTGGCCCTTTCTTTTCTCTCCAACCTCATTTTCTTTCAAAGTGGAATGGATTTAATTAGAATCGTCCCAAGTTTAATCGGTGTTTGTACATCATTCATTAACCATTATAGAGCTCTTGTGGGTAACAATACTATAATGCGTACCAAAGTTGCCCACATTCTCCTTACTAACCCTTTTCTTTCTCTGCAACCTCATTTTCTTTTTAAGTGGGACGAATTTCACTAGAATCGTCCTATAAGTTGAATCGGAGTTTGTACATCATTCCTTCACCACTATAGGGTTGTTATGGATAACAATACTATAAAGCGTACCAAAATAGTCCACAATCTCCTAACTGACTCTTTTCTTTCTCACCAACCTCCTTTTGTTTCTAAGTGGGACGAGATTGACTAGAGTCATACTATAAGTTGAACCGGTGTTTGTACATCTTTCATTCACCATTATGAGCCTCTTAATGACAACAATACTATAAAGTATACCAAAATAGTCCACACTCGCCTAACTGAACCTTTTGTTTCTCGTCAACCTCATTTCTGTATTGATTGGGACGGATTTCACTCGAATCGTCCTATAAGTTGAATCGTTGTTCGTACATAATACCTTCACCATTATGAGGCTCTTTTGGACTACAATACTATAAAGCATACCAAAATAGTACACGGTCTCGTAACTGGCTCTTTTCTTTCTAACTGAGATCGGATTTACTCAAATCATTTAAAAAGTTGAATCGGTGTTTGTAGATAATTCCTTCACCATTTTGAAGCTCTTAATGACAAAAATACTATATAGCGTACACACTCTCCTAACCGACCCTTTTCTTTTAGTCCATCCTCCTTTTCTTTCTAAATGGGATGGGTTTCACTCGAATGGTCCTATAATTTGAATAGTAGATTTTACATCATTCCTTCACCATAATGAGGCTCTGTTGGACAACAATACTATAAATAGTACAAAAAATGGTTCACACTATCCTAACTGACACCATTTTGAGGCTCTTAATGACAACAATACCATAAAGTGCACCAAAATAGTCCACAATCTCCAAACTGGCCCTTTTTATTCTCTCCAGCCTCATTTTCTTTCTAAGTGGGACGATTTTCACTCGAATCGTACCGTAAGTTGAATCGATGTTTGTACATCATTCCTTAACCATTATTAGGATCATTTGGATAACAATACTATAAAGCGTCCAAAATTAGTCCACAATCTCCTAACTGACCCTTTGTTTTCTCTCCAACGTCATTTTCTTTCTAAGTGGGACGGATTTCACTCGAATCATCCTATATGTTGAATCCTTGTTTATATAAAATACTTCACCATTATCAGGCTCTTTTGGACAACAATACTATAACGCGTACCAAAATAGTCTACACTTTCGTAACTGGCCCTTTTCTTTCTAAGTGGGACGGGATTCACTCGAATCATCCTATAAGTTGAATTGGTGTTTGGACATAATTCCTTCACAATTATGAGGCTCTTAATGACAACAATACTATTAAAGCGTACAAAAATAGTCAACACTCTTTTATGTGGCCCTTTCTTTTCTCTCCAACCTCATTTTCTTTCAAAGTGGAATGGATTTAATTAGAATCGTCCCAAGTTTAATCGGTGTTTGTACATCATTCATTAACCACTATAGAGCTCTTGTGGGTAACAATACTATAATGCGTACCAAAGTTGCCCACATTCTCCTTACTAACCCTTTTCTTTCTCTGCAACCTCATTTTCTTTTTAAGTGGGACGAATTTCACTAGAATCGTCCTATAAGTTGAATCGGAGTTTGTACATCATTCCTTCACCACTATAGGGTTGTTATGGATAACAATACTATAAAGCGTACCAAAATAGTCCACAATCTCCTAACTGACTCTTTTCTTTCTCACCAACCTCCTTTTGTTTCTAAGTGGGACGAGATTGACTAGAGTCATACTATAAGTTGAATCGGTGTTTGTACATCTTTCATTCACCATTATGAGCCTCTTAATGACAACAATACTATAAAGTATACCAAAATAGTCCACTCTCGCCTAACTGAACCTTTTGTTTCTCTTCAACCTCATTTCTGTATTGATTGGGACGGATTTCACTCGAATCGTCCTATAAGTTGAATCGTTGTTCGTACATAATACCTTCACCATTATGAGGCTCTTTTGGACTACAATACTATAAAGCATACCAAAATAGTACACGGTCTCGTAACTGGCTCTTTTCTTTCTAACTGAGATCGGATTTACTCAAATCGTTTAAAAAGTTGAATCGGTGTTTGTAGATAATTCCTTCACCATTTTGAAGCTTTTAATGACAAAAATACTATATAGCGTACACACTCTCCTAACCGACCCTTTTCTTTTTGTCCATCCTCATTTTCTTTCCAAATGGGATGGGTTTCACTCGAATGGTCCTATAATTTGAATAGTAGATTTTTTACATCATTCCTTCACCATAATGAGGCTCTGCTGGACAATAATACTATAAAGAGTACCAAAAATAGTCCACACTATCCTAACTGACACCATTTTGAGGCTCTTAATGACAACAATACCATAAAGTGCACCAAAATAGTCCACAATCTCCAAACTGGCCCTTTTTATTCTCTCCAGCCTCATTTTCTTTCTAAGTGGGACGATTTGCCCTCGAATCGTACCATAAGTTGAATCGGTGTTTGTACATCATTCCTTAACCATTATTAGGATCTTTTGGATAACAATACTATAAAGCGTCCAAAATTAGTCCACAATCTCCTAACTGACCCTTTGTTTTCTCTCCAACGTCATTTTCTTTCTAAGTGGGACGGATTTCACTCGAATCATCCTATAAGTTGAATCCTTGTTTATATAAAATACTTCACCATTATCAGGCTCTTTTGGACAACAATACTATAACGCGTACAAAAATAGTCTACTCTTTCGTAACTGGCCATTTTCTTTCTAAGTGGGACGGGATTCAATCGAATCATCCTATAAGTTGAATTGGTGTTTGGACATAATTCCTTCACAATTATGAGGCTTTTAATGACAACAATACTATTAAAGCGTACAAAAATAGTCAACACTCTTTTATGTGGCCTATTCTTTTCTCTCCAACCTCATTTTCTTTCAAAGTGGAATGAATTTAATTAGAATCGTCCCAAGTTTAATCGGTGTTTGTACATCATTCATTAACCATTATAGAGCTCTTGTGGATAACAGTACTATAATGCGTACCAAAGTTGCCCACATTCTCCTTACTAACCCTTTCCTTTCTCTGCAACCTCATTTTATTTTTAAGTGGGACGAATTTCACTAGAATCGTCCTATAAGTTGAATCGGAGTTTGTACATCATTCCTTCACCACTATAGGGTTGTTATGGATAACAATACTATAAAGCGTACCAAAATAGTCCACAATCTCCTAACTGACTCTTTTCTTTCTCACCAACCTCCTTTTGTTTCTAAGTGGGACGAGATTGACTAGAGTCATACTATAAGTTGAATCGGTGTTTGTACATCTTTCATTCACCATTATGAGCCTCTTAATGACAACAATACTATAAAGTATACCAAAATAGTCCACACTCGCCTAACTGAACCTTTTGTTTCTCTTCAACCTCATTTCTGTATTGATTGGGACGGATTTCACTCGAATCGTCCTATAAGTTGAATCGTTATTCGTACATAATACCTTCACCATTATGAGGCTCTTTTGGACTACAATACTATAAAGCATACCAAAATAGTACACGGTCTCGTAACTGGCTCTTTTCTTTCTAACTGAGATCGGATTTACTCAAATCGTTTAAAAAGTTGAATCGGTGTTTGTAGATAATTCCTTCACCATTTTGAAGCTTTTAATGACAAAAATACTATATAGCGTACACACTCTCCTAACCGACCCTTTTCTTTTTGTCCATCCTCATTTTCTTTCCAAATGGGATGGGTTTCACTCGAATGGTCCTATAATTTGAATAGTAGATTTTTTACATCATTCCTTCACCATAATGAGGCTCTGCTGGACAATAATACTATAAAGAGTACCAAAAATAGTCCACACTATCCTAACTGACACCCTTTTGAGGCTCTTAATGACAACAATACCATAAAGTGCACCAAAATAGTCCACAATCTCCAAACTGGCCCTTTTTATTCTCTCCAGCCTCATTTTCTTTCTAAGTGGGACGATTTGCCCTCGAATCGTACCATAAGTTGAATCGGTGTTTGTACATCATTCCTTAACCATTATTAGGATCTTTTGGATAACAATACTATAAAGCGTCCAAAATTAGTCCACAATCTCCTAACTGACCCTTTGTTTTCTCTCCAACGTCATTTTCTTTCTAAGTGGGACGGATTTCACTCGAATCATCCTATAAGTTGAATCCTTGTTTATATAAAATACTTCACCATTATCAGGCTCTTTTGGACAACAATACTATAACGCGTACAAAAATAGTCTACTCTTTCGTAACTGGCCATTTTCTTTCTAAGTGGGACGGGATTCAATCGAATCATCCTATAAGTTGAATTGGTGTTTGGACATAATTCCTTCACAATTATGAGGCTTTTAATGACAACAATACTATTAAAGCGTACAAAAATAGTCAACACTCTTTTATGTGGCCTATTCTTTTCTCTCCAACCTCATTTTCTTTCAAAGTGGAATGAATTTAATTAGAATCGTCCCAAGTTTAATCGGTGTTTGTACATCATTCATTAACCATTATAGAGCTCTTGTGGATAACAGTACTATAATGCGTACCAAAGTTGCCCACATTCTCCTTACTAACCCTTTCCTTTCTCTGCAACCTCATTTTATTTTTAAGTGGGACGAATTTCACTAGAATCGTCCTATAAGTTGAATCGGAGTTTGTACATCATTCCTTCACCACTATAGGGTTGTTATGGATAACAATACTATAAAGCGTACCAAAATAGTCCACAATCTCCTAACTGACTCTTTTCTTTCTCACCAACCTCCTTTTGTTTCTAAGTGGGACGAGATTGACTAGAGTCATACTATAAGTTGAATCGGTGTTTGTACATCTTTCATTCACCATTATGAGCCTCTTAATGACAACAATACTATAAAGTATACCAAAATAGTCCACACTCGCCTAACTGAACCTTTTGTTTCTCTTCAACCTCATTTCTGTATTGATTGGGACGGATTTCACTCGAATCGTCCTATAAGTTGAATCGTTGTTCGTACATAATACCTTCACCATTATGAGGCTCTTTTGGACTACAATACTATAAAGCATACCAAAATAGTACACGGTCTCGTAACTGGCTCTTTTCTTTCTAACTGAGATCGGATTTACTCAAATCGTTTAAAAAGTTGAATCGGTGTTTGTAGATAATTCCTTCACCATTTTGAAGCTCTTAATGACAAAAATACTATATAGCGTACTTAAATACTCCACACTCTCCTAACCGACCCTTTTCTTTTTGTCCATCCTCCTTTTCTTTCCAAATGGGATGGGTTTCACTCGAATGGTCCTATAATTTGAATAGTAGATTTTTTACATCATTCCTTCACCATAATGAGGCTCTGCTGGACAACAATACTATAAAGAGTACCAAAAATAGTCCACACTATCCTAACTGACACCATTTTGAGGCTCTTAATGACAACAATACCATAAAGTGCACCAAAATAGTCCACAATCTCCAAACTGGCCCTTTTTATTCTCTCCAGCCTCATTTTCTTTCTAAGTGGGACGATTTTCACTCGAATCGTACCATAAGTAGAATCGGTGTTTGTACATCATTCCTTAACCATTATTAGGATCTTTTGGATAACAATACTATAAAGCGTCCAAAATTAGTCCACAATCTCCTAACTGACCCTTTTTTTTTTTTTTTTGAAAGGTAAGCATTTTATAAAAAAAAAGAGAAAAGGCAAAGCCTTACAAGATTCATGGGGCATTCCCCAAGATAAAAAGACACCCCTTACATAAATGGTATCCCCAAACCCACCAGATTAAAAGAGACCAAGAAAAACAATGAAAATGTTGTCCTATAGCCTTATATTTGGCTTTACACAAGATCTGGAATTTAATACAAAGAGAAACAATAAGGTAATCAATTGTCTTTCTATGCCATTGCTTCCAACTTTGCCATTCTTCAATGAAAACAGTATCTTCATCATTTGTCGAATACCCATAATACTTGTAATCCCCATAATCATCCAGTTGCAGGATCAACCAAATAGCCCATTGAAAACCATTCGTATTGCTCCAAGTACCAAAACAGGTCTGCCCCACCTGCATCAAGCTCCAAGGACTAAAACCGAGAAGTAAAGTAGACCACATCACCATGCATTTGAAGCTCAAAAATCTGTTTGTAAATCTGCCCCAAGAAACCCCTAGGCTGCCCATCATTTGATGTTCAAGAACTTGCATGTAATTCTGAAATTTGTAGCCCATATATGAATCTGAAATTTTCTTTGAACTCCCCCTGCAGCAATCTGAAGTAGCCTCCCAAGATAGGCACAACCTTGGAGCACCATTTGATCCACCTTCTTCTTGTCGACATTCTGATTTTTGTATCTCATGTAAATCTTCCGAGGCACCTCAAGGCCCCCCCAAAAACGAACCAGCCCAGCATGAGCTTCCTCTCGCAGCAGCAAGACACAAATTTGCTCTTCCAAAAAAAGAAAAAATAAAATAAAATAAAATAAAAAATCTGCAGTATACTGCAGTGAAGCAGCTTCGAAAATCTGAAATGTAGCAGCTCCGAAAATCTGACATGAAGCAGCTCCTCATCATAATACAACCGAAATCCAACATGTAAATCCCTAGCAAAAACCAGCCCCACATGAAGCTTCCTCCCGTAGTCAAGAAACTCCATCAGTTGGTTGTTGAAGATGCAACAATCTGTAGTGAACTGAAGTGTTGATTTCATGAATTAAGTTGTCTTCTGTTCTAGCTTCCCCCGCATACAATCTGGAATTTCTTTCCCTCCATATCATGTACACCGTAGCTGCAAAGTAGAGCCTAGCTTGAGTAGACTGAAAATTTCTATTTTGAAGATGTTCATTACACCATTCCAGCACTTCAAACCAGCCCCCTCCAGCCCTTTCTAGCCCAGCAAGCGACGCAATAGATTTCCATACTTTGTTTGCAAACCTACATTCAAAAAACAAATGTTCTCTATTCTCGCATGGGGCGGAACAAAGAACACATTTTTGCTGTTGAAGCATCCCATAAAAAACCAGCTTATCTTGGGTTTGAATACGATTATGGATGACCGTCCAAAGAATGAAAGCGTGGCGTGGAATATTATACTTGAACCAAATGGAGGCATGCCAGTTAACATCAGACCCTCTCTTCCTAATCACTTCCCAGGCTGATTTTATAGTGAACTTCCCTTGATTAGGAATCCACACAAGACTATCATCAGTAGCAATATTTGGGGCTTCACACTGATTTAGGTCATCTTTCAACTCCATAAGCTGATGAGAAACAGGGAAGGGGGGGGACTAGTTCCCATTAACAATTATAGTACTTACCCTAGTTTCTCTTCTTAACCCGGTGTCATAAATGATTCTATCTCCATGTTTTTCAGCAATAGAAATATCGTAGAGCCATCCATCATGCCATAGAGAAATATTTTCCCCATTGCCCACTTTGAGTTTGAAATGCTCTCGAAAGGTAGTCCGCAAACCCATTATCTTTTTCCATGTCCATGATCTTTTGTCAGGCACTTTCAGTAACCAAAAATTTTGGTCTTTTATGAGCTCCAGCCTAGCCCATTTACTCTAGAGACTAGAAGGTTTAGGTTGCAAAACATTCCAAAAATGTTTGCCTATAGCAGCAATATTCCAATCCACTAGATCCTTCAACCCTAGCCCTCCCTCTTCTTTAGGCAGACACACCTTATGCCAAGCAAGTTTCTCCCCTCCTCTTTTAAGCTCAGCCCCTTTCCACAAAAACTTCCTCATGATAGCTGAAAGTTGTTTCATAATGGATTTAGGGAGGATAAACGTACTACTCCAATAGACTTGCACAGAGAATAAGACCGAAGAAATTAATTGCAATCTCCCTGCAAAGGAAAGAAAACGACTATTCCAAGATTGCACTTTTTTTGTAATCTTTAACACAAGCTCTTGACAATCATCCGCTCTCAATTTGGAAGAGACCAACGGCACCCAAGGTATTTAACAGGAAGAGATCCCACAGGGAAATTAGAAATGGAAACAATAGATCTCAAAATATTTTCCTGAATTCCAGAAGCAAAAATAGCACTCTTAGAAGGATTTGGAATTAAACCTGACCAGGAACTAAACTTCCCCATATTTTCCAACATAAGCTTCACAGAATTTACCTTTCCTTCACAGAATAAGAACAAGTCGTCTGCAAACATTAGATGGTTGATCTTCAACCTCTTGCATTTTGGGTGGTAATTAAACTGGTCTTCATTTCCCAATTTGTTCATTAAGCCAGAGAGAGCTTCCATAGCCATCACAAATAAATATGGGGACATAGGATCCCCCTGCCTTAATCCCCTCTCCCCTTTAAAAAATCCTTCAAGGCCACCATTAATGTTAATAGAGAATCTAGGCGTAGAAAAGCAAGCCTTAATCCAGCTTCTCATTGTATCAGGTAACCCAAAGCATCTCAAAACCTCTTCTAAAAAATCCCATGAAACGGAGTCATAAGCCTTTGTTAGATCAATCTTCATAGCAACTCTAGCCGGGCTCAGGTCTTTATGATATTGAAGAAGAATTTCTTGGGCTAATAACACATTATCACCAATGCTCCTCCCTGGCACAAACCCTGATTGATTAGGGCTAATGCACTCATACAAGACAGGCTTAAGCCTATTTGCAATAATCTTCGCAATACATTTATATAGGACATTACACACTGAGATGGGCCTGAATTCAGCAGCTCTCGTAGGATTTTCCACTTTAGGAACTAGAGAGATAGAAGTGTTGTTGATCTCAGCAAGCATCATACCAGATCTGAAAAAATCCTGAACAGCCCCAATAATGTCATTTCCAATAATGCTCCATGCAGTTTTATAAAAAACAGCATTAAGACCATCTGGGCCTGGCGCTTTGTCATCTTTCATGCCAAAAATGATGTCTTTAATCTCTTCCCTGGACACTACTCTGCAGATTTTATTTCCTTGCTCCATAGAAATAGTCTTATTTATATATGGCTGCAAATTTACAAAATCAGCCCCAGCCCCTTTAGCGAACAATCTTCTGTAGAAACCAACAATTTCCCTACTAATATCATCAGCATCGGTGACAATAGACCCATCATCCTTTGTAATGGCATTTATTTTGTTTATAACCCTTCTCTGAGCAGCAACTCGATGAAAATATTTGGTGTTTTGGTCTCCCAGTTGCAGCCACTGAACTCTGGATTGCTGCCTAGCCAAACACTCCTCTGCATAAGTAACTCGATGGAATTCCTTGAGACAGACTCTTTCCATCTGTTTCAACTGGCCATTCTCAACATCCTGGTGAATAAGAGTCTGAACATTTAGTAATTTTCTTCTAGCTTCTTCAATCTGATCCGACAATTTGTTAAAATATTTCTTGTTCAAAACTTTCAGAGCAGACTTCACCTTCTTAAGCTTTTGAACAACGACAAACATCTTAGATCCCCTAAAGGGTGAGGTCCAAGCCTCTCTAATACATGGCAGATAATCATCATGTTTAGTCAGGAAGTTATTGAATCTGAAGGGTCTCTTGATCTTTTTTTGATTAGCCTTTGGAATTTTCAGCACCATACAAGCATGATCCGAAACTCCTGGAGGATTAAAATTCACTTCTGAAATAGGAAAGCATTCCACCCACGCTGAGTTAACCATACATCTATCCAACTTACAAAAAACATGGCCATTCGACCAAGAAAATTTGATGCCCACATACTTTAAATCCAACAGACCAATTCGGTTCAGAGCCAACCCACATTCTTTCATTTTAATATCCCATTTCTCAGATCCTCCTCTTTTTTCATGCTGATATCGCACTGCATTAAAATCCCCACAGCAACACCATGGCTCATCTTGTAAATTTATAGAAATATCAAGAAGATCCTGCCACAAAACCCTTCTCTCAATGTAGTCATTACTACCATAAACAAAAGTGGCAAAGCATTTAAAAGAACTTTCAGATTCCACCACTTTACAGTGCACAAACTGATCACTGCTAGAAATCAGATCCAAATCACATTTCAAGGGATTCCAACAGACCCACAGCCGACCCAAGCTAGCAAAAGCATAGTTATTCAAGAAATTCCATCCTGGGCAGATATTCTGTAAAATTTTCTGAGCATTTTCTTCAATAACTTTAGTCTCCATTAAACAAAACACAGAAATGTCAAGATTCTTTAACAAATTCTTCACTTCCTTCTGCTTTGTAACACCATTCAGCCCCCTAATATTCCAAGAGTAGATCAACATAAAATTAATAATTTTTAGGATCAGCCGCAACCTTCCCTTTATGATCTCCTTTTAGCACTCTCTTGGTTTTAAATTTAGAAGCTGGAAAATTTTCTACCACTCCCTCACTTGCAGATTTAAAAAATGAGACTTTCCCATTTTTTCTAAAAGCAACTGCTCCACTAGAATCATCTATCTTTTGAGTAGCATCTTCTTTAATGATTGGATTGGTCTTATTTCCCAACTCACCATCAATAAAAATTTTAGAACTGTCAGTCCTCGAAATTTCCAGCCCATCTTGACCAGAATCATTCAAAATTGGAAAGGAGTTTGTTTTAGTCATTTGCCCAAGCAATTCATCTTCAGAAACATCTCCCCATTCCTCCACAATATCCTTCTCCTCCAAATCACCCAAACAATTAAATTTGTTGGGAGAAATAAAAATTTCAGGATCTTTACTAATAGAATTCACCACTGATGTCTCAATTTTCTCATTTGGATTAACACTATCTTGACATTTCTCAACACCTCCCAAATTTTCAGAATTATCTCCTTTCCCTGATCCCAAATTTGAGGACTCAGCCACTTCACTTGGAATTTCCTCAACTTCATTCGGAGTTCTATCCTCATTTCCTGTTAGGCCTCTATCCTTTCCTACTACAACCCATTCCTGTTTTTTGTCCTTATGATTTTCCATCTTAGCCTCTCTCTTGGTCTTCAAACAGTTCTTTGTGGAGTGTCCAAAAATTTGACAAGTCGTACATCTCACTGGCACCCATTGATATTCAATATCCACTGTTTTCACTGAATCATCACTAAGAATAATTCCCATCTCCTTTTTAAGCTCATGTGATGCATCCACTTCGACACAAATTCTGGCATAGTTAAACCTCTTTTGGGACTCAGTCATGGCATCCACATGTAATGGTCTACCTATTGCACTCCCAATATAACTCAGCCCCTCCTCATTCTAGAATTCTAAAGGAACATGGTAGACAGTTGCCCAAACCGGAATCTTTTTGAGAGCCTCCTTTAAAATCGACATACCCTGTCTCCATTTTTGAAGCACCATCAATTGTCCTGCAAAATGCCATGGGCCTTTTTCCAGTATCAAATCCCTTTCCATTTCAGAATCAAATTTGAAAATAAAAAAACCCTTATCCCAACTTAAAACTTCCCTCAATCCTTCCTTGCCCCATAGACGTTTTGCTATAGCTTCCACTGTAGGGAAAGGCAACTTTCTATCAAAAAAGTACCCCACCAAAGAATCATTCCAAGCTAAACTGCCATTCAAACCTACATCAGCTGGAGGTTTAACAAACATACCACTCACTGCTTCCGGGTAATATTTGAGTTTCATTTTACTATTATTTATGCTTGATGCTAATCTCTGAGCCCATGAACCCTCCTTGCCAGCATAACCATTCCCAATCTTCTTTTCAAAACCTTTGTCTGTCTGAACCAGAACCACCCCTTCCTTAACAGCCTTGGCTTCAATTTATGAGGTAATCCCTTCCTTAACTGGACAAAGTGCAGGAAATTCACACTGAATAATCCCTCCCTTATTTAACTCTTGCTCCACATTAGCAACACCATCATTAAAACTCTGCTTCTCATTCATTGAATTAGCATTCGCTAATGCTTCCTTCAGTTCCTTTATTTCGTTCAACAACCGAACATTTTCAGGTAATTCCCCCATATCCTCAACCCCCATAACCTCAACCATTAAATCAGCTAGGGCATCAACCCCAACAGTCACACAAATAAATTACAAAACAGAATGAGAGAAAAAAATTACAGTACTTACCAAGACCCAGCTCTTTCAGTGATCGTAACTTGCAGCAAATCAAAAATCTGAGCCAGCAACCACTCAGCTCCAGCAAAAAATTTCGGAAATACTTTTTTCTTTTTTTTTTTTTTTTTTTTTTTTTTTTACAGCTTCAGATAATGATGTATCAGCTCAATCAGTTCGTAATCTTCAGGAGCAGCAAGTATCAATCGAAGCTTCAACACAGCAGCCAGCGATAGTGCAAACGACCCAGGTTCGGCAACAGCTCCAGAAAATGCAGACTCGCCCTTTCTCAGCGCCTCACCGGGGATGGAGACGAACCAGACTCGTCGCACCACTTATCGACCGGCTCCAAGCACCAACTCTTACTCAGACTTCAGAGATGGGCTCAGTTCATCAACACCACGAACGAAGCTGAAGAATCGCCACAAAATCCAGACCAATTTCGTTTGAGCTAGTAGCCGCCTCTTCGTAGCAGAACCTTACTTCTACCTTCGCAAGAACCAGGCCAACAATCTTCGCAAGATACCAGCTTCGTCTTCAATGAAGAAGGAGGCGTCGAAAGTCAACACCCTAGTTTCAGAATGTTGTCATCACGAATGAACACCCAGATCTATTTTAACTCGTATTGCAACTCAGTGATTGAATCTAAAAAAATAAAATGTAACTCATTAACTCAGTGGAATAAAGACCAATAAACCTGGTCAAACTGCGTTTGACCGAGTCACCTCATCACAAAACCACAAACCCATTTCTAGAGAGAAGGTAGAGCTTCTCTCTCTAAAAATCAGCTTCTTCCTCCTAACTGACCCTTTGTTTTCTCTCCAACGTCATTTTCTTTCTAAGTGGGACGGATTTCACTCGAATCATCCTATAAGTTGAATCCTTGTTTATATAAAATACTTCACCATTATCAGGCTCTTTTGGACAACAACACTATAATGCGGGGGCCAGTTAGGAAGAAAACAGCGTGCAATTTTTAGAGAGAGAAGCTCTGCCTTCTCTCTAGAATGAAGAGCGTGTAGGAGCTGGGTTAGTGGATTGTCTAAGCGAGTCGACTCGGTCAAACTCAGTTTGACCAAGTGTTTTACACATGTATTCCACCGAGTAAGTTGAGTTAGGTTAAAGATTCAGATTGGAAAAAGTGAGTTTTGTAACGAGTTGGTGCTTGGAGATTGCAACGACCTCCATTTTCATTTCATACGAAATCTAATCGGGCTTGTTTGCGGCGATTCTTCATCGTGGGGTTGCTGATCTGTGCCTATTTCGATCGTCTTAGTATGTTTTGGGTGCTGGCTTGCGTTCTTTCTCTCTTCATTTCGGTGTCCTGCATCGTTCTAGTTGGAGATTACAGTTCAAAGCGAAGGGGTGTGCGGCGACTCTTGACCACAATACCCTGAAGTCTGAGTAAGGGATCGAAGCTATTGTTTCGGTGGTCGTGGGTTCTCGTCAGTTGAAGTTTTCTTTCCAGTTCGAAGACGAAAGCTGTGAAAGGGGTGATTTGGGGGTGTTTTCACCTGTGAAAGGGGTGATTTGGGGGTGCCTGAATATCGCTGGTGGGCGTGTCTCCAGGTGCGTACACGCGGTCGTGCCGCAGAAACTGATCGAAGCTGCTACTGCTTAATTGCCAGGGCGTGTTTCGGTGAGCGCAGCCTGATAGCCGCTACTGCTGTTACCGAAGCAGGGCCAATCTGTGCTCTTGATTTTTCAGGAAACTGCTGCTGTTGTGCTAGACGGTTAGCTGTTTCCACAAAACTGGTGATTGTGCTGTTGGGTAAGGTTTTCATCTATTTCATTTTCTTTTCATCTCTTTATTTTGGGGTTGGTGCCCCTTGTAGTCTGGGTTGGAGCCCCTTGGCTCGTTGGGTTGGAGCCCATTTTATTTTCTTGTAAGGGTTGGAGCCCTCTTTGTGTGTTTGATTTTAATTGGTAATGGGGGATTCTGCAGAATTATAACATATGAAAAAACAGGTTGAGGAATACAGGGTAGCTTTACAGGCTAGTAATGAACTGATTGAGAAACATTTGATTAATACTGGAAATCATGAGGGTAATATGAAAATGAAGCACAATGATCCACAGCAGGGGTCTGAAATTAAGGGTAAGGAGTCTGTGTTAGAAGGAGTTTCAGGTGGTGTGCTTACGGGTCACCAAGTGTCTGTAGGGAAGTCTGAAATTATCCTGAGAGCTGAGGGGGCAAAGGAGGCAGAGATTCCGTTAGGCTCTTCGATTAAAGGGAATTTGTCTGGGATGAGTAAAAATTTGCAGATGCCTGGGAATGATGAGGGTAGTAGTGTTAAACCAACTCTGTTATGGGCAGATACTCTAACTAAAAATATTTCAAAGAACAAAATGCAATTAAATTACTTCCCACAAGCTGTGAAAGATAAGATTGTTGAAATTCCATTTGATGTCGAAATGAAGGGGTGTTATTTGTGGAGGGATTGTTTAGTGGGTTATTGTATGGATAGGAAACTTCCATTCCCAACTGTAAATTCCATTGCAAAAAGACTCTTGGGTAAAAATGGGATGACTGAGGTTATGAGCCTTGATAGGGGTTTCTTTTGTTCAAGTTTGATAGTGCAGAAAGTAGTAATTCTATTATAGAAAGCGGACCTTGGCATTTTGCAAATCAGCTTATGGTGCTGCAAAAGTGGAGGCCTGATCTTGCTATCTATAAACAAGGGTTAAAAAGCGTTCCAATATGGGCTAAATTCTATCATATTCCATTACAATTGTGGACTCCGGAGGGGTTGGGATATATTGCTAGCATTGTGGGGCGACCTCTATATACTAATTCTCAAACTGATGATATGGGTAGATTAAATTATTCCAGGATGTGTATTGAGGTTGATATTAAAGCTGAATTTCCGTCTGAGGTTGGGGTCAAGTTGGCTGATGGGAGAATTGTTACTATTGGTGTTGAATATCAATGGGTAGCCATGAAATGTGAGCACTGTGAGATTTTTGGACATTCTTCCAAAAATTGTGTTAAAATGAAAGTCCAAAATGCAATCCAAAAAACTAAAGAGATTAAGAAAGAATGGGTTGTTGTTGGGAAGAAAGTTGGAGAAACAAGTAATTCTGATGCAATAAATCGGGAGCAGGTTAATGCTTTACCTAAAGATATTCAGAATTTAGGAAATAAAGTGTTTGAGGTTAAGAATCTTGTTGAGTCAAATGAATTAAAAAATCATGAGGGTCTGGTGAATGTAAATGAGTTGAAGATAGAGGCCCCTAGGGATAACACAAATGTTCTTTCTCCTAATAAATTTTCATGCTTGGGAGATTTGGATGAAGGGGAGATAATGGAGGATTGGGGAATTGATATTGATAATGAACAGGAAGGTTTTCTACATGAACCAGGGAGAAGGGTAGAGGAAGAAAGGCATGGTCATAAAGATGGAGAAAACCCTCTGATCAGTTTAAAAGAGAAAAGGATTAAGAGCTCAATTCCCTTGTTGGTTCCAGGTGTTGGTATGTTGGGCCCCATTTCTAACAAGAAATTTAAAACTAAAAGGGTCTTGAAAAGAGAGGAAAAGGGGGGAGATCAGTCTGCTCAAAATTAGTTTCCATATGAATTGCTATATTTGGAATGTTCGTGGTCTTAATGGGGAGGTGAAACAGAAGGAAATTAAGTTAATGATTAAATCATTAGATATTTCTATATTTTGTTTGATTGAGACAAAGGTTTTAAAGAACAATGTTGATAAAGTGATGAAAGTGATTTGCCCAGGTTGGAAGTTAGTTAATAATTATGATTTTGCGGATTTGGGAAGATTATGGATTTGTTGGGACCCAAGGAAAATGAATGTGGATTTATTGAAGGGCAATGCTCAATTTCTTCACTGTAAAGTGAGTACTGTTGATAAAATTTATAATTGCTTCGCTACATTTATTTATGGAAGTAATGATTATATTGAGAGAAGGATTTTATGGAAAGAGTTGTTTGATATTTCCATGGTTTTTAAGAACAGCCCCTGGATTTGTGCGGGTGACTTAAATGCTATTAGATATCAACATGAGAAATGGGGTGGGGATGACAAGTGGAATGCAAAAATGAGGGAATGTGGGCAGGCTCTAGATAGAGCAGGATTAATGGATTTGAAGTATAATGGTATCAAATTTTCTTGGTCCAATGGTCATGTGTTTAGTAAGCTGGATAGATGCTTAGTGAATTCAGCTTGGGTTGATTATTTTCAAACCACTGAAGTTTCTTTTTTGCCTCCAGGGGTTTCGGATCATGCTTGTATTACGGTTAAAATCTCTATGGAGGTAGAGAGGGTTAAAAGACCATTTAGGTTCAACAATTTTTTAACTAAACATGAAAAGTTTACTCAAGTGGTGAGAGATGCGTCGAATGGCCATGTTACTGGGAGTCAAATGTTTGTGGTAAGTCAGAAGCTGAAAATGGTTAAGAATGCATTGAAAATTTTAAATAAATCTCACTTTGAAAATTTAACAACCTAAGTATCTGAAGCTAGGAAAAAGTTATTGAACATTCAATGCTTGGTGGATTTGGAGCCTGGAAATCACGAATTTCAAAGAATAGAAAAGGACTGTCTTAAACAATTTTATAAAGTGTCAAATGCCGAGGAATGTTTATATAGACAGCTATCTAGGATTCAATGGCTGAGGCTAGGAGATCAAAACACCAGCTATTTTCATAAGATTGCTAATCAGAGGAAAGCTATTAACAATATAGTTTCCATAACTAGAGAGGATGGCACTGTTCTGACGGATAAAGGTGATGTTAGTAGAGAGATTGTGGGATTTTACAAGAATCTTTTTGCCAAGCGAGAAATGGTCAGGATCCCTGTTTTGAATGAGTTTATTCAACACCCTATTTCTCTAGAGCAAAGTATGGACATGAATAGAGATGTGACCAGAGAAGAAATCAAAGCTACTTTCCTTGCAATAAAAGATGACAAAGCCCCAGGACCGGATGGTTTGAATGCAGTGTTTTATAAGGCGGCCCGGGATGTTATTGGAAATGAGGTGGTGGATGCCATAATGGATTTCTTTGCTTCAGGTCAATTGCTTTCTGAAGTAAACTGTACTTCCATTTCTCTCATCCCCAAACTTTATAATCCTACAAAAGTGACGGAGTTCAGGCCTATTTCAGTATGCAATGTGTTGTATAAATGCATAGCAAAAATTATTGCTAATAGGTTGAAGCCCATTCTAGACTCGAGTATAAGTGCAAATCAATCTGGGTTTGTTCCGGGTAGGAGTATTTGTGATAATATTCTGCTAGCTCAAGAGATATTACTCCATTACCATAAAGATGAGTCTCCAGCTAGAGTTGCCATGAAAATTGATTTGACTAAAGCTTATGACTCTGTCTCTTGGGATTTTTTGGGTGTGGTGTTGAAGTGTTTTGGTTTGCCTGATAGAGTTTAGAGGTTGGATTCTTACTTGTTGCTCTTCTCCTAAGTTCTCTATAAATATTAATGGTGCTCTTGAAGGGTTTTTCAAAGGGGGAAGAGGGCTTAGGCAAGGGGACCCTATGTCTCCTTATCTTTTTGTGATGTGTATGGAAGTCCTCTCAGGGATGTTGAATAAATTGGGGAAAAATGACTCTTTTAAGTTCCACGCCAAATGTAAAAAATTGGAGATTAATCATTTGATGTTTGCTGATGACCTTTTCCTCTTCTGTGAGGGTAGTGAAAATTTAGTGAACTGTATGTTGGATGTTTTGAGGAAGTTTAGTGAATTTTCAGGTTTAATTCCTAATACATCAAAGAGCTCCATTTTTACATCGGGTGTGGAGGGTAGAGTCTTAGAAAATATTGTCCTTGGGTCCAACTTTTCAATTGGGAAATTGCCTGTCAAGTATTTAGGGGTGCCTCTGATTTCTTCAAAGCTTAATGCGGCTGACTGTCAAGAGTTAGTATTGAAAATTACCAGACGGGTTCAGGCTTGGAATTGCAGATTCCTGTCCTTTGCGGGTAGGTTACAATTGATTGCCTCAGTGTTGTTTTCAGTTCAGGTTTATTGGAGTTCTACTTATATCCTTCCAAAATCTGTGTTTAAACAACTGAATGAGATAATGAGGAAATTCTTATGGAAAGGGGCTGATTTGAAGAGTGGTGGTGAGAAGTTGGCATGGGCTAAAGTGTGTTTGCCGAAAGATGAAGGGGGCTTAGAATTAAAAGATTTGATAGCTTGGAATGTGGCAGCTATTGGTAAGCAGCTATGGAACCTTTTACAGCCTATTCCCACTAACCTATGGAGTAAGTGGGCAAGGATTGAGCTCATGAAAGACTAGAATTTCTGGCTGCTTAAGGTCCCGGATAAAAGATCTTGGTCATGGAAGAAGATAATGGGTCTAAGAGATACATTTAGACAATACATTGAGTACAAGGTTGGGAATGGCGATAATATTCTTCTTTGGCATGATGATTGGTTGTATCCCAACTCTATTGTAGAAAAACATGGGGATAGGATCAGGTATGATTCTGGGTTAAGAAACAATTGTAAAGTCAATGCTATAATCAGAAATGGGCAATGGTTTCCTCCTTTTGCAAACTCTCATAAATTAATGGAGTTAAGAGATGATATAGCTACCCTTCCCCCTCCTGATTGTCATGAAGTTGATTCCTTGATTTGGAAGCCTACCAATGGTAAGTATTCTATTAGTTCAGCTTGGAATTTGTTAAGGAACAGGGATAATCAAGTTCAATGGTACAAGACTGTGTGGTTCCCAAATAATATTCCAAGACATGCTTTCATCTTATGGACTTTAATTCATAATAGGATGCAAACACAAGATAAATTGGTCCTTTATGGGATGATTCAGAAACAAAAATGTGTCTTCTGTGACTTACCATGTGAAAGCAGGGAGCATATATTTTTTGAATGCAGTTTCTCTTCTCAAGTTTGGTCTTCGGTTGCCATTGATAATGGTTTGAGGCTAGTTGGGAAGAAGTGGGTGGATATGGTAAATTGGTGCAATGTCCACTGTACAAATAATACTTTAAAGGCATGTGTTACCAAACTAGCATTGGCTGCTAGTGTTTACATTTTATGGAGGGAAAGGAATCTCAGGCTGTTTGCTGGAGAATTTAAAAAGGAGGATCAACTTGTTAAGGAGATAAATTCTTCAGTCAAATTTAGATTGTTTCACTTGTTGGATATTCAAAATGGAGATAGAGTTTCTAGCAATAGGTGAGGGATTTATTTTTTGCTCAGTTTTCCTGGAATTTATGTTCAGGATTTCGTTCTGGATGAGTGGTAGAGAGCATGTTTCAGTGTTGTTGGGGGTATGGTTCAGGATTTGGTTCAGAATGCGGGGGAGGTGGTTTATGATAAATTTTTTAAATGTTGCATTATCTTTTGATCCCTTTGCTTACATTGTGCAGATTTATAAGTTGGTGACTGAGTTTCACGGGGTTCGGATGGCTAGGAAGTCCCTCGCGGATGGCTACTACAGTTTTCGGTCGTTGTTCAGGGCTTCAGTGCAGTTTGTAAACTGCAGTTTTGTGACAGCCAGCAATGCAGTTTTTCAGTGCAGATTTATCAGTGCTGAAATTAAGATTTTTCAGTGCAGATTTCAGTGTTTCAGTACTGAAATGCAGTTTTTTTCAGTGCTGAAATGCAGTTTTTTCAGTGTTTCAGTGCTGAAATGCAGTTTTTTCAGTGCTGATTTCAGTATTTCAGTGCTGAAATGGACGTTTTTCAGTGTTTCAGGGCTATTTTATAGTGCAGTTTTGTGATGGCAGACTCGTTTAAGTGCTCTAGGCTATTTGACAAGGATGCTCTTCAATTTATGGACACGGGTTTAATGATGGAAAATGATAGATCAAATGATCTGCTATTTGTTTCATTTATCTTGATTATGTTCATATGTGGGGATATCAAGGCTCATATTAAGCTTTATAAGTTGGTGGCTGAAGTTCACGGGGTTCGGATGGCTATGAAGACCTTCACGGTGATAGGATTTAATTTTCGTAATCTGATGAAGATTATGTATATTTTATTTGTAGTGAGGTGCTCTAGAGATATGTTAAACATTGGGTGCTATAGTCATATGTATTATGAGACTTGGTTTTTTGTTCTCAGGGTTATGGTGATTTTCTTGTACTTTCCCATGTGATCACGGTGATACGATTTTCACTCGAATCGTACCATAAGTTGAATCGGTGTTTGTACATCATTCCTTAACCATTATTATGATATTTTGGATAACAATACTATAAAGCGTCCAAAACTAGTCCACAATCTCCTAACTGACCCTTTGTTTTCTCTCCAACGTCATTTTCTTTCTAAGTGGGACGGATTTCACTCGAATCATCCTACAAGTTGAATCCTTGTTTATATAAAATACTTCACCATTATCAGGCTCTTTTGGACAACAATACTATAACGCGTACCAAAATAGTCTACACTTTCGTAACTGGCCCTTTTCTTTCTAAGTTGGACGGGATTCACTCGAATCATCCTATAACTTGAATTGGTGTTTGGACATAATTCCTTCACAATTATGAGGCTCTTAATGACAACAATACTATTAAAGCTTACAAAAATAGTCAACACTCTTTTATGTGGCCCTTTCTTTTCTCTCCAACCTCATTTTCTTTCAAAGTGGAATGGATTTAATTAGAATCGTCCAAAGTTTAATCGGTGTTTGTACATCATTCATTAACCATTATAGTGCTCTTGTGGATAACAATACTATAATGCGTACCAAAGTTGCCCACATTCTCCTTACTAACCCTTTTCTTTCTCTGCAACCTCGTTTTCTTTTTAAGTGGGACGTATTTCACTAGAATCGTCCTATAAGTTGAATCGGAGTTTGTACATCATTCCTTCACCACTATAGGGTTGTTATGGATAACAATACTATAAAGCGTACCAAAATAGTCCACAATCTCCTAACTGACTCTTTTCTTTCTCACCAACCTCCTTTTGTTTCTAAGTGGGACGAGATTGACTAGAGTCATACTATAAGTTGAATCGGTGTTTGTACATCTTTCATTCACCATTATGAGCCTGTTAATGACAACAATACTATAAAGTATACCAAAATAGTCCACACTCGCCTAACTGAACCTTTTGTTTATCTTCAACCTCATTTCTGTATTGATTGGGACGAATTTCACTCGAATCGCCCTATAAGTTGAATCGTTGTTCGTACATAATACCTTCACCATTATGAGGCTCTTTTGGACTACAATACTATAAAGCATACCAAAATAGTACACGGTCTCGTAACTGGCTCTTTTCTTTCTAACTGAGATCGGATTTACTCAAATCGTTTAAAAAGTTGAATCGGTGTTTGTAGATAATTCCTTCACCATTTTGAAGCTCTTAATGACAAAAATACTATATAGCGTACTTCAATACTCCACACTCTCCTAACCGACCCTTTTCTTTTTGTCCGTCCTCCTTTTCTTTCCAAATGGGATGGGTTTCACTCGAATGGTCCTATAATTTGAATAGTAGATTTTTTACATCATTCCTTCACCATAATGAGGCTCTGCTGGACAACAATACTATAAAGAGTACCAAAAATAGTCCACACTATCCTAACTGACACCATTTTGAGGCTCTTAATGACAACAATACCATAAAGTGCACCAAAATAGTCCACAATCTCCAAACTGGCCATTTTTATTCTCTCCAGCCTCATTTTCTTTCTAAGTGGGACGATTTTCACTCGAATCGTACCATAGGTTGAATCGGTGTTTGTACATCATTCCTTAACCATTATTAGGATCTTTTGGATAACAATACTATAAAGCGTCCAAAATTAGTCCACAATCTCCTAACTGATCCTTTGTTTTCTCTCCAACGTCATTTTCTTTCTAAGTGGGACGGATTTCACTCGAATCATCCTATAAATTGAATCCTTGTTTATATAAAATACTTCACCATTATCAGGCTCTTTTGGACAACAATACTATAACGCGTACCAAAATAGTCTACACTTTCGTAACTGGCCCTTTTCTTTCTAAGTGGGACGGGATTCACTCGAATCATCCTATAAGTTGAATTGGTGTTTGGACATAATTCCTTCACAATTATGAGGCTCTTAATGACAACAATACTATTAAAGCGTACAAAAATAGTCAACACTCTTTTATTTGGCCCTTTCTTTTCTCTCCAACCTCATTTTCTTTCAAAGTGGAATGGATTTAATTAGAATCGTCCTAAGTTTAATCGGTGTTTGTACATCATTCATTAACCATTATAGAGCTCTTGTGGATAACAATACTATAATGCGTACCAAAGTTGCCCACATTCTCATTACTAACCCTTTTCTTTCTCTGCAACCTCATTTTCTTTTTAAGTGGGACGAATTTCACTAGAATCGTCTTATAAGTTGAATCGGAGTTTGTACATCATTCCTTCACCACTATAGGGTTGTTATGGATAACAATACTATAAAGCGTACCAAAATAGTCCACAATCTCCTAACTGACTCTTTTCTTTCTCACCAACCTCCTTTTGTTTCTAAGTGGGACGAGATTGACTAGAGTCATACTATAAGTTGAATCGGTGTTTGTACATCTTTCATTCACCATTATGAGCCTCTTAATGACAACAATACTATAAAGTATACCAAAATAGTCCACACTCGCCTAACTGAACCTTTTGTTTCTCTTTAACCTCATTTCTGTATTGATTGGGACGGATTTCACTCGAATCGTCCTATGAGTTGAATCGTTGTTCGTACATAATACCTTCACCATTATGAGGCTCTTTTGGACTACAATACTATAAAGCATACCAAAATAGTACACAGTCTCGTAACTGGCTCTTTTCTTTCTAACCGAGATCGGATTTACTCAAATCGTTTAAAAAGTTGAATCGGTGTTTGTAGATAATTCCTTCACCATTTTGAAGCTCTTAATGACAAAAATACGATATAGCGTACTTAAATACTCCACACTCTCCTAACCGACCCTTTTCTTTTTGTCCATCCTCCTTTTCTTTCCAAATGGGATGGGTTTCACTCGAATGGTCCTATAATTTGAATAGTAGATATTTTACATCATTCCTTCACCATAATGAGGCTCTGCTGGACAACAATACTATAAAGAGTACCAAAAATAGTCCACACTATCCTAACTGACACCATTTTGTGGCTCTTAATGACAACAATACCATAAAGTGCACCAAAATAGTCCACAATCTCCAAACTGGCCCTTTTTATTCTCTCCAGCCTCATTTTCTTTCTAAGTGGGACGATTTTCACTCGAATCGTACCATAGGTTGAATCGGTGTTTGTACATCATTCCTTAACCATTATTAGGATCTTTTGGATAACAATACTATAAAGCGTCCAAAATTAGTCCACAATCTCCGAACTGACCCTTTGTTTTCTCTCCAACGTCATTTTCTTTCTAAGTGGGACGGATTTCACTCGAATCATCCTATAAGTTGAATCCTTGTTTATATAAAATACTTCACCATTATCAGGCTCTTTTGGACAACAATACTATAACGCGTACCAAAATAGTCTACACTTTCGTAACTGGCCCTTTTCTTTCTAAGTGGGACGAGATTCACTCGAATCATCCTATAAGTTGGGTTAGTGGATTGAGTTAATATTTTTGACTCGGTCAAACTCAGTTTGACCAAGTTATATGTTATGATTTCCACTGAGTCATTACGAGTTAGGACTAATTTAAGATTCATAATCTGAGTTGTATACGAGTCATTTTAGATCTGGCAGTCCTTTGGTTGTTGACTTTTCGTTCATATCTCCATCAATACAGAAAGTTGCTTTTTCTTCTTCTTGGAGTATCCTGTTCGAAGGTGCTTCGTTTCCATATCTCCCTGAAGTCTGAGTAAGGGATCGGTGGACGAGGTCTTTGCAAGGCGATTTCCTTGTTCGAAGTTGGTTCTTACGAGCGCTGAGGAAATACCGATTTGAAGTGAGTCGCTCGTCGATTTGCGGCGATTCCAGTCCATTCGAAGCATTTGCTCGTCGTTTGCGGCGTTTCCAGTCCAGACGAAGCATTTGCTTGTCAGTGGTTCTTGGTTTTGCCGGTTTTCAGACGCAGCTGAGTTTTGAGGCGACCGGTTTGTCCTTCGTCGATTGGTGTTTCAGTGCATACGAAGCTGAGGTTTTGTTTCGGAGGCTGTGGATTTCGTCAGACGAAGATCCTTTCTCTAGTTTTCAAACGTTTCAGCCGTGTTCGCTTGTCGGTCGGTGGAGAATCCTGTTCAGACGAAGTCTTGCTCGACGGTGGGTCTGGGTTGCGAAGAACACCCTGAAGTCGGAGTAAGGGATCCTGCTATCCGTCAAACCTGGGAGCTGATACTGCGATCCTGATTCGGCTGCTGCTGCTGCTGCGATCCTGATTCGGCTGTTGCTGCTCCTGTAGCTGTTGTTCTTGCCGAAGACACTCTCTGAAATTTCGTACCGGGTGGCAGTTTCTGAAGCTAATTCAGTTCTCAGACGAAAGCTGGTGCTGGGTTGCTGCTTGTTTTTTCCGAAGGTCGAAATTTCTGTTGTTTTCTGGTGCTGCTGTTGCTGTAGCTGTGTTGTCCTGACGAAGGGGATAAGCTGCGATTGTGCTGTGGTAGGGCTCTGTAAGTTTTCATCTCTTTTATTTGGGGTTGGTGCCCCTTGTCGATTGGGTTGGAGCCCCTTGGCTCGTTGGGTTGGTGCCCATTTGATTGTTTGTAAGGGTTGGTGCCCTTTTCTTTTGGTTTGTAAGGGTTGGAGCCCTCATTGTACTAGTGATGGGGGATTCTGCTGAGATTGAAAGTTTGAAGAAACAGGTAGAGGAGTTTAGGGAAGCTATACAGGTTAGAAATGAACTGATAGGGAAATATATGATGAATGCTGGAAATCATGAGGGTGATATGAAAATGTTGCACAAGGATTCACAGCAGGGGACTGAAATTAAGGGTAAGGAGTCTGTGTTAGAAGGAGGGATAGGAGGGGGGATTACGGTTCACCAAGAGTCTGTAGGAAGGTCTGAGTTTAATCTGAGTGATGAGGGTTCTAAAGAGGCAGTGGTAGAGATACCTACAGGCTCTTCGAGTAATGGGAATTATCCTGGGTTATGTAATAGTTTGCAGAAGCCCGGGAGTGATGAAGGTGTTAAACCTACTGTGTCATGGGCAGATACGCTAACTAAAAATATTTCAAAAAATAAAATGCAATTAAAATACTTCCCACAAGCTGTGAAAGATAAAATCGTTGAAATACCTTATGAGGTCGAAATGAAGGGGTGTTATTTGTGGAGGGATTGCTTAGTGGGTTATTGTATGGATAGGAAACTACCATTCCCAACAGTTAATTCCATTGCAAAGAGACTCTAGGGTAAAAATGGGATGATTGAGGTTCTGAGCCTAGATAGGGGTTTCTTTTTGTTCAAGTTTGATAGTGCTGAAAGTTGTAATTCTATTATAGAAAGCGGACCTTGGCATTTTGCAAACCAACTTATGGTGTTGCAAAAGTGGAGGCCTGATCTTGCTATCTATAAACAAGGGTTAAAAAGTGTTCCAATATGGGCTAAATTTTATCATATTCCATTACAATTGTGGACTCCAGATGGGTTGGGATATATTGCTAGCATCTTGGGGAGACCTGTATATACTGACTCACAAACTGATGATAGGGGCAGATTAAATTACGCCAGGATGTGTATTGAGGTTGATATTAGAACTGAATTTCCGTCTGAGGTAGGGGTCAAGTTGGCTGATGGGAGAATTGTTACTATTGGTGTTGAATATCAATGGGTTCCCATGAAATGTGAACACTGTGAGATTTTTGGACATTCGTCCAAAAATTGTGTTAAAATGAAAGTCCAAAATGCTATTCAAAAAACTAAAGAGATTAAGAAAGAATGGGTTGTTGTGGGGAAGAAAGTTGGAGAAACAAGTAATCCTGCCACAATCAATCAAGAGCAGGTTAATGGTATACCTAAGGTTATTCAGAATTTAGGAAATAAAGTCATTGAGGTTGAGAATATTGTTGAATCAAATGAATTAAAAAATCATGAGGTTCGGGTGAATGAAAATGAGTTGAAGATAGAGGTTCCTAGGGATAATACAAATGTTTTTTCACCTAATAAATTCGCTTGCTTGGGAGATTTTGATGATGGGGAGATAATGGAGGATTGGGGAATTGATACCGATAATGAAAAGGAAGGTTTTATACATGAATCAGGGGGAATGGTAGAGGAAGAGAAGAATGGTCATAAAGATGGAGAGAACCCTCAGATTAGTATAACAGAGAAAGGGATTAAGAGCCCAATTTCCTTGTTGGCATCGAGTGTTGGTATGTTGGGCCCCATTTCTAATAAGAAATTTAAAACTAAAAGGGGCTTGAAAAGAGAGGATAAGGGGGGAGAGCAGTCTGCTAAAAATTAGTTTTACATATGAATTACTATATTTGGAATGTTCGTGGTCTTAATGGGGATGTGAAACAAAAGGAAATAAAGCTAATGATTAAATCTTTAGATATTTCTATTTTTTGTTTGATTGAGACAAAGGTTTTAAAAAGCAATGTTGATAAAGTGTTGAAAGTGATTTGCCCAGGTTGGAGGTTAGTTCATAATTATGATTTTGCGGAGTTGGGGAGGTTATGGATTTGTTGGGACCCAAAGAAGATGAATGTGGAATTATTGAAGGGCAATGCTCAATTTCTTCATTGTAAAGTGAGTACTGTTGATAATATCTGCAATTGCTTCGCTACCTTTATTTATGGAAGTAATGACTATATTGAGAGAAGGATTTTATGGAAGGAGTTGTTTGATATTTCCATGGCTTTGAAGAACAGCCCCTGGCTTTGTGCTGGTGATTTAAATGCTATTAGATACCAACATGAGAAATGGGGTGGGGATAACAGGTGGAATGCAAAAATGAGGGAATGTGGTCAGGCTCTAGACAGAGCAGGATTAATGGATTTGAAGTATAATGGTATCAAATTTTCTTGGTCCAATGGTCATGTGTTTAGTAAGCTGGACAGATGCTTAGTGAATTCAGCTTGGATTGATTATTTTCAGTCCACTGAAATATCTTTTTTGCCTCCAGGTGTTTCAGATCATGCTTGTATTATGGTTAAAATTCCTATGGAATTGGAGAGGGTTAAAAGGCCATTTAGGTTTAACAATTTTTTAACTAAGCATGATAAGTTTATTCAAGTGGTTAGAGATGCGTGGAATGGCCAGGTTACTGGGAGTAAAATGTTTGTGGTAAGTCAGAAGCTGAAAATGGTAAAGAATGCTTTGAAAATTCTCAATAAAACTCACTTTGATAATTTACCAACTCAAGTGTCCGAAGCTAGGAAAAAGTTATTGAACATTCAATGTTTGGTGGATTTGGATCCTAGTAACCACGATTTTCAAAGAATAGAAAAGGACTGTCTTAAACAATTTTATAAAGTGTCTAATGCCGAGGAATGTTTATATAGACAGGTTTCTAGGATTCAATGGTTGAGGCTAGGAGATCAAAACACCAGCTATTTTCATAAGATTGCTAATCAAAGGAAATCTCTTAACAATATAGTCTCCATAACTAGAGAGGATGACACTGTTCTTACTGATAAAGGTGATGTTAGTAGAGAGATTGTGGGATTTTACAAGAATCTTTTTGCTAAGAGAGATGAGGTTAGGATCCCTATTTTGAATGAGTTTATTCAACATCCTATTTCTCTAGAGCAAAGGATGGACATGAATAGAGATGTGACTAGAGAAGAAATCAAAGCTACCTTTCTTGCTATAAAAGATGACAAAGCCCCAGGGCCGGATGGTTTGAATGCTGTGTTCTATAAGGCAGCCTGGGATGTTATTGGAAATGAGGTGGTGGATGCCATTATGGATTTCTTTGCTTCAGGTCTTTTGCTTTCTGAGATAAACTGTACTTCCATTTCTCTTTTACCCAAAGTTGATGTATTGTATAAATGCATAGCAAAAATTATTGCGAATAGGTTGAAGCCCATTTTAGACTCGAGTATAAGTGCAAATCAATCTGGGTTTGTTCCGGGTAGGAGTATTTGTGATAATGTTCTGCTAGCTCAAGAGATTTTACTCCGTTACCATAAAGATGAGTCTCCAGCTAGAGTTGCCATGAAAATTGATTTGACCAAAGCTTATGACTCTGTCTCTTGGGATTTTTTGGGTGAGGTGTTGAAGTGCTTTGGATTGCCTGATAGAGTTAGAGGTTGGATTCTTACTTGTTGCTCTTCTCCTAAGTTCTCTATAAATATTAATGGTGCTCTTGAAGGGTTTTTCAAAGGGGGAAGAGGGCTTAGGCAAGGGGACCCTATGTCTCCTTATCTTTTTGTGATGTGTATGGAAGTTCTCTCAGGGATGCTGAATAAACTAGGAAACAGTGACTCTTTTAAGTTCCATGCCAAATGTAAAAAATTGGAGATAAATCATTTGATGTTTGCTGATGACCTATTCCTCTTCTGTGAGGGTAGTGAAAATTCAGTGAATTGTATGTTGGATGTATTGAGGAAGTTTAGTGAATTTTCAGGTTTAATTCCTAATACTTCTAAGAGCTCCATTTTTACATCGGGGGTGGAGGGTAGAGTTTTAGATAATATTGTCCTTGGGTCCAATTTTTCTATAGGAAATTTGCCTGTCAAGTATTTAGGGGTGCCTCTGATTTCTTCAAAGCTTAATGTTGCTGACTGCCAAGAGTTAGTTTTGAAAATTACTAGAAGGGTTCAGGCTTGGAATTGCAGATTCCTTTCCTTTGCGGGTAGGTTACAATTGATTGCTTCAGTGTTGTTTTCAGTTCAGGTTTATTGGAGTTCTACATATATCCTTCCAAAATCTGTGTTTAAACAGCTGAATGAGATTATGAGGAAATTCTTATGGAAAGGGGCTGATTTGAAGAGTGGTGGTGAGAAGTTAGCATGGACTAAAGTGTGTTTGCCAAAAGATGAAGGGGGCTTAGGTTTAAAAGATTTGATAGCTTGGAATGTGGCAGCTATTGGTAAGCAGCTATGGAATCTGTTGCAGCCTATTCCCACTAGCCTCTGGAGTAAGTGGGCAAGGATTGAGCTCATGAAAGACCAGAATTTCTGGCTGCTTAAGGTCCCGGATAAAAGATCTTGGTCATGGAAGAAGATAATGGGTCTAAGAGATACTTTTAGACATTGCATTGAGTACAAGGTTGGGAATGGCGATAATATTCTTCTTTGGCATGATGATTGGTTGTATCCCACTTCTATTGTAGAAAAGCATGGGGATAGGATTAGGTATGATTCAGGGTTAAGAAACAATTGTAAAGTCAATGCTATAATCAGAAATGGGCAATGGTTTCCTCCTTTTGCAAACTCTCATCAATTAATGGAGTTAAGAGATGATATCGCTACCCTTCCCCCTCCAGATTGTCATGAAGTTGATACTTTGATTTGTAAGCCTACCAGGGGTAAGTATACTATTAGTTCAGCTTGGAATTTGTTAAGGAACAAGGATAATCAAGTTCAATGGTACAAGACTGTGTGGTTCCCCAATAATATTCCAAGACATGCTTTCATCTTATGGACTTTAATTCATAATAGGATGCAGACACAAGATAAATTGGTCCTTTATGGGATGCTTCAGCATCAAAAATGTGTATTCTGTGACTTACCGTGTGAAAGTAGGGAGCATCTATTTTTTGAATGCAATTTCTCTTCTCAAGTTTGGTCTTCGGTTGTTATTGAAAATGGTTTGAGGCGTGTTGGGAAGAAGTGGGTGGATATGGTAAATTGGTGCAATGTCCACTGTACAAATAGTTCTTTAAAGGCATGTGTTACCAAACTATCATTGGCTGCTAGTGTTTACATTTTATGGAGGGAAAAGAATCTCAGGTTGTTTGCAGGAGAGTTTAAAAGGGAGGAACAACTTGTTAAGGAGATAAATTCTTCGGTCAAGTTTCGATTGTTTCACTTGTTGGATATTCAAAATAGAGATAGAGTTTCTAGCAATGAGTGAGAGAAATATTTTCTGCTCAGTTTTCCTGGATTTTATGGTCTGAATTTCTGTCTGGATGAATGGTGGTGAGCTTGTTTCAGTGCTGTTGGGGGTATGGTTCAGGATTTGGTTCAGATTTCGTGGGAGGTGTTATGTGATAAATTTTTTAAATGTTGCGTTATCTTTTGATCCCTTTGCTTACATTGTGCAGATTTATAAGTGGGTGGCTGAAGTTCACGGGGTTCGGATGGCTATGAAGACTCTCACAGGGATAGGAATAAATTTTTGTAATCTGATGAAGATTATGTATTTTTTATTTGTAGTGAGGTGTTCTAGAGATATGTTAAACATTGGTTAATATAATCTTATGTATTGTCGGACTTGTTTTATTATTGTCAGGGCTATGGTGATTTTCTTGTGTTTTCCCCTGTCTTTAGAGTTAAGCTTAACGCTTTGGTGGGTGTGGGGGTTCCACCCTTGGGGTATGCCCCAAGTATTTTGTAGGCTTCTAGCCATTTTTTAATTTTCTAAAAAATTGACTTACCTTTCAAAAAAAAAAAAAAAAAAAAAAAAAATTATGAGGCTCTTAATGACAACAATACTATTAAAGCGTACAAAAATAGTCAACACTCTTTTATGTGGCCCTTTCTTTTCTCTCCAACCTCATTTTCTTTCAAAGTGGAATGAATTTAATTAGAATCGTCCTAAGTTTAATCGGTCTTTGTACATCATTCATTAACCATTATAGAGCTCTTGTGGATAACAATACTATAATGCGTACCAAATTTGCCCACATTCTCCTTACTAACCCTTTTCTTTCTCTGCAACCTCATTTTCTTTTTAAGTGGGACGAATTTCACTAGAATCGTCCTATAAGTTGAATCGGAGTTTGTACATCATTCCTTCACCACTGTAGGGTTGTTATGGATAACAATACTATAAAGCGTACCAAAATAGTCCACAATCTCCTAACTGACTCTTTTCTTTCTCACCAACCTCCTTTTGTTTCTCAGTGGGACGAGATTGACTAGAGTCATACTATAAGTTGAATCGGTGTTTGTACATCTTTCATTCACCATTATGAGCCTCTTAATGACAACAATACTATAAAGTATACCAAAATAGTCCACACTCGCCTAACTGAACCTTTTGTTTCTCTTCAACCTCATTTCTGTATTGATTGGGACGGATTTCACTCGAATCGTCCTATAAGTTGAATCGTTGTTCGTACATAATACCTTCACCATTATGAGGCTCTTTTGGACTACAATACTATAAAGCATACCAAAATAGTACACGGTCTCGTAACTGGCTCTTTTCTTTCTAACTGAGATCGGATTTACTCAAATCGTTTAAAAAGTGGAATCGGTGTTTGTAGATAATTCCTTCACCATTTTGAAGCTCTTAATGACAAAAATACTATATAGCGTACTTAAATACTCCACACTCTCCTAACCGACCCTTTTCTTTTTGTCCATCCTCCTTTTCTTTCCAAATGGGATGGGTTTCACTCGAATGGTCCTATAATTTGAATAGTAGATTTTTTACATCATTCCTTCACCATAATGAGGCTCTGCTGGACAACAATACTATAAAGAGTACCAAAAATAGTCCACACTATCCTAACTGACACCATTTTGAGGCTCTTAATGACAACAATACCATAAAGTGCACCAAAATAGTCCACAATCTCCAAACTGGCCCTTTTTATTCTCTCCAGCCTCATTTTCTTTCTAAGTGGGACGATTTTCACTCGAATCGTACCATAGTTTGAATCGGTGTTTGTACATCATTCCTTAACCATTATTAGGATCTTTTGGATAACAATACTATAAAGCGTCCAAAATTAGTCCACAATCTCCTAACTGACCCTTTGTTTTCTCTCCAACGTCATTTTCTTTCTAAGTGGGACGGATTTCACTCGAATCATCCTATAAGTTGAATCCTTGTTTTTATATAAAATACTTCACCATTATCAGGCTCTTTTGGACAACAATACTATAACGCGTACCAAAATAGTCTACACTTTCGTAACTGGCCCTTTTCTTTCTAAGTGGGACGGGATTCACTCGAATCATCCTATAAGTCGAATTGGTGTTTGGACATAATTCCTGCACAATTAAGAGGCTCTTAATGACAACAATACTATTAAAGCGTACAAAAATAGTCAACACTCTTTTATGTGGCCCTTTCTTTTCTCTCCAACCTCATTTTCTTTCAAAGTGGAATGGATTTAATTAGAATCGTCCTAAGTTTAATCGGTGTTTGTACATCATTCATTAACCATTATAGAGCTCTTGTGGGTAACAATACTATAATGCGTAGCAAAGTTGCCCACATTCTCCTTACTAACCCTTTTCTTTCTCTGCAACCTCATTTTCTTTTTAAGTGGGACGAATTTCACTAGAATCGTCTTATAAGTTGAATCGGAGTTTGTACATCATTCCTTCACCACTATAGGGTTGTTATGGATAACAATACTATAAAGCGTACCAAAATAGTCCACAATCTCCTAAATGACTCTTTTCTTTCTCACCAACCTCCTTTTGTTTCTAAGTGGGACGAGATTGACTAGAGTCATACTATAAGTTGAATCGGTGTTTGTACATCTTTCATTCACCATTATGAGCCTCTTAATGGCAACAATACTATAAAGTATACCAAAATAGTCCACACTCGCCTAACTGAACCTTTTGTTTCTCTTCAACCTCATTTCTGTATTGATTGGGACGGATTTCACTCGAATCGTCCTATAAGTTGAATCGTTGTTCGTACATAATACCTTCACCATTATGAGGCTCTTTTGGACTACAATACTATAAAGCATACCAAAATAGTACACGGTCTCGTAACTGGCTCTTTTCTTTCTAACTGAGATCGGATTTACTCAAATCGTTTAAAAAGTGGAATCGGTGTTTGTAGATAATTCCTTCACCATTTTGAAGCTCTTAATGACAAAAATACTATATAGCGTACTTAAATACTCCACACTCTCCTAACCGACCCTTTTCTTTTTGTCCATCCTCCTTTTCTTTCCAAATGGGATGGGTTTCACTCGAATGGTCCTATAATTTGAATAGTAGATTTTTTACATCATTCCTTCACCATAATGAGGCTCTGCTGGACAACAATACTATAAAGAGTACCAAAAATAGTCCACACTATCCTAACTGACACCATTTTGAGGCTCTTAATGACAACAATACCATAAAGTGCACCAAAATAGTCCACAATCTCCAAACTGGCCCTTTTTATTCTCTCCAGCCTCATTTTCTTTCTAAGTGGGACGATTTTCACTCGAATCGTACCATAGTTTGAATCGGTGTTTGTACATCATTCCTTAACCATTATTAGGATCTTTTGGATAACAATACTATAAAGCGTCCAAAATTAGTCCACAATCTCCTAACTGACCCTTTGTTTTCTCTCCAACGTCATTTTCTTTCTAAGTGGGACGGATTTCACTCGAATCATCCTATAAGTTGAATCCTTGTTTTTATATAAAATACTTCACCATTATCAGGCTCTTTTGGACAACAATACTATAACGCGTACCAAAATAGTCTACACTTTCGTAACTGGCCCTTTTCTTTCTAAGTGGGACGGGATTCACTCGAATCATCCTATAAGTCGAATTGGTGTTTGGACATAATTCCTGCACAATTATGAGGCTCTTAATGACAACAATACTATTAAAGCGTACAAAAATAGTCAACACTCTTTTATGTGGCCCTTTCTTTTCTCTCCAACCTCATTTTCTTTCAAAGTGGAATGGATTTAATTAGAATCGTCCTAAGTTTAATCGGTGTTTGTACATCATTCATTAACCATTATAGAGCTCTTGTGGGTAACAATACTATAATGCGTACCAAAGTTGCCCACATTCTCCTTACTAACCCTTTTCTTTCTCTGCAACCTCATTTTCTTTTTAAGTGGTACGAATTTCACCAGAATCGTCCTATAAGTTGAATCGGAGTTTGTACATCATTCCTTCACCACTATAGGGTTTTTATGGATAACAATACTATAAAGCGTACCAAAATAGTCCACAATCTCCTAACTGACTCTTTTCTTTCTCACCAACCTCCTTTTGTTTCTAAGTGGGACGAGATTGACTAGAGTCATACTATAAGTTGAATCCGTGTTTGTACATCTTTCATTCACCATTATGAGCCTCTTAATGGCAACAATACTATAAAGTATACCAAAATAGTCCACACTCGCCTAACTGAACCTTTTGTTTCTCTTCAACCTCATTTCTGTATTGATTGGGACGGATTTCACTCGAATCGTCCTATAAGTTGAATCGTTGTTCGTACATAATACCTTCACCATTATGAGGCTCTTTTGGACTACAATACTATAAAGCATACCAAAATAGTACACGGTCTCGTAACTGGCTCTTTTCTTTCTAACTGAGATCGGATTTACTCAAATCGTTTAAAAAGTGGAATCGGTGTTTGTAGATAATTCCTTCACCATTTTGAAGCTCTTAATGACAAAAATACTATATAGCGTACTTAAATACTCCACACTCTCCTAACCGACCCTTTTCTTTTTGTCCATCCTCCTTTTCTTTCCAAATGGGATGGGTTTCACTCGAATGGTCCTATAATTTGAATAGTAGATTTTTTACATCATTCCTTCACCATAATGAGGCTCTGCTGGACAACAATACTATAAAGAGTACCAAAAATAGTCCACACTATCCTAACTGACACCATTTTGAGGCTCTTAATGTCAACAATACCATAAAGTGCACCAAAATAGTCCACAATCTCCAAACTGGCCCTTTTTATTCTCTCCAGCCTCATTTTCTTTCTAAGTGGGACGATTTTCACTCGAATCGTACCATAGGTTGAATCGGTGTTTGTACATCATTCCTTAACCATTATTAGGATCTTTTGGATAACAATACTATAAAGCGTCCAAAATTAGTCCACAATCTCCTAACTGACCCTTTGTTTTCTCTCCAACGTCATTTTCTTTCTAAGTGGGACGGATTTCACTCGAATCATCCTATAAGTTGAATCCTTGTTTTTATATAAAATACTTCACCATTATCAGGCTCTTTTGGACAACAATACTATAACGCGTACCAAAATAGTCTACACTTTCGTAACTGGCCCTTTTCTTTCTAAGTGGGACGGGATTCACTCGAATCATCCTATAAGTCGAATTGGTGTTTGGACATAATTCCTGCACAATTAAGAGGCTCTTAATGACAACAATACTATTAAAGCGTACAAAAATAGTCAACACTCTTTTATGTGGCCCTTTCTTTTCTCTCCAACCTCATTTTCTTTCAAAGTGGAATGGATTTAATTAGAATCGTCCTAAGTTTAATCGGTGTTTGTACATCATTCATTAACCATTATAGAGCTCTTGTGGGTAACAATACTATAATGCGTAGCAAAGTTGCCCACATTCTCCTTACTAACCCTTTTCTTTCTCTGCAACCTCATTTTCTTTTTAAGTGGGACGAATTTCACTAGAATCGTCCTATAAGTTGAATCGGAGTTTGTACATCATTCCTTCACCACTATAGGGTTGTTATGGATAACAATACTATAAAGCGTACCAAAATAGTCCACAATCTCCTAAATGACTCTTTTCTTTCTCACCAACCTCCTTTTGTTTCTAAGTGGGGACGAGATTGACTAGAGTCATACTATAAGTTGAATCGGTGTTTGTACATCTTTCATTCACCATTATGAGCCTCTTAATGGCAACAATACTATAAAGTATACCAAAATAGTCCACACTCGCCTAACTGAACCTTTTGTTTCTCTTCAACCTCATTTCTGTATTGATTGGGACGGATTTCACTCGAATCGTCCTATAAGTTGAATCGTTGTTCGTACATAATACCTTCACCATTATGAGGCTCTTTTGGACTACAATACTATAAAGCATACCAAAATAGTACACGGTCTCGTAACTGGCTCTTTTCTTTCTAACTGAGATCGGATTTACTCAAATCGTTTAAAAAGTGGAATCGGTGTTTGTAGATAATTCCTTCACCATTTTGAAGCTCTTAATGACAAAAATACTATATAGCGTACTTAAATACTCCACACTCTCCTAACCGACCCTTTTCTTTTTGTCCATCCTCCTTTTCTTTCCAAATGGGATGGGTTTCACTCGAATGGTCCTATAATTTGAATAGTAGATTTTTTACATCATTCCTTCACCATAATGAGGCTCTGCTGGACAACAATACTATAAAGAGTACCAAAAATAGTCCACACTATCCTAACTGACACCATTTTGAGGCTCTTAATGACAACAATACCATAAAGTGCACCAAAATAGTCCACAATCTCCAAACTGGCCCTTTTTATTCTCTCCAGCCTCATTTTCTTTCTAAGTGGGACGATTTTCACTCGAATCGTACCATAGTTTGAATCGGTGTTTGTACATCATTCCTTAACCATTATTAGGATCTTTTGGATAACAATACTATAAAGCGTCCAAAATTAGTCCACAATCTCCTAACTGACCCTTTGTTTTCTCTCCAACGTCATTTTCTTTCTAAGTGGGACGGATTTCACTCGAATCATCCTATAAGTTGAATCCTTGTTTTTATATAAAATACTTCACCATTATCAGGCTCTTTTGGACAACAATACTATAACGCGTACCAAAATAGTCTACACTTTCGTAACTGGCCCTTTTCTTTCTAAGTGGGACGGGATTCACTCGAATCATCCTATAAGTCGAATTGGTGTTTGGACATAATTCCTGCACAATTATGAGGCTCTTAATGACAACAATACTATTAAAGCGTACAAAAATAGTCAACACTCTTTTATGTGGCCCTTTCTTTTCTCTCCAACCTCATTTTCTTTCAAAGTGGAATGGATTTAATTAGAATCGTCCTAAGTTTAATCGGTGTTTGTACATCATTCATTAACCATTATAGAGCTCTTGTGGGTAACAATACTATAATGCGTACCAAAGTTGCCCACATTCTCCTTACTAACCCTTTTCTTTCTCTGCAACCTCATTTTCTTTTTAAGTGGTACGAATTTCACCAGAATCGTCCTATAAGTTGAATCGGAGTTTGTACATCATTCCTTCACCACTATAGGGTTGTTATGGATAACAATACTATAAAGCGTACCAAAATAGTCCACAATCTCCTAACTGACTCTTTTCTTTCTCACCAACCTCCTTTTGTTTCTAAGTGGGGACGAGATTGACTAGAGTCATACTATAAGTTGAATCCGTGTTTGTACATCTTTCATTCACCATTATGAGCCTCTTAATGGCAACAATACTATAAAGTATACCAAAATAGTCCACACTCGCCTAACTGAACCTTTTGTTTCTCTTCAACCTCATTTCTGTATTGATTGGGACGGATTTCACTCGAATCGTCCTATAAGTTGAATCGTTGTTCGTACATAATACCTTCACCATTATGAGGCTCTTTTGGACTACAATACTATAAAGCATACCAAAATAGTACACGGTCTCGTAACTGGCTCTTTTCTTTCTAACTGAGATCGGATTTACTCAAATCGTTTAGAAAGTGGAATCGGTGTTTGTAGATAATTCCTTCACCATTTTGAAGCTCTTAATGACAAAAATACTATATAGCGTACTTAAATACTCCACACTCTCCTAACCGACCCTTTTCTTTTTGTCCATCCTCCTTTTCTTTCCAAATGGGATGGGTTTCACTCGAATGGTCCTATAATTTGAATTGTAGATTTTTTACATCATTCCTTCACCATAATGAGGCTCTGCTGGACAACAATACTATAAAGAGTACCAAAAATAGTCCACACTATCCTAACTGACACCATTTTGAGGCTCTTAATGACAACAATACCATAAAGTGCACCAAAATAGTCCACAATCTCCAAACAGGCCCTTTTTATTCTCTCCAGCCTCATTTTCTTTCTAAGTGGGACGATTTTCACTCCAATCGTACCATAGGTTGAATCGGTGTTTGTACATCATTCCTTAACCATTATTAGGATCTTTTGGATAACAATACTATAAAGCGTCCAAAATTAGTCCACAATCTCCTAACTGACCCTTTGTTTTCTCTCCAACGTCATTTTCTTTCTAAGTTGGACGGATTTCACTCGAATCATCCTATAAGTTGAATCCTTGTTTTTATATAAAATACTTCACCATTATCAGGCTCTTTTGGACAACAATACTATAACGCGTACCAAAATAGTCTACACTTTCGTAACTGGCCCTTTTCTTTCTAAGTGGGACGGGATTCACTCGAATCATCCTATAAGTCGAATTGGTGTTTGGACATAATTCCTGCACAATTATGAGGCTCTTAATGACAACAATACTATTAAAGCGTACAAAAATAGTCAACACTCTTTTATGTGGCCCTTTCTTTTCTCTCCAACCTCATTTTCTTTCAAAGTGGAATGGATTTAATTAGAATCGTCCTAAGTTTAATCGGTGTTTGTACATCATTCATTAACCATTATAGAGCTCTTGTGGGTAACAATACTATAATGCGTACCAAAGTTGCCCACATTCTCCTTACTAACCCTTTTCTTTCTCTGCAACCTCATTTTCTTTTTAAGTGGGACGAATTTCACCAGAATCGTCCTATAAGTTGAATCGGAGTTTGTACATCATTCCTTCACCACTATAGGGTTGTTATGGATAACAATACTATAAAGCGTACCAAAATAGTCCACAATCTCCTAACTGACTCTTTTCTTTCTCACCAACCTCCTTTTGTTTCTAAGTGGGGACGAGATTGACTAGAGTCATACTATAAGTTGAATCCGTGTTTGTACATCTTTCATTCACCATTATGAGCCTCTTAATGGCAACAATACTATAAAGTATACCAAAATAGTCCACACTCGCCTAACTGAACCTTTTGTTTCTCTTCAACCTCATTTCTGTATTGATTGGGACGGATTTCACTCGAATCGTCCTATAAGTTGAATCGTTGTTCGTACATAATACCTTCACCATTATGAGGCTCTTTTGGACTACAATACTATAAAGCATACCAAAATAGTACACGGTCTCGTAACTGGCTCTTTTCTTTCTAACTGAGATCGGATTTACTCAAATCGTTTAGAAAGTGGAATCGGTGTTTGTAGATAATTCCTTCACCATTTTGAAGCTCTTAATGACAAAAATACTATATAGCGTACTTAAATACTCCACACTCTCCTAACCGACCCTTTTCTTTTTGTCCATCCTCCTTTTCTTTCCAAATGGGATGGGTTTCACTCGAATGGTCCTATAATTTGAATTGTAGATTTTTTACATCATTCCTTCACCATAATGAGGCTCTGCTGGACAACAATACTATAAAGAGTACCAAAAATAGTCCACACTATCCTAACTGACACCATTTTGAGGCTCTTAATGACAACAATACCATAAAGTGCACCAAAATAGTCCACAATCTCCAAACAGGCCCTTTTTATTCTCTCCAGCCTCATTTTCTTTCTAAGTGGGACGATTTTCACTCCAATCGTACCATAGGTTGAATCGGTGTTTGTACATCATTCCTTAACCATTATTAGGATCTTTTGGATAACAATACTATAAAGCGTCCAAAATTAGTCCAAAATCTCCTAACTGACCCTTTGTTTTCTCTCCAACGTCATTTTCTTTCTAAGTGGGACGGATTTCACTCGAATCATCCTATAAGTTGAATCCTTGTTTTTATATAAAATACTTCACCATTATCAGGCTCTTTTGGACAACAATACTATAACGCGTACCAAAATAGTCTACACTTTCGTAACTGGCCCTTTTCTTTCTAAGTGGGACGGGATTCACTCGAATCATCCTATAAGTCGAATTGGTGTTTGGACATAATTCCTGCACAATTATGAGGCTCTTAATGACAACAATACTATTAAAGCGTACAAAAATAGTCAACACTCTTTTATGTGGCCCTTTCTTTTCTCTCCAACCTCATTTTCTTTCAAAGTGGAATGGATTTAATTAGAATCGTCCTAAGTTTAATCGGTGTTTGTACATCATTCATTAACCATTATAGAGCTCTTGTGGGTAACAATACTATAATGCGTACCAAAGTTGCCCACATTCTCCTTACTAACCCTTTTCTTTCTCTGCAACCTCATTTTCTTTTTAAGTGGGACGAATTTCACTAGAATCGTCCTATAAGTTGAATCGGAGTTTGTACATCATTCCTTCACCACTATAGGGTTGTTATGGATAACAATACTATAAAGCGTACCAAAATAGTCCACAATCTCCTAACTGACTCTTTTCTTTCTCACCAACCTCCTTTTGTTTCTAAGTGGGACGAGATTGACTAGAGTCATACTATAAGTTGAATCGGTGTTTGTACATCTTTCATTCACCATTATGAGCCTCTTAATGGCAACAATACTATAAAGTATACCAAAATAGTCCACACTCGCCTAACTGAACCTTTTGTTTCTCTTCAACCTCATTTCTGTATTGATTGGGACGGATTTCACTCGAATCGTCCTATAAGTTGAATCGTTGTTCGTACATAATACCTTCACCATTATGAGGCTCTTTTGGACTACAATACTATAAAGCATACCAAAATAGTACACGGTCTCGTAACTGGCTCTTTTCTTTCTAACTGAGATCGGATTTACTCAAATCGTTTAGAAAGTGGAATCGGTGTTTGTAGATAATTCCTTCACCATTTTGAAGCTCTTAATGACAAAAATACTATATAGCGTACTTAAATACTCCACACTCTCCTAACCGACCCTTTTCTTTTTGTCCATCCTCCTTTTCTTTCCAAATGGGATGGGTTTCACTCGAATGGTCCTATAATTTGAATTGTAGATTTTTTACATCATTCCTTCACCATAATGAGGCTCTGCTGGACAACAATACTATAAAGAGTACCAAAAATAGTCCACACTATCCTAACTGACACCATTTTGAGGCTCTTAATGACAACAATACCATAAAGTGCACCAAAATAGTCCACAATCTCCAAACAGGCCCTTTTTATTCTCTCCAGCCTCATTTTCTTTCTAAGTGGGACGATTTTCACTCGAATCGTACCATAGGTTGAATCGGTGTTTGTACATCATTCCTTAACCATTATTAGGATCTTTTGGATAACAATACTATAAAGCGTCCAAAATTAGTCCACAATCTCCTAACTGACCCTTTGTTTTCTCTCCAACGTCATTTTCTTTCTAAGCGGGACGGATTTCACTCGAATCATCCTATAAGTTGAATCCTTGTTTTTATATAAAATACTTCACCATTATCAGGCTCTTTTGGACAACAATACTATAACGCGTACCAAAATAGTCTACACTTTCGTAACTGGCCCTTTTCTTTCTAAGTGGGACGGGATTCACTCGAATCATCCTACAAGTCGAATTGGTGTTTGGACATAATTCCTGCACAATTATGAGGCTCTTAATGACAACAATACTATTAAAGCGTACAAAAATAGTCAACACTCTTTTATGTGGCCCTTTCTTTTCTCTCCAACCTCATTTTCTTTCAAAGTGGAATGGATTTAATTAGAATCGTCCTAAGTTTAATCGGTGTTTGTACATCATTCATTAACCATTATAGAGCTCTTGTGGGTAACAATACTATAATGCGTACCAAAGTTGCCCACATTCTCCTTACTAACCCTTTTCTTTCTCTGCAACCTCATTTTCTTTTTAAGTGGGACGAATTTCACTAGAATCGTCCTATAAGTTGAATCGGAGTTTGTACATCATTCCTTCACCACTATAGGGTTGTTATGGATAACAATACTATAAAGCGTACCAAAATAGTCCACAATCTCCTAACTGACTCTTTTCTTTCTCACCAACCTCCTTTTGTTTCTAAGTGGGACGAGATTGACTAGAGTCATACTATAAGTTGAATCGGTGTTTGTACATCTTTCATTCACCATTATGAGCCTCTTAATGGCAACAATACTATAAAGTATACCAAAATAGTCCACACTCGCCTAACTGAACCTTTTGTTTCTCTTCAACCTCATTTCTGTATTGATTGGGACGGATTTCACTCGAATCGTCCTATAAGTTGAATCGTTGTTCGTACATAATACCTTCACCATTATGAGGCTCTTTTGGACTACAATACTATAAAGCATACCAAAATAGTACACGGTCTCGTAACTGGCTCTTTTCTTTCTAACTAAGATCGGATTTACTCAAATCGTTTAGAAAGTGGAATCGGTGTTTGTAGATAATTCCTTCACCATTTTGAAGCTCTTAATGACAAAAATACTATATAGCGTACTTAAATACTCCACACTCTCCTAACCGACCCTTTTCTTTTTGTCCATCCTCCTTTTCTTTCCAAATGGGATGGGTTTCACTCGAATGGTCCTATAATTTGAATTGTAGATTTTTTACATCATTCCTTCACCATAATGAGGCTCTGCTGGACAACAATACTATAAAGAGTACCAAAAATAGTCCACACTATCCTAACTGACACCATTTTGAGGCTCTTAATGACAACAATACCATAAAGTGCACCAAAATAGTCCACAATCTCCAAACAGGCCCTTTTTATTCTCTCCAGCCTCATTTTCTTTTTAAGTGGGACGATTTTCACTCCAATCGTACCATAGGTTGAATCGGTGTTTGTACATCATTCCTTAACCATTATTAGGATCTTTTGGATAACAATACTATAAAGCGTCCAAAATTAGTCCACAATCTCCTAACTGACCCTTTGTTTTCTCTCCAACGTCATTTTCTTTCTAAGTTGGACGGATTTCACTCGAATCATCCTATAAGTTGAATCCTTGTTTTTATATAAAATACTTCACCATTATCAGGCTCTTTTGGACAACAATACTATAACGCGTACCAAAATAGTCTACACTTTCGTAACTGGCCCTTTTCTTTCTAAGTGGGACGGGATTCACTCGAATCATCCTATAAGTCGAATTGGTGTTTGGACATAATTCCTGCACAATTATGAGGCTCTTAATGACAACAATACTATTAAAGCGTACAAAAATAGTCAACACTCTTTTATGTGGCCCTTTCTTTTCTCTCCAACCTCATTTTCTTTCAAAGTGGAATGGATTTAATTAGAATCGTCCTAAGTTTAATCGGTGTTTGTACATCATTCATTAACCATTATAGAGCTCTTGTGGTTAACAATACTATAATGCGTACCAAAGTTGCCCACATTCTCCTTACTAACCCTTTTCTTTCTCTGCAACCTCATTTTCTTTTTAAGTGGGACGAATTTCACTAGAATCGTCCTATAAGTTGAATCGGAGTTTGTACATCATTCCTTCACCACTATAGGGTTGTTATGGATAACAATACTATAAAGCGTACCAAAATAGTCCACAATCTCCTAACTGACTCTTTTCTTTCTCACCAACCTCCTTTTGTTTCTAAGTGGGACGAGATTGACTAGAGTCATACTATAAGTTGAATCGGTGTTTGTACATCTTTCATTCACCATTATGAGCCTCTTAATGGCAACAATACTATAAAGTATACCAAAATAGTCCACACTCGCCTAACTGAACCTTTTGTTTCTCTTCAACCTCATTTCTGTATTGATTGGGACGGATTTCACTCGAATCGTCCTATAAGTTGAATCGTTGTTCGTACATAATACCTTCACCATTATGAGGCTCTTTTGGACTACAATACTATAAAGCATACCAAAATAGTACACGGTCTCGTAACTGGCTCTTTTCTTTCTAACTGAGATCGGATTTACTCAAATCGTTTAAAAAGTGGAATCGGTGTTTGTAGATAATTCCTTCACCATTTTGAAGCTCTTAATGACAAAAATACTATATAGCGTACTTAAATACTCCACACTCTCCTAACCGACCCTTTTCTTTTTGTCCATCCTCCTTTTCTTTCCAAATGGGATGGGTTTCACTCGAATGGTCCTATAATTTGAATAGTAGATTTTTTACATCATTCCTTCACCATAATGAGGCTCTGCTGGACAACAATACTATAAAGAGTACCAAAAATAGTCCACACTATCCTAACTGACACCATTTTGAGGCTCTTAATGACAACAATACCATAAAGTGCACCAAAATAGTCCACAATCTCCAAACTGGCCCTTTTTATTCTCTCCAGCCTCATTTTCTTTCTAAGTGGGACGATTTTCACTCCAATCGTACCATAGGTTGAATCGGTGTTTGTTCATCATTCCTTAACCATTATTAGGATCTTTTGGATAACAACACTATAAAGCGTCCAAAATTAGTCCACAATCTCCTAACTGACCCTTTGTTTTCTCTCCAACGTCATTTTCTTTCTAAGTTGGACGGATTTCACTCGAATCATCCTATAAGTTGAATCCTTGTTTTTATATAAAATACTTCACCATTATCAGGCTCTTTTGGACAACAATACTATAACGCGTACCAAAATAGTCTACACTTTCGTAACTGGCCCTTTTCTTTCTAAGTGGGACGGGATTCACTCGAATCATCCTATAAGTCGAATTGGTGTTTGGACATAATTCCTGCACAATTATGATGCTCTTAATGACAACAATACTATTAAAGCGTACAAAAATAGTCAACACTCTTTTATGTGGCCCTTTCTTTTCTCTCCAACCTCATTTTCTTTCAAAGTGGAATGGATTTAATTAGAATCGTCCTAAGTTTAATCGGTGTTTGTACATCATTCATTAACCATTATAGAGCTCTTGTGGGTAACAATACTATAATGCGTACCAAAGTTGCCCACATTCTCCTTACTAACCCTTTTCTTTCTCTGCAACCTCATTTTCTTTTTAAGTGGGACGAATTTCACTAGAATCGTCCTATAAGTTGAATCGGAGTTTGTACATCATTCCTTCACCACTATAGGGTTGTTATGGATAACAATACTATAAAGCGTACCAAAATAGTCCACAATCTCCTAACTGACTCTTTTCTTTCTCACCAACCTCCTTTTGTTTCTAAGTGGGGACGAGATTGACTAGAGTCATACTATAAGTTGAATCCGTGTTTGTACATCTTTCATTCACCATTATGAGCCTCTTAATGGCAACAATACTATAAAGTATACCAAAATAGTCCACACTCGCCTAACTGAACCTTTTGTTTCTCTTCAACCTCATTTCTGTATTGATTGGGACGGATTTCACTCGAATCGTCCTATAAGTTGAATCGTTGTTCGTACATAATACCTTCACCATTATGAGGCTCTTTTGGACTACAATACTATAAAGCATACCAAAATAGTACACGGTCTCGTAACTGGCTCTTTTCTTTCTAACTGAGATCGGATTTACTCAAATCGTTTAAAAAGTGGAATCGGTGTTTGTAGATAATTCCTTCACCATTTTGAAGCTCTTAATGACAAAAATACTATATAGCGTACTTAAATACTCCACACTCTCCTAACCGACCCTTTTCTTTTTGTCCATCCTCCTTTTCTTTCCAAATGGGATGGGTTTCACTCGAATGGTCCTATAATTTGAATAGTAGATTTTTTACATCATTCCTTCACCATAATGAGGCTCTGCTGGACAACAATACTATAAAGAGTACCAAAAATAGTCCACACTATCCTAACTGACACCATTTTGAGGCTCTTAATGACAACAATACCATAAAGTGCACCAAAATAGTCCACAATCTCCAAACTGGCCCTTTTTATTCTCTCCAGCCTCATTTTCTTTCTAAGTGGGACGATTTTCACTCCAATCGTACCATAGGTTGAATCGGTGTTTGTACATCATTCCTTAACCATTATTAGGATCTTTTGGATAACAATACTATAAAGCGTCCAAAATTAGTCCACAATCTCCTAACTGACCCTTTGTTTTCTCTCCAACGTCATTTTCTTTCTAAGTGGGACGGATTTCACTCGAATCATCCTATAAGTTGAATCCTTGTTTTTATATAAAATACTTCACCATTATCAGGCTCTTTTGGACAACAATACTATAACGCGTACCAAAATAGTCTACACTTTCGTAACTGGCCCTTTTCTTTCTAAGTGGGACGGGATTCACTCGAATCATCCTATAAGTCGAATTGGTGTTTGGACATAATTCCTGCACAATTATGAGGCTCTTAATGACAACAATACTATTAAAGCGTACAAAAATAGTCAACACTCTTTTATGTGGCCCTTTCTTTTCTCTCCAACCTCATTTTCTTTCAAAGTGGAATGGATTTAATTAGAATCGTCCTAAGTTTAATCGGTGTTTGTACATCATTCATTAACCATTATAGAGCTCTTGTGGGTAACAATACTATAATGCGTACCAAAGTTGCCCACATTCTCCTTACTAACCCTTTTCTTTCTCTGCAACCTCATTTTCTTTTTAAGTGGGACGAATTTCACTAGAATCGTCCTATAAGTTGAATCGGAGTTTGTACATCATTCCTTCACCACTATAGGGTTGTTATGGATAACAATACTATAAAGCGTACCAAAATAGTCCACAATCTCCTAACTGACTCTTTTCTTTCTCACCAACCTCCTTTTGTTTCTAAGTGGGGACGAGATTGACTAGAGTCATACTATAAGTTGAATCCGTGTTTGTACATCTTTCATTCACCATTATGAGCCTCTTAATGGCAACAATACTATAAAGTATACCAAAATAGTCCACACTCGCCTAACTGAACCTTTTGTTTCTCTTCAACCTCATTTCTGTATTGATTGGGACGGATTTCACTCGAATCGTCCTATAAGTTGAATCGTTGTTCGTACATAATACCTTCACCATTATGAGGCTCTTTTGGACTACAATACTATAAAGCATACCAAAATAGTACACGGTCTCGTAACTGGCTCTTTTCTTTCTAACTGAGATCGGATTTACTCAAATCGTTTAAAAAGTGGAATCGGTGTTTGTAGATAATTCCTTCACCATTTTGAAGCTCTTAATGACAAAAATACTATATAGCGTACTTAAATACTCCACACTCTCCTAACCGACCCTTTTCTTTTTGTCCATCCTCCTTTTCTTTCCAAATGGGATGGGTTTCACTCGAATGGTCCTATAATTTGAATAGTAGATTTTTTACATCATTCCTTCACCATAATGAGGCTCTGCTGGACAACAATACTATAAAGAGTACCAAAAATAGTCCACACTATCCTAACTGACACCATTTTGAGGCTCTTAATGACAACAATACCATAAAGTGCACCAAAATAGTCCACAATCTCCAAACTGGCCCTTTTTATTCTCTCCAGCCTCATTTTCTTTCTAAGTGGGACGATTTTCACTCCAATCGTACCATAGGTTGAATCGGTGTTTGTACATCATTCCTTAACCATTATTAGGATCTTTTGGATAACAATACTATAAAGCGTCCAAAATTAGTCCACAATCTCCTAACTGACCCTTTGTTTTCTCTCCAACGTCATTTTCTTTCTAAGTGGGACGGATTTCACTCGAATCATCCTATAAGTTGAATCCTTGTTTTTATATAAAATACTTCACCATTATCAGGCTCTTTTGGACAACAATACTATAACGCGTACCAAAATAGTCTACACTTTCGTAACTGGCCCTTTTCTTTCTAAGTGGGACGGGATTCACTCGAATCATCCTATAAGTCGAATTGGTGTTTGGACATAATTCCTGCACAATTATGAGGCTCTTAATGACAACAATACTATTAAAGCGTACAAAAATAGTCAACACTCTTTTATGTGGCCCTTTCTTTTCTCTCCAACCTCATTTTCTTTCAAAGTGGAATGGATTTAATTAGAATCGTCCTAAGTTTAATCGGTGTTTGTACATCATTCATTAACCATTATAGAGCTCTTGTGGGTAACAATACTATAATGCGTACCAAAGTTGCCCACATTCTCCTTACTAACCCTTTTCTTTCTCTGCAACCTCATTTTCTTTTTAAGTGGGACGAATTTCACTAGAATCGTCCTATAAGTTGAATCGGAGTTTGTACATCATTCCTTCACCACTATAGGGTTGTTATGGATAACAATACTATAAAGCGTACCAAAATAGTCCACAATCTCCTAACTGACTCTTTTCTTTCTCACCAACCTCCTTTTGTTTCTAAGTGGGGACGAGATTGACTAGAGTCATACTATAAGTTGAATCCGTGTTTGTACATCTTTCATTCACCATTATGAGCCTCTTAATGGCAACAATACTATAAAGTATACCAAAATAGTCCACACTCGCCTAACTGAACCTTTTGTTTCTCTTCAACCTCATTTCTGTATTGATTGGGACGGATTTCACTCGAATCGTCCTATAAGTTGAATCGTTGTTCGTACATAATACCTTCACCATTATGAGGCTCTTTTGGACTACAATACTATAAAGCATACCAAAATAGTACACGGTCTCGTAACTGGCTCTTTTCTTTCTAACTGAGATCGGATTTACTCAAATCGTTTAAAAAGTGGAATCGGTGTTTGTAGATAATTCCTTCACCATTTTGAAGCTCTTAATGACAAAAATACTATATAGCGTACTTAAATACTCCACACTCTCCTAACCGACCCTTTTCTTTTTGTCCATCCTCCTTTTCTTTCCAAATGGGATGGGTTTCACTCGAATGGTCCTATAATTTGAATAGTAGATTTTTTACATCATTCCTTCACCATAATGAGGCTCTGCTGGACAACAATACTATAAAGAGTACCAAAAATAGTCCACACTATCCTAACTGACACCATTTTGAGGCTCTTAATGACAACAATACCATAAAGTGCACCAAAATAGTCCACAATCTCCAAACTGGCCCTTTTTATTCTCTCCAGCCTCATTTTCTTTCTAAGTGGGACGATTTTCACTCCAATCGTACCATAGGTTGAATCGGTGTTTGTACATCATTCCTTAACCATTATTAGGATCTTTTGGATAACAATACTATAAAGCGTCCAAAATTAGTCCACAATCTCCTAACTGACCCTTTGTTTTCTCTCCAACGTCATTTTCTTTCTAAGTGGGACGGATTTCACTCGAATCATCCTATAAGTTGAATCCTTGTTTTTATATAAAATACTTCACCATTATCAGGCTCTTTTGGACAACAATACTATAACGCGTACCAAAATAGTCTACACTTTCGTAACTGGCCCTTTTCTTTCTAAGTGGGACGGGATTCACTCGAATCATCCTATAAGTCGAATTGGTGTTTGGACATAATTCCTGCACAATTATGAGGCTCTTAATGACAACAATACTATTAAAGCGTACAAAAATAGTCAACACTCTTTTATGTGGCCCTTTCTTTTCTCTCCAACCTCATTTTCTTTCAAAGTGGAATGGATTTAATTAGAATCGTCCTAAGTTTAATCGGTGTTTGTACATCATTCATTAACCATTATAGAGCTCTTGTGGGTAACAATACTATAATGCGTACCAAAGTTGCCCACATTCTCCTTACTAACCCTTTTCTTTCTCTGCAACCTCATTTTCTTTTTAAGTGGGACGAATTTCACTAGAATCGTCCTATAAGTTGAATCGGAGTTTGTACATCATTCCTTCACCACTATAGGGTTGTTATGGATAACAATACTATAAAGCGTACCAAAATAGTCCACAATCTCCTAACTGACTCTTTTCTTTCTCACCAACCTCCTTTTGTTTCTAAGTGGGACGAGATTGACTAGAGTCATACTATAAGTTGAATCGGTGTTTGTACATCTTTCATTCACCATTATGAGCCTCTTAATGGCAACAATACTATAAAGTATACCAAAATAGTCCACACTCGCCTAACTGAACCTTTTGTTTCTCTTCAACCTCATTTCTGTATTGATTGGGACGGATTTCACTCGAATCGTCCTATAAGTTGAATCGTTGTTCGTACATAATACCTTCACCATTATGAGGCTCTTTTGGACTACAATACTATAAAGCATACCAAAATAGTACACGGTCTCGTAACTGGCTCTTTTCTTTCTAACTGAGATCGGATTTACTCAAATCGTTTAAAAAGTGGAATCGGTGTTTGTAGATAATTCCTTCACCATTTTGAAGCTCTTAATGACAAAAATACTATATAGCGTACTTAAATACTCCACACTCTCCTAACCGACCCTTTTCTTTTTGTCCATCCTCCTTTTCTTTCCAAATGGGATGGGTTTCACTCGAATGGTCCTATAATTTGAATAGTAGATTTTTTACATCATTCCTTCACCATAATGAGGCTCTGCTGGACAACAATACTATAAAGAGTACCAAAAATAGTCCACACTATCCTAACTGACACCATTTTGAGGCTCTTAATGACAACAATACCATAAAGTGCACCAAAATAGTCCACAATCTCCAAACTGGCCCTTTTTATTCTCTCCAGCCTCATTTTCTTTCTAAGTGGGACGATTTTCACTCCAATCGTACCATAGGTTGAATCGGTGTTTGTACATCATTCCTTAACCATTATTAGGATCTTTTGGATAACAATACTATAAAGCGTCCAAAATTAGTCCACAATCTCCTAACTGACCCTTTGTTTTCTCTCCAACGTCATTTTCTTTCTAAGTGGGACGGATTTCACTCGAATCATCCTATAAGTTGAATCCTTGTTTTTATATAAAATACTTCACCATTATCAGGCTCTTTTGGACAACAATACTATAACGCGTACCAAAATAGTCTACACTTTCGTAACTGGCCCTTTTCTTTCTAAGTGGGACGGGATTCACTCGAATCATCCTATGAGTCGAATTGGTGTTTGGACATAATTCCTGCACAATTATGAGGCTCTTAATGACAACAATACTATTAAAGCGTACAAAAATAGTCAACACTCTTTTATGTGGCCCTTTCTTTTCTCTCCAACCTCATTTTCTTTCAAAGTGGAATGGATTTAATTAGAATCGTCCTAAGTTTAATCGGTGTTTGTACATCATTCGTTAACCATTATAGAGCTCTTGTGGGTAACAATACTATAATGCGTACCAAAGTTGCCCACATTCTCCTTACTAACCCTTTTCTTTCTCTGCAACCTCATTTTCTTTTTAAGTGGGACGAATTTCACTAGAATCGTCCTATAAGTTGAATCGGAGTTTGTACATCATTCCTTCACCACTATAGGGTTGTTATGGATAACAATACTATAAAGCGTACCAAAATAGTCCACAATCTCCTAACTGACTCTTTTCTTTCTCACCAACCTCCTTTTGTTTCTAAGTGGGACGAGATTGACTAGAGTCATACTATAAGTTGAATCGGTGTTTGTACATCTTTCATTCACCATTATGAGCCTCTTAATGGCAACAATACTATAAAGTATACCAAAATAGTCCACACTCGCCTAACTGAACCTTTTGTTTCTCTTCAACCTCATTTCTGTATTGATTGGGACGGATTTCACTCGAATCGTCCTATAAGTTGAATCGTTGTTCGTACATAATACCTTCACCATTATGAGGCTCTTTTGGACTACAATACTATAAAGCATACCAAAATAGTACACGGTCTCGTAACTGGCTCTTTTCTTTCTAACTGAGATCGGATTTACTCAAATCGTTTAAAAAGTGGAATCGGTGTTTGTAGATAATTCCTTCACCATTTTGAAGCTCTTAATGACAAAAATACTATATAGCGTACTTAAATACTCCACACTCTCCTAACCGACCCTTTTCTTTTTGTCCATCCTCCTTTTCTTTCCAAATGGGATGGGTTTCACTCGAATGGTCCTATAATTTGAATAGTAGATTTTTTACATCATTCCTTCACCATAATGAGGCTCTGCTGGACAACAATACTATAAAGAGTACCAAAAATAGTCCACACTATCCTAACTGACACCATTTTGAGGCTCTTAATGACAACAATACCATAAAGTGCACCAAAATAGTCCACAATCTCCAAACTGGCCCTTTTTATTCTCTCCAGCCTCATTTTCTTTCTAAGTGGGACGATTTTCACTCCAATCGTACCATAGGTTGAATCGGTGTTTGTACATCATTCCTTAACCATTATTAGGATCTTTTGGATAACAATACTATAAAGCGTCCAAAATTAGTCCACAATCTCCTAACTGACCCTTTGTTTTCTCTCCAACGTCATTTTCTTTCTAAGTGGGACGGATTTCACTCGAATCATCCTATAAGTTGAATCCTTGTTTTTATATAAAATACTTCACCATTATCAGGCTCTTTTGGACAACAATACTATAACGCGTACCAAAATAGTCTACACTTTCGTAACTGGCCCTTTTCTTTCTAAGTGGGACGGGATTCACTCGAATCATCCTATGAGTCGAATTGGTGTTTGGACATAATTCCTGCACAATTATGAGGCTCTTAATGACAACAATACTATTAAAGCGTACAAAAATAGTCAACACTCTTTTATGTGGCCCTTTCTTTTCTCTCCAACCTCATTTTCTTTCAAAGTGGAATGGATTTAATTAGAATCGTCCTAAGTTTAATCGGTGTTTGTACATCATTCGTTAACCATTATAGAGCTCTTGTGGGTAACAATACTATAATGCGTACCAAAGTTGCCCACATTCTCCTTACTAACCCTTTTCTTTCTCTGCAACCTCATTTTCTTTTTAAGTGGGACGAATTTCACTAGAATCGTCCTATAAGTTGAATCGGAGTTTGTACATCATTCCTTCACCACTATAGGGTTGTTATGGATAACAATACTATAAAGCGTACCAAAATAGTCCACAATCTCCTAACTGACTCTTTTCTTTCTCACCAACCTCCTTTTGTTTCTAAGTGGGACGAGATTGACTAGAGTCATACTATAAGTTGAATCGGTGTTTGTACATCTTTCATTCACCATTATGAGCCTCTTAATGGCAACAATACTATAAAGTATACCAAAATAGTCCACACTCGCCTAACTGAACCTTTTGTTTCTCTTCAACCTCATTTCTGTATTGATTGGGACGGATTTCACTCGAATCGTCCTATAAGTTGAATCGTTGTTCGTACATAATACCTTCACCATTATGAGGCTCTTTTGGACTACAATACTATAAAGCATACCAAAATAGTACACGGTCTCGTAACTGGCTCTTTTCTTTCTAACTGAGATCGGATTTACTCAAATCGTTTAAAAAGTGGAATCGGTGTTTGTAGATAATTCCTTCACCATTTTGAAGCTCTTAATGACAAAAATACTATATAGCGTACTTAAATACTCCACACTCTCCTAACCGACCCTTTTCTTTTTGTCCATCCTCCTTTTCTTTCCAAATGGGATGGGTTTCACTCGAATGGTCCTATAATTTGAATAGTAGATTTTTTACATCATTCCTTCACCATAATGAGGCTCTGCTGGACAACAATACTATAAAGAGTACCAAAAATAGTCCACACTATCCTAACTGACACCATTTTGAGGCTCTTAATGACAACAATACCATAAAGTGCACCAAAATAGTCCACAATCTCCAAACTGGCCCTTTTTATTCTCTCCAGCCTCATTTTCTTTCTAAGTGGGACGATTTTCACTCCAATCGTACCATAGGTTGAATCGGTGTTTGTACATCATTCCTTAACCATTATTAGGATCTTTTGGATAACAATACTATAAAGCGTCCAAAATTAGTCCACAATCTCCTAACTGACCCTTTGTTTTCTCTCCAACGTCATTTTCTTTCTAAGTGGGACGGATTTCACTCGAATCATCCTATAAGTTGAATCCTTGTTTTTATATAAAATACTTCACCATTATCAGGCTCTTTTGGACAACAATACTATAACGCGTACCAAAATAGTCTACACTTTCGTAACTGGCCCTTTTCTTTCTAAGTGGGACGGGATTCACTCGAATCATCCTATGAGTCGAATTGGTGTTTGGACATAATTCCTGCACAATTATGAGGCTCTTAATGACAACAATACTATTAAAGCGTACAAAAATAGTCAACACTCTTTTATGTGGCCCTTTCTTTTCTCTCCAACCTCATTTTCTTTCAAAGTGGAATGGATTTAATTAGAATCGTCCTAAGTTTAATCGGTGTTTGTACATCATTCGTTAACCATTATAGAGCTCTTGTGGGTAACAATACTATAATGCGTACCAAAGTTGCCCACATTCTCCTTACTAACCCTTTTCTTTCTCTGCAACCTCATTTTCTTTTTAAGTGGGACGAATTTCACTAGAATCGTCCTATAAGTTGAATCGGAGTTTGTACATCATTCCTTCACCACTATAGGGTTGTTATGGATAACAATACTATAAAGCGTACCAAAATAGTCCACAATCTCCTAACTGACTCTTTTCTTTCTCACCAACCTCCTTTTGTTTCTAAGTGGGACGAGATTGACTAGAGTCATACTATAAGTTGAATCGGTGTTTGTACATCTTTCATTCACCATTATGAGCCTCTTAATGGCAACAATACTATAAAGTATACCAAAATAGTCCACACTCGCCTAACTGAACCTTTTGTTTCTCTTCAACCTCATTTCTGTATTGATTGGGACGGATTTCACTCGAATCGTCCTATAAGTTGAATCGTTGTTCGTACATAATACCTTCACCATTATGAGGCTCTTTTGGACTACAATACTATAAAGCATACCAAAATAGTACACGGTCTCGTAACTGGCTCTTTTCTTTCTAACTGAGATCGGATTTACTCAAATCGTTTAAAAAGTGGAATCGGTGTTTGTAGATAATTCCTTCACCATTTTGAAGCTCTTAATGACAAAAATACTATATAGCGTACTTAAATACTCCACACTCTCCTAACCGACCCTTTTCTTTTTGTCCATCCTCCTTTTCTTTCCAAATGGGATGGGTTTCACTCGAATGGTCCTATAATTTGAATAGTAGATTTTTTACATCATTCCTTCACCATAATGAGGCTCTGCTGGACAACAATACTATAAAGAGTACCAAAAATAGTCCACACTATCCTAACTGACACCATTTTGAGGCTCTTAATGACAACAATACCATAAAGTGCACCAAAATAGTCCACAATCTCCAAACTGGCCCTTTTTATTCTCTCCAGCCTCATTTTCTTTCTAAGTGGGACGATTTTCACTCCAATCGTACCATAGGTTGAATCGGTGTTTGTACATCATTCCTTAACCATTATTAGGATCTTTTGGATAACAATACTATAAAGCGTCCAAAATTAGTCCACAATCTCCTAACTGACCCTTTGTTTTCTCTCCAACGTCATTTTCTTTCTAAGTGGGACGGATTTCACTCGAATCATCCTATAAGTTGAATCCTTGTTTTTATATAAAATACTTCACCATTATCAGGCTCTTTTGGACAACAATACTATAACGCGTACCAAAATAGTCTACACTTTCGTAACTGGCCCTTTTCTTTCTAAGTGGGACGGGATTCACTCGAATCATCCTATAAGTCGAATTGGTGTTTGGACATAATTCCTGCACAATTATGAGGCTCTTAATGACAACAATACTATTAAAGCGTACAAAAATAGTCAACACTCTTTTATGTGGCCCTTTCTTTTCTCTCCAACCTCATTTTCTTTCAAAGTGGAATGGATTTAATTAGAATCGTCCTAAGTTTAATCGGTGTTTGTACATCATTCGTTAACCATTATAGAGCTCTTGTGGGTAACAATACTATAATGCGTACCAAAGTTGCCCACATTCTCCTTACTAACCCTTTTCTTTCTCTGCAACCTCATTTTCTTTTTAAGTGGGACGAATTTCACTAGAATCGTCCTATAAGTTGAATCGGAGTTTGTACATCATTCCTTCACCACTATAGGGTTGTTATGGATAACAATACTATAAAGCGTACCAAAATAGTCCACAATCTCCTAACTGACTCTTTTCTTTCTCACCAACCTCCTTTTGTTTCTAAGTGGGACGAGATTGACTAGAGTCATACTATAAGTTGAATCCGTGTTTGTACATCTTTCATTCACAATTATGAGCCTCTTAATGGCAACAATACTATAAAGTATACCAAAATAGTCCACACTCGCCTAACTGAACCTTTTGTTTCTCTTCAACCTCATTTCTGTATTGATTGGGACGGATTTCACTCGAATCGTCCTATAAGTTGAATCGTTGTTCGTACATAATACCTTCACCATTATGAGGCTCTTTTGGACTACAATACTATAAAGCATACCAAAATAGTACACGGTCTCGTAACTGGCTCTTTTCTTTCTAACTGAGATCGGATTTACTCAAATCGTTTAAAAAGTGGAATCGGTGTTTGTAGATAATTCCTTCACCATTTTGAAGCTCTTAATGACAAAAATACTATATAGCGTACTTAAATACTCCACACTCTCCTAACCGACCCTTTTCTTTTTGTCCATCCTCCTTTTCTTTCCAAATGGGATGGGTTTCACTCGAATGGTCCTATAATTTGAATAGTAGATTTTTTACATCATTCCTTCACCATAATGAGGCTCTGCTGGACAACAATACTATAAAGAGTACCAAAAATAGTCCACACTATCCTAACTGACACCATTTTGAGGCTCTTAATGACAACAATACCATAAAGTGCACCAAAATAGTCCACAATCTCCAAACTGGCCCTTTTTATTCTCTCCAGCCTCATTTTCTTTCTAAGTGGGACGATTTTCACTCCAATCGTACCATAGGTTGAATCGGTGTTTGTACATCATTCCTTAACCATTATTAGGATCTTTTGGATAACAATACTATAAAGCGTCCAAAATTAGTCCACAATCTCCTAACTGACCCTTTGTTTTCTCTCCAACGTCATTTTCTTTCTAAGTGGGACGGATTTCACTCGAATCATCCTATAAGTTGAATCCTTGTTTTTATATAAAATACTTCACCATTATCAGGCTCTTTTGGACAACAATACTATAACGCGTACCAAAATAGTCTACACTTTCGTAACTGGCCCTTTTCTTTCTAAGTGGGACGGGATTCACTCGAATCATCCTATAAGTCGAATTGGTGTTTGGACATAATTCCTGCACAATTATGAGGCTCTTAATGACAACAATACTATTAAAGCGTACAAAAATAGTCAACACTCTTTTATGTGGCCCTTTCTTTTCTCTCCAACCTCATTTTCTTTCAAAGTGGAATGGATTTAATTAGAATCGTCCTAAGTTTAATCGGTGTTTGTACATCATTCATTAACCATTATAGAGCTCTTGTGGGTAACAATACTATAATGCGTACCAAAGTTGCCCACATTCTCCTTACTAACCCTTTTCTTTCTCTGCAACCTCATTTTCTTTTTAAGTGGGACGAATTTCACTAGAATCGTCCTATAAGTTGAATCGGAGTTTGTACATCATTCCTTCACCACTATAGGGTTGTTATGGATAACAATACTATAAAGCGTACCAAAATAGTCCACAATCTCCTAACTGACTCTTTTCTTTCTCACCAACCTCCTTTTGTTTCTAAGTGGGGACGAGATTGACTAGAGTCATACTATAAGTTGAATTCGTGTTTGTACATCTTTCATTCACCATTATGAGCCTCTTAATGGCAACAATACTATAAAGTATACCAAAATAGTCCACACTCGCCTAACTGAACCTTTTGTTTCTCTTCAACCTCATTTCTGTATTGATTGGGACGGATTTCACTCGAATCGTCCTATAAGTTGAATCGTTGTTCGTACATAATACCTTCACCATTATGAGGCTCTTTTGGACTACAATACTATAAAGCATACCAAAATAGTACACGGTCTCGTAACTGGCTCTTTTCTTTCTAACTGAGATCGGATTTACTCAAATCGTTTAAAAAGTGGAATCGGTGTTTGTAGATAATTCCTTCACCATTTTGAAGCTCTTAATGACAAAAATACTATATAGCGTACTTAAATACTCCACACTCTCCTAACCGACCCTTTTCTTTTTGTCCATCCTCCTTTTCTTTCCAAATGGGATGGGTTTCACTCGAATGGTCCTATAATTTGAATAGTAGATTTTTTACATCATTCCTTCACCATAATGAGGCTCTGCTGGACAACAATACTATAAAGAGTACCAAAAATAGTCCACACTATCCTAACTGACACCATTTTGAGGCTCTTAATGACAACAATACCATAAAGTGCACCAAAATAGTCCACAATCTCCAAACTGGCCCTTTTTATTCTCTCCAGCCTCATTTTCTTTCTAAGTGGGACGATTTTCACTCCAATCGTACCATAGGTTGAATCGGTGTTTGTACATCATTCCTTAACCATTATTAGGATCTTTTGGATAACAATACTATAAAGCGTCCAAAATTAGTCCACAATCTCCTAACTGACCCTTTGTTTTCTCTCCAACGTCATTTTCTTTCTAAGTGGGACGGATTTCACTCGAATCATCCTATAAGTTGAATCCTTGTTTTTATATAAAATACTTCACCATTATCAGGCTCTTTTGGACAACAATACTATAACGCGTACCAAAATAGTCTACACTTTCGTAACTGGCCCTTTTCTTTCTAAGTGGGACGGGATTCACTCGAATCATCCTATAAGTCGAATTGGTGTTTGGACATAATTCCTGCACAATTATGAGGCTCTTAATGACAACAATACTATTAAAGCGTACAAAAATAGTCAACACTCTTTTATGTGGCCCTTTCTTTTCTCTCCAACCTCATTTTCTTTCAAAGTGGAATGGATTTAATTAGAATCGTCCTAAGTTTAATCGGTGTTTGTACATCATTCATTAACCATTATAGAGCTCTTGTGGGTAACAATACTATAATGCGTACCAAAGTTGCCCACATTCTCCTTACTAACCCTTTTCTTTCTCTGCAACCTCATTTTCTTTTTAAGTGGGACGAATTTCACTAGAATCGTCCTATAAGTTGAATCGGAGTTTGTACATCATTCCTTCACCACTATAGGGTTGTTATGGATAACAATACTATAAAGCGTACCAAAATAGTCCACAATCTCCTAACTGACTCTTTTCTTTCTCACCAACCTCCTTTTGTTTCTAAGTGGGACGAGATTGACTAGAGTCATACTATAAGTTGAATCCGTGTTTGTACATCTTTCATTCACCATTATGAGCCTCTTAATGGCAACAATACTATAAAGTATACCAAAATAGTCCACACTCGCCTAACTGAACCTTTTGTTTCTCTTCAACCTCATTTCTGTATTGATTGGGACGGATTTCACTCGAATCGTCCTATAAGTTGAATCGTTGTTCGTACATAATACCTTCACCATTATGAGGCTCTTTTGGACTACAATACTATAAAGCATACCAAAATAGTACACGGTCTCGTAACTGGCTCTTTTCTTTCTAACTGAGATCGGATTTACTCAAATCGTTTAAAAAGTGGAATCGGTGTTTGTAGATAATTCCTTCACCATTTTGAAGCTCTTAATGACAAAAATACTATATAGCGTACTTAAATACTCCACACTCTCCTAACCGACCCTTTTCTTTTTGTCCATCCTCCTTTTCTTTCAAAATGGGATGGGTTTCACTCGAATGGTCCTATAATTTGAATAGTAGATTTTTTACATCATTCCTTCACCATAATGAGGCTCTGCTGGACAACAATACTATAAAGAGTACCAAAAATAGTCCACACTATCCTAACTGACACCATTTTGAGGCTCTTAATGACAACAATACCATAAAGTGCACCAAAATAGTCCACAATCTCCAAACTGGCCCTTTTTATTCTCTCCAGCCTCATTTTCTTTCTAAGTGGGACGATTTTCACTCCAATCGTACCATAGGTTGAATCGGTGTTTGTACATCATTCCTTAACCATTATTAGGATCTTTTGGATAACAATACTATAAAGCGTCCAAAATTAGTCCACAATCTCCTTACTGACCCTTTGTTTTCTCTCCAACGTCATTTTCTTTCTAAGTGGGACGGATTTCACTCGAATCATCCTATAAGTTGAATCCTTGTTTTTATATAAAATACTTCACCATTATCAGGCTCTTTTGGACAACAATACTATAACGCGTACCAAAATAGTCTACACTTTCGTCACTGGCCCTTTTCTTTCTAAGTGGGACGGGATTCACTCGAATCATCCTACAAGTCGAATTGGTGTTTGGACATAATTCCTGCACAATTATGAGGCTCTTAATGACAACAATACTATTAAAGCGTACAAAAATAGTCAACACTCTTTTATGTGGCCCTTTCTTTTCTCTCCAACCTCATTTTCTTTCAAAGTGGAATGGATTTAATTAGAATCGTCCTAAGTTTAATCGGTGTTTGTACATCATTCATTAACCATTATAGAGCTCTTGTGGGTAACAATACTATAATGCGTACCAAAGTTGCCCACATTCTCCTTACTAACCCTTTTCTTTCTCTGCAACCTCATTTTCTTTTTAAGTGGGACGAATTTCACTAGAATCGTCCTATAAGTTGAATCGGAGTTTGTACATCATTCCTTCACCACTATAGGGTTGTTATGGATAACAATACTATAAAGCGTACCAAAATAGTCCACAATCTCCTAACTGACTCTTTTCTTTCTCACCAACCTCCTTTTGTTTCTAAGTGGGACGAGATTGACTAGAGTCATACTATAAGTTGAATCGGTGTTTGTACATCTTTCATTCACCATTATGAGCCTCTTAATGGCAACAATACTATAAAGTATACCAAAATAGTCCACACTCGCCTAACTGAACCTTTTGTTTCTCTTCAACCTCATTTCTGTATTGATTGGGACGGATTTCACTCGAATCGTCCTATAAGTTGAATCGTTGTTCGTACATAATACCTTCACCATTATGAGGCTCTTTTGGACTACAATACTATAAAGCATACCAAAATAGTACACGGTCTCGTAACTGGCTCTTTTCTTTCTAACTGAGATCGGATTTACTCAAATCGTTTAAAAAGTGGAATCGGTGTTTGTAGATAATTCCTTCACCATTTTGAAGCTCTTAATGACAAAAATACTATATAGCGTACTTAAATACTCCACACTCTCCTAACCGACCCTTTTCTTTTTGTCCATCCTCCTTTTCTTTCCAAATGGGATGGGTTTCACTCGAATGGTCCTATAATTTGAATAGTAGATTTTTTACATCATTCCTTCACCATAATGAGGCTCTGCTGGACAACAATACTATAAAGAGTACCAAAAATAGTCCACACTATCCTAACTGACACCATTTTGAGGCTCTTAATGACAACAATACCATAAAGTGCACCAAAATAGTCCACAATCTCCAAACTGGCCCTTTTTATTCTCTCCAGCCTCATTTTCTTTCTAAGTGGGACGATTTTCACTCCAATCGTACCATAGGTTGAATCGGTGTTTGTACATCATTCCTTAACCATTATTAGGATCTTTTGGATAACAATACTATAAAGCGTCCAAAATTAGTCCACAATCTCCTAACTGACCCTTTGTTTTCTCTCCAACGTCATTTTCTTTCTAAGTGGGACGGATTTCACTCGAATCATCCTATAAGTTGAATCCTTGTTTTTATATAAAATACTTCACCATTATCAGGCTCTTTTGGACAACAATACTATAACGCGTACCAAAATAGTCTACACTTTCGTAACTGGCCCTTTTCTTTCTAAGTGGGACGGGATTCACTCGAATCATCCTATGAGTCGAATTGGTGTTTGGACATAATTCCTGCACAATTATGAGGCTCTTAATGACAACAATACTATTAAAGCGTACAAAAATAGTCAACACTCTTTTATGTGGCCCTTTCTTTTCTCTCCAACCTCATTTTCTTTCAAAGTGGAATGGATTTAATTAGAATCGTCCTAAGTTTAATCGGTGTTTGTACATCATTCGTTAACCATTATAGAGCTCTTGTGGGTAACAATACTATAATGCGTACCAAAGTTGCCCACATTCTCCTTACTAACCCTTTTCTTTCTCTGCAACCTCATTTTCTTTTTAAGTGGGACGAATTTCACTAGAATCGTCCTATAAGTTGAATCGGAGTTTGTACATCATTCCTTCACCACTATAGGGTTGTTATGGATAACAATACTATAAAGCGTACCAAAATAGTCCACAATCTCCTAACTGACTCTTTTCTTTCTCACCAACCTCCTTTTGTTTCTAAGTGGGACGAGATTGACTAGAGTCATACTATAAGTTGAATCGGTGTTTGTACATCTTTCATTCACCATTATGAGCCTCTTAATGGCAACAATACTATAAAGTATACCAAAATAGTCCACACTCGCCTAACTGAACCTTTTGTTTCTCTTCAACCTCATTTCTGTATTGATTGGGACGGATTTCACTCGAATCGTCCTATAAGTTGAATCGTTGTTCGTACATAATACCTTCACCATTATGAGGCTCTTTTGGACTACAATACTATAAAGCATACCAAAATAGTACACGGTCTCGTAACTGGCTCTTTTCTTTCTAACTGAGATCGGATTTACTCAAATCGTTTAAAAAGTGGAATCGGTGTTTGTAGATAATTCCTTCACCATTTTGAAGCTCTTAATGACAAAAATACTATATAGCGTACTTAAATACTCCACACTCTCCTAACCGACCCTTTTCTTTTTGTCCATCCTCCTTTTCTTTCCAAATGGGATGGGTTTCACTCGAATGGTCCTATAATTTGAATAGTAGATTTTTTACATCATTCCTTCACCATAATGAGGCTCTGCTGGACAACAATACTATAAAGAGTACCAAAAATAGTCCACACTATCCTAACTGACACCATTTTGAGGCTCTTAATGACAACAATACCATAAAGTGCACCAAAATAGTCCACAATCTCCAAACTGGCCCTTTTTATTCTCTCCAGCCTCATTTTCTTTCTAAGTGGGACGATTTTCACTCCAATCGTACCATAGGTTGAATCGGTGTTTGTACATCATTCCTTAACCATTATTAGGATCTTTTGGATAACAATACTATAAAGCGTCCAAAATTAGTCCACAATCTCCTAACTGACCCTTTGTTTTCTCTCCAACGTCATTTTCTTTCTAAGTGGGACGGATTTCACTCGAATCATCCTATAAGTTGAATCCTTGTTTTTATATAAAATACTTCACCATTATCAGGCTCTTTTGGACAACAATACTATAACGCGTACCAAAATAGTCTACACTTTCGTAACTGGCCCTTTTCTTTCTAAGTGGGACGGGATTCACTCGAATCATCCTATGAGTCGAATTGGTGTTTGGACATAATTCCTGCACAATTATGAGGCTCTTAATGACAACAATACTATTAAAGCGTACAAAAATAGTCAACACTCTTTTATGTGGCCCTTTCTTTTCTCTCCAACCTCATTTTCTTTCAAAGTGGAATGGATTTAATTAGAATCGTCCTAAGTTTAATCGGTGTTTGTACATCATTCGTTAACCATTATAGAGCTCTTGTGGGTAACAATACTATAATGCGTACCAAAGTTGCCCACATTCTCCTTACTAACCCTTTTCTTTCTCTGCAACCTCATTTTCTTTTTAAGTGGGACGAATTTCACTAGAATCGTCCTATAAGTTGAATCGGAGTTTGTACATCATTCCTTCACCACTATAGGGTTGTTATGGATAACAATACTATAAAGCGTACCAAAATAGTCCACAATCTCCTAACTGACTCTTTTCTTTCTCACCAACCTCCTTTTGTTTCTAAGTGGGACGAGATTGACTAGAGTCATACTATAAGTTGAATCGGTGTTTGTACATCTTTCATTCACCATTATGAGCCTCTTAATGGCAACAATACTATAAAGTATACCAAAATAGTCCACACTCGCCTAACTGAACCTTTTGTTTCTCTTCAACCTCATTTCTGTATTGATTGGGACGGATTTCACTCGAATCGTCCTATAAGTTGAATCGTTGTTCGTACATAATACCTTCACCATTATGAGGCTCTTTTGGACTACAATACTATAAAGCATACCAAAATAGTACACGGTCTCGTAACTGGCTCTTTTCTTTCTAACTGAGATCGGATTTACTCAAATCGTTTAAAAAGTGGAATCGGTGTTTGTAGATAATTCCTTCACCATTTTGAAGCTCTTAATGACAAAAATACTATATAGCGTACTTAAATACTCCACACTCTCCTAACCGACCCTTTTCTTTTTGTCCATCCTCCTTTTCTTTCCAAATGGGATGGGTTTCACTCGAATGGTCCTATAATTTGAATAGTAGATTTTTTACATCATTCCTTCACCATAATGAGGCTCTGCTGGACAACAATACTATAAAGAGTACCAAAAATAGTCCACACTATCCTAACTGACACCATTTTGAGGCTCTTAATGACAACAATACCATAAAGTGCACCAAAATAGTCCACAATCTCCAAACTGGCCCTTTTTATTCTCTCCAGCCTCATTTTCTTTCTAAGTGGGACGATTTTCACTCCAATCGTACCATAGGTTGAATCGGTGTTTGTACATCATTCCTTAACCATTATTAGGATCTTTTGGATAACAATACTATAAAGCGTCCAAAATTAGTCCACAATCTCCTAACTGACCCTTTGTTTTCTCTCCAACGTCATTTTCTTTCTAAGTGGGACGGATTTCACTCGAATCATCCTATAAGTTGAATCCTTGTTTTTATATAAAATACTTCACCATTATCAGGCTCTTTTGGACAACAATACTATAACGCGTACCAAAATAGTCTACACTTTCGTAACTGGCCCTTTTCTTTCTAAGTGGGACGGGATTCACTCGAATCATCCTATGAGTCGAATTGGTGTTTGGACATAATTCCTGCACAATTATGAGGCTCTTAATGACAACAATACTATTAAAGCGTACAAAAATAGTCAACACTCTTTTATGTGGCCCTTTCTTTTCTCTCCAACCTCATTTTCTTTCAAAGTGGAATGGATTTAATTAGAATCGTCCTAAGTTTAATCGGTGTTTGTACATCATTCGTTAACCATTATAGAGCTCTTGTGGGTAACAATACTATAATGCGTACCAAAGTTGCCCACATTCTCCTTACTAACCCTTTTCTTTCTCTGCAACCTCATTTTCTTTTTAAGTGGGACGAATTTCACTAGAATCGTCCTATAAGTTGAATCGGAGTTTGTACATCATTCCTTCACCACTATAGGGTTGTTATGGATAACAATACTATAAAGCGTACCAAAATAGTCCACAATCTCCTAACTGACTCTTTTCTTTCTCACCAACCTCCTTTTGTTTCTAAGTGGGACGAGATTGACTAGAGTCATACTATAAGTTGAATCGGTGTTTGTACATCTTTCATTCACCATTATGAGCCTCTTAATGGCAACAATACTATAAAGTATACCAAAATAGTCCACACTCGCCTAACTGAACCTTTTGTTTCTCTTCAACCTCATTTCTGTATTGATTGGGACGGATTTCACTCGAATCGTCCTATAAGTTGAATCGTTGTTCGTACATAATACCTTCACCATTATGAGGCTCTTTTGGACTACAATACTATAAAGCATACCAAAATAGTACACGGTCTCGTAACTGGCTCTTTTCTTTCTAACTGAGATCGGATTTACTCAAATCGTTTAAAAAGTGGAATCGGTGTTTGTAGATAATTCCTTCACCATTTTGAAGCTCTTAATGACAAAAATACTATATAGCGTACTTAAATACTCCACACTCTCCTAACCGACCCTTTTCTTTTTGTCCATCCTCCTTTTCTTTCCAAATGGGATGGGTTTCACTCGAATGGTCCTATAATTTGAATAGTAGATTTTTTACATCATTCCTTCACCATAATGAGGCTCTGCTGGACAACAATACTATAAAGAGTACCAAAAATAGTCCACACTATCCTAACTGACACCATTTTGAGGCTCTTAATGACAACAATACCATAAAGTGCACCAAAATAGTCCACAATCTCCAAACTGGCCCTTTTTATTCTCTCCAGCCTCATTTTCTTTCTAAGTGGGACGATTTTCACTCCAATCGTACCATAGGTTGAATCGGTGTTTGTACATCATTCCTTAACCATTATTAGGATCTTTTGGATAACAATACTATAAAGCGTCCAAAATTAGTCCACAATCTCCTAACTGACCCTTTGTTTTCTCTCCAACGTCATTTTCTTTCTAAGTGGGACGGATTTCACTCGAATCATCCTATAAGTTGAATCCTTGTTTTTATATAAAATACTTCACCATTATCAGGCTCTTTTGGACAACAATACTATAACGCGTACCAAAATAGTCTACACTTTCGTAACTGGCCCTTTTCTTTCTAAGTGGGACGGGATTCACTCGAATCATCCTATGAGTCGAATTGGTGTTTGGACATAATTCCTGCACAATTATGAGGCTCTTAATGACAACAATACTATTAAAGCGTACAAAAATAGTCAACACTCTTTTATGTGGCCCTTTCTTTTCTCTCCAACCTCATTTTCTTTCAAAGTGGAATGGATTTAATTAGAATCGTCCTAAGTTTAATCGGTGTTTGTACATCATTCGTTAACCATTATAGAGCTCTTGTGGGTAACAATACTATAATGCGTACCAAAGTTGCCCACATTCTCCTTACTAACCCTTTTCTTTCTCTGCAACCTCATTTTCTTTTTAAGTGGGACGAATTTCACTAGAATCGTCCTATAAGTTGAATCGGAGTTTGTACATCATTCCTTCACCACTATAGGGTTGTTATGGATAACAATACTATAAAGCGTACCAAAATAGTCCACAATCTCCTAACTGACTCTTTTCTTTCTCACCAACCTCCTTTTGTTTCTAAGTGGGACGAGATTGACTAGAGTCATACTATAAGTTGAATCGGTGTTTGTACATCTTTCATTCACCATTATGAGCCTCTTAATGGCAACAATACTATAAAGTATACCAAAATAGTCCACACTCGCCTAACTGAACCTTTTGTTTCTCTTCAACCTCATTTCTGTATTGATTGGGACGGATTTCACTCGAATCGTCCTATAAGTTGAATCGTTGTTCGTACATAATACCTTCACCATTATGAGGCTCTTTTGGACTACAATACTATAAAGCATACCAAAATAGTACACGGTCTCGTAACTGGCTCTTTTCTTTCTAACTGAGATCGGATTTACTCAAATCGTTTAAAAAGTGGAATCGGTGTTTGTAGATAATTCCTTCACCATTTTGAAGCTCTTAATGACAAAAATACTATATAGCGTACTTAAATACTCCACACTCTCCTAACCGACCCTTTTCTTTTTGTCCATCCTCCTTTTCTTTCCAAATGGGATGGGTTTCACTCGAATGGTCCTATAATTTGAATAGTAGATTTTTTACATCATTCCTTCACCATAATGAGGCTCTGCTGGACAACAATACTATAAAGAGTACCAAAAATAGTCCACACTATCCTAACTGACACCATTTTGAGGCTCTTAATGACAACAATACCATAAAGTGCACCAAAATAGTCCACAATCTCCAAACTGGCCCTTTTTATTCTCTCCAGCCTCATTTTCTTTCTAAGTGGGACGATTTTCACTCCAATCGTACCATAGGTTGAATCGGTGTTTGTACATCATTCCTTAACCATTATTAGGATCTTTTGGATAACAATACTATAAAGCGTCCAAAATTAGTCCACAATCTCCTAACTGACCCTTTGTTTTCTCTCCAACGTCATTTTCTTTCTAAGTGGGACGGATTTCACTCGAATCATCCTATAAGTTGAATCCTTGTTTTTATATAAAATACTTCACCATTATCAGGCTCTTTTGGACAACAATACTATAACGCGTACCAAAATAGTCTACACTTTCGTAACTGGCCCTTTTCTTTCTAAGTGGGACGGGATTCACTCGAATCATCCTATAAGTCGAATTGGTGTTTGGACATAATTCCTGCACAATTATGAGGCTCTTAATGACAACAATACTATTAAAGCGTACAAAAATAGTCAACACTCTTTTATGTGGCCCTTTCTTTTCTCTCCAACCTCATTTTCTTTCAAAGTGGAATGGATTTAATTAGAATCGTCCTAAGTTTAATCGGTGTTTGTACATCATTCATTAACCATTATAGAGCTCTTGTGGGTAACAATACTATAATGCGTACCAAAGTTGCCCACATTCTCCTTACTAACCCTTTTCTTTCTCTGCAACCTCATTTTCTTTTTAAGTGGGACGAATTTCACTAGAATCGTCCTATAAGTTGAATCGGAGTTTGTACATCATTCCTTCACCACTATAGGGTTGTTATGGATAACAATACTATAAAGCGTACCAAAATAGTCCACAATCTCCTAACTGACTCTTTTCTTTCTCACCAACCTCCTTTTGTTTCTAAGTGGGACGAGATTGACTAGAGTCATACTATAAGTTGAATCCGTGTTTGTACATCTTTCATTCACCATTATGAGCCTCTTAATGGCAACAATACTATAAAGTATACCAAAATAGTCCACACTCGCCTAACTGAACCTTTTGTTTCTCTTCAACCTCATTTCTGTATTGATTGGGACGGATTTCACTCGAATCGTCCTATAAGTTGAATCGTTGTTCGTACATAATACCTTCACCATTATGAGGCTCTTTTGGACTACAATACTATAAAGCATACCAAAATAGTACACGGTCTCGTAACTGGCTCTTTTCTTTCTAACTGAGATCGGATTTACTCAAATCGTTTAAAAAGTGGAATCGGTGTTTGTAGATAATTCCTTCACCATTTTGAAGCTCTTAATGACAAAAATACTATATAGCGTACTTAAATACTCCACACTCTCCTAACCGACCCTTTTCTTTTTGTCCATCCTCCTTTTCTTTCAAAATGGGATGGGTTTCACTCGAATGGTCCTATAATTTGAATAGTAGATTTTTTACATCATTCCTTCACCATAATGAGGCTCTGCTGGACAACAATACTATAAAGAGTACCAAAAATAGTCCACACTATCCTAACTGACACCATTTTGAGGCTCTTAATGACAACAATACCATAAAGTGCACCAAAATAGTCCACAATCTCCAAACTGGCCCTTTTTATTCTCTCCAGCCTCATTTTCTTTCTAAGTGGGACGATTTTCACTCCAATCGTACCATAGGTTGAATCGGTGTTTGTACATCATTCCTTAACCATTATTAGGATCTTTTGGATAACAATACTATAAAGCGTCCAAAATTAGTCCACAATCTCCTTACTGACCCTTTGTTTTCTCTCCAACGTCATTTTCTTTCTAAGTGGGACGGATTTCACTCGAATCATCCTATAAGTTGAATCCTTGTTTTTATATAAAATACTTCACCATTATCAGGCTCTTTTGGACAACAATACTATAACGCGTACCAAAATAGTCTACACTTTCGTCACTGGCCCTTTTCTTTCTAAGTGGGACGGGATTCACTCGAATCATCCTACAAGTCGAATTGGTGTTTGGACATAATTCCTGCACAATTATGAGGCTCTTAATGACAACAATACTATTAAAGCGTACAAAAATAGTCAACACTCTTTTATGTGGCCCTTTCTTTTCTCTCCAACCTCATTTTCTTTCAAAGTGGAATGGATTTAATTAGAATCGTCCTAAGTTTAATCGGTGTTTGTACATCATTCATTAACCATTATAGAGCTCTTGTGGGTAACAATACTATAATGCGTACCAAAGTTGCCCACATTCTCCTTACTAACCCTTTTCTTTCTCTGCAACCTCATTTTCTTTTTAAGTGGGACGAATTTCACTAGAATCGTCCTATAAGTTGAATCGGAGTTTGTACATCATTCCTTCACCACTATAGGGTTGTTATGGATAACAATACTATAAAGCGTACCAAAATAGTCCACAATCTCCTAACTGACTCTTTTCTTTCTCACCAACCTCCTTTTGTTTCTAAGTGGGACGAGATTGACTAGAGTCATACTATAAGTTGAATCGGTGTTTGTACATCTTTCATTCACCATTATGAGCCTCTTAATGGCAACAATACTATAAAGTATACCAAAATAGTCCACACTCGCCTAACTGAACCTTTTGTTTCTCTTCAACCTCATTTCTGTATTGATTGGGACGGATTTCACTCGAATCGTCCTATAAGTTGAATCGTTGTTCGTACATAATACCTTCACCATTATGAGGCTCTTTTGGACTACAATACTATAAAGCATACCAAAATAGTACACGGTCTCGTAACTGGCTCTTTTCTTTCTAACTGAGATCGGATTTACTCAAATCGTTTAAAAAGTGGAATCGGTGTTTGTAGATAATTCCTTCACCATTTTGAAGCTCTTAATGACAAAAATACTATATAGCGTACTTAAATACTCCACACTCTCCTAACCGACCCTTTTCTTTTTGTCCATCCTCCTTTTCTTTCCAAATGGGATGGGTTTCACTCGAATGGTCCTATAATTTGAATAGTAGATTTTTTACATCATTCCTTCACCATAATGAGGCTCTGCTGGACAACAATACTATAAAGAGTACCAAAAATAGTCCACACTATCCTAACTGACACCATTTTGAGGCTCTTAATGACAACAATACCATAAAGTGCACCAAAATAGTCCACAATCTCCAAACTGGCCCTTTTTATTCTCTCCAGCCTCATTTTCTTTCTAAGTGGGACGATTTTCACTCCAATCGTACCATAGGTTGAATCGGTGTTTGTACATCATTCCTTAACCATTATTAGGATCTTTTGGATAACAATACTATAAAGCGTCCAAAATTAGTCCACAATCTCCTAACTGACCCTTTGTTTTCTCTCCAACGTCATTTTCTTTCTAAGTGGGACGGATTTCACTCGAATCATCCTATAAGTTGAATCCTTGTTTTTATATAAAATACTTCACCATTATCAGGCTCTTTTGGACAACAATACTATAACGCGTACCAAAATAGTCTACACTTTCGTAACTGGCCCTTTTCTTTCTAAGTGGGACGGGATTCACTCGAATCATCCTATGAGTCGAATTGGTGTTTGGACATAATTCCTGCACAATTATGAGGCTCTTAATGACAACAATACTATTAAAGCGTACAAAAATAGTCAACACTCTTTTATGTGGCCCTTTCTTTTCTCTCCAACCTCATTTTCTTTCAAAGTGGAATGGATTTAATTAGAATCGTCCTAAGTTTAATCGGTGTTTGTACATCATTCGTTAACCATTATAGAGCTCTTGTGGGTAACAATACTATAATGCGTACCAAAGTTGCCCACATTCTCCTTACTAACCCTTTTCTTTCTCTGCAACCTCATTTTCTTTTTAAGTGGGACGAATTTCACTAGAATCGTCCTATAAGTTGAATCGGAGTTTGTACATCATTCCTTCACCACTATAGGGTTGTTATGGATAACAATACTATAAAGCGTACCAAAATAGTCCACAATCTCCTAACTGACTCTTTTCTTTCTCACCAACCTCCTTTTGTTTCTAAGTGGGACGAGATTGACTAGAGTCATACTATAAGTTGAATCGGTGTTTGTACATCTTTCATTCACCATTATGAGCCTCTTAATGGCAACAATACTATAAAGTATACCAAAATAGTCCACACTCGCCTAACTGAACCTTTTGTTTCTCTTCAACCTCATTTCTGTATTGATTGGGACGGATTTCACTCGAATCGTCCTATAAGTTGAATCGTTGTTCGTACATAATACCTTCACCATTATGAGGCTCTTTTGGACTACAATACTATAAAGCATACCAAAATAGTACACGGTCTCGTAACTGGCTCTTTTCTTTCTAACTGAGATCGGATTTACTCAAATCGTTTAAAAAGTGGAATCGGTGTTTGTAGATAATTCCTTCACCATTTTGAAGCTCTTAATGACAAAAATACTATATAGCGTACTTAAATACTCCACACTCTCCTAACCGACCCTTTTCTTTTTGTCCATCCTCCTTTTCTTTCCAAATGGGATGGGTTTCACTCGAATGGTCCTATAATTTGAATAGTAGATTTTTTACATCATTCCTTCACCATAATGAGGCTCTGCTGGACAACAATACTATAAAGAGTACCAAAAATAGTCCACACTATCCTAACTGACACCATTTTGAGGCTCTTAATGACAACAATACCATAAAGTGCACCAAAATAGTCCACAATCTCCAAACTGGCCCTTTTTATTCTCTCCAGCCTCATTTTCTTTCTAAGTGGGACGATTTTCACTCCAATCGTACCATAGGTTGAATCGGTGTTTGTACATCATTCCTTAACCATTATTAGGATCTTTTGGATAACAATACTATAAAGCGTCCAAAATTAGTCCACAATCTCCTAACTGACCCTTTGTTTTCTCTCCAACGTCATTTTCTTTCTAAGTGGGACGGATTTCACTCGAATCATCCTATAAGTTGAATCCTTGTTTTTATATAAAATACTTCACCATTATCAGGCTCTTTTGGACAACAATACTATAACGCGTACCAAAATAGTCTACACTTTCGTAACTGGCCCTTTTCTTTCTAAGTGGGACGGGATTCACTCGAATCATCCTATGAGTCGAATTGGTGTTTGGACATAATTCCTGCACAATTATGAGGCTCTTAATGACAACAATACTATTAAAGCGTACAAAAATAGTCAACACTCTTTTATGTGGCCCTTTCTTTTCTCTCCAACCTCATTTTCTTTCAAAGTGGAATGGATTTAATTAGAATCGTCCTAAGTTTAATCGGTGTTTGTACATCATTCGTTAACCATTATAGAGCTCTTGTGGGTAACAATACTATAATGCGTACCAAAGTTGCCCACATTCTCCTTACTAACCCTTTTCTTTCTCTGCAACCTCATTTTCTTTTTAAGTGGGACGAATTTCACTAGAATCGTCCTATAAGTTGAATCGGAGTTTGTACATCATTCCTTCACCACTATAGGGTTGTTATGGATAACAATACTATAAAGCGTACCAAAATAGTCCACAATCTCCTAACTGACTCTTTTCTTTCTCACCAACCTCCTTTTGTTTCTAAGTGGGACGAGATTGACTAGAGTCATACTATAAGTTGAATCGGTGTTTGTACATCTTTCATTCACCATTATGAGCCTCTTAATGGCAACAATACTATAAAGTATACCAAAATAGTCCACACTCGCCTAACTGAACCTTTTGTTTCTCTTCAACCTCATTTCTGTATTGATTGGGACGGATTTCACTCGAATCGTCCTATAAGTTGAATCGTTGTTCGTACATAATACCTTCACCATTATGAGGCTCTTTTGGACTACAATACTATAAAGCATACCAAAATAGTACACGGTCTCGTAACTGGCTCTTTTCTTTCTAACTGAGATCGGATTTACTCAAATCGTTTAAAAAGTGGAATCGGTGTTTGTAGATAATTCCTTCACCATTTTGAAGCTCTTAATGACAAAAATACTATATAGCGTACTTAAATACTCCACACTCTCCTAACCGACCCTTTTCTTTTTGTCCATCCTCCTTTTCTTTCCAAATGGGATGGGTTTCACTCGAATGGTCCTATAATTTGAATAGTAGATTTTTTACATCATTCCTTCACCATAATGAGGCTCTGCTGGACAACAATACTATAAAGAGTACCAAAAATAGTCCACACTATCCTAACTGACACCATTTTGAGGCTCTTAATGACAACAATACCATAAAGTGCACCAAAATAGTCCACAATCTCCAAACTGGCCCTTTTTATTCTCTCCAGCCTCATTTTCTTTCTAAGTGGGACGATTTTCACTCCAATCGTACCATAGGTTGAATCGGTGTTTGTACATCATTCCTTAACCATTATTAGGATCTTTTGGATAACAATACTATAAAGCGTCCAAAATTAGTCCACAATCTCCTAACTGACCCTTTGTTTTCTCTCCAACGTCATTTTCTTTCTAAGTGGGACGGATTTCACTCGAATCATCCTATAAGTTGAATCCTTGTTTTTATATAAAATACTTCACCATTATCAGGCTCTTTTGGACAACAATACTATAACGCGTACCAAAATAGTCTACACTTTCGTAACTGGCCCTTTTCTTTCTAAGTGGGACGGGATTCACTCGAATCATCCTATGAGTCGAATTGGTGTTTGGACATAATTCCTGCACAATTATGAGGCTCTTAATGACAACAATACTATTAAAGCGTACAAAAATAGTCAACACTCTTTTATGTGGCCCTTTCTTTTCTCTCCAACCTCATTTTCTTTCAAAGTGGAATGGATTTAATTAGAATCGTCCTAAGTTTAATCGGTGTTTGTACATCATTCGTTAACCATTATAGAGCTCTTGTGGGTAACAATACTATAATGCGTACCAAAGTTGCCCACATTCTCCTTACTAACCCTTTTCTTTCTCTGCAACCTCATTTTCTTTTTAAGTGGGACGAATTTCACTAGAATCGTCCTATAAGTTGAATCGGAGTTTGTACATCATTCCTTCACCACTATAGGGTTGTTATGGATAACAATACTATAAAGCGTACCAAAATAGTCCACAATCTCCTAACTGACTCTTTTCTTTCTCACCAACCTCCTTTTGTTTCTAAGTGGGACGAGATTGACTAGAGTCATACTATAAGTTGAATCGGTGTTTGTACATCTTTCATTCACCATTATGAGCCTCTTAATGGCAACAATACTATAAAGTATACCAAAATAGTCCACACTCGCCTAACTGAACCTTTTGTTTCTCTTCAACCTCATTTCTGTATTGATTGGGACGGATTTCACTCGAATCGTCCTATAAGTTGAATCGTTGTTCGTACATAATACCTTCACCATTATGAGGCTCTTTTGGACTACAATACTATAAAGCATACCAAAATAGTACACGGTCTCGTAACTGGCTCTTTTCTTTCTAACTGAGATCGGATTTACTCAAATCGTTTAAAAAGTGGAATCGGTGTTTGTAGATAATTCCTTCACCATTTTGAAGCTCTTAATGACAAAAATACTATATAGCGTACTTAAATACTCCACACTCTCCTAACCGACCCTTTTCTTTTTGTCCATCCTCCTTTTCTTTCCAAATGGGATGGGTTTCACTCGAATGGTCCTATAATTTGAATAGTAGATTTTTTACATCATTCCTTCACCATAATGAGGCTCTGCTGGACAACAATACTATAAAGAGTACCAAAAATAGTCCACACTATCCTAACTGACACCATTTTGAGGCTCTTAATGACAACAATACCATAAAGTGCACCAAAATAGTCCACAATCTCCAAACTGGCCCTTTTTATTCTCTCCAGCCTCATTTTCTTTCTAAGTGGGACGATTTTCACTCCAATCGTACCATAGGTTGAATCGGTGTTTGTACATCATTCCTTAACCATTATTAGGATCTTTTGGATAACAATACTATAAAGCGTCCAAAATTAGTCCACAATCTCCTAACTGACCCTTTGTTTTCTCTCCAACGTCATTTTCTTTCTAAGTGGGACGGATTTCACTCGAATCATCCTATAAGTTGAATCCTTGTTTTTATATAAAATACTTCACCATTATCAGGCTCTTTTGGACAACAATACTATAACGCGTACCAAAATAGTCTACACTTTCGTAACTGGCCCTTTTCTTTCTAAGTGGGACGGGATTCACTCGAATCATCCTATGAGTCGAATTGGTGTTTGGACATAATTCCTGCACAATTATGAGGCTCTTAATGACAACAATACTATTAAAGCGTACAAAAATAGTCAACACTCTTTTATGTGGCCCTTTCTTTTCTCTCCAACCTCATTTTCTTTCAAAGTGGAATGGATTTAATTAGAATCGTCCTAAGTTTAATCGGTGTTTGTACATCATTCGTTAACCATTATAGAGCTCTTGTGGGTAACAATACTATAATGCGTACCAAAGTTGCCCACATTCTCCTTACTAACCCTTTTCTTTCTCTGCAACCTCATTTTCTTTTTAAGTGGGACGAATTTCACTAGAATCGTCCTATAAGTTGAATCGGAGTTTGTACATCATTCCTTCACCACTATAGGGTTGTTATGGATAACAATACTATAAAGCGTACCAAAATAGTCCACAATCTCCTAACTGACTCTTTTCTTTCTCACCAACCTCCTTTTGTTTCTAAGTGGGACGAGATTGACTAGAGTCATACTATAAGTTGAATCGGTGTTTGTACATCTTTCATTCACCATTATGAGCCTCTTAATGGCAACAATACTATAAAGTATACCAAAATAGTCCACACTCGCCTAACTGAACCTTTTGTTTCTCTTCAACCTCATTTCTGTATTGATTGGGACGGATTTCACTCGAATCGTCCTATAAGTTGAATCGTTGTTCGTACATAATACCTTCACCATTATGAGGCTCTTTTGGACTACAATACTATAAAGCATACCAAAATAGTACACGGTCTCGTAACTGGCTCTTTTCTTTCTAACTGAGATCGGATTTACTCAAATCGTTTAAAAAGTGGAATCGGTGTTTGTAGATAATTCCTTCACCATTTTGAAGCTCTTAATGACAAAAATACTATATAGCGTACTTAAATACTCCACACTCTCCTAACCGACCCTTTTCTTTTTGTCCATCCTCCTTTTCTTTCCAAATGGGATGGGTTTCACTCGAATGGTCCTATAATTTGAATAGTAGATTTTTTACATCATTCCTTCACCATAATGAGGCTCTGCTGGACAACAATACTATAAAGAGTACCAAAAATAGTCCACACTATCCTAACTGACACCATTTTGAGGCTCTTAATGACAACAATACCATAAAGTGCACCAAAATAGTCCACAATCTCCAAACTGGCCCTTTTTATTCTCTCCAGCCTCATTTTCTTTCTAAGTGGGACGATTTTCACTCCAATCGTACCATAGGTTGAATCGGTGTTTGTACATCATTCCTTAACCATTATTAGGATCTTTTGGATAACAATACTATAAAGCGTCCAAAATTAGTCCACAATCTCCTAACTGACCCTTTGTTTTCTCTCCAACGTCATTTTCTTTCTAAGTGGGACGGATTTCACTCGAATCATCCTATAAGTTGAATCCTTGTTTTTATATAAAATACTTCACCATTATCAGGCTCTTTTGGACAACAATACTATAACGCGTACCAAAATAGTCTACACTTTCGTAACTGGCCCTTTTCTTTCTAAGTGGGACGGGATTCACTCGAATCATCCTATGAGTCGAATTGGTGTTTGGACATAATTCCTGCACAATTATGAGGCTCTTAATGACAACAATACTATTAAAGCGTACAAAAATAGTCAACACTCTTTTATGTGGCCCTTTCTTTTCTCTCCAACCTCATTTTCTTTCAAAGTGGAATGGATTTAATTAGAATCGTCCTAAGTTTAATCGGTGTTTGTACATCATTCGTTAACCATTATAGAGCTCTTGTGGGTAACAATACTATAATGCGTACCAAAGTTGCCCACATTCTCCTTACTAACCCTTTTCTTTCTCTGCAACCTCATTTTCTTTTTAAGTGGGACGAATTTCACTAGAATCGTCCTATAAGTTGAATCGGAGTTTGTACATCATTCCTTCACCACTATAGGGTTGTTATGGATAACAATACTATAAAGCGTACCAAAATAGTCCACAATCTCCTAACTGACTCTTTTCTTTCTCACCAACCTCCTTTTGTTTCTAAGTGGGACGAGATTGACTAGAGTCATACTATAAGTTGAATCGGTGTTTGTACATCTTTCATTCACCATTATGAGCCTCTTAATGGCAACAATACTATAAAGTATACCAAAATAGTCCACACTCGCCTAACTGAACCTTTTGTTTCTCTTCAACCTCATTTCTGTATTGATTGGGACGGATTTCACTCGAATCGTCCTATAAGTTGAATCGTTGTTCGTACATAATACCTTCACCATTATGAGGCTCTTTTGGACTACAATACTATAAAGCATACCAAAATAGTACACGGTCTCGTAACTGGCTCTTTTCTTTCTAACTGAGATCGGATTTACTCAAATCGTTTAAAAAGTGGAATCGGTGTTTGTAGATAATTCCTTCACCATTTTGAAGCTCTTAATGACAAAAATACTATATAGCGTACTTAAATACTCCACACTCTCCTAACCGACCCTTTTCTTTTTGTCCATCCTCCTTTTCTTTCCAAATGGGATGGGTTTCACTCGAATGGTCCTATAATTTGAATAGTAGATTTTTTACATCATTCCTTCACCATAATGAGGCTCTGCTGGACAACAATACTATAAAGAGTACCAAAAATAGTCCACACTATCCTAACTGACACCATTTTGAGGCTCTTAATGACAACAATACCATAAAGTGCACCAAAATAGTCCACAATCTCCAAACTGGCCCTTTTTATTCTCTCCAGCCTCATTTTCTTTCTAAGTGGGACGATTTTCACTCCAATCGTACCATAGGTTGAATCGGTGTTTGTACATCATTCCTTAACCATTATTAGGATCTTTTGGATAACAATACTATAAAGCGTCCAAAATTAGTCCACAATCTCCTAACTGACCCTTTGTTTTCTCTCCAACGTCATTTTCTTTCTAAGTGGGACGGATTTCACTCGAATCATCCTATAAGTTGAATCCTTGTTTTTATATAAAATACTTCACCATTATCAGGCTCTTTTGGACAACAATACTATAACGCGTACCAAAATAGTCTACACTTTCGTAACTGGCCCTTTTCTTTCTAAGTGGGACGGGATTCACTCGAATCATCCTATGAGTCGAATTGGTGTTTGGACATAATTCCTGCACAATTATGAGGCTCTTAATGACAACAATACTATTAAAGCGTACAAAAATAGTCAACACTCTTTTATGTGGCCCTTTCTTTTCTCTCCAACCTCATTTTCTTTCAAAGTGGAATGGATTTAATTAGAATCGTCCTAAGTTTAATCGGTGTTTGTACATCATTCGTTAACCATTATAGAGCTCTTGTGGGTAACAATACTATAATGCGTACCAAAGTTGCCCACATTCTCCTTACTAACCCTTTTCTTTCTCTGCAACCTCATTTTCTTTTTAAGTGGGACGAATTTCACTAGAATCGTCCTATAAGTTGAATCGGAGTTTGTACATCATTCCTTCACCACTATAGGGTTGTTATGGATAACAATACTATAAAGCGTACCAAAATAGTCCACAATCTCCTAACTGACTCTTTTCTTTCTCACCAACCTCCTTTTGTTTCTAAGTGGGACGAGATTGACTAGAGTCATACTATAAGTTGAATCCGTGTTTGTACATCTTTCATTCACCATTATGAGCCTCTTAATGGCAACAATACTATAAAGTATACCAAAATAGTCCACACTCGCCTAACTGAACCTTTTGTTTCTCTTCAACCTCATTTCTGTATTGATTGGGACGGATTTCACTCGAATCGTCCTATAAGTTGAATCGTTGTTCGTACATAATACCTTCACCATTATGAGGCTCTTTTGGACTACAATACTATAAAGCATACCAAAATAGTACACGGTCTCGTAACTGGCTCTTTTCTTTCTAACTGAGATCGGATTTACTCAAATCGTTTAAAAAGTGGAATCGGTGTTTGTAGATAATTCCTTCACCATTTTGAAGCTCTTAATGACAAAAATACTATATAGCGTACTTAAATACTCCACACTCTCCTAACCGACCCTTTTCTTTTTGTCCATCCTCCTTTTCTTTCCAAATGGGATGGGTTTCACTCGAATGGTCCTATAATTTGAATAGTAGATTTTTTACATCATTCCTTCACCATAATGAGGCTCTGCTGGACAACAATACTATAAAGAGTACCAAAAATAGTCCACACTATCCTAACTGACACCATTTTGAGGCTCTTAATGACAACAATACCATAAAGTGCACCAAAATAGTCCACAATCTCCAAACTGGCCCTTTTTATTCTCTCCAGCCTCATTTTCTTTCTAAGTGGGACGATTTTCACTCCAATCGTACCATAGGTTGAATCGGTGTTTGTACATCATTCCTTAACCATTATTAGGATCTTTTGGATAACAATACTATAAAGCGTCCAAAATTAGTCCACAATCTCCTAACTGACCCTTTGTTTTCTCTCCAACGTCATTTTCTTTCTAAGTGGGACGGATTTCACTCGAATCATCCTATAAGTTGAATCCTTGTTTTTATATAAAATACTTCACCATTATCAGGCTCTTTTGGACAACAATACTATAACGCGTACCAAAATAGTCTACACTTTCGTAACTGGCCCTTTTCTTTCTAAGTGGGACGGGATTCACTCGAATCATCCTATGAGTCGAATTGGTGTTTGGACATAATTCCTGCACAATTATGAGGCTCTTAATGACAACAATACTATTAAAGCGTACAAAAATAGTCAACACTCTTTTATGTGGCCCTTTCTTTTCTCTCCAACCTCATTTTCTTTCAAAGTGGAATGGATTTAATTAGAATCGTCCTAAGTTTAATCGGTGTTTGTACATCATTCGTTAACCATTATAGAGCTCTTGTGGGTAACAATACTATAATGCGTACCAAAGTTGCCCACATTCTCCTTACTAACCCTTTTCTTTCTCTGCAACCTCATTTTCTTTTTAAGTGGGACGAATTTCACTAGAATCGTCCTATAAGTTGAATCGGAGTTTGTACATCATTCCTTCACCACTATAGGGTTGTTATGGATAACAATACTATAAAGCGTACCAAAATAGTCCACAATCTCCTAACTGACTCTTTTCTTTCTCACCAACCTCCTTTTGTTTCTAAGTGGGACGAGATTGACTAGAGTCATACTATAAGTTGAATCCGTGTTTGTACATCTTTCATTCACCATTATGAGCCTCTTAATGGCAACAATACTATAAAGTATACCAAAATAGTCCACACTCGCCTAACTGAACCTTTTGTTTCTCTTCAACCTCATTTCTGTATTGATTGGGACGGATTTCACTCGAATCGTCCTATAAGTTGAATCGTTGTTCGTACATAATACCTTCACCATTATGAGGCTCTTTTGGACTACAATACTATAAAGCATACCAAAATAGTACACGGTCTCGTAACTGGCTCTTTTCTTTCTAACTGAGATCGGATTTACTCAAATCGTTTAAAAAGTGGAATCGGTGTTTGTAGATAATTCCTTCACCATTTTGAAGCTCTTAATGACAAAAATACTATATAGCGTACTTAAATACTCCACACTCTCCTAACCGACCCTTTTCTTTTTGTCCATCCTCCTTTTCTTTCCAAATGGGATGGGTTTCACTCGAATGGTCCTATAATTTGAATAGTAGATTTTTTACATCATTCCTTCACCATAATGAGGCTCTGCTGGACAACAATACTATAAAGAGTACCAAAAATAGTCCACACTATCCTAACTGACACCATTTTGAGGCTCTTAATGACAACAATACCATAAAGTGCACCAAAATAGTCCACAATCTCCAAACTGGCCCTTTTTATTCTCTCCAGCCTCATTTTCTTTCTAAGTGGGACGATTTTCACTCCAATCGTACCATAGGTTGAATCGGTGTTTGTACATCATTCCTTAACCATTATTAGGATCTTTTGGATAACAATACTATAAAGCGTCCAAAATTAGTCCACAATCTCCTAACTGACCCTTTGTTTTCTCTCCAACGTCATTTTCTTTCTAAGTGGGACGGATTTCACTCGAATCATCCTATAAGTTGAATCCTTGTTTTTATATAAAATACTTCACCATTATCAGGCTCTTTTGGACAACAATACTATAACGCGTACCAAAATAGTCTACACTTTCGTAACTGGCCCTTTTCTTTCTAAGTGGGACGGGATTCACTCGAATCATCCTATGAGTCGAATTGGTGTTTGGACATAATTCCTGCACAATTATGAGGCTCTTAATGACAACAATACTATTAAAGCGTACAAAAATAGTCAACACTCTTTTATGTGGCCCTTTCTTTTCTCTCCAACCTCATTTTCTTTCAAAGTGGAATGGATTTAATTAGAATCGTCCTAAGTTTAATCGGTGTTTGTACATCATTCGTTAACCATTATAGAGCTCTTGTGGGTAACAATACTATAATGCGTACCAAAGTTGCCCACATTCTCCTTACTAACCCTTTTCTTTCTCTGCAACCTCATTTTCTTTTTAAGTGGGACGAATTTCACTAGAATCGTCCTATAAGTTGAATCGGAGTTTGTACATCATTCCTTCACCACTATAGGGTTGTTATGGATAACAATACTATAAAGCGTACCAAAATAGTCCACAATCTCCTAACTGACTCTTTTCTTTCTCACCAACCTCCTTTTGTTTCTAAGTGGGACGAGATTGACTAGAGTCATACTATAAGTTGAATCCGTGTTTGTACATCTTTCATTCACCATTATGAGCCTCTTAATGGCAACAATACTATAAAGTATACCAAAATAGTCCACACTCGCCTAACTGAACCTTTTGTTTCTCTTCAACCTCATTTCTGTATTGATTGGGACGGATTTCACTCGAATCGTCCTATAAGTTGAATCGTTGTTCGTACATAATACCTTCACCATTATGAGGCTCTTTTGGACTACAATACTATAAAGCATACCAAAATAGTACACGGTCTCGTAACTGGCTCTTTTCTTTCTAACTGAGATCGGATTTACTCAAATCGTTTAAAAAGTGGAATCGGTGTTTGTAGATAATTCCTTCACCATTTTGAAGCTCTTAATGACAAAAATACTATATAGCGTACTTAAATACTCCACACTCTCCTAACCGACCCTTTTCTTTTTGTCCATCCTCCTTTTCTTTCCAAATGGGATGGGTTTCACTCGAATGGTCCTATAATTTGAATAGTAGATTTTTTACATCATTCCTTCACCATAATGAGGCTCTGCTGGACAACAATACTATAAAGAGTACCAAAAATAGTCCACACTATCCTAACTGACACCATTTTGAGGCTCTTAATGACAACAATACCATAAAGTGCACCAAAATAGTCCACAATCTCCAAACTGGCCCTTTTTATTCTCTCCAGCCTCATTTTCTTTCTAAGTGGGACGATTTTCACTCCAATCGTACCATAGGTTGAATCGGTGTTTGTACATCATTCCTTAACCATTATTAGGATCTTTTGGATAACAATACTATAAAGCGTCCAAAATTAGTCCACAATCTCCTAACTGACCCTTTGTTTTCTCTCCAACGTCATTTTCTTTCTAAGTGGGACGGATTTCACTCGAATCATCCTATAAGTTGAATCCTTGTTTTTATATAAAATACTTCACCATTATCAGGCTCTTTTGGACAACAATACTATAACGCGTACCAAAATAGTCTACACTTTCGTAACTGGCCCTTTTCTTTCTAAGTGGGACGGGATTCACTCGAATCATCCTATGAGTCGAATTGGTGTTTGGACATAATTCCTGCACAATTATGAGGCTCTTAATGACAACAATACTATTAAAGCGTACAAAAATAGTCAACACTCTTTTATGTGGCCCTTTCTTTTCTCTCCAACCTCATTTTCTTTCAAAGTGGAATGGATTTAATTAGAATCGTCCTAAGTTTAATCGGTGTTTGTACATCATTCGTTAACCATTATAGAGCTCTTGTGGGTAACAATACTATAATGCGTACCAAAGTTGCCCACATTCTCCTTACTAACCCTTTTCTTTCTCTGCAACCTCATTTTCTTTTTAAGTGGGACGAATTTCACTAGAATCGTCCTATAAGTTGAATCGGAGTTTGTACATCATTCCTTCACCACTATAGGGTTGTTATGGATAACAATACTATAAAGCGTACCAAAATAGTCCACAATCTCCTAACTGACTCTTTTCTTTCTCACCAACCTCCTTTTGTTTCTAAGTGGGACGAGATTGACTAGAGTCATACTATAAGTTGAATCCGTGTTTGTACATCTTTCATTCACAATTATGAGCCTCTTAATGGCAACAATACTATAAAGTATACCAAAATAGTCCACACTCGCCTAACTGAACCTTTTGTTTCTCTTCAACCTCATTTCTGTATTGATTGGGACGGATTTCACTCGAATCGTCCTATAAGTTGAATCGTTGTTCGTACATAATACCTTCACCATTATGAGGCTCTTTTGGACTACAATACTATAAAGCATACCAAAATAGTACACGGTCTCGTAACTGGCTCTTTTCTTTCTAACTGAGATCGGATTTACTCAAATCGTTTAAAAAGTGGAATCGGTGTTTGTAGATAATTCCTTCACCATTTTGAAGCTCTTAATGACAAAAATACTATATAGCGTACTTAAATACTCCACACTCTCCTAACCGACCCTTTTCTTTTTGTCCATCCTCCTTTTCTTTCCAAATGGGATGGGTTTCACTCGAATGGTCCTATAATTTGAATAGTAGATTTTTTACATCATTCCTTCACCATAATGAGGCTCTGCTGGACAACAATACTATAAAGAGTACCAAAAATAGTCCACACTATCCTAACTGACACCATTTTGAGGCTCTTAATGACAACAATACCATAAAGTGCACCAAAATAGTCCACAATCTCCAAACTGGCCCTTTTTATTCTCTCCAGCCTCATTTTCTTTCTAAGTGGGACGATTTTCACTATAATCGTACCATAGGTTGAATCGGTGTTTGTACATCATTCCTTAACCATTATTAGGATCTTTTGGATAACAATACTATAAAGCGTCCAAAATTAGTCCACAATCTCCTAACTGACCCTTTGTTTTCTCTCCAACGTCATTTTCTTTCTAAGTGGGACGGATTTCACTCGAATCATCCTATAAGTTGAATCCTTGTTTTTATATAAAATACTTCACCATTATCAGGCTCTTTTGGACAACAATACTATAACGCGTACCAAAATAGTCTACACTTTCGTAACTGGCCCTTTTCTTTCTAAGTGGGACGGGATTCACTCGAATCATCCTACAAGTCGAATTGGTGTTTGGACATAATTCCTGCACAATTATGAGGCTCTTAATGACAACAATACTATTAAAGCGTACAAAAATAGTCAACACTCTTTTATGTGGCCCTTTCTTTTCTCTCCAACCTCATTTTCTTTCAAAGTGGAATGGATTTAATTAGAATCGTCCTAAGTTTAATCGGTGTTTGTACATCATTCGTTAACCATTATAGAGCTCTTGTGGGTAACAATACTATAATGCGTACCAAAGTTGCCCACATTCTCCTTACTAACCCTTTTCTTTCTCTGCAACCTCATTTTCTTTTTAAGTGGGACGAATTTCACTAGAATCGTCCTATAAGTTGAATCGGAGTTTGTACATCATTCCTTCACCACTATAGGGTTGTTATGGATAACAATACTATAAAGCGTACCAAAATAGTCCACAATCTCCTAACTGACTCTTTTCTTTCTCACCAACCTCCTTTTGTTTCTAAGTGGGACGAGATTGACTAGAGTCATACTATAAGTTGAATCCGTGTTTGTACATCTTTCATTCACCATTATGAGCCTCTTAATGGCAACAATACTATAAAGTATACCAAAATAGTCCACACTCGCCTAACTGAACCTTTTGTTTCTCTTCAACCTCATTTCTGTATTGATTGGGACGGATTTCACTCGAATCGTCCTATAAGTTGAATCGTTGTTCGTACATAATACCTTCACCATTATGAGGCTCTTTTGGACTACAATACTATAAAGCATACCAAAATAGTACACGGTCTCGTAACTGGCTCTTTTCTTTCTAACTGAGATCGGATTTACTCAAATCGTTTAAAAAGTGGAATCGGTGTTTGTAGATAATTCCTTCACCATTTTGAAGCTCTTAATGACAAAAATACTATATAGCGTACTTAAATACTCCACACTCTCCTAACCGACCCTTTTCTTTTTGTCCATCCTCCTTTTCTTTCCAAATGGGATGGGTTTCACTCGAATGGTCCTATAATTTGAATAGTAGATTTTTTACATCATTCCTTCACCATAATGAGGCTCTGCTGGACAACAATACTATAAAGAGTACCAAAAATAGTCCACACTATCCTAACTGACACCATTTTGAGGCTCTTAATGACAACAATACCATAAAGTGCACCAAAATAGTCCACAATCTCCAAACTGGCCCTTTTTATTCTCTCCAGCCTCATTTTCTTTCTAAGTGGGACGATTTTCACTCCAATCGTACCATAGGTTGAATCGGTGTTTGTACATCATTCCTTAACCATTATTAGGATCTTTTGGATAACAATACTATAAAGCGTCCAAAATTAGTCCACAATCTCCTAACTGACCCTTTGTTTTCTCTCCAACGTCATTTTCTTTCTAAGTGGGACGGATTTCACTCGAATCATCCTATAAGTTGAATCCTTGTTTTTATATAAAATACTTCACCATTATCAGGCTCTTTTGGACAACAATACTATAACGCGTACCAAAATAGTCTACACTTTCGTAACTGGCCCTTTTCTTTCTAAGTGGGACGGGATTCACTCGAATCATCCTATGAGTCGAATTGGTGTTTGGACATAATTCCTGCACAATTATGAGGCTCTTAATGACAACAATACTATTAAAGCGTACAAAAATAGTCAACACTCTTTTATGTGGCCCTTTCTTTTCTCTCCAACCTCATTTTCTTTCAAAGTGGAATGGATTTAATTAGAATCGTCCTAAGTTTAATCGGTGTTTGTACATCATTCGTTAACCATTATAGAGCTCTTGTGGGTAACAATACTATAATGCGTACCAAAGTTGCCCACATTCTCCTTACTAACCCTTTTCTTTCTCTGCAACCTCATTTTCTTTTTAAGTGGGACGAATTTCACTAGAATCGTCCTATAAGTTGAATCGGAGTTTGTACATCATTCCTTCACCACTATAGGGTTGTTATGGATAACAATACTATAAAGCGTACCAAAATAGTCCACAATCTCCTAACTGACTCTTTTCTTTCTCACCAACCTCCTTTTGTTTCTAAGTGGGACGAGATTGACTAGAGTCATACTATAAGTTGAATCCGTGTTTGTACATCTTTCATTCACCATTATGAGCCTCTTAATGGCAACAATACTATAAAGTATACCAAAATAGTCCACACTCGCCTAACTGAACCTTTTGTTTCTCTTCAACCTCATTTCTGTATTGATTGGGACGGATTTCACTCGAATCGTCCTATAAGTTGAATCGTTGTTCGTACATAATACCTTCACCATTATGAGGCTCTTTTGGACTACAATACTATAAAGCATACCAAAATAGTACACGGTCTCGTAACTGGCTCTTTTCTTTCTAACTGAGATCGGATTTACTCAAATCGTTTAAAAAGTGGAATCGGTGTTTGTAGATAATTCCTTCACCATTTTGAAGCTCTTAATGACAAAAATACTATATAGCGTACTTAAATACTCCACACTCTCCTAACCGACCCTTTTCTTTTTGTCCATCCTCCTTTTCTTTCCAAATGGGATGGGTTTCACTCGAATGGTCCTATAATTTGAATAGTAGATTTTTTACATCATTCCTTCACCATAATGAGGCTCTGCTGGACAACAATACTATAAAGAGTACCAAAAATAGTCCACACTATCCTAACTGACACCATTTTGAGGCTCTTAATGACAACAATACCATAAAGTGCACCAAAATAGTCCACAATCTCCAAACTGGCCCTTTTTATTCTCTCCAGCCTCATTTTCTTTCTAAGTGGGACGATTTTCACTCCAATCGTACCATAGGTTGAATCGGTGTTTGTACATCATTCCTTAACCATTATTAGGATCTTTTGGATAACAATACTATAAAGCGTCCAAAATTAGTCCACAATCTCCTAACTGACCCTTTGTTTTCTCTCCAACGTCATTTTCTTTCTAAGTGGGACGGATTTCACTCGAATCATCCTATAAGTTGAATCCTTGTTTTTATATAAAATACTTCACCATTATCAGGCTCTTTTGGACAACAATACTATAACGCGTACCAAAATAGTCTACACTTTCGTAACTGGCCCTTTTCTTTCTAAGTGGGACGGGATTCACTCGAATCATCCTATGAGTCGAATTGGTGTTTGGACATAATTCCTGCACAATTATGAGGCTCTTAATGACAACAATACTATTAAAGCGTACAAAAATAGTCAACACTCTTTTATGTGGCCCTTTCTTTTCTCTCCAACCTCATTTTCTTTCAAAGTGGAATGGATTTAATTAGAATCGTCCTAAGTTTAATCGGTGTTTGTACATCATTCGTTAACCATTATAGAGCTCTTGTGGGTAACAATACTATAATGCGTACCAAAGTTGCCCACATTCTCCTTACTAACCCTTTTCTTTCTCTGCAACCTCATTTTCTTTTTAAGTGGGACGAATTTCACTAGAATCGTCCTATAAGTTGAATCGGAGTTTGTACATCATTCCTTCACCACTATAGGGTTGTTATGGATAACAATACTATAAAGCGTACCAAAATAGTCCACAATCTCCTAACTGACTCTTTTCTTTCTCACCAACCTCCTTTTGTTTCTAAGTGGGACGAGATTGACTAGAGTCATACTATAAGTTGAATCCGTGTTTGTACATCTTTCATTCACAATTATGAGCCTCTTAATGGCAACAATACTATAAAGTATACCAAAATAGTCCACACTCGCCTAACTGAACCTTTTGTTTCTCTTCAACCTCATTTCTGTATTGATTGGGACGGATTTCACTCGAATCGTCCTATAAGTTGAATCGTTGTTCGTACATAATACCTTCACCATTATGAGGCTCTTTTGGACTACAATACTATAAAGCATACCAAAATAGTACACGGTCTCGTAACTGGCTCTTTTCTTTCTAACTGAGATCGGATTTACTCAAATCGTTTAAAAAGTGGAATCGGTGTTTGTAGATAATTCCTTCACCATTTTGAAGCTCTTAATGACAAAAATACTATATAGCGTACTTAAATACTCCACACTCTCCTAACCGACCCTTTTCTTTTTGTCCATCCTCCTTTTCTTTCCAAATGGGATGGGTTTCACTCGAATGGTCCTATAATTTGAATAGTAGATTTTTTACATCATTCCTTCACCATAATGAGGCTCTGCTGGACAACAATACTATAAAGAGTACCAAAAATAGTCCACACTATCCTAACTGACACCATTTTGAGGCTCTTAATGACAACAATACCATAAAGTGCACCAAAATAGTCCACAATCTCCAAACTGGCCCTTTTTATTCTCTCCAGCCTCATTTTCTTTCTAAGTGGGACGATTTTCACTATAATCGTACCATAGGTTGAATCGGTGTTTGTACATCATTCCTTAACCATTATTAGGATCTTTTGGATAACAATACTATAAAGCGTCCAAAATTAGTCCACAATCTCCTAACTGACCCTTTGTTTTCTCTCCAACGTCATTTTCTTTCTAAGTGGGACGGATTTCACTCGAATCATCCTATAAGTTGAATCCTTGTTTTTATATAAAATACTTCACCATTATCAGGCTCTTTTGGACAACAATACTATAACGCGTACCAAAATAGTCTACACTTTCGTAACTGGCCCTTTTCTTTCTAAGTGGGACGGGATTCACTCGAATCATCCTACAAGTCGAATTGGTGTTTGGACATAATTCCTGCACAATTATGAGGCTCTTAATGACAACAATACTATTAAAGCGTACAAAAATAGTCAACACTCTTTTATGTGGCCCTTTCTTTTCTCTCCAACCTCATTTTCTTTCAAAGTGGAATGGATTTAATTAGAATCGTCCTAAGTTTAATCGGTGTTTGTACATCATTCGTTAACCATTATAGAGCTCTTGTGGGTAACAATACTATAATGCGTACCAAAGTTGCCCACATTCTCCTTACTAACCCTTTTCTTTCTCTGCAACCTCATTTTCTTTTTAAGTGGGACGAATTTCACTAGAATCGTCCTATAAGTTGAATCGGAGTTTGTACATCATTCCTTCACCACTATAGGGTTGTTATGGATAACAATACTATAAAGCGTACCAAAATAGTCCACAATCTCCTAACTGACTCTTTTCTTTCTCACCAACCTCCTTTTGTTTCTAAGTGGGACGAGATTGACTAGAGTCATACTATAAGTTGAATCCGTGTTTGTACATCTTTCATTCACCATTATGAGCCTCTTAATGGCAACAATACTATAAAGTATACCAAAATAGTCCACACTCGCCTAACTGAACCTTTTGTTTCTCTTCAACCTCATTTCTGTATTGATTGGGACGGATTTCACTCGAATCGTCCTATAAGTTGAATCGTTGTTCGTACATAATACCTTCACCATTATGAGGCTCTTTTGGACTACAATACTATAAAGCATACCAAAATAGTACACGGTCTCGTAACTGGCTCTTTTCTTTCTAACTGAGATCGGATTTACTCAAATCGTTTAAAAAGTGGAATCGGTGTTTGTAGATAATTCCTTCACCATTTTGAAGCTCTTAATGACAAAAATACTATATAGCGTACTTAAATACTCCACACTCTCCTAACCGACCCTTTTCTTTTTGTCCATCCTCCTTTTCTTTCCAAATGGGATGGGTTTCACTCGAATGGTCCTATAATTTGAATAGTAGATTTTTTACATCATTCCTTCACCATAATGAGGCTCTGCTGGACAACAATACTATAAAGAGTACCAAAAATAGTCCACACTATCCTAACTGACACCATTTTGAGGCTCTTAATGACAACAATACCATAAAGTGCACCAAAATAGTCCACAATCTCCAAACTGGCCCTTTTTATTCTCTCCAGCCTCATTTTCTTTCTAAGTGGGACGATTTTCACTCCAATCGTACCATAGGTTGAATCGGTGTTTGTACATCATTCCTTAACCATTATTAGGATCTTTTGGATAACAATACTATAAAGCGTCCAAAATTAGTCCACAATCTCCTAACTGACCCTTTGTTTTCTCTCCAACGTCATTTTCTTTCTAAGTGGGACGGATTTCACTCGAATCATCCTATAAGTTGAATCCTTGTTTTTATATAAAATACTTCACCATTATCAGGCTCTTTTGGACAACAATACTATAACGCGTACCAAAATAGTCTACACTTTCGTAACTGGCCCTTTTCTTTCTAAGTGGGACGGGATTCACTCGAATCATCCTATGAGTCGAATTGGTGTTTGGACATAATTCCTGCACAATTATGAGGCTCTTAATGACAACAATACTATTAAAGCGTACAAAAATAGTCAACACTCTTTTATGTGGCCCTTTCTTTTCTCTCCAACCTCATTTTCTTTCAAAGTGGAATGGATTTAATTAGAATCGTCCTAAGTTTAATCGGTGTTTGTACATCATTCGTTAACCATTATAGAGCTCTTGTGGGTAACAATACTATAATGCGTACCAAAGTTGCCCACATTCTCCTTACTAACCCTTTTCTTTCTCTGCAACCTCATTTTCTTTTTAAGTGGGACGAATTTCACTAGAATCGTCCTATAAGTTGAATCGGAGTTTGTACATCATTCCTTCACCACTATAGGGTTGTTATGGATAACAATACTATAAAGCGTACCAAAATAGTCCACAATCTCCTAACTGACTCTTTTCTTTCTCACCAACCTCCTTTTGTTTCTAAGTGGGACGAGATTGACTAGAGTCATACTATAAGTTGAATCCGTGTTTGTACATCTTTCATTCACCATTATGAGCCTCTTAATGGCAACAATACTATAAAGTATACCAAAATAGTCCACACTCGCCTAACTGAACCTTTTGTTTCTCTTCAACCTCATTTCTGTATTGATTGGGACGGATTTCACTCGAATCGTCCTATAAGTTGAATCGTTGTTCGTACATAATACCTTCACCATTATGAGGCTCTTTTGGACTACAATACTATAAAGCATACCAAAATAGTACACGGTCTCGTAACTGGCTCTTTTCTTTCTAACTGAGATCGGATTTACTCAAATCGTTTAAAAAGTGGAATCGGTGTTTGTAGATAATTCCTTCACCATTTTGAAGCTCTTAATGACAAAAATACTATATAGCGTACTTAAATACTCCACACTCTCCTAACCGACCCTTTTCTTTTTGTCCATCCTCCTTTTCTTTCCAAATGGGATGGGTTTCACTCGAATGGTCCTATAATTTGAATAGTAGATTTTTTACATCATTCCTTCACCATAATGAGGCTCTGCTGGACAACAATACTATAAAGAGTACCAAAAATAGTCCACACTATCCTAACTGACACCATTTTGAGGCTCTTAATGACAACAATACCATAAAGTGCACCAAAATAGTCCACAATCTCCAAACTGGCCCTTTTTATTCTCTCCAGCCTCATTTTCTTTCTAAGTGGGACGATTTTCACTCCAATCGTACCATAGGTTGAATCGGTGTTTGTACATCATTCCTTAACCATTATTAGGATCTTTTGGATAACAATACTATAAAGCGTCCAAAATTAGTCCACAATCTCCTAACTGACCCTTTGTTTTCTCTCCAACGTCATTTTCTTTCTAAGCGGGACGGATTTCACTCGAATCATCCTATAAGTTGAATCCTTGTTTTTATATAAAATACTTCACCATTATCAAGCTCTTTTGGACAACAATACTATAACGCGTACCAAAATAGTCTACACTTTCGTAACTGGCCCTTTTCTTTCTAAGTGGGACGGGATTCACTCGAATCATCCTACAAGTCGAATTGGTGTTTGGACATAATTCCTGCACAATTATGAGGCTCTTAATGACAACAATACTATTAAAGCGTACAAAAATAGTCAACACTCTTTTATGTGGCCCTTTCTTTTCTCTCCAACCTCATTTTCTTTCAAAGTGGAATGGATTTAATTAGAATCGTCCTAAGTTTAATCGGTGTTTGTACATCATTCGTTAACCATTATAGAGCTCTTGTGGGTAACAATACTATAATGCGTACCAAAGTTGCCCACATTCTCCTTACTAACCCTTTTCTTTCTCTGCAACCTCATTTTCTTTTTAAGTGGGACGAATTTCACTAGAATCGTCCTATAAGTTGAATCGGAGTTTGTACATCATTCCTTCACCACTATAGGGTTGTTATGGATAACAATACTATAAAGCGTACCAAAATAGTCCACAATCTCCTAAATGACTCTTTTCTTTCTCACCAACCTCCTTTTGTTTCTAAGTGGGACGAGATTGACTAGAGTCATACTATAAGTTGAATCCGTGTTTGTACATCTTTCATTCACCATTATGAGCCTCTTAATGGCAACAATACTATAAAGTATACCAAAATAGTCCACACTCGCCTAACTGAACCTTTTGTTTCTCTTCAACCTCATTTCTGTATTGATTGGGACGGATTTCACTCGAATCGTCCTATAAGTTGAATCGTTGTTCGTACATAATACCTTCACCATTATGAGGCTCTTTTGGACTACAATACTATAAAGCATACCAAAATAGTACACGGTCTCGTAACTGGCTCTTTTCTTTCTAACTGAGATCGGATTTACTCAAATCGTTTAAAAAGTGGAATCGGTGTTTGTAGATAATTCCTTCACCATTTTGAAGCTCTTAATGACAAAAATACTATATAGCGTACTTAAATACTCCACACTCTCCTAACCGACCCTTTTCTTTTTGTCCATCCTCCTTTTCTTCCCAAATGGGATGGGTTTCACTCGAATGGTCCTATAATTTGAATAGTAGATTTTTTACATCATTCCTTCACCATAATGAGGCTCTGCTGGACAACAATACTAAAAAGAGTACCAAAAATAGTCCACACTATCCTAACTGACACCATTTTGAGGCTCTTAATGACAACAATACCATAAAGTGCACCAAAATAGTCCACAATCTCCAAACTGGCCCTTTTTATTCTCTCCAGCCTCATTTTCTTTCTAAGTGGGACGATTTTCACTCCAATCGTACCATAGGTTGAATCGGTGTTTGTACATCATTCCTTAACCATTATTAGGATCTTTTGGATAACAATACTATAAAGCGTCCAAAATTAGTCCACAATCTCCTAACTGACCCTTTGTTTTCTCTCCAACGTCATTTTCTTTCTAAGCGGGACGGATTTCACTCGAATCATCCTATAAGTTGAATCCTTGTTTTTATATAAAATACTTCACCATTATCAAGCTCTTTTGGACAACAATACTATAACGCGTACCAAAATAGCCTACACTTTCGTAACTGGCCCTTTTCTTTCTAAGTGGGACGGGATTCACTCGAATCATCCTACAAGTCGAATTGGTGTTTGGACATAATTCCTGCACAATTATGAGGCTCTTAATGACAACAATACTATTAAAGCGTACAAAAATAGTCAACACTCTTTTATGTGGCCCTTTCTTTTCTCTCCAACCTCATTTTCTTTCAAAGTGGAATGGATTTAATTAGAATCGTCCTAAGTTTAATCGGTGTTTGTACATCATTCATTAACCATTATAGAGCTCTTGTGGGTAACAATACTATAATGCGTACCAAAGTTGCCCACATTCTCCTTACTAACCCTTTTCTTTCTCTGCAACCTCATTTTCTTTTTAAGTGGGACGAATTTCACTAGAATCGTCCTATAAGTTGAATCGGAGTTTGTACATCATTCCTTCACCACTATAGGGTTGTTATGGATAACAATACTATAAAGCGTACCAAAATAGTCCACAATCTCCTAACTGACTCTTTTCTTTCTCACCAACCTCCTTTTGTTTCTAAGTGGGACGAGATTGACTAGAGTCATACTATAAGTTGAATCCGTGTTTGTACATCTTTCATTCACCATTATGAGCCTCTTAATGGCAACAATACTATAAAGTATACCAAAATAGTCCACACTCGCCTAACTGAACCTTTTGTTTCTCTTCAACCTCATTTCTGTATTGATTGGGACGGATTTCACTCGAATCGTCCTATAAGTTGAATCGTTGTTCGTACATAATACCTTCACCATTATGAGGCTCTTTTGGACTACAATACTATAAAGCATACCAAAATAGTACACGGTCTCGTAACTGGCTCTTTTCTTTCTAACTGAGATCGGATTTACTCAAATCGTTTAAAAAGTGGAATCGGTGTTTGTAGATAATTCCTTCACCATTTTGAAGCTCTTAATGACAAAAATACTATATAGCGTACTTAAATACTCCACACTCTCCTAACCGACCCTTTTCTTTTTGTCCATCCTCCTTTTCTTTCCAAATGGGATGGGTTTCACTCGAATGGTCCTATAATTTGAATAGTAGATTTTTTACATCATTCCTTCACCATAATGAGGCTCTGCTGGACAACAATACTATAAAGAGTACCAAAAATAGTCCACACTATCCTAACTGACACCATTTTGAGGCTCTTAATGACAACAATACCATAAAGTGCACCAAAATAGTCCACAATCTCCAAACTGGCCCTTTTTATTCTCTCCAGCCTCATTTTCTTTCTAAGTGGGACGATTTTCACTCCAATCGTACCATAGGTTGAATCGGTGTTTGTACATCATTCCTTAACCATTATTAGGATCTTTTGGATAACAATACTATAAAGCGTCCAAAATTAGTCCACAATCTCCTAACTGACCCTTTGTTTTCTCTCCAACGTCATTTTCTTTCTAAGCGGGACGGATTTCACTCGAATCATCCTATAAGTTGAATCCTTGTTTTTATATAAAATACTTCACCATTATCAGGCTCTTTTGGACAACAATACTATAACGCGTACCAAAATAGTCTACACTTTCGTAACTGGCCCTTTTCTTTCTAAGTGGGACGGGATTCACTCGAATCATCCTACAAGTCGAATTGGTGTTTGGACATAATTCCTGCACAATTATGAGGCTCTTAATGACAACAATACTATTAAAGCGTACAAAAATAGTCAACACTCTTTTATGTGGCCCTTTCTTTTCTCTCCAACCTCATTTTCTTTCAAAGTGGAATGGATTTAATTAGAATCGTCCTAAGTTTAATCGGTGTTTGTACATCATTCATTAACCATTATAGAGCTCTTGTGGGTAACAATACTATAATGCGTACCAAAGTTGCCCACATTCTCCTTACTAACCCTTTTCTTTCTCTGCAACCTCATTTTCTTTTTAAGTGGGACGAATTTCACTAGAATCGTCCTATAAGTTGAATCGGAGTTTGTACATCATTCCTTCACCACTATAGGGTTGTTATGGATAACAATACTATAAAGCGTACCAAAATAGTCCACAATCTCCTAACTGACTCTTTTCTTTCTCACCAACCTCCTTTTGTTTCTAAGTGGGACGAGATTGACTAGAGTCATACTATAAGTTGAATCCGTGTTTGTACATCTTTCATTCACCATTATGAGCCTCTTAATGGCAACAATACTATAAAGTATACCAAAATAGTCCACACTCGCCTAACTGAACCTTTTGTTTCTCTTCTACCTCATTTCTGTATTGATTGGGACGGATTTCACTCGAATCGTCCTATAAGTTGAATCGTTGTTCGTACATAATACCTTCACCATTATGAGGCTCTTTTGGACTACAATACTATAAAGCATACCAAAATAGTACACGGTCTCGTAACTGGCTCTTTTCTTTCTAACTGAGATCGGATTTACTCAAATCGTTTAAAAAGTGGAATCGGTGTTTGTAGATAATTCCTTCACCATTTTGAAGCTCTTAATGACAAAAATACTATATAGCGTACTTAAATACTCCACACTCTCCTAACCGACCCTTTTCTTTTTGTCCATCCTCCTTTTCTTTCCAAATGGGATGGGTTTCACTCGAATGGTCCTATAATTTGAATAGTAGATTTTTTACATCATTCCTTCACCATAATGAGGCTCTGCTGGACAACAATACTATAAAGAGTACCAAAAATAGTCCACACTATCCTAACTGACACCATTTTGAGGCTCTTAATGACAACAATACCATAAAGTGCACCAAAATAGTCCACAATCTCCAAACTGGCCCTTTTTATTCTCTCCAGCCTCATTTTCTTTCTAAGTGGGACGATTTTCACTCCAATCGTACCATAGGTTGAATCGGTGTTTGTACATCATTCCTTAACCATTATTAGGATCTTTTGGATAACAATACTATAAAGCGTCCAAAATTAGTCCACAATCTCCTAACTGACCCTTTGTTTTCTCTCCAACGTCATTTTCTTTCTAAGCGGGACGGATTTCACTCGAATCATCCTATAAGTTGAATCCTTGTTTTTATATAAAATACTTCACCATTATCAGGCTCTTTTGGACAACAATACTATAACGCGTACCAAAATAGTCTACACTTTCGTAACTGGCCCTTTTCTTTCTAAGTGGGACGGGATTCACTCGAATCATCCTACAAGTCGAATTGGTGTTTGGACATAATTCCTGCACAATTATGAGGCTCTTAATGACAACAATACTATTAAAGCGTACAAAAATAGTCAACACTCTTTTATGTGGCCCTTTCTTTTCTCTCCAACCTCATTTTCTTTCAAAGTGGAATGGATTTAATTAGAATCGTCCTAAGTTTAATCGGTGTTTGTACATCATTCATTAACCATTATAGAGCTCTTGTGGGTAACAATACTATAATGCGTACCAAAGTTGCCCACATTCTCCTTACTAACCCTTTTCTTTCTCTGCAACCTCATTTTCTTTTTAAGTGGGACGAATTTCACTAGAATCGTCCTATAAGTTGAATCGGAGTTTGTACATCATTCCTTCACCACTATAGGGTTGTTATGGATAACAATACTATAAAGCGTACCAAAATAGTCCACAATCTCCTAACTGACTCTTTTCTTTCTCACCAACCTCCTTTTGTTTCTAAGTGGGACGAGATTGACTAGAGTCATACTATAAGTTGAATCCGTGTTTGTACATCTTTCATTCACCATTATGAGCCTCTTAATGGCAACAATACTATAAAGTATACCAAAATAGTCCACACTCGCCTAACTGAACCTTTTGTTTCTCTTCAACCTCATTTCTGTATTGATTGGGACGGATTTCACTCGAATCGTCCTATAAGTTGAATCGTTGTTCGTACATAATACCTTCACCATTATGAGGCTCTTTTGGACTACAATACTATAAAGCATACCAAAATAGTACACGGTCTCGTAACTGGCTCTTTTCTTTCTAACTGAGATCGGATTTACTCAAATCGTTTAAAAAGTGGAATCGGTGTTTGTAGATAATTCCTTCACCATTTTGAAGCTCTTAATGACAAAAATACTATATAGCGTACTTAAATACTCCACACTCTCCTAACCGACCCTTTTCTTTTTGTCCATCCTCCTTTTCTTCCCAAATGGGATGGGTTTCACTCGAATGGTCCTATAATTTGAATAGTAGATTTTTTACATCATTCCTTCACCATAATGAGGCTCTGCTGGACAACAATACTATAAAGAGTACCAAAAATAGTCCACACTATCCTAACTGACACCATTTTGAGGCTCTTAATGACAACAATACCATAAAGTGCACCAAAATAGTCCACAATCTCCAAACTGGCCCTTTTTATTCTCTCCAGCCTCATTTTCTTTCTAAGTGGGACGATTTTCACTCCAATCGTACCATAGGTTGAATCGGTGTTTGTACATCATTCCTTAACCATTATTAGGATCTTTTGGATAACAATACTATAAAGCGTCCAAAATTAGTCCACAATCTCCTAACTGACCCTTTGTTTTCTCTCCAACGTCATTTTCTTTCTAAGTGGGACGGATTTTACTCGAATCATCCTATAAGTTGAATCCTTGTTTTTATAAAAAATACTTCACCATTATCAGGCTCTTTTGGACAACAATACTATAACGCGTACCAAAATAGTCTACACTTTCGTAACTGGCCCTTTTCTTTCTAAGTGGGACGGGATTCACTCGAATCATCCTACAAGTCGAATTGGTGTTTGGACATAATTCCTGCACAATTATGAGGCTCTTAATGACAACAATACTATTAAAGCGTACAAAAATAGTCAACACTCTTTTATGTGGCCCTTTCTTTTCTCTCCAACCTCATTTTCTTTCAAAGTGGAATGGATTTAATTAGAATCGTCCTAAGTTTAATCGGTGTTTGTACATCATTCATTAACCATTATAGAGCTCTTGTGGGTAACAATACTATAATGCGTACCAAAGTTGCCCACATTCTCCTTACTAACCCTTTTCTTTCTCTGCAACCTCATTTTCTTTTTAAGTCGGACGAATTTCACTAGAATCGTCCTATAAGTTGAATCGGAGTTTGTACATCATTCCTTCACCACTATAGGGTTGTTATGGATAACAATACTATAAAGCGTACCAAAATAGTCCACAATCTCCTAACTGACTCTTTTCTTTCTCACCAACCTCCTTTTGTCTCTAAGTGGGACGAGATTGACTAGAGTCATACTATAAGTTGAATCCGTGTTTGTACATCTTTCATTCACCATTATGAGCCTCTTAATGGCAACAATACTATAAAGTATACCAAAATAGTCCACACTCGCCTAACTGAACCTTTTGTTTCTCTTCAACCTCATTTCTGTATTGATTGGGACGGATTTCACTCGAATCGTCCTATAAGTTGAATCGTTGTTCGTACATAATACCTTCACCATTATGAGGCTCTTTTGGACTACAATACTATAAAGCATACCAAAATAGTACACGGTCTCGTAACTGGCTCTTTTCTTTCTAACTGAGATCGGATTTACTCAAATCGTTTAAAAAGTGGAATCGGTGTTTGTAGATAATTCCTTCACCATTTTGAAGCTCTTAATGACAAAAATACTATATAGCGTACTTAAATACTCCACACTCTCCTAACCGACCCTTTTCTTTTTGTCCATCCTCCTTTTCTTTCCAAATGGGATGGGTTTCACTCGAATGGTCCTATAATTTGAATAGTAGATTTTTTACATCATTCCTTCACCATAATGAGGCTCTGCTGGACAACAATACTATAAAGAGTACCAAAAATAGTCCACACTATCCTAACTGACACCATTTTGAGGCTCTTAATGACAACAATACCATAAAGTGCACCAAAATAGTCCACAATCTCCAAACTGGCCCTTTTTATTCTCTCCAGCCTCATTTTCTTTCTAAGTGGGACGATTTTCACTCCAATCGTACCATAGGTTGAATCGGTGTTTGTACATCATTCCTTAACCATTATTAGGATCTTTTGAATAACAATACTATAAAGCGTCCAAAATTAGTCCACAATCTCCTAACTGACCCTTTGTTTTCTCTCCAACGTCATTTTCTTTCTAAGTGGGACGGATTTCACTCGAATCATCCTATAAGTTGAATCCTTGTTTTTATAAAAAATACTTCACCATTATCAGGCTCTTTTGGCCAACAATACTATAACGCGTACCAAAATAGTCTACACTTTCGTAACTGGCCCTTTTCTTTCTAAGTGGGACGGGATTCACTCGAATGATCCTATGAGTCGAATTGGTGTTTGGACATAATTCCTGCACAATTATGAGGCTCTTAATGACAACAATACTATTAAAGCGTACAAAAATAGTCAACACTCTTTTATGTGGCCCTTTCTTTTCTCTCCAACCTCATTTTCTTTCAAAGTGGAATGGATTTAATTAGAATCGTCCTAAGTTTAATCGGTGTTTGTACATCATTCATTAACCATTATAGAGCTCTTGTGGGTAACAATACTATAATGCGTACCAAAGTTGCCCACATTCTCCTTACTAACCCTTTTCTTTCTCTGCAACCTCATTTTCTTTTTAAGTGGGACGAATTTCACTAGAATCGTCCTATAAGTTGAATCGGAGTTTGTACATCATTCCTTCACCACTATAGGGTTGTTATGGATAACAATACTATAAAGCGTACCAAAATAGTCCACAATCTCCTAACTGACTCTTTTCTTTCTCACCAACCTCCTTTTGTTTCTAAGTGGGACGAGATTGACTAGAGTCATACTATAAGTTGAATCCGTGTTTGTACATCTTTCATTCACCATTATGAGCCTCTTAATGGCAACAATACTATAAAGTATACCAAAATAGTCCACACTCGCCTAACTGAACCTTTTGTTTCTCTTCAACCTCATTTCTGTATTGATTGGGACGGATTTCACTCGAATCGTCCTATAAGTTGAATCGTTGTTCGTACATAATACCTTCACCATTATGAGGCTCTTTTGGACTACAATACTATAAAGAATACCAAAATAGTACACGGTCTCGTAACTGGCTCTTTTCTTTCTAACTGAGATCGGATTTACTCAAATCGTTTAAAAAGTGGAATCGGTGTTTGTAGATAATTCCTTCACCATTTTGAAGCTCTTAATGACAAAAATACTATATAGCGTACTTAAATACTCCACACTCTCCTAACCGACCCTTTTCTTTTTGTCCATCCTCCTTTTCTTTCCAAATGGGATGGGTTTCACTCGAATGGTCCTATAATTTGAATAGTAGATTTTTTACATCATTCCTTCACCATAATGAGGCTCTGCTGGACAACAATACTATAAAGAGTACCAAAAATAGTCCACACTATCCTAACTGACACCATTTTGAGGCTCTTAATGACAACAATACCATAAAGTGCACCAAAATAGTCCACAATCTCCAAACTGGCCCTTTTTATTCTCTCCAGCCTCATTTTCTTTCTAAGTGGGACGATTTTCACTCCAATCGTACCATAGGTTGAATCGGTGTTTGTACATCATTCCTTAACCATTATTAGGATCTTTTGGATAACAATACTATAAAGCGTCCAAAATTAGTCCACAATCTCCTAACTGACCCTTTGTTTTCTCTCCAACGTCATTTTCTTTCTAAGTGGGACGGATTTCACTCGAATCATCCTATAAGTTGAATCCTTGTTTTTATAAAAAATACTTCACCATTATCAGGCTCTTTTGGACAACAATACTATAACGCGTACCAAAATAGTCTACACTTTCGTAACTGGCCCTTTTCTTTCTAAGTGGGACGGGATTCACTCGAATCATCCTACAAGTCGAATTGGTGTTTGGACATAATTCCTGCACAATTATGAGGCTCTTAATGACAACAATACTATTAAAGCGTACAAAAATAGTCAACACTCTTTTATGTGGCCCTTTCTTTTCTCTCCAACCTCATTTTCTTTCAAAGTGGAATGGATTTAATTAGAATCGTCCTAAGTTTAATCGGTGTTTGTACATCATTCATTAACCATTATAGAGCTCTTGTGGGTAACAATACTATAATGCGTACCAAAGTTGCCCACATTCTCCTTACTAACCCTTTTCTTTCTCTGCAACCTCATTTTCTTTTTAAGTGGGACGAATTTCACTAGAATCGTCCTATAAGTTGAATCGGAGTTTGTACATCATTCCTTCACCACTATAGGGTTGTTATGGATAACAATACTATAAAGCGTACCAAAATAGTCCACAATCTCCTAACTGACTCTTTTCTTTCTCACCAACCTCCTTTTGTTTCTAAGTGGGACGAGATTGACTAGAGTCATACTATAAGTTGAATCCGTGTTTGTACATCTTTCATTCACCATTATGAGCCTCTTAATGGCAACAATACTATAAAGTATACCAAAATAGTCCACACTCGCCTAACTGAACCTTTTGTTTCTCTTCAACCTCATTTCTGTATTGATTGGGACGGATTTCACTCGAATCGTCCTATAAGTTGAATCGTTGTTCGTACATAATACCTTCACCATTATGAGGCTCTTTTGGACTACAATACTATAAAGAATACCAAAATAGTACACGGTCTCGTAACTGGCTCTTTTCTTTCTAACTGAGATCGGATTTACTCAAATCGTTTAAAAAGTGGAATCGGTGTTTGTAGATAATTCCTTCACCATTTTGAAGCTCTTAATGACAAAAATACTATATAGCGTACTTAAATACTCCACACTCTCCTAACCGACCCTTTTCTTTTTGTCCATCCTCCTTTTCTTTCCAAATGGGATGGGTTTCACTCGAATGGTCCTATAATTTGAATAGTAGATTTTTTACATCATTCCTTCACCATAATGAGGCTCTGCTGGACAACAATACTATAAAGAGTACCAAAAATAGTCCACACTATCCTAACTGACACCATTTTGAGGCTCTTAATGACAACAATACCATAAAGTGCACCAAAATAGTCCACAATCTCCAAACTGGCCCTTTTTATTCTCTCCAGCCTCATTTTCTTTCTAAGTGGGACGATTTTCACTCCAATCGTACCATAGGTTGAATCGGTGTTTGTACATCATTCCTTAACCATTATTAGGATCTTTTGGATAACAATACTATAAAGCGTCCAAAATTAGTCCACAATCTCCTAACTGACCCTTTGTTTTCTCTCCAACGTCATTTTCTTTCTAAGTGGGACGGATTTCACTCGAATCATCCTATAAGTTGAATCCTTGTTTTTATAAAAAATACTTCACCATTATCAGGCTCTTTTGGACAACAATACTATAACGCGTACCAAAATAGTCTACACTTTCGTAACTGGCCCTTTTCTTTCTAAGTGGGACGGGATTCACTCGAATCATCCTACAAGTCGAATTGGTGTTTGGACATAATTCCTGCACAATTATGAGGCTCTTAATGACAACAATACTATTAAAGCGTACAAAAATAGTCAACACTCTTTTATGTGGCCCTTTCTTTTCTCTCCAACCTCATTTTCTTTCAAAGTGGAATGGATTTAATTAGAATCGTCCTAAGTTTAATCGGTGTTTGTACATCATTCATTAACCATTATAGAGCTCTTGTGGGTAACAATACTATAATGCGTACCAAAGTTGCCCACATTCTCCTTACTAACCCTTTTCTTTCTCTGCAACCTCATTTTCTTTTTAAGTGGGACGAATTTCACTAGAATCGTCCTATAAGTTGAATCGGAGTTTGTACATCATTCCTTCACCACTATAGGGTTGTTATGGATAACAATACTATAAAGCGTACCAAAATAGTCCACAATCTCCTAACTGACTCTTTTCTTTCTCACCAACCTCCTTTTGTTTCTAAGTGGGACGAGATTGACTAGAGTCATACTATAAGTTGAATCCGTGTTTGTACATCTTTCATTCACCATTATGAGCCTCTTAATGGCAACAATACTATAAAGTATACCAAAATAGTCCACACTCGCCTAACTGAACCTTTTGTTTCTCTTCAACCTCATTTCTGTATTGATTGGGACGGATTTCACTCGAATCGTCCTATAAGTTGAATCGTTGTTCGTACATAATACCTTCACCATTATGAGGCTCTTTTGGACTACAATACTATAAAGAATACCAAAATAGTACACGGTCTCGTAACTGGCTCTTTTCTTTCTAACTGAGATCGGATTTACTCAAATCGTTTAAAAAGTGGAATCGGTGTTTGTAGATAATTCCTTCACCATTTTGAAGCTCTTAATGACAAAAATACTATATAGCGTACTTAAATACTCCACACTCTCCTAACCGACCCTTTTCTTTTTGTCCATCCTCCTTTTCTTTCCAAATGGGATGGGTTTCACTCGAATGGTCCTATAATTTGAATAGTAGATTTTTTACATCATTCCTTCACCATAATGAGGCTCTGCTGGACAACAATACTATAAAGAGTACCAAAAATAGTCCACACTATCCTAACTGACACCATTTTGAGGCTCTTAATGACAACAATACCATAAAGTGCACCAAAATAGTCCACAATCTCCAAACTGGCCCTTTTTATTCTCTCCAGCCTCATTTTCTTTCTAAGTGGGACGATTTTCACTCCAATCGTACCATAGGTTGAATCGGTGTTTGTACATCATTCCTTAACCATTATTAGGATCTTTTGGATAACAATACTATAAAGCGTCCAAAATTAGTCCACAATCTCCTAACTGACCCTTTGTTTTCTCTCCAACGTCATTTTCTTTCTAAGTGGGACGGATTTCACTCGAATCATCCTATAAGTTGAATCCTTGTTTTTATAAAAAATACTTCACCATTATCAGGCTCTTTTGGACAACAATACTATAACGCGTACCAAAATAGTCTACACTTTCGTAACTGGCCCTTTTCTTTCTAAGTGGGACGGGATTCACTCGAATCATCCTACAAGTCGAATTGGTGTTTGGACATAATTCCTGCACAATTATGAGGCTCTTAATGACAACAATACTATTAAAGCGTACAAAAATAGTCAACACTCTTTTATGTGGCCCTTTCTTTTCTCTCCAACCTCATTTTCTTTCAAAGTGGAATGGATTTAATTAGAATCGTCCTAAGTTTAATCGGTTTTTGTACATCATTCATTAACCATTATAGAGCTCTTGTGGGTAACAATACTATAATGCGTACCAAAGTTGCCCACATTCTCCTTACTAACCCTTTTCTTTCTCTGCAACCTCATTTTCTTTTTAAGTGGGACGAATTTCACTAGAATCGTCCTATAAGTTGAATCGGAGTTTGTACATCATTCCTTCACCACTATAGGGTTGTTATGGATAACAATACTATAAAGCGTACCAAAATAGTCCACAATCTCCTAACTGACTCTTTTCTTTCTCACCAACCTCCTTTTGTTTCTAAGTGGGACGAGATTGACTAGAGTCATACTATAAGTTGAATCCGTGTTTGTACATCTTTCATTCACCATTATGAGCCTCTTAATGGCAACAATACTATAAAGTATACCAAAATAGTCCACACTCGCCTAACTGAACCTTTTGTTTCTCTTCAACCTCATTTCTGTATTGATTGGGACGGATTTCACTCGAATCGTCCTATAAGTTGAATCGTTGTTCGTACATAATACCTTCACCATTATGAGGCTCTTTTGGACTACAATACTATAAAGAATACCAAAATAGTACACGGTCTCGTAACTGGCTCTTTTCTTTCTAACTGAGATCGGATTTACTCAAATCGTTTAAAAAGTGGAATCGGTGTTTGTAGATAATTCCTTCACCATTTTGAAGCTCTTAATGACAAAAATACTATATAGCGTACTTAAATACTCCACACTCTCCTAACCGACCCTTTTCTTTTTGTCCATCCTCCTTTTCTTTCCAAATGGGATGGGTTTCACTCGAATGGTCCTATAATTTGAATAGTAGATTTTTTACATCATTCCTTCACCATAATGAGGCTCTGCTGGACAACAATACTATAAAGAGTACCAAAAATAGTCCACACTATCCTAACTGACACCATTTTGAGGCTCTTAATGACAACAATACCATAAAGTGCACCAAAATAGTCCACAATCTCCAAACTGGCCCTTTTTATTCTCTCCAGCCTCATTTTCTTTCTAAGTGGGACGATTTTCACTCCAATCGTACCATAGGTTGAATCGGTGTTTGTACATCATTCCTTAACCATTATTAGGATCTTTTGGATAACAATACTATAAAGCGTCCAAAATTAGTCCACAATCTCCTAACTGACCCTTTGTTTTCTCTCCAACGTCATTTTCTTTCTAAGTGGGACGGATTTCACTCGAATCATCCTATAAGTTGAATCCTTGTTTTTATAAAAAATACTTCACCATTATCAGGCTCTTTTGGACAACAATACTATAACGCGTACCAAAATAGTCTACACTTTCGTAACTGGCCCTTTTCTTTCTAAGTGGGACGGGATTCACTCGAATCATCCTACAAGTCGAATTGGTGTTTGGACATAATTCCTGCACAATTATGAGGCTCTTAATGACAACAATACTATTAAAGCGTACAAAAATAGTCAACACTCTTTTATGTGGCCCTTTCTTTTCTCTCCAACCTCATTTTCTTTCAAAGTGGAATGGATTTAATTAGAATCGTCCTAAGTTTAATCGGTTTTTGTACATCATTCATTAACCATTATAGAGCTCTTGTGGGTAACAATACTATAATGCGTACCAAAGTTGCCCACATTCTCCTTACTAACCCTTTTCTTTCTCTGCAACCTCATTTTCTTTTTAAGTGGGACGAATTTCACTAGAATCGTCCTATAAGTTGAATCGGAGTTTGTACATCATTCCTTCACCACTATAGGGTTGTTATGGATAACAATACTATAAAGCGTACCAAAATAGTCCACAATCTCCTAACTGACTCTTTTCTTTCTCACCAACCTCCTTTTGTTTCTAAGTGGGACGAGATTGACTAGAGTCATACTATAAGTTGAATCCGTGTTTGTACATCTTTCATTCACCATTATGAGCCTCTTAATGGCAACAATACTATAAAGTATACCAAAATAGTCCACACTCGCCTAACTGAACCTTTTGTTTCTCTTCAACCTCATTTCTGTATTGATTGGGACGGATTTCACTCGAATCGTCCTATAAGTTGAATCGTTGTTCGTACATAATACCTTCACCATTATGAGGCTCTTTTGGACTACAATACTATAAAGCATACCAAAATAGTACACGGTCTCGTAACTGGCTCTTTTCTTTCTAACTGAGATCGGATTTACTCAAATCGTTTAAAAAGTGGAATCGGTGTTTGTAGATAATTCCTTCACCATTTTGAAGCTCTTAATGACAAAAATACTATATAGCGTACTTAAATACTCCACACTCTCCTAACCGACCCTTTTCTTTTTGTCCATCCTCCTTTTCTTCCCAAATGGGATGGGTTTCACTCGAATGGTCCTATAATTTGAATAGTATATTTTTTACATCATTCCTTCACCATAATGAGGCTCTGCTGGACAACAATACTATAAAGAGTACCAAAAATAGTCCACACTATCCTAACTGACACCATTTTGAGGCTCTTAATGACAACAATACCATAAAGTGCACCAAAATAGTCCACAATCTCCAAACTGGCCCTTTTTATTCTCTCCAGCCTCATTTTCTTTCTAAGTGGGACGATTTTCACTCCAATCGTACCATAGGTTGAATCGGTGTTTGTACATCATTCCTTAACCATTATTAGGATCTTTTGGATAACAATACTATAAAGCGTCCAAAATTAGTCCACAATCTCCTAACTGACCCTTTGTTTTCTCTCCAACGTCATTTTCTTTCTAAGTGGGACGGATTTCACTCGAATCATCCTATAAGTTGAATCCTTGTTTTTATAAAAAATACTTCACCATTATCAGGCTCTTTTGGACAACAATACTATAACGCGTACCAAAATAGTCTACACTTTCGTAACTGGCCCTTTTCTTTCTAAGTGGGACGGGATTCACTCGAATCATCCTACAAGTCGAATTGGTGTTTGGACAAAATTCCTGCACAATTATGAGGCTCTTAATGACAACAATACTATTAAAGCGTACAAAAATAGTCAACACTCTTTTATGTGGCCCTTTCTTTTCTCTCCAACCTCATTTTCTTTCAAAGTGGAATGGATTTAATTAGAATCGTCCTAAGTTTAATCGGTGTTTGTACATCATTCATTAACCATTATAGAGCTCTTGTGGGTAACAATACTATAATGCGTACCAAAGTTGCCCACATTCTCCTTACTAACCCTTTTCTTTCTCTGCAACCTCATTTTCTTTTTAAGTGGGACGAATTTCACTAGAATCGTCCTATAAGTTGAATCGGAGTTTGTACATCATTCCTTCACCACTATAGGGTTGTTATGGATAACAATACTATAAAGCGTACCAAAATAGTCCACAATATCCTAACTGACTCTTTTCTTTCTCACCAACCTCCTTTTGTTTCTAAGTGGGACGAGATTGACTAGAGTCATACTATAAGTTGAATCCGTGTTTGTACATCTTTCATTCACCATTATGAGCCTCTTAATGGCAACAATACTATAAAGTATACCAAAATAGTCCACACTCGCCTAACTGAACCTTTTGTTTCTCTTCAACCTCATTTCTGTATTGATTGGGACGGATTTCACTCGAATCGTCCTATAAGTTGAATCGTTGTTCGTACATAATACCTTCACCATTATGAGGCTCTTTTGGACTACAATACTATAAAGCATACCAAAATAGTACACGGTCTCGTAACTGGCTCTTTTCTTTCTAACTGAGATCGGATTTACTCAAATCGTTTAAAAAGTGGAATCGGTGTTTGTAGATAATTCCTTCACCATTTTGAAGCTCTTAATGACAAAAATACTATATAGCGTACTTAAATACTCCACACTCTCCTAACCGACCCTTTTCTTTTTGTCCATCCTCCTTTTCTTCCCAAATGGGATGGGTTTCACTCGAATGGTCCTATAATTTGAATAGTATATTTTTTACATCATTCCTTCACCATAATGAGGCTCTGCTGGACAACAATACTATAAAGAGTACCAAAAATAGTCCACACTATCCTAACTGACACCATTTTGAGGCTCTTAATGACAACAATACCATAAAGTGCACCAAAATAGTCCACAATCTCCAAACTGGCCCTTTTTATTCTCTCCAGCCTCATTTTCTTTCTAAGTGGGACGATTTTCACTCCAATCGTACCATAGGTTGAATCGGTGTTTGTACATCATTCCTTAACCATTATTAGGATCTTTTGGATAACAATACTATAAAGCGTCCAAAATTAGTCCACAATCTCCTAACTGACCCTTTGTTTTCTCTCCAACGTCATTTTCTTTCTAAGTGGGACGGATTTCACTCGAATCATCCTATAAGTTGAATCCTTGTTTTTATAAAAAATACTTCACCATTATCAGGCTCTTTTGGACAACAATACTATAACGCGTACCAAAATAGTCTACACTTTCGTAACTGGCCCTTTTCTTTCTAAGTGGGACGGGATTCACTCGAATCATCCTACAAGTCGAATTGGTGTTTGGACAAAATTCCTGCACAATTATGAGGCTCTTAATGACAACAATACTATTAAAGCGTACAAAAATAGTCAACACTCTTTTATGTGGCCCTTTCTTTTCTCTCCAACCTCATTTTCTTTCAAAGTGGAATGGATTTAATTAGAATCGTCCTAAGTTTAATCGGTGTTTGTACATCATTCATTAACCATTATAGAGCTCTTGTGGGTAACAATACTATAATGCGTACCAAAGTTGCCCACATTCTCCTTACTAACCCTTTTCTTTCTCTGCAACCTCATTTTCTTTTTAAGTGGGACGAATTTCACTAGAATCGTCCTATAAGTTGAATCGGAGTTTGTACATCATTCCTTCACCACTATAGGGTTGTTATGGATAACAATACTATAAAGCGTACCAAAATAGTCCACAATATCCTAACTGACTCTTTTCTTTCTCACCAACCTCCTTTTGTTTCTAAGTGGGACGAGATTGACTAGAGTCATACTATAAGTTGAATCCGTGTTTGTACATCTTTCATTCACCATTATGAGCCTCTTAATGGCAACAATACTATAAAGTATACCAAAATAGTCCACACTCGCCTAACTGAACCTTTTGTTTCTCTTCAACCTCATTTCTGTATTGATTGGGACGGATTTCACTCGAATCGTCCTATAAGTTGAATCGTTGTTCGTACATAATACCTTCACCATTATGAGGCTCTTTTGGACTACAATACTATAAAGCATACCAAAATAGTACACGGTCTCGTAACTGGCTCTTTTCTTTCTAACTGAGATCGGATTTACTCAAATCGTTTAAAAAGTGGAATCGGTGTTTGTAGATAATTCCTTCACCATTTTGAAGCTCTTAATGACAAAAATACTATATAGCGTACTTAAATACTCCACACTCTCCTAACCGACCCTTTTCTTTTTGTCCATCCTCCTTTTCTTCCCAAATGGGATGGGTTTCACTCGAATGGTCCTATAATTTGAATAGTAGATTTTTTACATCATTCCTTCACCATAATGAGGCTCTGCTGGACAACAATACTATAAAGAGTACCAAAAATAGTCCACACTATCCTAACTGACACCATTTTGAGGCTCTTAATGACAACAATACCATAAAGTGCACCAAAATAGTCCACAATCTCCAAACTGGCCCTTTTTATTCTCTCCAGCCTCATTTTCTTTCTAAGTGGGACGATTTTCACTCCAATCGTACCATAGGTTGAATCGGTGTTTGTACATCATTCCTTAACCATTATTAGGATCTTTTGGATAACAATACTATAAAGCGTCCAAAATTAGTCCACAATCTCCTAACTGACCCTTTGTTTTCTCTCCAACGTCATTTTCTTTCTAAGTGGGACGGATTTCACTCGAATCATCCTATAAGTTGAATCCTTGTTTTTATAAAAAATACTTCACCATTATCAGGCTCTTTTGGACAACAATACTATAACGCGTACCGAAATAGTCTACACTTTCGTAACTGGCCCTTTTCTTTCTAAGTGGGACGGGATTCACTCGAATCATCCTACAAGTCGAATTGGTGTTTGGACATAATTCCTGCACAATTATGAGGCTCTTAATGACAACAATACTATTAAAGCGTACAAAAATAGTCAACACTCTTTTATGTGGCCCTTTCTTTTCTCTCCAACCTCATTTTCTTTCAAAGTCGAATGGATTTAATTAGAATCGTCCTAAGTTTAATCGGTGTTTGTACATCATTCATTAACCATTATAGAGCTCTTGTGGGTAACAATACTATAATGCGTACCAAAGTTGCCCACATTCTCCTTACTAACCCTTTTCTTTCTCTGCAACCTCATTTTCTTTTTAAGTGGGACGAATTTCACTAGAATCGTCCTATAAGTTGAATCGGAGTTTGTACATCATTCCTTCACCACTATAGGGTTGTTATGGATAACAATACTATAAAGCGTACCAAAATAGTCCACAATCTCCTAACTGACTCTTTTCTTTCTCACCAACCTCCTTTTGTTTCTAAGTGGGACGAGATTGACTAGAGTCATACTATAAGTTGAATCCGTGTTTGTACATCTTTCATTCACCATTATGAGCCTCTTAATGGCAACAATACTATAAAGTATACCAAAATAGTCCACACTCGCCTAACTGAACCTTTTGTTTCTCTTCAACCTCATTTCTGTATTGATTGGGACGGATTTCACTCGAATCGTCCTATAAGTTGAATCGTTGTTCGTACATAATACCTTCACCATTATGAGGCTCTTTTGGACTACAATACTATAAAGCATACCAAAATAGTACACGGTCTCGTAACTGGCTCTTTTCTTTCTAACTGAGATCGGATTTACTCAAATCGTTTAAAAAGTGGAATCGGTGTTTGTAGATAATTCCTTCACCATTTTGAAGCTCTTAATGACAAAAATACTATATAGCGTACTTAAATACTCCACACTCTCCTAACCGACCCTTTTCTTTTTGTCCATCCTCCTTTTCTTTCCAAATGGGATGGGTTTCACTCGAATGGTCCTATAATTTGAATAGTAGATTTTTTACATCATTCCTTCACCATAATGAGGCTCTGCTGGACAACAATACTATAAAGAGTACCAAAAATAGTCCACACTATCCTAACTGACACCATTTTGAGGCTCTTAATGACAACAATACCATAAAGTGCACCAAAATAGTCCACAATCTCCAAACTGGCCCTTTTTATTCTCTCCAGCCTCATTTTCTTTCTAAGTGGGACGATTTTCACTCCAATCGTACCATAGGTTGAATCGGTGTTTGTACATCATTCCTTAACCATTATTAGGATCTTTTGGATAACAATACTATAAAGCGTCCAAAATTAGTCCACAATCTCCTAACTGACCCTTTGTTTTCTCTCCAACGTCATTTTCTTTCTAAGCGGGACGGATTTCACTCGAATCATCCTATAAGTTGAATCCTTGTTTTTATATAAAATACTTCACCATTATCAGGCTCTTTTGGACAACAATACTATAACGCGTACCGAAATAGTCTACACTTTCGTAACTGGCCCTTTTCTTTCTAAGTGGGACGGGATTCACTCGAATCATCCTACAAGTCGAATTGGTGTTTGGACATAATTCCTGCACAATTATGAGGCTCTTAATGACAACAATACTATTAAAGCGTACAAAAATAGTCAACACTCTTTTATGTGGCCCTTTCTTTTCTCTCCAACCTCATTTTCTTTCAAAGTGGAATGGATTTAATTAGAATCGTCCTAAGTTTAATCGGTGTTTGTACATCATTCATTAACCATTATAGAGCTCTTGTGGGTAACAATACTATAATGCGTACCAAAGTTGCCCACATTCTCCTTACTAACCCTTTTCTTTCTCTGCAACCTCATTTTCTTTTTAAGTGGGACGAATTTCACTAGAATCGTCCTATAAGTTGAATCGGAGTTTGTACATCATTCCTTCACCACTATAGGGTTGTTATGGATAACAATACTATAAAGCGTACCAAAATAGTCCACAATCTCCTAACTGACTCTTTTCTTTCTCACCAACCTCCTTTTGTTTCTAAGTGGGACGAGATTGACTAGAGTCATACTATAAGTTGAATCCGTGTTTGTACATCTTTCATTCACCATTATGAGCCTCTTAATGGCAACAATACTATAAAGTATACCAAAATAGTCCACACTCGCCTAACTGAACCTTTTGTTTCTCTTCAACCTCATTTCTGTATTGATTGGGACGGATTTCACTCGAATCGTCCTATAAGTTGAATCGTTGTTCGTACATAATACCTTCACCATTATGAGGCTCTTTTGGACTACAATACTATAAAGCATACCAAAATAGTACACGGTCTCGTAACTGGCTCTTTTCTTTCTAACTGAGATCGGATTTACTCAAATCGTTTAAAAAGTGGAATCGGTGTTTGTAGATAATTCCTTCACCATTTTGAAGCTCTTAATGACAAAAATACTATATAGCGTACTTAAATACTCCACACTCTCCTAACCGACCCTTTTCTTTTTGTCCATCCTCCTTTTCTTCCCAAATGGGATGGGTTTCACTCGAATGGTCCTATAATTTGAATAGTAGATTTTTTACATCATTCCTTCACCATAATGAGGCTCTGCTGGACAACAATACTATAAAGAGTACCAAAAATAGTCCACACTATCCTAACTGACACCATTTTGAGGCTCTTAATGACAACAATACCATAAAGTGCACCAAAATAGTCCACAATCTCCAAACTGGCCCTTTTTATTCTCTCCAGCCTCATTTTCTTTCTAAGTGGGACGATTTTCACTCCAATCGTACCATAGGTTGAATCGGTGTTTGTACATCATTCCTTAACCATTATTAGGATCTTTTGGATAACAATACTATAAAGCGTCCAAAATTAGTCCACAATCTCCTAACTGACCCTTTGTTTTCTCTCCAACGTCATTTTCTTTCTAAGCGGGACGGATTTCACTCGAATCATCCTATAAGTTGAATCCTTGTTTTTATATAAAATACTTCACCATTATCAAGCTCTTTTGGACAACAATACTATAACGCGTACCGAAATAGTCTACACTTTCGTAACTGGCCCTTTTCTTTCTAAGTGGGACGGGATTCACTCGAATCATCCTACAAGTCGAATTGGTGTTTGGACATAATTCCTGCACAATTATGAGGCTCTTAATGACAACAATACTATTAAAGCGTACAAAAATAGTCAACACTCTTTTATGTGGCCCTTTCTTTTCTCTCCAACCTCATTTTCTTTCAAAGTGGAATGGATTTAATTAGAATCGTCCTAAGTTTAATCGGTGTTTGTACATCATTCATTAACCATTATAGAGCTCTTGTGGGTAACAATACTATAATGCGTACCAAAGTTGCCCACATTCTCCTTACTAACCCTTTTCTTTCTCTGCAACCTCATTTTCTTTTTAAGTCGGACGAATTTCACTAGAATCGTCCTATAAGTTGAATCGGAGTTTGTACATCATTCCTTCACCACTATAGGGTTGTTATGGATAACAATACTATAAAGCGTACCAAAATAGTCCACAATCTCCTAACTGACTCTTTTCTTTCTCACCAACCTCCTTTTGTCTCTAAGTGGGACGAGATTGACTAGAGTCATACTATAAGTTGAATCCGTGTTTGTACATCTTTCATTCACCATTATGAGCCTCTTAATGGCAACAATACTATAAAGTATACCAAAATAGTCCACACTCGCCTAACTGAACCTTTTGTTTCTCTTCAACCTCATTTCTGTATTGATTGGGACGGATTTCACTCGAATCGTCCTATAAGTTGAATCGTTGTTCGTACATAATACCTTCACCATTATGAGGCTCTTTTGGACTACAATACTATAAAGCATACCAAAATAGTACACGGTCTCGTAACTGGCTCTTTTCTTTCTAACTGAGATCGGATTTACTCAAATCGTTTAAAAAGTGGAATCGGTGTTTGTAGATAATTCCTTCACCATTTTGAAGCTCTTAATGACAAAAATACTATATAGCGTACTTAAATACTCCACACTCTCCTAACCGACCCTTTTCTTTTTGTCCATCCTCCTTTTCTTTCCAAATGGGATGGGTTTCACTCGAATGGTCCTATAATTTGAATAGTAGATTTTTTACATCATTCCTTCACCATAATGAGGCTCTGCTGGACAACAATACTATAAAGAGTACCAAAAATAGTCCACACTATCCTAACTGACACCATTTTGAGGCTCTTAATGACAACAATACCATAAAGTGCACCAAAATAGTCCACAATCTCCAAACTGGCCCTTTTTATTCTCTCCAGCCTCATTTTCTTTCTAAGTGGGACGATTTTCACTCCAATCGTACCATAGGTTGAATCGGTGTTTGTACATCATTCCTTAACCATTATTAGGATCTTTTGAATAACAATACTATAAAGCGTCCAAAATTAGTCCACAATCTCCTAACTGACCCTTTGTTTTCTCTCCAACGTCATTTTCTTTCTAAGCGGGACGGATTTCACTCGAATCATCCTATAAGTTGAATCCTTGTTTTTATAAAAAATACTTCACCATTATCAGGCTCTTTTGGCCAACAATACTATAACGCGTACCAAAATAGTCTACACTTTCGTAACTGGCCCTTTTCTTTCTAAGTGGGACGGGATTCACTCGAATGATCCTATGAGTCGAATTGGTGTTTGGACATAATTCCTGCACAATTATGAGGCTCTTAATGACAACAATACTATTAAAGCGTACAAAAATAGTCAACACTCTTTTATGTGGCCCTTTCTTTTCTCTCCAACCTCATTTTCTTTCAAAGTGGAATGGATTTAATTAGAATCGTCCTAAGTTTAATCGGTGTTTGTACATCATTCATTAACCATTATAGAGCTCTTGTGGGTAACAATACTATAATGCGTACCAAAGTTGCCCACATTCTCCTTACTAACCCTTTTCTTTCTCTGCAACCTCATTTTCTTTTTAAGTGGGACGAATTTCACTAGAATCGTCCTATAAGTTGAATCGGAGTTTGTACATCATTCCTTCACCACTATAGGGTTGTTATGGATAACAATACTATAAAGCGTACCAAAATAGTCCACAATCTCCTAACTGACTCTTTTCTTTCTCACCAACCTCCTTTTGTTTCTAAGTGGGACGAGATTGACTAGAGTCATACTATAAGTTGAATCCGTGTTTGTACATCTTTCATTCACCATTATGAGCCTCTTAATGGCAACAATACTATAAAGTATACCAAAATAGTCCACACTCGCCTAACTGAACCTTTTGTTTCTCTTCAACCTCATTTCTGTATTGATTGGGACGGATTTCACTCGAATCGTCCTATAAGTTGAATCGTTGTTCGTACATAATACCTTCACCATTATGAGGCTCTTTTGGACTACAATACTATAAAGAATACCAAAATAGTACACGGTCTCGTAACTGGCTCTTTTCTTTCTAACTGAGATCGGATTTACTCAAATCGTTTAAAAAGTGGAATCGGTGTTTGTAGATAATTCCTTCACCATTTTGAAGCTCTTAATGACAAAAATACTATATAGCGTACTTAAATACTCCACACTCTCCTAACCGACCCTTTTCTTTTTGTCCATCCTCCTTTTCTTTCCAAATGGGATGGGTTTCACTCGAATGGTCCTATAATTTGAATAGTAGATTTTTTACATCATTCCTTCACCATAATGAGGCTCTGCTGGACAACAATACTATAAAGAGTACCAAAAATAGTCCACACTATCCTAACTGACACCATTTTGAGGCTCTTAATGACAACAATACCATAAAGTGCACCAAAATAGTCCACAATCTCCAAACTGGCCCTTTTTATTCTCTCCAGCCTCATTTTCTTTCTAAGTGGGACGATTTTCACTCCAATCGTACCATAGGTTGAATCGGTGTTTGTACATCATTCCTTAACCATTATTAGGATCTTTTGGATAACAATACTATAAAGCGTCCAAAATTAGTCCACAATCTCCTAACTGACCCTTTGTTTTCTCTCCAACGTCATTTTCTTTCTAAGTGGGACGGATTTCACTCGAATCATCCTATAAGTTGAATCCTTGTTTTTATAAAAAATACTTCACCATTATCAGGCTCTTTTGGCCAACAATACTATAACGCGTACCAAAATAGTCTACACTTTCGTAACTGGCCCTTTTCTTTCTAAGTGGGACGGGATTCACTCGAATGATCCTATGAGTCGAATTGGTGTTTGGACATAATTCCTGCACAATTATGAGGCTCTTAATGACAACAATACTATTAAAGCGTACAAAAATAGTCAACACTCTTTTATGTGGCCCTTTCTTTTCTCTCCAACCTCATTTTCTTTCAAAGTGGAATGGATTTAATTAGAATCGTCCTAAGTTTAATCGGTGTTTGTACATCATTCATTAACCATTATAGAGCTCTTGTGGGTAACAATACTATAATGCGTACCAAAGTTGCCCACATTCTCCTTACTAACCCTTTTCTTTCTCTGCAACCTCATTTTCTTTTTAAGTGGGACGAATTTCACTAGAATCGTCCTATAAGTTGAATCGGAGTTTGTACATCATTCCTTCACCACTATAGGGTTGTTATGGATAACAATACTATAAAGCGTACCAAAATAGTCCACAATCTCCTAACTGACTCTTTTCTTTCTCACCAACCTCCTTTTGTTTCTAAGTGGGACGAGATTGACTAGAGTCATACTATAAGTTGAATCCGTGTTTGTACATCTTTCATTCACCATTATGAGCCTCTTAATGGCAACAATACTATAAAGTATACCAAAATAGTCCACACTCGCCTAACTGAACCTTTTGTTTCTCTTCAACCTCATTTCTGTATTGATTGGGACGGATTTCACTCGAATCGTCCTATAAGTTGAATCGTTGTTCGTACATAATACCTTCACCATTATGAGGCTCTTTTGGACTACAATACTATAAAGAATACCAAAATAGTACACGGTCTCGTAACTGGCTCTTTTCTTTCTAACTGAGATCGGATTTACTCAAATCGTTTAAAAAGTGGAATCGGTGTTTGTAGATAATTCCTTCACCATTTTGAAGCTCTTAATGACAAAAATACTATATAGCGTACTTAAATACTCCACACTCTCCTAACCGACCCTTTTCTTTTTGTCCATCCTCCTTTTCTTTCCAAATGGGATGGGTTTCACTCGAATGGTCCTATAATTTGAATAGTAGATTTTTTACATCATTCCTTCACCATAATGAGGCTCTGCTGGACAACAATACTATAAAGAGTACCAAAAATAGTCCACACTATCCTAACTGACACCATTTTGAGGCTCTTAATGACAACAATACCATAAAGTGCACCAAAATAGTCCACAATCTCCAAACTGGCCCTTTTTATTCTCTCCAGCCTCATTTTCTTTCTAAGTGGGACGATTTTCACTCCAATCGTACCATAGGTTGAATCGGTGTTTGTACATCATTCCTTAACCATTATTAGGATCTTTTGGATAACAATACTATAAAGCGTCCAAAATTAGTCCACAATCTCCTAACTGACCCTTTGTTTTCTCTCCAACGTCATTTTCTTTCTAAGTGGGACGGATTTCACTCGAATCATCCTATAAGTTGAATCCTTGTTTTTATAAAAAATACTTCACCATTATCAGGCTCTTTTGGCCAACAATACTATAACGCGTACCAAAATAGTCTACACTTTCGTAACTGGCCCTTTTCTTTCTAAGTGGGACGGGATTCACTCGAATGATCCTATGAGTCGAATTGGTGTTTGGACATAATTCCTGCACAATTATGAGGCTCTTAATGACAACAATACTATTAAAGCGTACAAAAATAGTCAACACTCTTTTATGTGGCCCTTTCTTTTCTCTCCAACCTCATTTTCTTTCAAAGTGGAATGGATTTAATTAGAATCGTCCTAAGTTTAATCGGTGTTTGTACATCATTCATTAACCATTATAGAGCTCTTGTGGGTAACAATACTATAATGCGTACCAAAGTTGCCCACATTCTCCTTACTAACCCTTTTCTTTCTCTGCAACCTCATTTTCTTTTTAAGTGGGACGAATTTCACTAGAATCGTCCTATAAGTTGAATCGGAGTTTGTACATCATTCCTTCACCACTATAGGGTTGTTATGGATAACAATACTATAAAGCGTACCAAAATAGTCCACAATCTCCTAACTGACTCTTTTCTTTCTCACCAACCTCCTTTTGTTTCTAAGTGGGACGAGATTGACTAGAGTCATACTATAAGTTGAATCCGTGTTTGTACATCTTTCATTCACCATTATGAGCCTCTTAATGGCAACAATACTATAAAGTATACCAAAATAGTCCACACTCGCCTAACTGAACCTTTTGTTTCTCTTCAACCTCATTTCTGTATTGATTGGGACGGATTTCACTCGAATCGTCCTATAAGTTGAATCGTTGTTCGTACATAATACCTTCACCATTATGAGGCTCTTTTGGACTACAATACTATAAAGAATACCAAAATAGTACACGGTCTCGTAACTGGCTCTTTTCTTTCTAACTGAGATCGGATTTACTCAAATCGTTTAAAAAGTGGAATCGGTGTTTGTAGATAATTCCTTCACCATTTTGAAGCTCTTAATGACAAAAATACTATATAGCGTACTTAAATACTCCACACTCTCCTAACCGACCCTTTTCTTTTTGTCCATCCTCCTTTTCTTTCCAAATGGGATGGGTTTCACTCGAATGGTCCTATAATTTGAATAGTAGATTTTTTACATCATTCCTTCACCATAATGAGGCTCTGCTGGACAACAATACTATAAAGAGTACCAAAAATAGTCCACACTATCCTAACTGACACCATTTTGAGGCTCTTAATGACAACAATACCATAAAGTGCACCAAAATAGTCCACAATCTCCAAACTGGCCCTTTTTATTCTCTCCAGCCTCATTTTCTTTCTAAGTGGGACGATTTTCACTCCAATCGTACCATAGGTTGAATCGGTGTTTGTACATCATTCCTTAACCATTATTAGGATCTTTTGGATAACAATACTATAAAGCGTCCAAAATTAGTCCACAATCTCCTAACTGACCCTTTGTTTTCTCTCCAACGTCATTTTCTTTCTAAGTGGGACGGATTTCACTCGAATCATCCTATAAGTTGAATCCTTGTTTTTATAAAAAATACTTCACCATTATCAGGCTCTTTTGGACAACAATACTATAACGCGTACCAAAATAGTCTACACTTTCGTAACTGGCCCTTTTCTTTCTAAGTGGGACGGGATTCACTCGAATCATCCTACAAGTCGAATTGGTGTTTGGACATAATTCCTGCACAATTATGAGGCTCTTAATGACAACAATACTATTAAAGCGTACAAAAATAGTCAACACTCTTTTATGTGGCCCTTTCTTTTCTCTCCAACCTCATTTTCTTTCAAAGTGGAATGGATTTAATTAGAATCGTCCTAAGTTTAATCGGTGTTTGTACATCATTCATTAACCATTATAGAGCTCTTGTGGGTAACAATACTATAATGCGTACCAAAGTTGCCCACATTCTCCTTACTAACCCTTTTCTTTCTCTGCAACCTCATTTTCTTTTTAAGTGGGACGAATTTCACTAGAATCGTCCTATAAGTTGAATCGGAGTTTGTACATCATTCCTTCACCACTATAGGGTTGTTATGGATAACAATACTATAAAGCGTACCAAAATAGTCCACAATCTCCTAACTGACTCTTTTCTTTCTCACCAACCTCCTTTTGTTTCTAAGTGGGACGAGATTGACTAGAGTCATACTATAAGTTGAATCCGTGTTTGTACATCTTTCATTCACCATTATGAGCCTCTTAATGGCAACAATACTATAAAGTATACCAAAATAGTCCACACTCGCCTAACTGAACCTTTTGTTTCTCTTCAACCTCATTTCTGTATTGATTGGGACGGATTTCACTCGAATCGTCCTATAAGTTGAATCGTTGTTCGTACATAATACCTTCACCATTATGAGGCTCTTTTGGACTACAATACTATAAAGAATACCAAAATAGTACACGGTCTCGTAACTGGCTCTTTTCTTTCTAACTGAGATCGGATTTACTCAAATCGTTTAAAAAGTGGAATCGGTGTTTGTAGATAATTCCTTCACCATTTTGAAGCTCTTAATGACAAAAATACTATATAGCGTACTTAAATACTCCACACTCTCCTAACCGACCCTTTTCTTTTTGTCCATCCTCCTTTTCTTTCCAAATGGGATGGGTTTCACTCGAATGGTCCTATAATTTGAATAGTAGATTTTTTACATCATTCCTTCACCATAATGAGGCTCTGCTGGACAACAATACTATAAAGAGTACCAAAAATAGTCCACACTATCCTAACTGACACCATTTTGAGGCTCTTAATGACAACAATACCATAAAGTGCACCAAAATAGTCCACAATCTCCAAACTGGCCCTTTTTATTCTCTCCAGCCTCATTTTCTTTCTAAGTGGGACGATTTTCACTCCAATCGTACCATAGGTTGAATCGGTGTTTGTACATCATTCCTTAACCATTATTAGGATCTTTTGGATAACAATACTATAAAGCGTCCAAAATTAGTCCACAATCTCCTAACTGACCCTTTGTTTTCTCTCCAACGTCATTTTCTTTCTAAGTGGGACGGATTTCACTCGAATCATCCTATAAGTTGAATCCTTGTTTTTATAAAAAATACTTCACCATTATCAGGCTCTTTTGGACAACAATACTATAACGCGTACCAAAATAGTCTACACTTTCGTAACTGGCCCTTTTCTTTCTAAGTGGGACGGGATTCACTCGAATCATCCTACAAGTCGAATTGGTGTTTGGACATAATTCCTGCACAATTATGAGGCTCTTAATGACAACAATACTATTAAAGCGTACAAAAATAGTCAACACTCTTTTATGTGGCCCTTTCTTTTCTCTCCAACCTCATTTTCTTTCAAAGTGGAATGGATTTAATTAGAATCGTCCTAAGTTTAATCGGTTTTTGTACATCATTCATTAACCATTATAGAGCTCTTGTGGGTAACAATACTATAATGCGTACCAAAGTTGCCCACATTCTCCTTACTAACCCTTTTCTTTCTCTGCAACCTCATTTTCTTTTTAAGTGGGACGAATTTCACTAGAATCGTCCTATAAGTTGAATCGGAGTTTGTACATCATTCCTTCACCACTATAGGGTTGTTATGGATAACAATACTATAAAGCGTACCAAAATAGTCCACAATCTCCTAACTGACTCTTTTCTTTCTCACCAACCTCCTTTTGTTTCTAAGTGGGACGAGATTGACTAGAGTCATACTATAAGTTGAATCCGTGTTTGTACATCTTTCATTCACCATTATGAGCCTCTTAATGGCAACAATACTATAAAGTATACCAAAATAGTCCACACTCGCCTAACTGAACCTTTTGTTTCTCTTCAACCTCATTTCTGTATTGATTGGGACGGATTTCACTCGAATCGTCCTATAAGTTGAATCGTTGTTCGTACATAATACCTTCACCATTATGAGGCTCTTTTGGACTACAATACTATAAAGAATACCAAAATAGTACACGGTCTCGTAACTGGCTCTTTTCTTTCTAACTGAGATCGGATTTACTCAAATCGTTTAAAAAGTGGAATCGGTGTTTGTAGATAATTCCTTCACCATTTTGAAGCTCTTAATGACAAAAATACTATATAGCGTACTTAAATACTCCACACTCTCCTAACCGACCCTTTTCTTTTTGTCCATCCTCCTTTTCTTTCCAAATGGGATGGGTTTCACTCGAATGGTCCTATAATTTGAATAGTAGATTTTTTACATCATTCCTTCACCATAATGAGGCTCTGCTGGACAACAATACTATAAAGAGTACCAAAAATAGTCCACACTATCCTAACTGACACCATTTTGAGGCTCTTAATGACAACAATACCATAAAGTGCACCAAAATAGTCCACAATCTCCAAACTGGCCCTTTTTATTCTCTCCAGCCTCATTTTCTTTCTAAGTGGGACGATTTTCACTCCAATCGTACCATAGGTTGAATCGGTGTTTGTACATCATTCCTTAACCATTATTAGGATCTTTTGGATAACAATACTATAAAGCGTCCAAAATTAGTCCACAATCTCCTAACTGACCCTTTGTTTTCTCTCCAACGTCATTTTCTTTCTAAGTGGGACGGATTTCACTCGAATCATCCTATAAGTTGAATCCTTGTTTTTATAAAAAATACTTCACCATTATCAGGCTCTTTTGGACAACAATACTATAACGCGTACCAAAATAGTCTACACTTTCGTAACTGGCCCTTTTCTTTCTAAGTGGGACGGGATTCACTCGAATCATCCTACAAGTCGAATTGGTGTTTGGACATAATTCCTGCACAATTATGAGGCTCTTAATGACAACAATACTATTAAAGCGTACAAAAATAGTCAACACTCTTTTATGTGGCCCTTTCTTTTCTCTCCAACCTCATTTTCTTTCAAAGTGGAATGGATTTAATTAGAATCGTCCTAAGTTTAATCGGTTTTTGTACATCATTCATTAACCATTATAGAGCTCTTGTGGGTAACAATACTATAATGCGTACCAAAGTTGCCCACATTCTCCTTACTAACCCTTTTCTTTCTCTGCAACCTCATTTTCTTTTTAAGTGGGACGAATTTCACTAGAATCGTCCTATAAGTTGAATCGGAGTTTGTACATCATTCCTTCACCACTATAGGGTTGTTATGGATAACAATACTATAAAGCGTACCAAAATAGTCCACAATCTCCTAACTGACTCTTTTCTTTCTCACCAACCTCCTTTTGTTTCTAAGTGGGACGAGATTGACTAGAGTCATACTATAAGTTGAATCCGTGTTTGTACATCTTTCATTCACCATTATGAGCCTCTTAATGGCAACAATACTATAAAGTATACCAAAATAGTCCACACTCGCCTAACTGAACCTTTTGTTTCTCTTCAACCTCATTTCTGTATTGATTGGGACGGATTTCACTCGAATCGTCCTATAAGTTGAATCGTTGTTCGTACATAATACCTTCACCATTATGAGGCTCTTTTGGACTACAATACTATAAAGCATACCAAAATAGTACACGGTCTCGTAACTGGCTCTTTTCTTTCTAACTGAGATCGGATTTACTCAAATCGTTTAAAAAGTGGAATCGGTGTTTGTAGATAATTCCTTCACCATTTTGAAGCTCTTAATGACAAAAATACTATATAGCGTACTTAAATACTCCACACTCTCCTAACCGACCCTTTTCTTTTTGTCCATCCTCCTTTTCTTCCCAAATGGGATGGGTTTCACTCGAATGGTCCTATAATTTGAATAGTATATTTTTTACATCATTCCTTCACCATAATGAGGCTCTGCTGGACAACAATACTATAAAGAGTACCAAAAATAGTCCACACTATCCTAACTGACACCATTTTGAGGCTCTTAATGACAACAATACCATAAAGTGCACCAAAATAGTCCACAATCTCCAAACTGGCCCTTTTTATTCTCTCCAGCCTCATTTTCTTTCTAAGTGGGACGATTTTCACTCCAATCGTACCATAGGTTGAATCGGTGTTTGTACATCATTCCTTAACCATTATTAGGATCTTTTGGATAACAATACTATAAAGCGTCCAAAATTAGTCCACAATCTCCTAACTGACCCTTTGTTTTCTCTCCAACGTCATTTTCTTTCTAAGTGGGACGGATTTCACTCGAATCATCCTATAAGTTGAATCCTTGTTTTTATAAAAAATACTTCACCATTATCAGGCTCTTTTGGACAACAATACTATAACGCGTACCGAAATAGTCTACACTTTCGTAACTGGCCCTTTTCTTTCTAAGTGGGACGGGATTCACTCGAATCATCCTACAAGTCGAATTGGTGTTTGGACAAAATTCCTGCACAATTATGAGGCTCTTAATGACAACAATACTATTAAAGCGTACAAAAATAGTCAACACTCTTTTATGTGGCCCTTTCTTTTCTCTCCAACCTCATTTTCTTTCAAAGTGGAATGGATTTAATTAGAATCGTCCTAAGTTTAATCGGTGTTTGTACATCATTCATTAACCATTATAGAGCTCTTGTGGGTAACAATACTATAATGCGTACCAAAGTTGCCCACATTCTCCTTACTAACCCTTTTCTTTCTCTGCAACCTCATTTTCTTTTTAAGTGGGACGAATTTCACTAGAATCGTCCTATAAGTTGAATCGGAGTTTGTACATCATTCCTTCACCACTATAGGGTTGTTATGGATAACAATACTATAAAGCGTACCAAAATAGTCCACAATATCCTAACTGACTCTTTTCTTTCTCACCAACCTCCTTTTGTTTCTAAGTGGGACGAGATTGACTAGAGTCATACTATAAGTTGAATCCGTGTTTGTACATCTTTCATTCACCATTATGAGCCTCTTAATGGCAACAATACTATAAAGTATACCAAAATAGTCCACACTCGCCTAACTGAACCTTTTGTTTCTCTTCAACCTCATTTCTGTATTGATTGGGACGGATTTCACTCGAATCGTCCTATAAGTTGAATCGTTGTTCGTACATAATACCTTCACCATTATGAGGCTCTTTTGGACTACAATACTATAAAGCATACCAAAATAGTACACGGTCTCGTAACTGGCTCTTTTCTTTCTAACTGAGATCGGATTTACTCAAATCGTTTAAAAAGTGGAATCGGTGTTTGTAGATAATTCCTTCACCATTTTGAAGCTCTTAATGACAAAAATACTATATAGCGTACTTAAATACTCCACACTCTCCTAACCGACCCTTTTCTTTTTGTCCATCCTCCTTTTCTTCCCAAATGGGATGGGTTTCACTCGAATGGTCCTATAATTTGAATAGTAGATTTTTTACATCATTCCTTCACCATAATGAGGCTCTGCTGGACAACAATACTATAAAGAGTACCAAAAATAGTCCACACTATCCTAACTGACACCATTTTGAGGCTCTTAATGACAACAATACCATAAAGTGCACCAAAATAGTCCACAATCTCCAAACTGGCCCTTTTTATTCTCTCCAGCCTCATTTTCTTTCTAAGTGGGACGATTTTCACTCCAATCGTACCATAGGTTGAATCGGTGTTTGTACATCATTCCTTAACCATTATTAGGATCTTTTGGATAACAATACTATAAAGCGTCCAAAATTAGTCCACAATCTCCTAACTGACCCTTTGTTTTCTCTCCAACGTCATTTTCTTTCTAAGTGGGACGGATTTCACTCGAATCATCCTATAAGTTGAATCCTTGTTTTTATAAAAAATACTTCACCATTATCAGGCTCTTTTGGACAACAATACTATAACGCGTACCGAAATAGTCTACACTTTCGTAACTGGCCCTTTTCTTTCTAAGTGGGACGGGATTCACTCGAATCATCCTACAAGTCGAATTGGTGTTTGGACATAATTCCTGCACAATTATGAGGCTCTTAATGACAACAATACTATTAAAGCGTACAAAAATAGTCAACACTCTTTTATGTGGCCCTTTCTTTTCTCTCCAACCTCATTTTCTTTCAAAGTGGAATGGATTTAATTAGAATCGTCCTAAGTTTAATCGGTGTTTGTACATCATTCATTAACCATTATAGAGCTCTTGTGGGTAACAATACTATAATGCGTACCAAAGTTGCCCACATTCTCCTTACTAACCCTTTTCTTTCTCTGCAACCTCATTTTCTTTTTAAGTGGGACGAATTTCACTAGAATCGTCCTATAAGTTGAATCGGAGTTTGTACATCATTCCTTCACCACTATAGGGTTGTTATGGATAACAATACTATAAAGCGTACCAAAATAGTCCACAATCTCCTAACTGACTCTTTTCTTTCTCACCAACCTCCTTTTGTTTCTAAGTGGGACGAGATTGACTAGAGTCATACTGTAAGTTGAATCCGTGTTTGTACATCTTTCATTCACCATTATGAGCCTCTTAATGGCAACAATACTATAAAGTATACCAAAATAGTCCACACTCGCCTAACTGAACCTTTTGTTTCTCTTCAACCTCATTTCTGTATTGATTGGGACGGATTTCACTCGAATCGTCCTATAAGTTGAATCGTTGTTCGTACATAATACCTTCACCATTATGAGGCTCTTTTGGACTACAATACTATAAAGCATACCAAAATAGTACACGGTCTCGTAACTGGCTCTTTTCTTTCTAACTGAGATCGGATTTACTCAAATCGTTTAAAAAGTGGAATCGGTGTTTGTAGATAATTCCTTCACCATTTTGAAGCTCTTAATGACAAAAATACTATATAGCGTACTTAAATACTCCACACTCTCCTAACCGACCCTTTTCTTTTTGTCCATCCTCCTTTTCTTCCCAAATGGGATGGGTTTCACTCGAATGGTCCTATAATTTGAATAGTAGATTTTTTACATCATTCCTTCACCATAATGAGGCTCTGCTGGACAACAATACTATAAAGAGTACCAAAAATAGTCCACACTATCCTAACTGACACCATTTTGAGGCTCTTAATGACAACAATACCATAAAGTGCACCAAAATAGTCCACAATCTCCAAACTGGCCCTTTTTATTCTCTCCAGCCTCATTTTCTTTCTAAGTGGGACGATTTTCACTCCAATCGTACCATAGGTTGAATCGGTGTTTGTACATCATTCCTTAACCATTATTAGGATCTTTTGGAAAACAATACTATAAAGCGTCCAAAATTAGTCCACAATCTCCTAACTGACCCTTTGTTTTCTCTCCAACGTCATTTTCTTTCTAAGTGGGACGGATTTCACTCGAATCATCCTATAAGTTGAATCCTTGTTTTTATAAAAAATACTTCACCATTATCAGGCTCTTTTGGACAACAATACTATAACGCGTACCAAAATAGTCTACACTTTCGTAACTGGCCCTTTTCTTTCTAAGTGGGACGGGATTCACTCGAATCATCCTACAAGTCGAATTGGTGTTTGGACATAATTCCTGCACAATTATGAGGCTCTTAATGACAACAATACTATTAAAGCGTACAAAAATAGTCAACACTCTTTTATGTGGCCCTTTCTTTTCTCTCCAACCTCATTTTCTTTCAAAGTGGAATGGATTTAATTAGAATCGTCCTAAGTTTAATCGGTGTTTGTACATCATTCATTAACCATTATAGAGCTCTTGTGGGTAACAATACTATAATGCGTACCAAAGTTGCCCACATTCTCCTTACTAACCCTTTTCTTTCTCTGCAACCTCATTTTCTTTTTAAGTGGGACGAATTTCACTAGAATCGTCCTATAAGTTGAATCGGAGTTTGTACATCATTCCTTCACCACTATAGGGTTGTTATGGATAACAATACTATAAAGCGTACCAAAATAGTACACAATCTCCTAACTGACTCTTTTCTTTCTCACCAACCTCCTTTTGTTTCTAAGTGGGACGAGATTGACTAGAGTCATACTGTAAGTTGAATCCGTGTTTGTACATCTTTCATTCACCATTATGAGCCTCTTAATGGCAACAATACTATAAAGTATACCAAAATAGTCCACACTCGCCTAACTGAACCTTTTGTTTCTCTTCAACCTCATTTCTGTATTGATTGGGACGGATTTCACTCGAATCGTCCTATAAGTTGAATCGTTGTTCGTACATAATACCTTCACCATTATGAGGCTCTTTTGGACTACAATACTATAAAGCATACCAAAATAGTACACGGTCTCGTAACTGGCTCTTTTCTTTCTAACTGAGATCGGATTTACTCAAATCGTTTAAAAAGTGGAATCGGTGTTTGTAGATAATTCCTTCACCATTTTGAAGCTCTTAATGACAAAAATACTATATAGCGTACTTAAATACTCCACACTCTCCTAACCGACCCTTTTCTTTTTGTCCATCCTCCTTTTCTTCCCAAATGGGATGGGTTTCACTCGAATGGTCCTATAATTTGAATAGTAGATTTTTTACATCATTCCTTCACCATAATGAGGCTCTGCTGGACAACAATACTATAAAGAGTACCAAAAATAGTCCACACTATCCTAACTGACACCATTTTGAGGCTCTTAATGACAACAATACCATAAAGTGCACCAAAATAGTCCACAATCTCCAAACTGGCCCTTTTTATTCTCTCCAGCCTCATTTTCTTTCTAAGTGGGACGATTTTCACTCCAATCGTACCATAGGTTGAATCGGTGTTTGTACATCATTCCTTAACCATTATTAGGATCTTTTGGAAAACAATACTATAAAGCGTCCAAAATTAGTCCACAATCTCCTAACTGACCCTTTGTTTTCTCTCCAACGTCATTTTCTTTCTAAGTGGGACGGATTTCACTCGAATCATCCTATAAGTTGAATCCTTGTTTTTATAAAAAATACTTCACCATTATCAGGCTCTTTTGGACAACAATACTATAACGCGTACCAAAATAGTCTACACTTTCGTAACTGGCCCTTTTCTTTCTAAGTGGGACGGGATTCACTCGAATCATCCTACAAGTCGAATTGGTGTTTGGACATAATTCCTGCACAATTATGAGGCTCTTAATGACAACAATACTATTAAAGCGTACAAAAATAGTCAACACTCTTTTATGTGGCCCTTTCTTTTCTCTCCAACCTCATTTTCTTTCAAAGTGGAATGGATTTAATTAGAATCGTCCTAAGTTTAATCGGTGTTTGTACATCATTCATTAACCATTATAGAGCTCTTGTGGGTAACAATACTATAATGCGTACCAAAGTTGCCCACATTCTCCTTACTAACCCTTTTCTTTCTCTGCAACCTCATTTTCTTTTTAAGTGGGACGAATTTCACTAGAATCGTCCTATAAGTTGAATCGGAGTTTGTACATCATTCCTTCACCACTATAGGGTTGTTATGGATAACAATACTATAAAGCGTACCAAAATAGTACACAATCTCCTAACTGACTCTTTTCTTTCTCACCAACCTCCTTTTGTTTCTAAGTGGGACGAGATTGACTAGAGTCATACTGTAAGTTGAATCCGTGTTTGTACATCTTTCATTCACCATTATGAGCCTCTTAATGGCAACAATACTATAAAGTATACCAAAATAGTCCACACTCGCCTAACTGAACCTTTTGTTTCTCTTCAACCTCATTTCTGTATTGATTGGGACGGATTTCACTCGAATCGTCCTATAAGTTGAATCGTTGTTCGTACATAATACCTTCACCATTATGAGGCTCTTTTGGACTACAATACTATAAAGCATACCAAAATAGTACACGGTCTCGTAACTGGCTCTTTTCTTTCTAACTGAGATCGGATTTACTCAAATCGTTTAAAAAGTGGAATCGGTGTTTGTAGATAATTCCTTCACCATTTTGAAGCTCTTAATGACAAAAATACTATATAGCGTACTTAAATACTCCACACTCTCCTAACCGACCCTTTTTCTTTTTGTCCATCCTCCTTTTCTTCCCAAATGGGATGGGTTTCACTCGAATGGTCCTATAATTTGAATAGTAGATTTTTTACATCATTCCTTCACCATAATGAGGCTCTGCTGGACAACAATACTATAAAGAGTACCAAAAATAGTCCACACTATCCTAACTGACACCATTTTGAGGCTCTTAATGACAACAATACCATAAAGTGCACCAAAATAGTCCACAATCTCCAAACTGGCCCTTTTTATTCTCTCCAGCCTCATTTTCTTTCTAAGTGGGACGATTTTCACTCCAATCGTACCATAGGTTGAATCGGTGTTTGTACATCATTCCTTAACCATTATTAGGATCTTTTGGAAAACAATACTATAAAGCGTCCAAAATTAGTCCACAATCTCCTAACTGACCCTTTGTTTTCTCTCCAACGTCATTTTCTTTCTAAGTGGGACGGATTTCACTCGAATCATCCTATAAGTTGAATCCTTGTTTTTATAAAAAATACTTCACCATTATCAGGCTCTTTTGGACAACAATACTATAACGCGTACCAAAATAGTCTACACTTTCGTAACTGGCCCTTTTCTTTCTAAGTGGGACGGGATTCACTCGAATCATCCTACAAGTCGAATTGGTGTTTGGACATAATTCCTGCACAATTATGAGGCTCTTAATGACAACAATACTATTAAAGCGTACAAAAATAGTCAACACTCTTTTATGTGGCCCTTTCTTTTCTCTCCAACCTCATTTTCTTTCAAAGTGGAATGGATTTAATTAGAATCGTCCTAAGTTTAATCGGTGTTTGTACATCATTCATTAACCATTATAGAGCTCTTGTGGGTAACAATACTATAATGCGTACCAAAGTTGCCCACATTCTCCTTACTAACCCTTTTCTTTCTCTGCAACCTCATTTTCTTTTTAAGTGGGACGAATTTCACTAGAATCGTCCTATAAGTTGAATCGGAGTTTGTACATCATTCCTTCACCACTATAGGGTTGTTATGGATAACAATACTATAAAGCGTACCAAAATAGTCCACAATCTCCTAACTGACTCTTTTCTTTCTCACCAACCTCCTTTTGTTTCTAAGTGGGACGAGATTGACTAGAGTCATACTGTAAGTTGAATCCGTGTTTGTACATCTTTCATTCACCATTATGAGCCTCTTAATGGCAACAATACTATAAAGTATACCAAAATAGTCCACACTCGCCTAACTGAACCTTTTGTTTCTCTTCAACCTCATTTCTGTATTGATTGGGACGGATTTCACTCGAATCGTCCTATAAGTTGAATCGTTGTTCGTACATAATACCTTCACCATTATGAGGCTCTTTTGGACTACAATACTATAAAGCATACCAAAATAGTACACGGTCTCGTAACTGGCTCTTTTCTTTCTAACTGAGATCGGATTTACTCAAATCGTTTAAAAAGTGGAATCGGTGTTTGTAGATAATTCCTTCACCATTTTGAAGCTCTTAATGACAAAAATACTATATAGCGTACTTAAATACTCCACACTCTCCTAACCGACCCTTTTCTTTTTGTCCATCCTCCTTTTCTTCCCAAATGGGATGGGTTTCACTCGAATGGTCCTATAATTTGAATAGTAGATTTTTTACATCATTCCTTCACCATAATGAGGCTCTGCTGGACAACAATACTATAAAGAGTACCAAAAATAGTCCACACTATCCTAACTGACACCATTTTGAGGCTCTTAATGACAACAATACCATAAAGTGCACCAAAATAGTCCACAATCTCCAAACTGGCCCTTTTTATTCTCTCCAGCCTCATTTTCTTTCTAAGTGGGACGATTTTCACTCCAATCGTACCATAGGTTGAATCGGTGTTTGTACATCATTCCTTAACCATTATTAGGATCTTTTGGAAAACAATACTATAAAGCGTCCAAAATTAGTCCACAATCTCCTAACTGACCCTTTGTTTTCTCTCCAACGTCATTTTCTTTCTAAGTGGGACGGATTTCACTCGAATCATCCTATAAGTTGAATCCTTGTTTTTATAAAAAATACTTCACCATTATCAGGCTCTTTTGGACAACAATACTATAACGCGTACCAAAATAGTCTACACTTTCGTAACTGGCCCTTTTCTTTCTAAGTGGGACGGGATTCACTCGAATCATCCTACAAGTCGAATTGGTGTTTGGACATAATTCCTGCACAATTATGAGGCTCTTAATGACAACAATACTATTAAAGCGTACAAAAATAGTCAACACTCTTTTATGTGGCCCTTTCTTTTCTCTCCAACCTCATTTTCTTTCAAAGTGGAATGGATTTAATTAGAATCGTCCTAAGTTTAATCGGTGTTTGTACATCATTCATTAACCATTATAGAGCTCTTGTGGGTAACAATACTATAATGCGTACCAAAGTTGCCCACATTCTCCTTACTAACCCTTTTCTTTCTCTGCAACCTCATTTTCTTTTTAAGTGGGACGAATTTCACTAGAATCGTCCTATAAGTTGAATCGGAGTTTGTACATCTTTCCTTCACCACTATAGGGTTGTTATGGATAACAATACTATAAAGCGTACCAAAATAGTACACAATCTCCTAACTGACTCTTTTCTTTCTCACCAACCTCCTTTTGTTTCTAAGTGGGACGAGATTGACTAGAGTCATACTGTAAGTTGAATCCGTGTTTGTACATCTTTCATTCACCATTATGAGCCTCTTAATGGCAACAATACTATAAAGTATACCAAAATAGTCCACACTCGCCTAACTGAACCTTTTGTTTCTCTTCAACCTCATTTCTGTATTGATTGGGACGGATTTCACTCGAATCGTCCTATAAGTTGAATCGTTGTTCGTACATAATACCTTCACCATTATGAGGCTCTTTTGGACTACAATACTATAAAGCATACCAAAATAGTACACGGTCTCGTAACTGGCTCTTTTCTTTCTAACTGAGATCGGATTTACTCAAATCGTTTAAAAAGTGGAATCGGTGTTTGTAGATAATTCCTTCACCATTTTGAAGCTCTTAATGACAAAAATACTATATAGCGTACTTAAATACTCCACACTCTCCTAACCGACCCTTTTCTTTTTGTCCATCCTCCTTTTCTTCCCAAATGGGATGGGTTTCACTCGAATGGTCCTATAATTTGAATAGTAGATTTTTTACATCATTCCTTCACCATAATGAGGCTCTGCTGGACAACAATACTATAAAGAGTACCAAAAATAGTCCACACTATCCTAACTGACACCATTTTGAGGCTCTTAATGACAACAATACCATAAAGTGCACCAAAATAGTCCACAATCTCCAAACTGGCCCTTTTTATTCTCTCCAGCCTCATTTTCTTTCTAAGTGGGACGATTTTCACTCCAATCGTACCATAGGTTGAATCGGTGTTTGTACATCATTCCTTAACCATTATTAGGATCTTTTGGAAAACAATACTATAAAGCGTCCAAAATTAGTCCACAATCTCCTAACTGACCCTTTGTTTTCTCTCCAACGTCATTTTCTTTCTAAGTGGGACGGATTTCACTCGAATCATCCTATAAGTTGAATCCTTGTTTTTATAAAAAATACTTCACCATTATCAGGCTCTTTTGGACAACAATACTATAACGCGTACCAAAATAGTCTACACTTTCGTAACTGGCCCTTTTCTTTCTAAGTGGGACGGGATTCACTCGAATCATCCTACAAGTCGAATTGGTGTTTGGACATAATTCCTGCACAATTATGAGGCTCTTAATGACAACAATACTATTAAAGCGTACAAAAATAGTCAACACTCTTTTATGTGGCCCTTTCTTTTCTCTCCAACCTCATTTTCTTTCAAAGTGGAATGGATTTAATTAGAATCGTCCTAAGTTTAATCGGTGTTTGTACATCATTCATTAACCATTATAGAGCTCTTGTGGGTAACAATACTATAATGCGTACCAAAGTTGCCCACATTCTCCTTACTAACCCTTTTCTTTCTCTGCAACCTCATTTTCTTTTTAAGTGGGACGAATTTCACTAGAATCGTCCTATAAGTTGAATCGGAGTTTGTACATCATTCCTTCACCACTATAGGGTTGTTATGGATAACAATACTATAAAGCGTACCAAAATAGTACACAATCTCCTAACTGACTCTTTTCTTTCTCACCAACCTCCTTTTGTTTCTAAGTGGGACGAGATTGACTAGAGTCATACTGTAAGTTGAATCCGTGTTTGTACATCTTTCATTCACCATTATGAGCCTCTTAATGGCAACAATACTATAAAGTATACCAAAATAGTCCACACTCGCCTAACTGAACCTTTTGTTTCTCTTCAACCTCATTTCTGTATTGATTGGGACGGATTTCACTCGAATCGTCCTATAAGTTGAATCGTTGTTCGTACATAATACCTTCACCATTATGAGGCTCTTTTGGACTACAATACTATAAAGCATACCAAAATAGTACACGGTCTCGTAACTGGCTCTTTTCTTTCTAACTGAGATCGGATTTACTCAAATCGTTTAAAAAGTGGAATCGGTGTTTGTAGATAATTCCTTCACCATTTTGAAGCTCTTAATGACAAAAATACTATATAGCGTACTTAAATACTCCACACTCTCCTAACCGACCCTTTTCTTTTTGTCCATCCTCCTTTTCTTCCCAAATGGGATGGGTTTCACTCGAATGGTCCTATAATTTGAATAGTAGATTTTTTACATCATTCCTTCACCATAATGAGGCTCTGCTGGACAACAATACTATAAAGAGTACCAAAAATAGTCCACACTATCCTAACTGACACCATTTTGAGGCTCTTAATGACAACAATACCATAAAGTGCACCAAAATAGTCCACAATCTCCAAACTGGCCCTTTTTATTCTCTCCAGCCTCATTTTCTTTCTAAGTGGGACGATTTTCACTCCAATCGTACCATAGGTTGAATCGGTGTTTGTACATCATTCCTTAACCATTATTAGGATCTTTTGGAAAACAATACTATAAAGCGTCCAAAATTAGTCCACAATCTCCTAACTGACCCTTTGTTTTCTCTCCAACGTCATTTTCTTTCTAAGTGGGACGGATTTCACTCGAATCATCCTATAAGTTGAATCCTTGTTTTTATAAAAAATACTTCACCATTATCAGGCTCTTTTGGACAACAATACTATAACGCGTACCAAAATAGTCTACACTTTCGTAACTGGCCCTTTTCTTTCTAAGTGGGACGGGATTCACTCGAATCATCCTACAAGTCGAATTGGTGTTTGGACATAATTCCTGCACAATTATGAGGCTCTTAATGACAACAATACTATTAAAGCGTACAAAAATAGTCAACACTCTTTTATGTGGCCCTTTCTTTTCTCTCCAACCTCATTTTCTTTCAAAGTGGAATGGATTTAATTAGAATCGTCCTAAGTTTAATCGGTGTTTGTACATCATTCATTAACCATTATAGAGCTCTTGTGGGTAACAATACTATAATGCGTACCAAAGTTGCCCACATTCTCCTTACTAACCCTTTTCTTTCTCTGCAACCTCATTTTCTTTTTAAGTGGGACGAATTTCACTAGAATCGTCCTATAAGTTGAATCGGAGTTTGTACATCTTTCCTTCACCACTATAGGGTTGTTATGGATAACAATACTATAAAGCGTACCAAAATAGTACACAATCTCCTAACTGACTCTTTTCTTTCTCACCAACCTCCTTTTGTTTCTAAGTGGGACGAGATTGACTAGAGTCATACTGTAAGTTGAATCCGTGTTTGTACATCTTTCATTCACCATTATGAGCCTCTTAATGGCAACAATACTATAAAGTATACCAAAATAGTCCACACTCGCCTAACTGAACCTTTTGTTTCTCTTCAACCTCATTTCTGTATTGATTGGGACGGATTTCACTCGAATCGTCCTATAAGTTGAATCGTTGTTCGTACATAATACCTTCACCATTATGAGGCTCTTTTGGACTACAATACTATAAAGCATACCAAAATAGTACACGGTCTCGTAACTGGCTCTTTTCTTTCTAACTGAGATCGGATTTACTCAAATCGTTTAAAAAGTGGAATCGGTGTTTGTAGATAATTCCTTCACCATTTTGAAGCTCTTAATGACAAAAATACTATATAGCGTACTTAAATACTCCACACTCTCCTAACCGACCCTTTTCTTTTTGTCCATCCTCCTTTTCTTCCCAAATGGGATGGGTTTCACTCGAATGGTCCTATAATTTGAATAGTAGATTTTTTACATCATTCCTTCACCATAATGAGGCTCTGCTGGACAACAATACTATAAAGAGTACCAAAAATAGTCCACACTATCCTAACTGACACCATTTTGAGGCTCTTAATGACAACAATACCATAAAGTGCACCAAAATAGTCCACAATCTCCAAACTGGCCCTTTTTATTCTCTCCAGCCTCATTTTCTTTCTAAGTGGGACGATTTTCACTCCAATCGTACCATAGGTTGAATCGGTGTTTGTACATCATTCCTTAACCATTATTAGGATCTTTTGGAAAACAATACTATAAAGCGTCCAAAATTAGTCCACAATCTCCTAACTGACCCTTTGTTTTCTCTCCAACGTCATTTTCTTTCTAAGTGGGACGGATTTCACTCGAATCATCCTATAAGTTGAATCCTTGTTTTTATAAAAAATACTTCACCATTATCAGGCTCTTTTGGACAACAATACTATAACGCGTACCAAAATAGTCTACACTTTCGTAACTGGCCCTTTTCTTTCTAAGTGGGACGGGATTCACTCGAATCATCCTACAAGTCGAATTGGTGTTTGGACATAATTCCTGCACAATTATGAGGCTCTTAATGACAACAATACTATTAAAGCGTACAAAAATAGTCAACACTCTTTTATGTGGCCCTTTCTTTTCTCTCCAACCTCATTTTCTTTCAAAGTGGAATGGATTTAATTAGAATCGTCCTAAGTTTAATCGGTGTTTGTACATCATTCATTAACCATTATAGAGCTCTTGTGGGTAACAATACTATAATGCGTACCAAAGTTGCCCACATTCTCCTTACTAACCCTTTTCTTTCTCTGCAACCTCATTTTCTTTTTAAGTGGGACGAATTTCACTAGAATCGTCCTATAAGTTGAATCGGAGTTTGTACATCTTTCCTTCACCACTATAGGGTTGTTATGGATAACAATACTATAAAGCGTACCAAAATAGTACACAATCTCCTAACTGACTCTTTTCTTTCTCACCAACCTCCTTTTGTTTCTAAGTGGGACGAGATTGACTAGAGTCATACTGTAAGTTGAATCCGTGTTTGTACATCTTTCATTCACCATTATGAGCCTCTTAATGGCAACAATACTATAAAGTATACCAAAATAGTCCACACTCGCCTAACTGAACCTTTTGTTTCTCTTCAACCTCATTTCTGTATTGATTGGGACGGATTTCACTCGAATCGTCCTATAAGTTGAATCGTTGTTCGTACATAATACCTTCACCATTATGAGGCTCTTTTGGACTACAATACTATAAAGCATACCAAAATAGTACACGGTCTCGTAACTGGCTCTTTTCTTTCTAACTGAGATCGGATTTACTCAAATCGTTTAAAAAGTGGAATCGGTGTTTGTAGATAATTCCTTCACCATTTTGAAGCTCTTAATGACAAAAATACTATATAGCGTACTTAAATACTCCACACTCTCCTAACCGACCCTTTTCTTTTTGTCCATCCTCCTTTTCTTCCCAAATGGGATGGGTTTCACTCGAATGGTCCTATAATTTGAATAGTAGATTTTTTACATCATTCCTTCACCATAATGAGGCTCTGCTGGACAACAATACTATAAAGAGTACCAAAAATAGTCCACACTATCCTAACTGACACCATTTTGAGGCTCTTAATGACAACAATACCATAAAGTGCACCAAAATAGTCCACAATCTCCAAACTGGCCCTTTTTATTCTCTCCAGCCTCATTTTCTTTCTAAGTGGGACGATTTTCACTCCAATCGTACCATAGGTTGAATCGGTGTTTGTACATCATTCCTTAACCATTATTAGGATCTTTTGGAAAACAATACTATAAAGCGTCCAAAATTAGTCCACAATCTCCTAACTGACCCTTTGTTTTCTCTCCAACGTCATTTTCTTTCTAAGTGGGACGGATTTCACTCGAATCATCCTATAAGTTGAATCCTTGTTTTTATAAAAAATACTTCACCATTATCAGGCTCTTTTGGACAACAATACTATAACGCGTACCAAAATAGTCTACACTTTCGTAACTGGCCCTTTTCTTTCTAAGTGGGACGGGATTCACTCGAATCATCCTACAAGTCGAATTGGTGTTTGGACATAATTCCTGCACAATTATGAGGCTCTTAATGACAACAATACTATTAAAGCGTACAAAAATAGTCAACACTCTTTTATGTGGCCCTTTCTTTTCTCTCCAACCTCATTTTCTTTCAAAGTGGAATGGATTTAATTAGAATCGTCCTAAGTTTAATCGGTGTTTGTACATCATTCATTAACCATTATAGAGCTCTTGTGGGTAACAATACTATAATGCGTACCAAAGTTGCCCACATTCTCCTTACTAACCCTTTTCTTTCTCTGCAACCTCATTTTCTTTTTAAGTGGGACGAATTTCACTAGAATCGTCCTATAAGTTGAATCGGAGTTTGTACATCTTTCCTTCACCACTATAGGGTTGTTATGGATAACAATACTATAAAGCGTACCAAAATAGTACACAATCTCCTAACTGACTCTTTTCTTTCTCACCAACCTCCTTTTGTTTCTAAGTGGGACGAGATTGACTAGAGTCATACTGTAAGTTGAATCCGTGTTTGTACATCTTTCATTCACCATTATGAGCCTCTTAATGGCAACAATACTATAAAGTATACCAAAATAGTCCACACTCGCCTAACTGAACCTTTTGTTTCTCTTCAACCTCATTTCTGTATTGATTGGGACGGATTTCACTCGAATCGTCCTATAAGTTGAATCGTTGTTCGTACATAATACCTTCACCATTATGAGGCTCTTTTGGACTACAATACTATAAAGCATACCAAAATAGTACACGGTCTCGTAACTGGCTCTTTTCTTTCTAACTGAGATCGGATTTACTCAAATCGTTTAAAAAGTGGAATCGGTGTTTGTAGATAATTCCTTCACCATTTTGAAGCTCTTAATGACAAAAATACTATATAGCGTACTTAAATACTCCACACTCTCCTAACCGACCCTTTTCTTTTTGTCCATCCTCCTTTTCTTCCCAAATGGGATGGGTTTCACTCGAATGGTCCTATAATTTGAATAGTAGATTTTTTACATCATTCCTTCACCATAATGAGGCTCTGCTGGACAACAATACTATAAAGAGTACCAAAAATAGTCCACACTATCCTAACTGACACCATTTTGAGGCTCTTAATGACAACAATACCATAAAGTGCACCAAAATAGTCCACAATCTCCAAACTGGCCCTTTTTATTCTCTCCAGCCTCATTTTCTTTCTAAGTGGGACGATTTTCACTCCAATCGTACCATAGGTTGAATCGGTGTTTGTACATCATTCCTTAACCATTATTAGGATCTTTTGGAAAACAATACTATAAAGCGTCCAAAATTAGTCCACAATCTCCTAACTGACCCTTTGTTTTCTCTCCAACGTCATTTTCTTTCTAAGTGGGACGGATTTCACTCGAATCATCCTATAAGTTGAATCCTTGTTTTTATAAAAAATACTTCACCATTATCAGGCTCTTTTGGACAACAATACTATAACGCGTACCAAAATAGTCTACACTTTCGTAACTGGCCCTTTTCTTTCTAAGTGGGACGGGATTCACTCGAATCATCCTACAAGTCGAATTGGTGTTTGGACATAATTCCTGCACAATTATGAGGCTCTTAATGACAACAATACTATTAAAGCGTACAAAAATAGTCAACACTCTTTTATGTGGCCCTTTCTTTTCTCTCCAACCTCATTTTCTTTCAAAGTGGAATGGATTTAATTAGAATCGTCCTAAGTTTAATCGGTGTTTGTACATCATTCATTAACCATTATAGAGCTCTTGTGGGTAACAATACTATAATGCGTACCAAAGTTGCCCACATTCTCCTTACTAACCCTTTTCTTTCTCTGCAACCTCATTTTCTTTTTAAGTGGGACGAATTTCACTAGAATCGTCCTATAAGTTGAATCGGAGTTTGTACATCATTCCTTCACCACTATAGGGTTGTTATGGATAACAATACTATAAAGCGTACCAAAATAGTACACAATCTCCTAACTGACTCTTTTCTTTCTCACCAACCTCCTTTTGTTTCTAAGTGGGACGAGATTGACTAGAGTCATACTGTAAGTTGAATCCGTGTTTGTACATCTTTCATTCACCATTATGAGCCTCTTAATGGCAACAATACTATAAAGTATACCAAAATAGTCCACACTCGCCTAACTGAACCTTTTGTTTCTCTTCAACCTCATTTCTGTATTGATTGGGACGGATTTCACTCGAATCGTCCTATAAGTTGAATCGTTGTTCGTACATAATACCTTCACCATTATGAGGCTCTTTTGGACTACAATACTATAAAGCATACCAAAATAGTACACGGTCTCGTAACTGGCTCTTTTCTTTCTAACTGAGATCGGATTTACTCAAATCGTTTAAAAAGTGGAATCGGTGTTTGTAGATAATTCCTTCACCATTTTGAAGCTCTTAATGACAAAAATACTATATAGCGTACTTAAATACTCCACACTCTCCTAACCGACCCTTTTCTTTTTGTCCATCCTCCTTTTCTTCCCAAATGGGATGGGTTTCACTCGAATGGTCCTATAATTTGAATAGTAGATTTTTTACATCATTCCTTCACCATAATGAGGCTCTGCTGGACAACAATACTATAAAGAGTACCAAAAATAGTCCACACTATCCTAACTGACACCATTTTGAGGCTCTTAATGACAACAATACCATAAAGTGCACCAAAATAGTCCACAATCTCCAAACTGGCCCTTTTTATTCTCTCCAGCCTCATTTTCTTTCTAAGTGGGACGATTTTCACTCCAATCGTACCATAGGTTGAATCGGTGTTTGTACATCATTCCTTAACCATTATTAGGATCTTTTGGAAAACAATACTATAAAGCGTCCAAAATTAGTCCACAATCTCCTAACTGACCCTTTGTTTTCTCTCCAACGTCATTTTCTTTCTAAGTGGGACGGATTTCACTCGAATCATCCTATAAGTTGAATCCTTGTTTTTATAAAAAATACTTCACCATTATCAGGCTCTTTTGGACAACAATACTATAACGCGTACCAAAATAGTCTACACTTTCGTAACTGGCCCTTTTCTTTCTAAGTGGGACGGGATTCACTCGAATCATCCTACAAGTCGAATTGGTGTTTGGACATAATTCCTGCACAATTATGAGGCTCTTAATGACAACAATACTATTAAAGCGTACAAAAATAGTCAACACTCTTTTATGTGGCCCTTTCTTTTCTCTCCAACCTCATTTTCTTTCAAAGTGGAATGGATTTAATTAGAATCGTCCTAAGTTTAATCGGTGTTTGTACATCATTCATTAACCATTATAGAGCTCTTGTGGGTAACAATACTATAATGCGTACCAAAGTTGCCCACATTCTCCTTACTAACCCTTTTCTTTCTCTGCAACCTCATTTTCTTTTTAAGTGGGACGAATTTCACTAGAATCGTCCTATAAGTTGAATCGGAGTTTGTACATCATTCCTTCACCACTATAGGGTTGTTATGGATAACAATACTATAAAGCGTACCAAAATAGTCCACAATCTCCTAACTGACTCTTTTCTTTCTCACCAACCTCCTTTTGTTTCTAAGTGGGACGAGATTGACTAGAGTCATACTGTAAGTTGAATCCGTGTTTGTACATCTTTCATTCACCATTATGAGCCTCTTAATGGCAACAATACTATAAAGTATACCAAAATAGTCCACACTCGCCTAACTGAACCTTTTGTTTCTCTTCAACCTCATTTCTGTATTGATTGGGACGGATTTCACTCGAATCGTCCTATAAGTTGAATCGTTGTTCGTACATAATACCTTCACCATTATGAGGCTCTTTTGGACTACAATACTATAAAGCATACCAAAATAGTACACGGTCTCGTAACTGGCTCTTTTCTTTCTAACTGAGATCGGATTTACTCAAATCGTTTAAAAAGTGGAATCGGTGTTTGTAGATAATTCCTTCACCATTTTGAAGCTCTTAATGACAAAAATACTATATAGCGTACTTAAATACTCCACACTCTCCTAACCGACCCTTTTTCTTTTTGTCCATCCTCCTTTTCTTCCCAAATGGGATGGGTTTCACTCGAATGGTCCTATAATTTGAATAGTAGATTTTTTACATCATTCCTTCACCATAATGAGGCTCTGCTGGACAACAATACTATAAAGAGTACCAAAAATAGTCCACACTATCCTAACTGACACCATTTTGAGGCTCTTAATGACAACAATACCATAAAGTGCACCAAAATAGTCCACAATCTCCAAACTGGCCCTTTTTATTCTCTCCAGCCTCATTTTCTTTCTAAGTGGGACGATTTTCACTCCAATCGTACCATAGGTTGAATCGGTGTTTGTACATCATTCCTTAACCATTATTAGGATCTTTTGGATAACAATACTATAAAGCGTCCAAAATTAGTCCACAATCTCCTAACTGACCCTTTGTTTTCTCTCCAACGTCATTTTCTTTCTAAGTGGGACGGATTTCACTCGAATCATCCTATAAGTTGAATCCTTGTTTTTATAAAAAATACTTCACCATTATCAGGCTCTTTTGGACAACAATACTATAACGCGTACCAAAATAGTCTACACTTTCGTAACTGGCCCTTTTCTTTCTAAGTGGGACGGGATTCACTCGAATCATCCTACAAGTCGAATTGGTGTTTGGACATAATTCCTGCACAATTATGAGGCTCTTAATGACAACAATACTATTAAAGCGTACAAAAATAGTCAACACTCTTTTATGTGGCCCTTTCTTTTCTCTCCAACCTCATTTTCTTTCAAAGTGGAATGGATTTAATTAGAATCGTCCTAAGTTTAATCGGTGTTTGTACATCATTCATTAACCATTATAGAGCTCTTGTGGGTAACAATACTATAATGCGTACCAAAGTTGCCCACATTCTCCTTACTAACCCTTTTCTTTCTCTGCAACCTCATTTTCTTTTTAAGTGGGACGAATTTCACTAGAATCGTCCTATAAGTTGAATCGGAGTTTGTACATCATTCCTTCACCACTATAGGGTTGTTATGGATAACAATACTATAAAGCGTACCAAAATAGTCCACAATCTCCTAACTGACTCTTTTCTTTCTCACCAACCTCCTTTTGTTTCTAAGTGGGACGAGATTGACTAGAGTCATACTGTAAGTTGAATCCGTGTTTGTACATCTTTCATTCACCATTATGAGCCTCTTAATGGCAACAATACTATAAAGTATACCAAAATAGTCCACACTCGCCTAACTGAACCTTTTGTTTCTCTTCAACCTCATTTCTGTATTGATTGGGACGGATTTCACTCGAATCGTCCTATAAGTTGAATCGTTGTTCGTACATAATACCTTCACCATTATGAGGCTCTTTTGGACTACAATACTATAAAGCATACCAAAATAGTACACGGTCTCGTAACTGGCTCTTTTCTTTCTAACTGAGATCGGATTTACTCAAATCGTTTAAAAAGTGGAATCGGTGTTTGTAGATAATTCCTTCACCATTTTGAAGCTCTTAATGACAAAAATACTATATAGCGTACTTAAATACTCCACACTCTCCTAACCGACCCTTTTTCTTTTTGTCCATCCTCCTTTTCTTCCCAAATGGGATGGGTTTCACTCGAATGGTCCTATAATTTGAATAGTAGATTTTTTACATCATTCCTTCACCATAATGAGGCTCTGCTGGACAACAATACTATAAAGAGTACCAAAAATAGTCCACACTATCCTAACTGACACCATTTTGAGGCTCTTAATGACAACAATACCATAAAGTGCACCAAAATAGTCCACAATCTCCAAACTGGCCCTTTTTATTCTCTCCAGCCTCATTTTCTTTCTAAGTGGGACGATTTTCACTCCAATCGTACCATAGGTTGAATCGGTGTTTGTACATCATTCCTTAACCATTATTAGGATCTTTTGGATAACAATACTATAAAGCGTCCAAAATTAGTCCACAATCTCCTAACTGACCCTTTGTTTTCTCTCCAACGTCATTTTCTTTCTAAGTGGGACGGATTTCACTCGAATCATCCTATAAGTTGAATCCTTGTTTTTATAAAAAATACTTCACCATTATCAGGCTCTTTTGGACAACAATACTATAACGCGTACCAAAATAGTCTACACTTTCGTAACTGGCCCTTTTCTTTCTAAGTGGGACGGGATTCACTCGAATCATCCTACAAGTCGAATTGGTGTTTGGACATAATTCCTGCACAATTATGAGGCTCTTAATGACAACAATACTATTAAAGCGTACAAAAATAGTCAACACTCTTTTATGTGGCCCTTTCTTTTCTCTCCAACCTCATTTTCTTTCAAAGTGGAATGGATTTAATTAGAATCGTCCTAAGTTTAATCGGTGTTTGTACATCATTCATTAACCATTATAGAGCTCTTGTGGGTAACAATACTATAATGCGTACCAAAGTTGCCCACATTCTCCTTACTAACCCTTTTCTTTCTCTGCAACCTCATTTTCTTTTTAAGTGGGACGAATTTCACTAGAATCGTCCTATAAGTTGAATCGGAGTTTGTACATCATTCCTTCACCACTATAGGGTTGTTATGGATAACAATACTATAAAGCGTACCAAAATAGTCCACAATCTCCTAACTGACTCTTTTCTTTCTCACCAACCTCCTTTTGTTTCTAAGTGGGACGAGATTGACTAGAGTCATACTGTAAGTTGAATCCGTGTTTGTACATCTTTCATTCACCATTATGAGCCTCTTAATGGCAACAATACTATAAAGTATACCAAAATAGTCCACACTCGCCTAACTGAACCTTTTGTTTCTCTTCAACCTCATTTCTGTATTGATTGGGACGGATTTCACTCGAATCGTCCTATAAGTTGAATCGTTGTTCGTACATAATACCTTCACCATTATGAGGCTCTTTTGGACTACAATACTATAAAGCATACCAAAATAGTACACGGTCTCGTAACTGGCTCTTTTCTTTCTAACTGAGATCGGATTTACTCAAATCGTTTAAAAAGTGGAATCGGTGTTTGTAGATAATTCCTTCACCATTTTGAAGCTCTTAATGACAAAAATACTATATAGCGTACTTAAATACTCCACACTCTCCTAACCGACCCTTTTTCTTTTTGTCCATCCTCCTTTTCTTCCCAAATGGGATGGGTTTCACTCGAATGGTCCTATAATTTGAATAGTAGATTTTTTACATCATTCCTTCACCATAATGAGGCTCTGCTGGACAACAATACTATAAAGAGTACCAAAAATAGTCCACACTATCCTAACTGACACCATTTTGAGGCTCTTAATGACAACAATACCATAAAGTGCACCAAAATAGTCCACAATCTCCAAACTGGCCCTTTTTATTCTCTCCAGCCTCATTTTCTTTCTAAGTGGGACGATTTTCACTCCAATCGTACCATAGGTTGAATCGGTGTTTGTACATCATTCCTTAACCATTATTAGGATCTTTTGGATAACAATACTATAAAGCGTCCAAAATTAGTCCACAATCTCCTAACTGACCCTTTGTTTTCTCTCCAACGTCATTTTCTTTCTAAGTGGGACGGATTTCACTCGAATCATCCTATAAGTTGAATCCTTGTTTTTATATAAAATACTTCACCATTATCAGGCTCTTTTGGACAACAATACTATAACGCGTACCAAAATAGTCTACACTTTCGTAACTGGCCCTTTTCTTTCTAAGTGGGACGGGATTCACTCGAATCATCCTACAAGTCGAATTGGTGTTTGGACATAATTCCTGCACAATTATGAGGCTCTTAATGACAACAATACTATTAAAGCGTACAAAAATAGTCAACACTCTTTTATGTGGCCCTTTCTTTTCTCTCCAACCTCATTTTCTTTCAAAGTGGAATGGATTTAATTAGAATCGTCCTAAGTTTAATCGGTGTTTGTACATCATTCATTAACCATTATAGAGCTCTTGTGGGTAACAATACTATAATGCGTACCAAAGTTGCCCACATTCTCCTTACTAACCCTTTTCTTTCTCTGCAACCTCATTTTCTTTTTAAGTGGGACGAATTTCACTAGAATCGTCCTATAAGTTGAATCGGAGTTTGTACATCATTCCTTCACCACTATAGGGTTGTTATGGATAACAATACTATAAAGCGTACCAAAATAGTCCACAATCTCCTAACTGACTCTTTTCTTTCTCACCAACCTCCTTTTGTTTCTAAGTGGGACGAGATTGACTAGAGTCATACTGTAAGTTGAATCCGTGTTTGTACATCTTTCATTCACCATTATGAGCCTCTTAATGGCAACAATACTATAAAGTATACCAAAATAGTCCACACTCGCCTAACTGAACCTTTTGTTTCTCTTCAACCTCATTTCTGTATTGATTGGGACGGATTTCACTCGAATCGTCCTATAAGTTGAATCGTTGTTCGTACATAATACCTTCACCATTATGAGGCTCTTTTGGACTACAATACTATAAAGCATACCAAAATAGTACACGGTCTCGTAACTGGCTCTTTTCTTTCTAACTGAGATCGGATTTACTCAAATCGTTTAAAAAGTGGAATCGGTGTTTGTAGATAATTCCTTCACCATTTTGAAGCTCTTAATGACAAAAATACTATATAGCGTACTTAAATACTCCACACTCTCCTAACCGACCCTTTTTCTTTTTGTCCATCCTCCTTTTCTTCCCAAATGGGATGGGTTTCACTCGAATGGTCCTATAATTTGAATAGTAGATTTTTTACATCATTCCTTCACCATAATGAGGCTCTGCTGGACAACAATACTATAAAGAGTACCAAAAATAGTCCACACTATCCTAACTGACACCATTTTGAGGCTCTTAATGACAACAATACCATAAAGTGCACCAAAATAGTCCACAATCTCCAAACTGGCCCTTTTTATTCTCTCCAGCCTCATTTTCTTTCTAAGTGGGACGATTTTCACTCCAATCGTACCATAGGTTGAATCGGTGTTTGTACATCATTCCTTAACCATTATTAGGATCTTTTGGATAACAATACTATAAAGCGTCCAAAATTAGTCCACAATCTCCTAACTGACCCTTTGTTTTCTCTCCAACGTCATTTTCTTTCTAAGTGGGACGGATTTCACTCGAATCATCCTATAAGTTGAATCCTTGTTTTTATATAAAATACTTCACCATTATCAGGCTCTTTTGGACAACAATACTATAACGCGTACCAAAATAGTCTACACTTTCGTAACTGGCCCTTTTCTTTCTAAGTGGGACGGGATTCACTCGAATCATCCTACAAGTCGAATTGGTGTTTGGACATAATTCCTGCACAATTATGAGGCTCTTAATGACAACAATACTATTAAAGCGTACAAAAATAGTCAACACTCTTTTATGTGGCCCTTTCTTTTCTCTCCAACCTCATTTTCTTTCAAAGTGGAATGGATTTAATTAGAATCGTCCTAAGTTTAATCGGTGTTTGTACATCATTCATTAACCATTATAGAGCTCTTGTGGGTAACAATACTATAATGCGTACCAAAGTTGCCCACATTCTCCTTACTAACCCTTTTCTTTCTCTGCAACCTCATTTTCTTTTTAAGTGGGACGAATTTCACTAGAATCGTCCTATAAGTTGAATCGGAGTTTGTACATCATTCCTTCACCACTATAGGGTTGTTATGGATAACAATACTATAAAGCGTACCAAAATAGTCCACAATCTCCTAACTGACTCTTTTCTTTCTCACCAACCTCCTTTTGTTTCTAAGTGGGACGAGATTGACTAGAGTCATACTGTAAGTTGAATCCGTGTTTGTACATCTTTCATTCACCATTATGAGCCTCTTAATGGCAACAATACTATAAAGTATACCAAAATAGTCCACACTCGCCTAACTGAACCTTTTGTTTCTCTTCAACCTCATTTCTGTATTGATTGGGACGGATTTCACTCGAATCGTCCTATAAGTTGAATCGTTGTTCGTACATAATACCTTCACCATTATGAGGCTCTTTTGGACTACAATACTATAAAGCATACCAAAATAGTACACGGTCTCGTAACTGGCTCTTTTCTTTCTAACTGAGATCGGATTTACTCAAATCGTTTAAAAAGTGGAATCGGTGTTTGTAGATAATTCCTTCACCATTTTGAAGCTCTTAATGACAAAAATACTATATAGCGTACTTAAATACTCCACACTCTCCTAACCGACCCTTTTTCTTTTTGTCCATCCTCATTTTCTTCCCAAATGGGATGGGTTTCACTCGAATGGTCCTATAATTTGAATAGTAGATTTTTTACATCATTCCTTCACCATAATGAGGCTCTGCTGGACAACAATACTATAAAGAGTACCAAAAATAGTCCACACTATCCTAACTGACACCATTTTGAGGCTCTTAATGACAACAATACCATAAAGTGCACCAAAATAGTCCACAATCTCCAAACTGGCCCTTTTTATTCTCTCCAGCCTCATTTTCTTTCTAAGTGGGACGATTTTCACTCCAATCGTACCATAGGTTGAATCGGTGTTTGTACATCATTCCTTAACCATTATTAGGATCTTTTGGATAACAATACTATAAAGCGTCCAAAATTAGTCCACAATCTCCTAACTGACCCTTTGTTTTCTCTCCAACGTCATTTTCTTTCTAAGTGGGACGGATTTCACTCGAATCATCCTATAAGTTGAATCCTTGTTTTTATATAAAATACTTCACCATTATCAGGCTCTTTTGGACAACAATACTATAACGCGTACCAAAATAGTCTACACTTTCGTAACTGGCCCTTTTCTTTCTAAGTGGGACGGGATTCACTCGAATCATCCTACAAGTCGAATTGGTGTTTGGACATAATTCCTGCACAATTATGAGGCTCTTAATGACAACAATACTATTAAAGCGTACAAAAATAGTCAACACTCTTTTATGTGGCCCTTTCTTTTCTCTCCAACCTCATTTTCTTTCAAAGTGGAATGGATTTAATTAGAATCGTCCTAAGTTTAATCGGTGTTTGTACATCATTCATTAACCATTATAGAGCTCTTGTGGGTAACAATACTATAATGCGTACCAAAGTTGCCCACATTCTCCTTACTAACCCTTTTCTTTCTCTGCAACCTCATTTTCTTTTTAAGTGGGACGAATTTCACTAGAATCGTCCTATAAGTTGAATCGGAGTTTGTACATCATTCCTTCACCACTATAGGGTTGTTATGGATAACAATACTATAAAGCGTACCAAAATAGTCCACAATCTCCTAACTGACTCTTTTCTTTCTCACCAACCTCCTTTTGTTTCTAAGTGGGACGAGATTGACTAGAGTCATACTGTAAGTTGAATCCGTGTTTGTACATCTTTCATTCACCATTATGAGCCTCTTAATGGCAACAATACTATAAAGTATACCAAAATAGTCCACACTCGCCTAACTGAACCTTTTGTTTCTCTTCAACCTCATTTCTGTATTGATTGGGACGGATTTCACTCGAATCGTCCTATAAGTTGAATCGTTGTTCGTACATAATACCTTCACCATTATGAGGCTCTTTTGGACTACAATACTATAAAGCATACCAAAATAGTACACGGTCTCGTAACTGGCTCTTTTCTTTCTAACTGAGATCGGATTTACTCAAATCGTTTAAAAAGTGGAATCGGTGTTTGTAGATAATTCCTTCACCATTTTGAAGCTCTTAATGACAAAAATACTATATAGCGTACTTAAATACTCCACACTCTCCTAACCGACCCTTTTTCTTTTTGTCCATCCTCCTTTTCTTCCCAAATGGGATGGGTTTCACTCGAATGGTCCTATAATTTGAATAGTAGATTTTTTACATCATTCCTTCACCATAATGAGGCTCTGCTGGACAACAATACTATAAAGAGTACCAAAAATAGTCCACACTATCCTAACTGACACCATTTTGAGGCTCTTAATGACAACAATACCATAAAGTGCACCAAAATAGTCCACAATCTCCAAACTGGCCCTTTTTATTCTCTCCAGCCTCATTTTCTTTCTAAGTGGGACGATTTTCACTCCAATCGTACCATAGGTTGAATCGGTGTTTGTACATCATTCCTTAACCATTATTAGGATCTTTTGGATAACAATACTATAAAGCGTCCAAAATTAGTCCACAATCTCCTAACTGACCCTTTGTTTTCTCTCCAACGTCATTTTCTTTCTAAGTGGGACGGATTTCACTCGAATCATCCTATAAGTTGAATCCTTGTTTTTATAAAAAATACTTCACCATTATCAGGCTCTTTTGGACAACAATACTATAACGCGTACCAAAATAGTCTACACTTTCGTAACTGGCCCTTTTCTTTCTAAGTGGGACGGGATTCACTCGAATCATCCTACAAGTCGAATTGGTGTTTGGACATAATTCCTGCACAATTATGAGGCTCTTAATGACAACAATACTATTAAAGCGTACAAAAATAGTCAACACTCTTTTATGTGGCCCTTTCTTTTCTCTCCAACCTCATTTTCTTTCAAAGTGGAATGGATTTAATTAGAATCGTCCTAAGTTTAATCGGTGTTTGTACATCATTCATTAACCATTATAGAGCTCTTGTGGGTAACAATACTATAATGCGTACCAAAGTTGCCCACATTCTCCTTACTAACCCTTTTCTTTCTCTGCAACCTCATTTTCTTTTTAAGTGGGACGAATTTCACTAGAATCGTCCTATAAGTTGAATCGGAGTTTGTACATCATTCCTTCACCACTATAGGGTTGTTATGGATAACAATACTATAAAGCGTACCAAAATAGTCCACAATCTCCTAACTGACTCTTTTCTTTCTCACCAACCTCCTTTTGTTTCTAAGTGGGACGAGATTGACTAGAGTCATACTATAAGTTGAATCCGTGTTTGTACATCTTTCATTCACCATTATGAGCCTCTTAATGGCAACAATACTATAAAGTATACCAAAATAGTCCACACTCGCCTAACTGAACCTTTTGTTTCTCTTCAACCTCATTTCTGTATTGATTGGGACGGATTTCACTCGAATCGTCCTATAAGTTGAATCGTTGTTCGTACATAATACCTTCACCATTATGAGGCTCTTTTGGACTACAATACTATAAAGCATACCAAAATAGTACACGGTCTCGTAACTGGCTCTTTTCTTTCTAACTGAGATCGGATTTACTCAAATCGTTTAAAAAGTGGAATCGGTGTTTGTAGATAATTCCTTCACCATTTTGAAGCTCTTAATGACAAAAATACTATATAGCGTACTTAAATACTCCACACTCTCCTAACCGACCCTTTTTCTTTTTGTCCATCCTCCTTTTCTTCCCAAATGGGATGGGTTTCACTCGAATGGTCCTATAATTTGAATAGTAGATTTTTTACATCATTCCTTCACCATAATGAGGCTCTGCTGGACAACAATACTATAAAGAGTACCAAAAATAGTCCACACTATCCTAACTGACACCATTTTGAGGCTCTTAATGACAACAATACCATAAAGTGCACCAAAATAGTCCACAATCTCCAAACTGGCCCTTTTTATTCTCTCCAGCCTCATTTTCTTTCTAAGTGGGACGATTTTCACTCCAATCGTACCATAGGTTGAATCGGTGTTTGTACATCATTCCTTAACCATTATTAGGATCTTTTGGATAACAATACTATAAAGCGTCCAAAATTAGTCCACAATCTCCTAACTGACCCTTTGTTTTCTCTCCAACGTCATTTTCTTTCTAAGTGGGACGGATTTCACTCGAATCATCCTATAAGTTGAATCCTTGTTTTTATAAAAAATACTTCACCATTATCAGGCTCTTTTGGACAACAATACTATAACGCGTACCAAAATAGTCTACACTTTCGTAACTGGCCCTTTTCTTTCTAAGTGGGACGGGATTCACTCGAATCATCCTACAAGTCGAATTGGTGTTTGGACATAATTCCTGCACAATTATGAGGCTCTTAATGACAACAATACTATTAAAGCGTACAAAAATAGTCAACACTCTTTTATGTGGCCCTTTCTTTTCTCTCCAACCTCATTTTCTTTCAAAGTGGAATGGATTTAATTAGAATCGTCCTAAGTTTAATCGGTGTTTGTACATCATTCATTAACCATTATAGAGCTCTTGTGGGTAACAATACTATAATGCGTACCAAAGTTGCCCACATTCTCCTTACTAACCCTTTTCTTTCTCTGCAACCTCATTTTCTTTTTAAGTGGGACGAATTTCACTAGAATCGTCCTATAAGTTGAATCGGAGTTTGTACATCATTCCTTCACCACTATAGGGTTGTTATGGATAACAATACTATAAAGCGTACCAAAATAGTCCACAATCTCCTAACTGACTCTTTTCTTTCTCACCAACCTCCTTTTGTTTCTAAGTGGGACGAGATTGACTAGAGTCATACTATAAGTTGAATCCGTGTTTGTACATCTTTCATTCACCATTATGAGCCTCTTAATGGCAACAATACTATAAAGTATACCAAAATAGTCCACACTCGCCTAACTGAACCTTTTGTTTCTCTTCAACCTCATTTCTGTATTGATTGGGACGGATTTCACTCGAATCGTCCTATAAGTTGAATCGTTGTTCGTACATAATACCTTCACCATTATGAGGCTCTTTTGGACTACAATACTATAAAGCATACCAAAATAGTACACGGTCTCGTAACTGGCTCTTTTCTTTCTAACTGAGATCGGATTTACTCAAATCGTTTAAAAAGTGGAATCGGTGTTTGTAGATAATTCCTTCACCATTTTGAAGCTCTTAATGACAAAAATACTATATAGCGTACTTAAATACTCCACACTCTCCTAACCGACCCTTTTTCTTTTTGTCCATCCTCCTTTTCTTCCCAAATGGGATGGGTTTCACTCGAATGGTCCTATAATTTGAATAGTAGATTTTTTACATCATTCCTTCACCATAATGAGGCTCTGCTGGACAACAATACTATAAAGAGTACCAAAAATAGTCCACACTATCCTAACTGACACCATTTTGAGGCTCTTAATGACAACAATACCATAAAGTGCACCAAAATAGTCCACAATCTCCAAACTGGCCCTTTTTATTCTCTCCAGCCTCATTTTCTTTCTAAGTGGGACGATTTTCACTCCAATCGTACCATAGGTTGAATCGGTGTTTGTACATCATTCCTTAACCATTATTAGGATCTTTTGGATAACAATACTATAAAGCGTCCAAAATTAGTCCACAATCTCCTAACTGACCCTTTGTTTTCTCTCCAACGTCATTTTCTTTCTAAGTGGGACGGATTTCACTCGAATCATCCTATAAGTTGAATCCTTGTTTTTATAAAAAATACTTCACCATTATCAGGCTCTTTTGGACAACAATACTATAACGCGTACCAAAATAGTCTACTCTTTCGTAACTGGCCCTTTTCTTTCTAAGTGGGACGGGATTCACTCGAATCATCCTACAAGTCGAATTGGTGTTTGGACATAATTCCTGCACAATTATGAGGCTCTTAATGACAACAATACTATTAAAGCGTACAAAAATAGTCAACACTCTTTTATGTGGCCCTTTCTTTTCTCTCCAACCTCATTTTCTTTCAAAGTGGAATGGATTTAATTAGAATCGTCCTAAGTTTAATCGGTGTTTGTACATCATTCATTAACCATTATAGAGCTCTTGTGGGTAACAATACTATAATGCGTACCAAAGTTGCCCACATTCTCCTTACTAACCCTTTTCTTTCTCTGCAACCTCATTTTCTTTTTAAGTGGGACGAATTTCACTAGAATCGTCCTATAAGTTGAATCGGAGTTTGTACATCATTCCTTCACCACTATAGGGTTGTTATGGATAACAATACTATAAAGCGTACCAAAATAGTCCACAATCTCCTAACTGACTCTTTTCTTTCTCACCAACCTCCTTTTGTTTCTAAGTGGGACGAGATTGACTAGAGTCATACTATAAGTTGAATCCGTGTTTGTACATCTTTCATTCACCATTATGAGCCTCTTAATGGCAACAATACTATAAAGTATACAAAAATAGTCCACACTCGCCTAACTGAACCTTTTGTTTCTCTTCAACCTCATTTCTGTATTGATTGGGACGGATTTCACTCGAATCGTCCTATAAGTTGAATCGTTGTTCGTACATAATACCTTCACCATTATGAGGCTCTTTTGGACTACAATACTATAAAGCATACCAAAATAGTACACGGTCTCGTAACTGGCTCTTTTCTTTCTAACTGAGATCGGATTTACTCAAATCGTTTAAAAAGTGGAATCGGTGTTTGTAGATAATTCCTTCACCATTTTGAAGCTCTTAATGACAAAAATACTATATAGCGTACTTAAATACTCCACACTCTCCTAACCGACCCTTTTCTTTTTGTCCATCCTCCTTTTCTTCCCAAATGGGATGGGTTTCACTCGAATGGTCCTATAATTTGAATAGTAGATTTTTTACATCATTCCTTCACCATAATGAGGCTCTGCTGGACAACAATACTATAAAGAGTACCAAAAATAGTCCACACTATCCTAACTGACACCATTTTGAGGCTCTTAATGACAACAATACCATAAAGTGCACCAAAATAGTCCACAATCTCCAAACTGGCCCTTTTTATTCTCTCCAGCCTCATTTTCTTTCTAAGTGGGACGATTTTCACTCCAATCGTACCATAGGTTGAATCGGTGTTTGTACATCATTCCTTAACCATTATTAGGATCTTTTGGATAACAATACTATAAAGCGTCCAAAATTAGTCCACAATCTCCTAACTGACCCTTTGTTTTCTCTCCAACGTCATTTTCTTTCTAAGTGGGACGGATTACACTCGAATCATCCTATAAGTTGAATCCTTGTTTTTATAAAAAATACTTCACCATTATCAGGCTCTTTTGGACAACAATACTATAACGCGTACCAAAATAGTCTACTCTTTCGTAACTGGCCCTTTTCTTTCTAAGTGGGACGGGATTCACTCGAATCATCCTACAAGTCGAATTGGTGTTTGGACATAATTCCTGCACAATTATGAGGCTCTTAATGACAACAATACTATTAAAGCGTACAAAAATAGTCAACACTCTTTTATGTGGCCCTTTCTTTTCTCTCCAACCTCATTTTCTTTCAAAGTGGAATGGATTTAATTAGAATCGTCCTAAGTTTAATCGGTGTTTGTACATCATTCATTAACCATTATAGAGCTCTTGTGGGTAACAATACTATAATGCGTACCAAAGTTGCCCACATTCTCCTTACTAACCCTTTTCTTTCTCTGCAACCTCATTTTCTTTTTAAGTGGGACGAATTTCACTAGAATCGTCCTATAAGTTGAATCGGAGTTTGTACATCATTCCTTCACCACTATAGGGTTGTTATGGATAACAATACTATAAAGCGTACCAAAATAGTCCACAATCTCCTAACTGACTCTTTTCTTTCTCACCAACCTCCTTTTGTTTCTAAGTGGGACGAGATTGACTAGAGTCATACTATAAGTTGAATCCGTGTTTGTACATCTTTCATTCACCATTATGAGCCTCTTAATGGCAACAATACTATAAAGTATACAAAAATAGTCCACACTCGCCTAACTGAACCTTTTGTTTCTCTTCAACCTCATTTCTGTATTGATTGGGACGGATTTCACTCGAATCGTCCTATAAGTTGAATCGTTGTTCGTACATAATACCTTCACCATTATGAGGCTCTTTTGGACTACAATACTATAAAGCATACCAAAATAGTACACGGTCTCGTAACTGGCTCTTTTCTTTCTAACTGAGATCGGATTTACTCAAATCGTTTAAAAAGTGGAATCGGTGTTTGTAGATAATTCCTTCACCATTTTGAAGCTCTTAATGACAAAAATACTATATAGCGTACTTAAATACTCCACACTCTCCTAACCGACCCTTTTCTTTTTGTCCATCCTCCTTTTCTTCCCAAATGGGATGGGTTTCACTCGAATGGTCCTATAATTTGAATAGTAGATTTTTTACATCATTCCTTCACCATAATGAGGCTCTGCTGGACAACAATACTATAAAGAGTACCAAAAATAGTCCACACTATCCTAACTGACACCATTTTGAGGCTCTTAATGACAACAATACCATAAAGTGCACCAAAATAGTCCACAATCTCCAAACTGGCCCTTTTTATTCTCTCCAGCCTCATTTTCTTTCTAAGTGGGACGATTTTCACTCCAATCGTACCATAGGTTGAATCGGTGTTTGTACATCATTCCTTAACCATTATTAGGATCTTTTGGATAACAATACTATAAAGCGTCCAAAATTAGTCCACAATCTCCTAACTGACCCTTTGTTTTCTCTCCAACGTCATTTTCTTTCTAAGTGGGACGGATTACACTCGAATCATCCTATAAGTTGAATCCTTGTTTTTATAAAAAATACTTCACCATTATCAGGCTCTTTTGGACAACAATACTATAACGCGTACCAAAATAGTCTACACTTTCGTAACTGGCCCTTTTCTTTCTAAGTGGGACGGGATTCACTCGAATCATCCTACAAGTCGAATTGGTGTTTGGACATAATTCCTGCACAATTATGAGGCTCTTAATGACAACAATACTATTAAAGCGTACAAAAATAGTCAACACTCTTTTATGTGGCCCTTTCTTTTCTCTCCAACCTCATTTTCTTTCAAAGTGGAATGGATTTAATTAGAATCGTCCTAAGTTTAATCGGTGTTTGTACATCATTCATTAACCATTATAGAGCTCTTGTGGGTAACAATACTATAATGCGTACCAAAGTTGCCCACATTCTCCTTACTAACCCTTTTCTTTCTCTGCAGCCTCATTTTCTTTTTAAGTGGGACGAATTTCACTAGAATCGTCCTATAAGTTGAATCGGAGTTTGTACATCATTCCTTCACCACTATAGGGTTTTTATGGATAACAATACTATAAAGCGTACCAAAATAGTCCACAATCTCCTAACTGACTCTTTTCTTTCTCACCAACCTCCTTTTGTTTCTAAGTGGGACGAGATTGACTAGAGTCATACTATAAGTTGAATCCGTGTTTGTACATCTTTCATTCACCATTATGAGCCTCTTAATGGCAACAATACTATAAAGTATACCAAAATAGTCCACACTCGCCTAACTGAACCTTTTGTTTCTCTTCAACCTCATTTCTGTATTGATTGGGACGGATTTCACTCGAATCGTCCTATAAGTTGAATCGTTGTTCGTACATAATACCTTCACCATTATGAGGCTCTTTTGGACTACAATACTATAAAGCATACCAAAATAGTACACGGTCTCGTAACTGGCTCTTTTCTTTCTAACTGAGATCGGATTTACTCAAATCGTTTAAAAAGTGGAATCGGTGTTTGTAGATAATTCCTTCACCATTTTGAAGCTCTTAATGACAAAAATACTATATAGCGTACTTAAATACTCCACACTCTCCTAACCGACCCTTTTCTTTTTGTCCATCCTCCTCTTCTTCCCAAATGGGATGGGTTTCACTCGAATGGTCCTATAATTTGAATAGTAGATTTTTTACATCATTCCTTCACCATAATGAGGCTCTGCTGGACAACAATACTATAAAGAGTACCAAAAATAGTCCACACTATCCTAACTGACACCATTTTGAGGCTCTTAATGACAACAATACCATAAAGTGCACCAAAATAGTCCACAATCTCCAAACTGGCCCTTTTTATTCTCTCCAGCCTCATTTTCTTTCTAAGTGGGACGATTTTCACTCCAATCGTACCATAGGTTGAATCGGTGTTTGTACATCATTCCTTAACCATTATTAGGATCTTTTGGATAACAATACTATAAAGCGTCCAAAATTAGTCCACAATCTCCTAACTGACCCTTTGTTTTCTCTCCAACGTCATTTTCTTTCTAAGTGGGACGGATTTCACTCGAATCATCCTATAAGTTGAATCCTTGTTTTTATAAAAAATACTTCACCATTATCAGGCTCTTTTGGACAACAATACTATAACGCGTACCAAAATAGTCTACACTTTCGTAACTGGCCCTTTTCTTTCTAAGTGGGACGGGATTCACTCGAATCATCCTACAAGTCGAATTGGTGTTTGGACATAATTCCTGCACAATTATGAGGCTCTTAATGACAACAATACTATTAAAGCGTACAAAAATAGTCAACACTCTTTTATGTGGCCCTTTCTTTTCTCTCCAACCTCATTTTCTTTCAAAGTGGAATGGATTTAATTAGAATCGTCCTAAGTTTAATCGGTGTTTGTACATCATTCATTAACCATTATAGAGCTCTTGTGGGTAACAATACTATAATGCGTACCAAAGTTGCCCACATTCTCCTTACTAACCCTTTTCTTTCTCTGCAACCTCATTTTCTTTTTAAGTGGGACGAATTTCACTAGAATCGTCCTATAAGTTGAATCGGAGTTTGTACATCATTCCTTCACCACTATAGGGTTGTTATGGATAACAATACTATAAAGCGTACCAAAATAGTCCACAATCTCCTAACTGACTCTTTTCTTTCTCACCAACCTCCTTTTGTTTCTAAGTGGGACGAGATTGACTAGAGTCATACTATAAGTTGAATCCGTGTTTGTACATCTTTCATTCACCATTATGAGCCTCTTAATGGCAACAATACTATAAAGTATACCAAAATAGTCCACACTCGCCTAACTGAACCTTTTGTTTCTCTTCAACCTCATTTCTGTATTGATTGGGACGGATTTCACTCGAATCGTCCTATAAGTTGAATCGTTGTTCGTACATAATACCTTCACCATTATGAGGCTCTTTTGGACTACAATACTATAAAGCATACCAAAATAGTACACGGTCTCGTAACTGGCTCTTTTCTTTCTAACTGAGATCGGATTTACTCAAATCGTTTAAAAAGTGGAATCGGTGTTTGTAGATAATTCCTTCACCATTTTGAAGCTCTTAATGACAAAAATACTATATAGCGTACTTAAATACTCCACACTCTCCTAACCGACCCTTTTCTTTTTGTCCATCCTCCTTTTCTTCCCAAATGGGATGGGTTTCACTCGAATGGTCCTATAATTTGAATAGTAGATTTTTTACATCATTCCTTCACCATAATGAGGCTCTGCTGGACAACAATACTATAAAGAGTACCAAAAATAGTCCACACTATCCTAACTGACACCATTTTGAGGCTCTTAATGACAACAATACCATAAAGTGCACCAAAATAGTCCACAATCTCCAAACTGGCCCTTTTTATTCTCTCCAGCCTCATTTTCTTTCTAAGTGGGACGATTTTCACTCCAATCGTACCATAGGTTGAATCGGTGTTTGTACATCATTCCTTAACCATTATTAGGATCTTTTGGATAACAATACTATAAAGCGTCCAAAATTAGTCCACAATCTCCTAACTGACCCTTTGTTTTCTCTCCAACGTCATTTTCTTTCTAAGTGGGACGGATTTCACTCGAATCATCCTATAAGTTGAATCCTTGTTTTTATAAAAAATACTTCACCAATATCAGGCTCTTTTGGACAACAATACTATAACGCGTACCAAAATAGTCTACACTTTCGTAACTGGCCCTTTTCTTTCTAAGTGGGACGGGATTCCCTCGAATCATCCTACAAGTCGAATTGGTGTTTGGACATAATTCCTGCACAATTATGAGGCTCTTAATGACAACAATACTATTAAAGCGTACAAAAATAGTCAACACTCTTTTATGTGGCCCTTTCTTTTCTCTCCAACCTCATTTTCTTTCAAAGTGGAATGGATTTAATTAGAATCGTCCTAAGTTTAATCGGTGTTTGTACATCATTCATTAACCATTATAGAGCTCTTGTGGGTAACAATACTATAATGCGTACCAAAGTTGCCCACATTCTCCTTACTAACCCTTTTCTTTCTCTGCAGCCTCATTTTCTTTTTAAGTGGGACGAATTTCACTAGAATCGTCCTATAAGTTGAATCGGAGTTTGTACATCATTCCTTCACCACTATAGGGTTTTTATGGATAACAATACTATAAAGCGTACCAAAATAGTCCACAATCTCCTAACTGACTCTTTTCTTTCTCACCAACCTCCTTTTGTTTCTAAGTGGGACGAGATTGACTAGAGTCATACTATAAGTTGAATCCGTGTTTGTACATCTTTCATTCACCATTATGAGCCTCTCAATGGCAACAATACTATAAAGTATACCAAAATAGTCCACACTCGCCTAACTGAACCTTTTGTTTCTCTTCAACCTCATTTCTGTATTGATTGGGACGGATTTCACTCGAATCGTCCTATAAGTTGAATCGTTGTTCGTACATAATACCTTCACCATTATGAGGCTCTTTTGGACTACAATACTATAAAGCATACCAAAATAGTACACGGTCTCGTAACTGGCTCTTTTCTTTCTAACTGAGATCGGATTTACTCAAATCGTTTAAAAAGTGGAATCGGTGTTTGTAGATAATTCCTTCACCATTTTGAAGCTCTTAATGACAAAAATACTATATAGCGTACTTAAATACTCCACACTCTCCTAACCGACCCTTTTCTTTTTGTCCATCCTCCTCTTCTTCCCAAATGGGATGGGTTTCACTCGAATGGTCCTATAATTTGAATAGTAGATTTTTTACATCATTCCTTCACCATAATGAGGCTCTGCTGGACAACAATACTATAAAGAGTACCAAAAATAGTCCACACTATCCTAACTGACACCATTTTGAGGCTCTTAATGACAACAATACCATAAAGTGCACCAAAATAGTCCACAATCTCCAAACTGGCCCTTTTTATTCTCTCCAGCCTCATTTTCTTTCTAAGTGGGACGATTTTCACTCCAATCGTACCATAGGTTGAATCGGTGTTTGTACATCATTCCTTAACCATTATTAGGATCTTTTGGATAACAATACTATAAAGCGTCCAAAATTAGTCCACAATCTCCTAACTGACCCTTTGTTTTCTCTCCAACGTCATTTTCTTTCTAAGTGGGACGGATTTCACTCGAATCATCCTATAAGTTGAATCCTTGTTTTTATAAAAAATACTTCACCATTATCAGGCTCTTTTGGACAACAATACTATAACGCGTACCAAAATAGTCTACACTTTCGTAACTGGCCCTTTTCTTTCTAAGTGGGACGGGATTCACTCGAATCATCCTACAAGTCGAATTGGTGTTTGGACATAATTCCTGCACAATTATGAGGCTCTTAATGACAACAATACTATTAAAGCGTACAAAAATAGTCAACACTCTTTTATGTGGCCCTTTCTTTTCTCTCCAACCTCATTTTCTTTCAAAGTGGAATGGATTTAATTAGAATCGTCCTAAGTTTAATCGGTGTTTGTACATCATTCATTAACCATTATAGAGCTCTTGTGGGTAACAATACTATAATGCGTACCAAAGTTGCCCACATTCTCCTTACTAACCCTTTTCTTTCTCTGCAACCTCATTTTCTTTTTAAGTGGGACGAATTTCACTAGAATCGTCCTATAAGTTGAATCGGAGTTTGTACATCATTCCTTCACCACTATAGGGTTGTTATGGATAACAATACTATAAAGCGTACCAAAATAGTCCACAATCTCCTAACTGACTCTTTTCTTTCTCACCAACCTCCTTTTGTTTCTAAGTGGGACGAGATTGACTAGAGTCATACTATAAGTTGAATCCGTGTTTGTACTTCTTTCATTCACCATTATGAGCCTCTCAATGGCAACAATACTATAAAGTATACCAAAATAGTCCACACTCGCCTAACTGAACCTTTTGTTTCTCTTCAACCTCATTTCTGTATTGATTGGGACGGATTTCACTCGAATCGTCCTATAAGTTGAATCGTTGTTCGTACATAATACCTTCACCATTATGAGGCTCTTTTGGACTACAATACTATAAAGCATACCAAAATAGTACACGGTCTCGTAACTGGCTCTTTTCTTTCTAACTGAGATCGGATTTACTCAAATCGTTTAAAAAGTGGAATCGGTGTTTGTAGATAATTCCTTCACCATTTTGAAGCTCTTAATGACAAAAATACTATATAGCGTACTTAAATACTCCACACTCTCCTAACCAACCCTTTTCTTTTTGTCCATCCTCCTCTTCTTCCCAAATGGGATGGGTTTCACTCGAATGGTCCTATAATTTGAATAGTAGATTTTTTACATCATTCCTTCACCATAATGAGGCTCTGCTGGACAACAATACTATAAAGAGTACCAAAAATAGTCCACACTATCCTAACTGACACCATTTTGAGGCTCTTAATGACAACAATACCATAAAGTGCACCAAAATAGTCCACAATCTCCAAACTGGCCCTTTTTATTCTCTCCAGCCTCATTTTCTTTCTAAGTGGGACGATTTTCACTCCAATCGTACCATAGGTTGAATCGGTGTTTGTACATCATTCCTTAACCATTATTAGGATCTTTTGGATAACAATACTATAAAGCGTCCAAAATTAGTCCACAATCTCCTAACTGACCCTTTGTTTTCTCTCCAACGTCATTTTCTTTCTAAGTGGGACGGATTTCACTCGAATCATCCTATAAGTTGAATCCTTGTTTTTATAAAAAATACTTCACCATTATCAGGCTCTTTTGGACAACAATACTATAACGCGTACCAAAATAGTCTACACTTTCGTAACTGGCCCTTTTCTTTCTAAGTGGGACGGGATTCACTCGAATCATCCTACAAGTCGAATTGGTGTTTGGACATAATTCCTGCACAATTATGAGGCTCTTAATGACAACAATACTATTAAAGCGTACAAAAATAGTCAACACTCTTTTATGTGGCCCTTTCTTTTCTCTCCAACCTCATTTTCTTTCAAAGTGGAATGGATTTAATTAGAATCGTCCTAAGTTTAATCGGTGTTTGTACATCATTCATTAACCATTATAGAGCTCTTGTGGGTAACAATACTATAATGCGTACCAAAGTTGCCCACATTCTCCTTACTAACCCTTTTCTTTCTCTGCAACCTCATTTTCTTTTTAAGTGGGACGAATTTCACTAGAATCATCCTATAAGTTGAATCGGAGTTTGTACATCATTCCTTCACCACTATAGGGTTGTTATGGATAACAATACTATAAAGCGTACCAAAATAGTCCACAATCTCCTAACTGACTCTTTTCTTTCTCACCAACCTCCTTTTGTTTCTAAGTGGGACGAGATTGACTAGAGTCATACTATAAGTTGAATCCGTGTTTGTACATCTTTCATTCACCATTATGAGCCTCTTAATGGCAACAATACTATAAAGTATACCAAAATAGTCCACACTCGCCTAACTGAACCTTTTGTTTCTCTTCAACCTCATTTCTGTATTGATTGGGACGGATTTCACTCGAATCGTCCTATAAGTTGAATCGTTGTTCGTACATAATACCTTCACCATTATGAGGCTCTTTTGGACTACAATACTATAAAGCATACCAAAATAGTACACGGTCTCGTAACTGGCTCTTTTCTTTCTAACTGAGATCGGATTTACTCAAATCGTTTAAAAAGTGGAATCGGTGTTTGTAGATAATTCCTTCACCATTTTGAAGCTCTTAATGACAAAAATACTATATAGCGTACTTAAATACTCCACACTCTCCTAACCGACCCTTTTTCTTTTTGTCCATCCTCCTTTTCTTCCCAAATGGGATGGGTTTCACTCGAATGGTCCTATAATTTGAATAGTAGATTTTTTACATCATTCCTTCACCATAATGAGGCTCTGCTGGACAACAATACTATAAAGAGTACCAAAAATAGTCCACACTATCCTAACTGACACCATTTTGAGGCTCTTAATGACAACAATACCATAAAGTGCACCAAAATAGTCCACAATCTCCAAACTGGCCCTTTTTATTCTCTCCAGCCTCATTTTCTTTCTAAGTGGGACGATTTTCACTCCAATCGTACCATAGGTTGAATCGGTGTTTGTACATCATTCCTTAACCATTATTAGGATCTTTTGGATAACAATACTATAAAGCGTCCAAAATTAGTCCACAATCTCCTAACTGACCCTTTGTTTTCTCTCCAACGTCATTTTCTTTCTAAGTGGGACGGATTTCACTCGAATCATCCTATAAGTTGAATCCTTGTTTTTATAGAAAATACTTCACCATTATCAGGCTCTTTTGGACAACAATACTATAACGCGTACCAAAATAGTCTACACTTTCGTAACTGGCCCTTTTCTTTCTAAGTGGGACGGGATTCACTCGAATCATCCTACAAGTCGAATTGGTGTTTGGACATAATTCCTGCACAATTATGAGGCTCTTAATGACAACAATACTATTAAAGCGCACAAAAATAGTCAACACTCTTTTATGTGGCCCTTTCTTTTCTCTCCAACCTCATTTTCTTTTAAAGTGGAATGGATTTAATTAGAATCGTCCTAAGTTTAATCGGTGTTTGTACATCATTCATTAACCATTATAGAGCTCTTGTGGGTAACAATACTATAATGCGTACCAAAGTTGCCCACATTCTCCTTACTAACCCTTTTCTTTCTCTGCAACCTCATTTTCTTTTTAAGTGGGACGAATTTCACTAGAATCGTCCTATAAGTTGAATCGGAGTTTGTACATCATTCCTTCACCACTATAGGGTTGTTATGGATAACAATACTATAAAGCGTACCAAAATAGTCCACAATCTCCTAACTGACTCTTTTCTTTCTCACCAACCTCCTTTTGTTTCTAAGTGGGACGAGATTGACTAGAGTCATACTATAAGTTGAATCCGTGTTTGTACATCTTTCATTCACCATTATGAGCCTCTTAATGGCAACAATACTATAAAGTATACCAAAATAGTCCACACTCGCCTAACTGAACCTTTTGTTTCTCTTCAACCTCATTTCTGTATTGATTGGGACGGATTTCACTCGAATCGTCCTATAAGTTGAATCGTTGTTCGTACATAATACCTTCACCATTATGAGGCTCTTTTGGACTACAATACTATAAAGCATACCAAAATAGTACACGGTCTCGTAACTGGCTCTTTTCTTTCTAACTGAGATCGGATTTACTCAAATCGTTTAAAAAGTGGAATCGGTGTTTGTAGATAATTCCTTCACCATTTTGAAGCTCTTAATGACAAAAATACTATATAGCGTACTTAAATACTCCACACTCTCCTAACCGACCCTTTTCTTTTTGTCCATCCTCCTTTTCTTCCCAAATGGGATGGGTTTCACTCGAATGGTCCTATAATTTGAATAGTAGATTTTTTACATCATTCCTTCAGCATAATGAGGCTCTGCTGGACAACAATACTATAAAGAGTACCAAAAATAGTCCACACTATCCTAACTGACACCATTTTGAGGCTCTTAATGACAACAATACCATAAAGTGCACCAAAATAGTCCACAATCTCCAAACTGGCCCTTTTTATTCTCTCCAGCCTCATTTTCTTTCTAAGTGGGACGATTTTCACTCCAATCGTACCATAGGTTGAATCGGTGTTTGTACATCATTCCTTAACCATTATTAGGATCTTTTGGATAACAATACTATAAAGCGTCCAAAATTAGTCCACAATCTCCTAACTGACCCTTTGTTTTCTCTCCAACGTCATTTTCTTTCTAAGTGGGACGGATTTCACTCGAATCATCCTATAAGTTGAATCCTTGTTTTTATAAAAAATACTTCACCATTATCAGGCTCTTTTGGACAACAATACTATAACGCGTACCAAAATAGTCTACACTTTCGTAACTGGCCCTTTTCTTTCTAAGTGGGACGGGATTCACTCGAATCATCCTACAAGTCGAATTGGTGTTTGGACATAATTCCTGCACAATTATGAGGCTCTTAATGACAACAATACTATTAAAGCGTACAAAAATAGTCAACACTCTTTTATGTGGCCCTTTCTTTTCTCTCCAACCTCATTTTCTTTCAAAGTGGAATGGATTTAATTAGAATCGTCCTAAGTTTAATCGGTGTTTGTACATCATTCATTAACCATTATAGAGCTCTTGTGGGTAACAATACTATAATGCGTACCAAAGTTGCCCACATTCTCCTTACTAACCCTTTTCTTTCTCTGCAACCTCATTTTCTTTTTAAGTGGGACGAATTTCACTAGAATCGTCCTATAAGTTGAATCGGAGTTTGTACATCATTCCTTCACCACTATAGGGTTGTTATGGATAACAATACTATAAAGCGTACCAAAATAGTCCACAATCTCCTAACTGACTCTTTTCTTTCTCACCAACCTCCTTTTGTTTCTAAGTGGGACGAGATTGACTAGAGTCATACTATAAGTTGAATCCGTGTTTGTACATCTTTCATTCACCATTATGAGCCTCTTAATGGCAACAATACTATAAAGTATACCAAAATAGTCCACACTCGCCTAACTGAACCTTTTGTTTCTCTTCAACCTCATTTCTGTATTGATTGGGACGGATTTCACTCGAATCGTCCTATAAGTTGAACCATTATTAGGATCTTTTGGATAACAATACTATAAAGCGTCCAAAATTAGTCCACAATCTCCTAACTGACCCTTTGTTTTCTCTCCAACGTCATTTTCTTTCTAAGTGGGACGGATTTCACTCGAATCATCCTATAAGTTGAATCCTTGTTTTTATAAAAAATACTTCACCATTATCAGGCTCTTTTGGACAACAATACTATAACGCGTACCAAAATAGTCTACACTTTCGTAACTGGCCCTTTTCTTTCTAAGTGGGACGGGATTCACTCGAATCATCCTACAAGTCGAATTGGTGTTTGGACATAATTCCTGCACAATTATGAGGCTCTTAATGACAACAATACTATTAAAGCGTACAAAAATAGTCAACACTCTTTTATGTGGCCCTTTCTTTTCTCTCCAACCTCATTTTCTTTCAAAGTGGAATGGATTTAATTAGAATCGTCCTAAGTTTAATCGGTGTTTGTACATCATTCATTAACCATTATAGAGCTCTTGTGGGTAACAATACTATAATGCGTACCAAAGTTGCCCACATTCTCCTTACTAACCCTTTTCTTTCTCTGCAACATCATTTTCTTTTTAAGTGGGACGAATTTCACTAGAATCGTCCTATAAGTTGAATCGGAGTTTGTACATCATTCCTTCACCACTATAGGGTTGTTATGGATAACAATACTATAAAGCGTACCAAAATAGTCCACAATCTCCTAACTGACTCTTTTCTTTCTCACCAACCTCCTTTTGTTTCTAAGTGGGACGAGATTGACTAGAGTCATACTATAAGTTGAATCCGTGTTTGTACATCTTTCATTCACCATTATGAGCCTCTTAATGGCAACAATACTATAAAGTATACCAAAATAGTCCACACTCGCCTAACTGAACCTTTTGTTTCTCTTCAACCTCATTTCTGTATTGATTGGGACGGATTTCACTCGAATCGTCCTATAAGTTGAATCGTTGTTCGTACATAATACCTTCACCATTATGAGGCTCTTTTGGACTACAATACTATAAAGCATACCAAAATAGTACACGGTCTCGTAACTGGCTCTTTTCTTTCTAACTGAGATCGGATTTACTCAAATCGTTTAAAAAGTGGAATCGGTGTTTGTAGATAATTCCTTCACCATTTTGAAGCTCTTAATGACAAAAATACTATATAGCGTACTTAAATACTCCACACTCTCCTAACCGACCCTTTTCTTTTTGTCCATCCTCCTCTTCTTCCCAAATGGGATGGGTTTCACTCGAATGGTCCTATAATTTGAATAGTAGATTTTTTACATCATTCCTTCACCATAATGAGGCTCTGCTGGACAACAATACTATAAAGAGTACCAAAAATAGTCCACACTATCCTAACTGACACCATTTTGAGGCTCTTAATGACAACAATACCATAAAGTGCACCAAAATAGTCCACAATCTCCAAACTGGCCCTTTTTATTCTCTCCAGCCTCATTTTCTTTCTAAGTGGGACGATTTTCACTCCAATCGTACCATAGGTTGAATCGGTGTTTGTACATCATTCCTTAACCATTATTAGGATCTTTTGGATAACAATACTATAAAGCGTCCAAAATTAGTCCACAATCTCCTAACTGACCCTTTGTTTTCTCTCCAACGTCATTTTCTTTCTAAGTGGGACGGATTTCACTCGAATCATCCTATAAGTTGAATCCTTGTTTTTATAAAAAATACTTCACCATTATCAGGCTCTTTTGGACAACAATACTATAACGCGTACCAAAATAGTCTACACTTTCGTAACTGGCCCTTTTCTTTCTAAGTGGGACGGGATTCACTCGAATCATCCTACAAGTCGAATTGGTGTTTGGACATAATTCCTGCACAATTATGAGGCTCTTAATGACAACAATACTATTAAAGCGTACAAAAATAGTCAACACTCTTTTATGTGGCCCTTTCTTTTCTCTCCAACCTCATTTTCTTTCAAAGTGGAATGGATTTAATTAGAATCGTCCTAAGTTTAATCGGTGTTTGTACATCATTCATTAACCATTATAGAGCTCTTGTGGGTAACAATACTATAATGCGTACCAAAGTTGCCCACATTCTCCTTACTAACCCTTTTCTTTCTCTGCAACCTCATTTTCTTTTTAAGTGGGACGAATTTCACTAGAATCGTCCTATAAGTTGAATCGGAGTTTGTACATCATTCCTTCACCACTATAGGGTTGTTATGGATAACAATACTATAAAGCGTACCAAAATAGTCCACAATCTCCTAACTGACTCTTTTCTTTCTCACCAACCTCCTTTTGTTTCTAAGTGGGACGAGATTGACTAGAGTCATACTATAAGTTGAATCCGTGTTTGTACATCTTTCATTCACCATTATGAGCCTCTTAATGGCAACAATACTATAAAGTATACCAAAATAGTCCACACTCGCCTAACTGAACCTTTTGTTTCTCTTCAACCTCATTTCTGTATTGATTGGGACGGATTTCACTCGAATCGTCCTATAAGTTGAATCGTTGTTCGTACATAATACCTTCACCATTATGAGGCTCTTTTGGACTACAATAATACCAAAATAGTACACGGTCTCGTAACTGGCTCTTTTCTTTCTAATTGAGATCGGATTTACTTAAATCGTTTAAAAAGTGGAATCGGTGTTTGTAGATAATTCCTTCACCATTTTGAAGCTCTTAATGACAAAAATACTATATAACGTACTTAAATACTCCACACTCTCCTAACCGACCCTTTTCTTTTTGTCCATCCTCCTTTTCTTTCCAAATGGGATGGGTTTCACTCGAATGGTCCTATAATTTGAATAGTAGATTTTATACATCATTCCTTCACCATAATGAGGCTCTGCTGGACAACAATACTATAAAGAGTACCAAAAATAGTCCACACTATCCTAACTGACACCATTTTGAGGCTCTTAATGACAACAATACCATAAAGTGCACCAAAATAGTCCACAATCTCCAAACTGGCCCTTTTTATTCTCTCCAGCCTCATTTTCTTTCTAAGTGGGACGATTTTCACTCCAATCGTACCATAGGTTGAATCGGTGTTTGTACATCATTCCTTAACCATTATTAGGATCTTTTGGATAACAATACTATAAAGCGTCCAAAATTAGTCCACAATCTCCTAACTGACCCTTTGTTTTCTCTCCAACGTCATTTTCTTTCTAAGTGGGACGGATTTCACTCGAATCATCCTATAAGTTGAATCCTTGTTTTTATAAAAAATACTTCACCATTATCAGGCTCTTTTGGACAACAATACTATAACGCGTACCAAAATAGTCTACACTTTCGTAACTGGCCCTTTTCTTTCTAAGTGGGACGGGATTCACTCGAATCATCCTACAAGTCGAATTGGTGTTTGGACATAATTCCTGCACAATTATGAGGCTCTTAATGACAACAATACTATTAAAGCGTACAAAAATAGTCAACACTCTTTTATGTGGCCCTTTCTTTTCTCTCCAACCTCATTTTCTTTCAAAGTGGAATGGATTTAATTAGAATCGTCCTAAGTTTAATCGGTGTTTGTACATCATTCATTAACCATTATAGAGCTCTTGTGGGTAACAATACTATAATGCGTACCAAAGTTGCCCACATTCTCCTTACTAACCCTTTTCTTTCTCTGCAACCTCATTTTCTTTTTAAGTGGGACGAATTTCACTAGAATCGTCCTATAAGTTGAATCGGAGTTTGTACATCATTCCTTCACCACTATAGGGTTGTTATGGATAACAATACTATAAAGCGTACCAAAATAGTCCACAATCTCCTAACTGACTCTTTTCTTTCTCACCAACCTCCTTTTGTTTCTAAGTGGGACGAGATTGACTAGAGTCATACTATAAGTTGAATCCGTGTTTGTACATCTTTCATTCACCATTATGAGCCTCTTAATGGCAACAATACTATAAAGTATACCAAAATAGTCCACACTCGCCTAACTGAACCTTTTGTTTCTCTTCAACCTCATTTCTGTATTGATTGGGACGGATTTCACTCGAATCGTCCTATAAGTTGAACCATTATTAGGATCTTTTGGATAACAATACTATAAAGCGTCCAAAATTAGTCCACAATCTCCTAACTGACCCTTTGTTTTCTCTCCATCGTCATTTTCTTTCTAAGTGGGACGGATTTCACTCGAATCATCCTATAAGTTGAATCCTTGTTTTTATGAAAAATACTTCACCATTATCTGGCTCTTTTGGACAACAATACTATAACGCGTACCAAAATAGTCTACACTTTCGTAACTGGCCCTTTTCTTTCTAAGTGGGACGGGATTCACTCGAATCATCCTACAAGTCGAATTGGTGTTTGGACATAATTCCTGCACAATTATGAGGCTCTTAATGACAACAATACTATTAAAGCGTACAAAAATAGTCAACACTCTTTTATGTGGCCCTTTCTTTTCTCTCCAACCTCATTTTCTTTCAAAGTGGAATGGATTTAATTAGAATCGTCCTAAGTTTAATCGGTGTTTGTACATCATTCATTAACCATTATAGAGCTCTTGTGGGTAACAATACTATAATGCGTACCAAAGTTGCCCACATTCTCCTTACTAACCCTTTTCTTTCTCTGCAACCTCATTTTCTTTTTAAGTGGGACGAATTTCACTAGAATCGTCCTATAAGTTGAATCGGAGTTTGTACATCATTCCTTCACCACTATAGGGTTGTTATGGATAACAATACAATAAAGCGTACCAAAATAGTCCACAATCTCCTAACTGACTCTTTTCTTTCTCACCAACCTCCTTTTGTTTCTAAGTGGGACGAGATTGACTAGAGTCATACTATAAGTTGAATCCGTGTTTGTACATCTTTCATTCACCATTATGAGCCTCTTAATGGCAACAATACTATAAAGTATACCAAAATAGTCCACACTCGCCTAACTGAACCTTTTGTTTCTCTTCAACCTCATTTCTGTATTGATTGGGACGGATTTCACTCGAATCGTCCTATAAGTTGAACCATTATTAGGATCTTTTGGATAACAATACTATAAAGCGTCCAAAATTAGTCCACAATCTCCTAACTGACCCTTTGTTTTCTCTCCAACGTCATTTTCTTTCTAAGTGGGACGGATTTCACTCGAATCATCCTATAAGTTGAATCCTTGTTTTTATAGAAAATACTTCACCATTATCAGGCTCTTTTGGACAACAATACTATAACGCGTACCAAAATAGTCTACACTTTCGTAACTGGCCCTTTTCTTTCTAAGTGGGACGGGATTCACTCGAATCATCCTACAAGTCGAATTGGTGTTTGGACATAATTCCTGCACAATTATGAGGCTCTTAATGACAACAATACTATTAAAGCGCACAAAAATAGTCAACACTCTTTTATGTGGCCCTTTCTTTTCTCTCCAACCTCATTTTCTTTTAAAGTGGAATGGATTTAATTAGAATCGTCCTAAGTTTAATCGGTGTTTGTACATCATTCATTAACCATTATAGAGCTCTTGTGGGTAACAATACTATAATGCGTACCAAAGTTGCCCACATTCTCCTTACTAACCCTTTTCTTTCTCTGCAACCTCATTTTCTTTTTAAGTGGGACGAATTTCACTAGAATCGTCCTATAAGTTGAATCGGAGTTTGTACATCATTCCTTCACCACTATAGGGTTGTTATGGATAACAATACTATAAAGCGTACCAAAATAGTCCACAATCTCCTAACTGACTCTTTTCTTTCTCACCAACCTCCTTTTGTTTCTAAGTGGGACGAGATTGACTAGAGTCATACTATAAGTTGAATCCGTGTTTGTACATCTTTCATTCACCATTATGAGCCTCTTAATGGCAACAATACTATAAAGTATACCAAAATAGTCCACACTCGCCTAACTGAACCTTTTGTTTCTCTTCAACCTCATTTCTGTATTGATTGGGACGGATTTCACTCGAATCGTCCTATAAGTTGAATCGTTGTTCGTACATAATACCTTCACCATTATGAGGCTCTTTTGGACTACAATAATACCAAAATAGTACACGGTCTCGTAACTGGCTCTTTTCTTTCTAACTGAGATCGGATTTACTCAAATCGTTTAAAAAGTGGAATCGGTGTTTGTAGATAATTCCTTCACCATTTTGAAGCTCTTAATGACAAAAATACTATATAGCGTACTTAAATACTCCACACTCTCCTAACCGACCCTTTTCTTTTTGTCCATCCTCCTTTTCTTTCCAAATGGGATGGGTTTCACTCGAATGGTCCTATAATTTGAATAGTAGATTTTTTACATCATTCCTTCACCATAATGAGGCTCTGCTGGACAACAATACTATAAAGAGTACCAAAAATAGTCCACACTATCCTAACTGCCACCATTTTGAGGCTCTTAATGACAACAATACCATAAAGTGCACCAAAATAGTCCACAATCTCCAAACTGGCCCTTTTTATTCTCTCCAGCCTCATTTTCTTTCTAAGTGGGACGATTTTCACTCCAATCGTACCATAGGTTGAATCGGTGTTTATACATCAATCCTTAACCATTATTAGGATCTTTTGGATAACAATACTATAAAGCGTCCAAAATTAGTCCACAATCTCGTAACTGACCCTTTGTTTTCTCTCCAACGTCATTTTCTTTCTAAGTGGGACGGATTTCACTCGAATCATCCTATAAGTTGAATCCTTGTTTTTATAAAAAATACTTCACCATTATCAGGCTCTTTTGGACAACAATACTATAACGCGTACCAAAATAGTCTACACTTTCGTAACTGGCCCTTTTCTTTCTAAGTGGGACGGGATTCACTCGAATCATCCTACAAGTCGAATTGGTGTTTGGACATAATTCCTGCACAATTATGAGGCTCTTAAGGACAACAATACTATTAAAGCGTACAAAAATAGTCAACACTCTTTTATGTGGCCCTTTCTTTTCTCTCCAACCTCATTTTCTTTCAAAGTGGAATGGATTTAATTAGAATCGTCCTAAGTTTAATCGGTGTTTGTACATCATTCATTAACCATTATAGAGCTCTTGTGGGTAACAATACTATAATGCGTACCAAAGTTGCCCACATTCTCCTTACTAACCCTTTTCTTTCTCTGCAACCTCATTTTCTTTTTAAGTGGGACGAATTTCACTAGAATCGTCCTATAAGTTGAATCGGAGTTTGTACATCATTCCTTCACCACTATAGGGTTGTTATGGATAACAATACTATAAAGCGTACCAAAATAGTCCACAATCTCCTAACTGACTCTTTTCTTTCTCACCAACCTCCTTTTGTTTCTAAGTGGGACGAGATTGACTAGAGTCATACTATAAGTTGAATCCGTGTTTGTACATCTTTCATTAACCATTATGAGCCTCTTAATGGCAACAATACTATAAAGTATACCAAAATAGTCCACACTCGCCTAACTGAACCTTTTGTTTCTCTTCAACCTCATTTCTGTATTGATTGGGACGGATTTCACTCGAATCGTCCTATAAGTTGAATCGTTGTTCGTACATAATACCTTCACCATTATGAGGCTCTTTTGGACTACAATAATACCAAAATAGTACACGGTCTCGTAACTGGCTCTTTTCTTTCTAATTGAGATCGGATTTACTTAAATCGTTTAAAAAGTGGAATCGGTGTTTGTAGATAATTCCTTCACCATTTTGAAGCTCTTAATGACAAAAATACTATATAACGTACTTAAATACTCCACACTCTCCTAACCGACCCTTTTCTTTTTGTCCATCCTCCTTTTCTTTCCAAATGGGATGGGTTTCACTCGAATGGTCCTATAATTTGAATAGTAGATTTTATACATCATTCCTTCACCATAATGAGGCTCTGCTGGACAACAATACTATAAAGAGTACCAAAAATAGTCCACACTATCCTAACTGACACCATTTTGAGGCTCTTAATGACAACAATACCATAAAGTGCACCAAAATAGTCCACAATCTCCAAACTGGCCCTTTTTATTCTCTCCAGCCTCATTTTCTTTCTAAGTGGGACGATTTTCACTCCAATCGTACCATAGGTTGAATCGGTGTTTGTACATCATTCCTTAACCATTATTAGGATCTTTTGGATAACAATACTATAAAGCGTCCAAAATTAGTCCACAATCTCCTAACTGACCCTTTGTTTTCTCTCCAACGTCATTTTCTTTCTAAGTGGGACGGATTTCACTCGAATCATCCTATAAGTTGAATCCTTGTTTTTATAAAAAATACTTCACCATTATCAGGCTCTTTTAGACAACAATACTATAACGCGTACCAAAATAGTCTACACTTTCGTAACTGGCCCTTTTCTTTCTAAGTGGGACGGGATTCACTCGAATCATCCTACAAGTCGAATTGGTGTTTGGACATAATTCCTGCACAATTATGAGGCTCTTAATGACAACAATACTATTAAAGCGTACAAAAATAGTCAACACTCTTTTATGTGGCCCTTTCTTTTCTCTCCAACCTCATTTTCTTTCAAAGTGGAATGGATTTAATTAGAATCGTCCTAAGTTTAATCGATGTTTGTACATCATTCATTAACCATTATAGAGCTCTTGTGGGTAACAATACTATAATGCGTACCAAAGTTGCCCACATTCTCCTTACTAACCCTTTTCTTTCTCTGCAACCTCATTTTCTTTTTAAGTGGGATGAATTTCACTAGAATCGTCCTATAAGTTGAATCGGAGTTTGTACATCATTCCTTCACCACTATAGGGTTGTTATGGATAACAATACTATAAAGCGTACCAAAATAGTCCACAATCTCCTAACTGACTCTTTTCTTTCTCACCAACCTCCTTTTGTTTCTAAGTGGGACGAGATTGACTAGAGTCATACTATAAGTTGAATCCGTGTTTGTACATCTTTCATTCACCATTATGAGCCTCTTAATGGCAACAATACTATAAAGTATACCAAAATAGTCCACACTCGCCTAACTGAACCTTTTGTTTCTCTTCAACCTCATTTCTGTATTGATTGGGACGGATTTCACTCGAATCGTCCTATAAGTTGAATCGTTGTTCGTACATAATACCTTCACCATTATGAGGCTCTTTTGGACTACAATAATACCAAAATAGTACACGGTCTCGTAACTGGCTCTTTTCTTTCTAATTGAGATCGGATTTACTCAAATCGTTTAAAAAGTGGAATCGGTGTTTGTAGATAATTCCTTCACCATTTTGAAGCTCTTAATGACAAAAATACTATATAGCGTACTTAAATACTCCACACTCTCCTAACCGACCCTTTTCTTTTTGTCCATCCTCCTTTTCTTTCCAAATGGGATGGGTTTCACTCGAATGGTCCTATAATTTGAATAGTAGATTTTATACATCATTCCTTCACCATAATGAGGCTCTGCTGGACAACAATACTATAAAGAGTACCAAAAATAGTCCACACTATCCTAACTGACACCATTTTGAGGCTCTTAATGACAACAATACCATAAAGTGCACCAAAATAGTCCACAATCTCCAAACTGGCCCTTTTTATTCTCTCCAGCCTCATTTTCTTTCTAAGTGGGACGATTTTCACTCCAATCGTACCATAGGTTGAATCGGTGTTTGTACATCATTCCTTAACCATTATTAGGATCTTTTGGATAACAATACTATAAAGCGTCCAAAATTAGTCCACAATCTCCTAACTGACCCTTTGTTTTCTCTCCAACGTCATTTTCTTTCTAAGTGGGACGGATTTCACTCGAATCATCCTATAAGTTGAATCCTTGTTTTTATAAAAAATACTTCACCATTATCAGGCTCTTTTAGACAACAATACTATAACGCGTACCAAAATAGTCTACACTTTCGTAACTGGCCCTTTTCTTTCTAAGTGGGACGGGATTCACTCGAATCATCCTACAAGTCGAATTGGTGTTTGGACATAATTCCTGCACAATTATGAGGCTCTTAATGACAACAATACTATTAAAGCGTACAAAAATAGTCAACACTCTTTTATGTGGCCCTTTCTTTTCTCTCCAACCTCATTTTCTTTCAAAGTGGAATGGATTTAATTAGAATCGTCCTAAGTTTAATCGATGTTTGTACATCATTCATTAACCATTATAGAGCTCTTGTGGGTAACAATACTATAATGCGTACCAAAGTTGCCCACATTCTCCTTACTAACCCTTTTCTTTCTCTGCAACCTCATTTTCTTTTTAAGTGGGATGAATTTCACTAGAATCGTCCTATAAGTTGAATCGGAGTTTGTACATCATTCCTTCACCACTATAGGGTTGTTATGGATAACAATACTATAAAGCGTACCAAAATAGTCCACAATCTCCTAACTGACTCTTTTCTTTCTCACCAACCTCCTTTTGTTTCTAAGTGGGACGAGATTGACTAGAGTCATACTATAAGTTGAATCCGTGTTTGTACATCTTTCATTCACCATTATGAGCCTCTTAATGGCAACAATACTATAAAGTATACCAAAATAGTCCACACTCGCCTAACTGAACCTTTTGTTTCTCTTCAACCTCATTTCTGTATTGATTGGGACGGATTTCACTCGAATCGTCCTATAAGTTGAATCGTTGTTCGTACATAATACCTTCACCATTATGAGGCTCTTTTGGACTACAATACTATAAAGCATACCAAAATAGTACACGGTCTCGTAACTGGCTCTTTTCTTTCTAACTGAGATCGGATTTACTCAAATCGTTTAAAAAGTGGAATCGGTGTTTGTAGATAATTCCTTCACCATTTTGAAGCTCTTAATGACAAAAATACTATATAGCGTACTTAAATACTCCACACTCTCCTAACCGACCCTTTTCTTTTTGTCCATCCTCCTTTTCTTTCCAAATGGGATGGGTTTCACTCGAATGGTCCTATAATTTGAATAGTAGATTTTTTACATCATTCCTTCACCATAATGAGGCTCTGCTGGACAACAATACTATAAAGAGTACCAAAAATAGTCCACACTATCCTAACTGACACCATTTTGAGGCTCTTAATGACAACAATACCATAAAGTGCACCAAAATAGTCCACAATCTCCAAACTGGCCCTTTTTATTCTCTCCAGCCTCATTTTCTTTCTAAGTGGGACGATTTTCACTCCAATCGTACCATAGGTTGAATCGGTGTTTGTACATCATTCCTTAACCATTATTAGGATCTTTTGGATAACAATACTATAAAGCGTCCAAAATTAGTCCACAATCTCCTAACTGACCCTTTGTTTTCTCTCCAACGTCATTTTCTTTCTAAGTGGGACGGATTTCTCCTATAAGTTGAATCCTTGTTTTTATATAAAATACTTCACCATTATCAGGCTCTTTTGGACAACAATACTATAACGCGTACCAAAATAGTCTACACTTTCGTAACTGGCCCTTTTCTTTCTAAGTGGGACGGGATTCACTCGAATCATCCTACAAGTCGAATTGGTGTTTGGACATAATTCCTGCACAATTATGAGGCTCTTAATGACAACAATACTATTAAAGCGTACAAAAATAGTCAACACTCTTTTATGTGGCCCTTTCTTTTCTCTCCAACCTCATTTTCTTTCAAAGTGGAATGGATTTAATTAGAATCGTCCTAAGTTTAATCGGTGTTTGTACATCATTCATTAACCATTATAGAGCTCTTGTGGGTAACAATACTATAATGCGTACCAAAGTTGCCCACATTCTCCTTACTAACCCTTTTCTTTCTCTGCAACCTCATTTTCTTTTTAAGTGGGACGAATTTCACTAGAATCGTCCTATAAGTTGAATCGGAGTTTGTACATCATTCCTTCACCACTATAGGGTTGTTATGGATAACAATACTATAAAGCGTACCAAAATAGTCCACAATCTCCTAACTGACTCTTTTCTTTCTCACCAACCTCCTTTTGTTTCTAAGTGGGACGAGATTGACTAGAGTCATACTATAAGTTGAATCCGTGTTTGTACATCTTTCATTCACCATTATGAGCCTCTTAATGGCAACAATACTATAAAGTATACCAAAATAGTCCACACTCGCCTAACTGAACCTTTTGTTTCTCTTCAACCTCATTTCTGTATTGATTGGGACGGATTTCACTCGAATCGTCCTATAAGTTGAATCGTTGTTCGTACATAATACATTCACCATTATGAGGCTCTTTTGGACTACAATACTATAAAGCATACCAAAATAGTACACGGTCTCGAAACTGGCTCTTTTCTTTCTAACTGAGATCGGATTTACTCAAATCGTTTAAAAAGTGGAATCGGTGTTTGTAGATAATTCCTTCACCATTTTGAAGCTCTTAATGACAAAAATACTATATAGCGTACTTAAATACTCCACACTCTCCTAACCGACCCTTTTCTTTTTGTCCATCCTCCTTTTCTTTCCAAATGGGATGGGTTTCACTCGAATGGTCCTATAATTTGAATAGTAGATTGTTTACATCATTCCTTCACCATATTGAGGCTCTGCTGGACAACAATACTATAAAGAGTACCAAAAATAGTCCACACTATCCTAACTGACACCATTTTGAGGCTCTTAATGACAACAATACCATAAAGTGCACCAAAATAGTCCACAATCTCCAAACTGGCCCTTTTTATTCTCTCCAGCCTCATTTTCTTTCTAAGTGGGACGATTTTCACTCCAATCGTACCATAGGTTGAATCGGTGTTTGTACATCATTCCTTAACCATTATTAGGATCTTTTGGATAACAATACTATAAAGCGTCCAAAATTAGTCCACAATCTCCTAACTGACCCTTTGTTTTCTCTCCAACGTCATTTTCTTTCTAAGTGGGACGGATTTCACTCGAATCATCCTATAAGTTGAATCCTTGTTTTTATAAAAAATACTTCACCATTATCAGGGTCTTTTGGACAACAATACTATAACGCGTACCAAAATAGTCTACACTTTCGTAACTGGCCCTTTTCTTTCTAAGTGGGACGGGATTCACTCGAATCATCCTATAAGTCGAATTGGTGTTTGGACATAATTCCTGCACAATTATGAGGCTCTTAATGACAACAATACTATTAAAGCGTACAAAAATAGTCAACACTCTTTTATGTGGCCCTTTCTTTTCTCTCCAACCTCATTTTCTTTCAAAGTGGAATGGATTTAATTAGAATCGTCCTAAGTTTAATCGGTGTTTGTACATCATTCATTAACCATTATAGAGCTCTTGTGGGTAACAATACTATAATGCGTACCAAAGTTGCCCACATTCTCCTTACTAACCCTTTTCTTTCTCTGCAACCTCATTTTCTTTTTAAGTGGGACGAATTTCACTAGAATCGTCCTATAAGTTGAATCGGAGTTTGTACATCATTCCTTCACCACTATAGGGTTGTTATGGATAACAATACTATAAAGCGTACCAAAATAGTCCACAATCTCCTAACTGACTCTTTTCTTTCTCACCAACCTCCTTTTGTTTCTAAGTGGGACGAGATTGACTAGAGTCATACTATAAGTTGAATCCGTGTTTGTACATCTTTCATTCACCATTATGAGCCTCTTAATGGCAACAATACTATAAAGTATACCAAAATAGTCCACACTCGCCTAACTGAACCTTTTGTTTCTCTTCAACCTCATTTCTGTATTGATTGGGACGGATTTCACTCGAATCGTCCTATAAGTTGAATCGTTGTTCGTACATAATACCTTCACCATTATGAGGCTCTTTTGGACTACAATACTATAAAGCATACCAAAATAGTACACGGTCTCGTAACTGGCTCTTTTCTTTCTAACTGAGATCGGATTTACTCAAATCGTTTAAAAAGTGGAATCGGTGTTTGTAGATAATTCCTTCACCATTTTGAAGCTCTTAATGACAAAAATACTATATAGCGTACTTAAATACTCCACACTCTCCTAACCGACCCTTTTCTTTTTGTCCATCCTCCTTTTCTTTCCAAATGGGATGGGTTTCACTCGAATGGTCCTATAATTTGAATAGTAAATTGTTTACATCATTCCTTCACCATAATGAGGCTCTGCTGGACAACAATACTATAAAGAGTACCAAAAATAGTCCACACTATCCTAACTGACACCATTTTGAGGCTCTTAATGACAACAATACCATAAAGTGCACCAAAATAGTCCACAATCTCCAAACTGGCCCTTTTTATTCTCTCCAGCCTCATTTTCTTTCTAAGTGGGACGATTTTCACTCCAATCGTACCATAGGTTGAATCGGTGTTTGTACATCATTCCTTAACCATTATTAGGATCTTTTGGATAACAATACTATAAAGCGTCCAAAATTAGTCCACAATCTCCTAACTGACCCTTTGTTTTCTCTCCAACGTCATTTTCTTTCTAAGTGGGACGGATTTCTCCTATAAGTTGAATCCTTGTTTTTATATAAAATACTTCACCATTATCAGGCTCTTTTGGACAACAATACTATAACGCGTACCAAAATAGTCTACACTTTCGTAACTGGCCCTTTTCTTTCTAAGTGGGACGGGATTCACTCGAATCATCCTACAAGTCGAATTGGTGTTTGGACATAATTCCTGCACAATTATGAGGCTCTTAATGACAACAATACTATTAAAGCGTACAAAAATAGTCAACACTCTTTTATGTGGCCCTTTCTTTTCTCTCCAACCTCATTTTCTTTCAAAGTGGAATGGATTTAATTAGAATCGTCCTAAGTTTAATCGGTGTTTGTACATCATTCATTAACCATTATAGAGCTCTTGTGGGTAACAATACTATAATGCGTACCAAAGTTGCCCACATTCTCCTTACTAACCCTTTTCTTTCTCTGCAACCTCATTTTCTTTTTAAGTGGGACGAATTTCACTAGAATCGTCCTATAAGTTGAATCGGAGTTTGTACATCATTCCTTCACCACTATAGGGTTGTTATGGATAACAATACTATAAAGCGTACCAAAATAGTCCACAATCTCCTAACTGACTCTTTTCTTTCTCACCAACCTCCTTTTGTTTCTAAGTGGGACGAGATTGACTAGAGTCATACTATAAGTTGAATCCGTGTTTGTACATCTTTCATTCACCATTATGAGCCTCTTAATGGCAACAATACTATAAAGTATACCAAAATAGTCCACACTCGCCTAACTGAACCTTTTGTTTCTCTTCAACCTCATTTCTGTATTGATTGGGACGGATTTCACTCGAATCGTCCTATAAGTTGAATCGTTGTTCGTACATAATACATTCACCATTATGAGGCTCTTTTGGACTACAATACTATAAAGCATACCAAAATAGTACACGGTCTCGAAACTGGCTCTTTTCTTTCTAACTGAGATCGGATTTACTCAAATCGTTTAAAAAGTGGAATCGGTGTTTGTAGATAATTCCTTCACCATTTTGAAGCTCTTAATGACAAAAATACTATATAGCGTACTTAAATACTCCACACTCTCCTAACCGACCCTTTTCTTTTTGTCCATCCTCCTTTTCTTTCCAAATGGGATGGGTTTCACTCGAATGGTCCTATAATTTGAATAGTAGATTGTTTACATCATTCCTTCACCATATTGAGGCTCTGCTGGACAACAATACTATAAAGAGTACCAAAAATAGTCCACACTATCCTAACTGACACCATTTTGAGGCTCTTAATGACAACAATACCATAAAGTGCACCAAAATAGTCCACAATCTCCAAACTGGCCCTTTTTATTCTCTCCAGCCTCATTTTCTTTCTAAGTGGGACGATTTTCACTCCAATCGTACCATAGGTTGAATCGGTGTTTGTACATCATTCCTTAACCATTATTAGGATCTTTTGGATAACAATACTATAAAGCGTCCAAAATTAGTCCACAATCTCCTAACTGACCCTTTGTTTTCTCTCCAACGTCATTTTCTTTCTAAGTGGGACGGATTTCACTCGAATCATCCTATAAGTTGAATCCTTGTTTTTATAAAAAATACTTCACCATTATCAGGGTCTTTTGGACAACAATACTATAACGCGTACCAAAATAGTCTACACTTTCGTAACTGGCCCTTTTCTTTCTAAGTGGGACGGGATTCACTCGAATCATCCTATAAGTCGAATTGGTGTTTGGACATAATTCCTGCACAATTATGAGGCTCTTAATGACAACAATACTATTAAAGCGTACAAAAATAGTCAACACTCTTTTATGTGGCCCTTTCTTTTCTCTCCAACCTCATTTTCTTTCAAAGTGGAATGGATTTAATTAGAATCGTCCTAAGTTTAATCGGTGTTTGTACATCATTCATTAACCATTATAGAGCTCTTGTGGGTAACAATACTATAATGCGTACCAAAGTTGCCCACATTCTCCTTACTAACCCTTTTCTTTCTCTGCAACCTCATTTTCTTTTTAAGTGGGACGAATTTCACTAGAATCGTCCTATAAGTTGAATCGGAGTTTGTACATCATTCCTTCACCACTATAGGGTTGTTATGGATAACAATACTATAAAGCGTACCAAAATAGTCCACAATCTCCTAACTGACTCTTTTCTTTCTCACCAACCTCCTTTTGTTTCTAAGTGGGACGAGATTGACTAGAGTCATACTATAAGTTGAATCCGTGTTTGTACATCTTTCATTCACCATTATGAGCCTCTTAATGGCAACAATACTATAAAGTATACCAAAATAGTCCACACTCGCCTAACTGAACCTTTTGTTTCTCTTCAACCTCATTTCTGTATTGATTGGGACGGATTTCACTCGAATCGTCCTATAAGTTGAATCGTTGTTCGTACATAATACCTTCACCATTATGAGGCTCTTTTGGACTACAATACTATAAAGCATACCAAAATAGTACACGGTCTCGTAACTGGCTCTTTTCTTTCTAACTGAGATCGGATTTACTCAAATCGTTTAAAAAGTGGAATCGGTGTTTGTAGATAATTCCTTCACCATTTTGAAGCTCTTAATGACAAAAATACTATATAGCGTACTTAAATACTCCACACTCTCCTAACCGACCCTTTTCTTTTTGTCCATCCTCCTTTTCTTTCCAAATGGGATGGGTTTCACTCGAATGGTCCTATAATTTGAATAGTAAATTGTTTACATCATTCCTTCACCATAATGAGGCTCTGCTGGACAACAATACTATAAAGAGTACCAAAAATAGTCCACACTATCCTAACTGACACCATTTTGAGGCTCTTAATGACAACAATACCATAAAGTGCACCAAAATAGTCCACAATCTCCAAACTGGCCCTTTTTATTCTCTCCAGCCTCATTTTCTTTCTAAGTGGGACGATTTTCACTCCAATCGTACCATAGGTTGAATCGGTGTTTGTACATCATTCCTTAACCATTATTAGGATCTTTTGGATAACAATACTATAAAGCGTCCAAAATTAGTCCACAATCTCCTAATTGACCCATTGTTTTCTCTCCAACGTCATTTTCTTTCTAAGTGGGACGAATTTCACTCGAATCATCCTATAAGTTGAATCCTTGTTTTTATAAAAAATACTTCACCATTATCAGGGTCTTTTGGACAACAATACTATAACGCGTACCAAAATAGTCTACACTTTCGTAACTGGCCCTTTTCTTTCTAAGTGGGACGGATTTCACTCGAATCATCCTATAAGTTGAATCCTTGTTTTTATATAAAATACTTCACCATTATCAGGCTCTTTTGGACAACAATACTATAACGCGTACCAAAATAGTCTACACTTTCGTAACTGGCCCTTTTCTTTCTAAGTGGGACGGGATTCACTCGAATCATCCTACAAGTCGAATTGGTGTTTGGACATAATTCCTGCACAATTATGAGGCTCTTAATGACAACAATACTATTAAAGCGTACAAAAATAGTCAACACTCTTTTATGTGGCCCTTTCTTTTCTCTCCAACCTCATTTTCTTTCAAAGTGGAATGGATTTAATTAGAATCGTCCTAAGTTTAATCGGTGTTTGTACATCATTCATTAACCATTATAGAGCTCTTGTGGGTAACAATACTATAATGCGTACCAAAGTTGCCCACATTCTCCTTACTAACCCTTTTCTTTCTCTGCAACCTCATTTTCTTTTTAAGTGGGACGAATTTCACTAGAATCGTCCTATAAGTTGAATCGGAGTTTGTACATCATTCCTTCACCACTATAGGGTTGTTATGGATAACAATACTATAAAGCGTACCAAAATAGTCCACAATCTCCTAACTGACTCTTTTCTTTCTCACCAACCTCCTTTTGTTTCTAAGTGGGACGAGATTGACTAGAGTCATACTATAAGTTGAATCCGTGTTTGTACATCTTTCATTCACCATTATGAGCCTCTTAATGGCAACAATACTATAAAGTATACCAAAATAGTCCACACTCGCCTAACTGAACCTTTTGTTTCTCTTCAACCTCATTTCTGTATTGATTGGGACGGATTTCACTCGAATCGTCCTATAAGTTGAATCGTTGTTCGTACATAATACATTCACCATTATGAGGCTCTTTTGGACTACAATACTATAAAGCATACCAAAATAGTACACGGTCTCGAAACTGGCTCTTTTCTTTCTAACTGAGATCGGATTTACTCAAATCGTTTAAAAAGTGGAATCGGTGTTTGTAGATAATTCCTTCACCATTTTGAAGCTCTTAATGACAAAAATACTATATAGCGTACTTAAATACTCCACACTCTCCTAACCGACCCTTTTCTTTTTGTCCATCCTCCTTTTCTTTCCAAATGGGATGGGTTTCACTCGAATGGTCCTATAATTTGAATAGTAGATTGTTTACATCATTCCTTCACCATATTGAGGCTCTGCTGGACAACAATACTATAAAGAGTACCAAAAATAGTCCACACTATCCTAACTGACACCATTTTGAGGCTCTTAATGACAACAATACCATAAAGTGCACCAAAATAGTCCACAATCTCCAAACTGGCCCTTTTTATTCTCTCCAGCCTCATTTTCTTTCTAAGTGGGACGATTTTCACTCCAATCGTACCATAGGTTGAATCGGTGTTTGTACATCATTCCTTAACCATTATTAGGATCTTTTGGATAACAATACTATAAAGCGTCCAAAATTAGTCCACAATCTCCTAACTGACCCTTTGTTTTCTCTCCAACGTCATTTTCTTTCTAAGTGGGACGGATTTCACTCGAATCATCCTATAAGTTGAATCCTTGTTTTTATAAAAAATACTTCACCATTATCAGGGTCTTTTGGACAACAATACTATAACGCGTACCAAAATAGTCTACACTTTCGTAACTGGCCCTTTTCTTTCTAAGTGGGACGGGATTCACTCGAATCATCCTATAAGTCGAATTGGTGTTTGGACATAATTCCTGCACAATTATGAGGCTCTTAATGACAACAATACTATTAAAGCGTACAAAAATAGTCAACACTCTTTTATGTGGCCCTTTCTTTTCTCTCCAACCTCATTTTCTTTCAAAGTGGAATGGATTTAATTAGAATCGTCCTAAGTTTAATCGGTGTTTGTACATCATTCATTAACCATTATAGAGCTCTTGTGGGTAACAATACTATAATGCGTACCAAAGTTGCCCACATTCTCCTTACTAACCCTTTTCTTTCTCTGCAACCTCATTTTCTTTTTAAGTGGGACGAATTTCACTAGAATCGTCCTATAAGTTGAATCGGAGTTTGTACATCATTCCTTCACCACTATAGGGTTGTTATGGATAACAATACTATAAAGCGTACCAAAATAGTCCACAATCTCCTAACTGACTCTTTTCTTTCTCACCAACCTCCTTTTGTTTCTAAGTGGGACGAGATTGACTAGAGTCATACTATAAGTTGAATCCGTGTTTGTACATCTTTCATTCACCATTATGAGCCTCTTAATGGCAACAATACTATAAAGTATACCAAAATAGTCCACACTCGCCTAACTGAACCTTTTGTTTCTCTTCAACCTCATTTCTGTATTGATTGGGACGGATTTCACTCGAATCGTCCTATAAGTTGAATCGTTGTTCGTACATAATACCTTCACCATTATGAGGCTCTTTTGGACTACAATACTATAAAGCATACCAAAATAGTACACGGTCTCGTAACTGGCTCTTTTCTTTCTAACTGAGATCGGATTTACTCAAATCGTTTAAAAAGTGGAATCGGTGTTTGTAGATAATTCCTTCACCATTTTGAAGCTCTTAATGACAAAAATACTATATAGCGTACTTAAATACTCCACACTCTCCTAACCGACCCTTTTCTTTTTGTCCATCCTCCTTTTCTTTCCAAATGGGATGGGTTTCACTCGAATGGTCCTATAATTTGAATAGTAAATTGTTTACATCATTCCTTCACCATAATGAGGCTCTGCTGGACAACAATACTATAAAGAGTACCAAAAATAGTCCACACTATCCTAACTGACACCATTTTGAGGCTCTTAATGACAACAATACCATAAAGTGCACCAAAATAGTCCACAATCTCCAAACTGGCCCTTTTTATTCTCTCCAGCCTCATTTTCTTTCTAAGTGGGACGATTTTCACTCCAATCGTACCATAGGTTGAATCGGTGTTTGTACATCATTCCTTAACCATTATTAGGATCTTTTGGATAACAATACTATAAAGCGTCCAAAATTAGTCCACAATCTCCTAATTGACCCATTGTTTTCTCTCCAACGTCATTTTCTTTCTAAGTGGGACGGATTTCACTCGAATCATCCTATAAGTTGAATCCTTGTTTTTATAAAAAATACTTCACCATTATCAGGGTCTTTTGGACAACAATACTATAACGCGTACCAAAATAGTCTACACTTTCGTAACTGGCCCTTTTCTTTCTAAGTGGGACGGATTTCACTCGAATCATCCTATAAGTTGAATCCTTGTTTTTATATAAAATACTTCACCATTATCAGGCTCTTTTGGACAACAATACTATAACGCGTACCAAAATAGTCTACACTTTCGTAACTGGCCCTTTTCTTTCTAAGTGGGACGGGATTCACTCGAATCATCCTACAAGTCGAATTGGTGTTTGGACATAATTCCTGCACAATTATGAGGCTCTTAATGACAACAATACTATTAAAGCGTACAAAAATAGTCAACACTCTTTTATGTGGCCCTTTCTTTTCTCTCCAACCTCATTTTCTTTCAAAGTGGAATGGATTTAATTAGAATCGTCCTAAGTTTAATCGGTGTTTGTACATCATTCATTAACCATTATAGAGCTCTTGTGGGTAACAATACTATAATGCGTACCAAAGTTGCCCACATTCTCCTTACTAACCCTTTTCTTTCTCTGCAACCTCATTTTCTTTTTAAGTGGGACGAATTTCACTAGAATCGTCCTATAAGTTGAATCGGAGTTTGTACATCATTCCTTCACCACTATAGGGTTGTTATGGATAACAATACTATAAAGCGTACCAAAATAGTCCACAATCTCCTAACTGACTCTTTTCTTTCTCACCAACCTCCTTTTGTTTCTAAGTGGGACGAGATTGACTAGAGTCATACTATAAGTTGAATCCGTGTTTGTACATCTTTCATTCACCATTATGAGCCTCTTAATGGCAACAATACTATAAAGTATACCAAAATAGTCCACACTCGCCTAACTGAACCTTTTGTTTCTCTTCAACCTCATTTCTGTATTGATTGGGACGGATTTCACTCGAATCGTCCTATAAGTTGAATCGTTGTTCGTACATAATACCTTCACCATTATGAGGCTCTTTTGGACTACAATACTATAAAGCATACCAAAATAGTACACGGTCTCGAAACTGGCTCTTTTCTTTCTAACTGAGATCGGATTTACTCAAATCGTTTAAAAAGTGGAATCGGTGTTTGTAGATAATTCCTTCACCATTTTGAAGCTCTTAATGACAAAAATACTATATAGCGTACTTAAATACTCCACACTCTCCTAACCGACCCTTTTCTTTTTGTCCATCCTCCTTTTCTTTCCAAATGGGATGGGTTTCACTCGAATGGTCCTATAATTTGAATAGTAGATTGTTTACATCATTCCTTCACCATAATGAGGCTCTGCTGGACAACAATACTATAAAGAGTACCAAAAATAGTCCACACTATCCTAACTGACACCATTTTGAGGCTCTTAATGACAACAATACCATAAAGTGCACCAAAATAGTCCACAATCTCCAAACTGGCCCTTTTTATTCTCTCCAGCCTCATTTTCTTTCTAAGTGGGACGATTTTCACTCCAATCGTACCATAGGTTGAATCGGTGTTTGTACATCATTCCTTAACCATTATTAGGATCTTTTGGATAACAATACTATAAAGCGTCCAAAATTAGTCCACAATCTCCTAACTGACCCTTTGTTTTCTCTCCAACGTCATTTTCTTTCTAAGTGGGACGGATTTCACTCGAATCATCCTATAAGTTGAATCCTTGTTTTTATAAAAAATACTTCACCATTATCAGGCTCTTTTGGACAACAATACTATAACGCGTACCAAAATAGTCTACACTTTCGTAACAGGCCCTTTTCTTTCTAAGTGGGACGGGATTCACTCGAATCATCCTACAAGTCGAATTGGTGTTTGGACATAATTCCTGCACAATTATGAGGCTCTTAATGACAACAATACTATTAAAGCGTACAAAAATAGTCAACACTCTTTTATGTGGCCCTTTCTTTTCTCTCCAACCTCATTTTCTTTCAAAGTGGAATGGATTTAATTAGAATCGTCCTAAGTTTAATCGCTGTTTGTACATCATTCATTAACCATTATAGAGCTCTTGTGGGTAACAATACTATAATGCGTACCAAAGTTGCCCACATTCTCCTTACTAACCCTTTTCTTTCTCTGCAACCTCATTTTCTTTTTAAGTGGGACGAATTTCACTAGAATCGTCCTATAAGTTGAATCGGAGTTTGTACATCATTCCTTCACCACTATAGGGTTGTTATGGATAACAATACTATAAAGCGTACCAAAATAGTCCACAATCTCCAAACTGACTCTTTTCTTTCTCACCAACCTCCTTTTGTTTCTAAGTGGGACGAGATTGACTAGAGTCATACTATAAGTTGAATCCGTGTTTGTACATCTTTCATTCACCATTATGAGCCTCTTAATGGCAACAATACTATAAAGTATACCAAAATAGTCCACACTCGCCTAACTGAACCTTTTGTTTCTCTTCAACCTCATTTCTGTATTGATTGGGACGGATTTCACTCGAATCGTCCTATAAGTTGAATCGTTGTTCGTACATAATACCTTCACCATTATGAGGATCTTTTGGACTACAATACTATAAAGCATACCAAAATAGTACACGGTCTCGTAACTGGCTCTTTTCTTTCTAACTGAGATCGGATTTACTCAAATCGTTTAAAAAGTGGAATCGGTGTTTGTAGATAATTCCTTCACCATTTTGAAGCTCTTAATGACAAAAATACTATATAGCGTACTTCAATACTCCACACTCCCCTAACCGACCCTTTTCTTTTTGTCCATCCTCCTTTTCTTTCCAAATGGGATGGGTTTCACTCGAATGGTCCTATAATTTGAATAGTAGATTTTTTACATCATTCCTTCACCATAATGAGGCTCTGCTGGACAACAATACTATAAAGAGTACCAAAAATAGTCCACACTATCCTAACTGACACCATTTTGAGGCTCTTAATGACAACAATACCATTAAGTGCACCAAAATAGTCCACAATCTCCAAACTGGCCCTTTTTATTCTCTCCAGCCTCATTTTCTTTCTAAGTGGGACGATTTTCACTCCAATCGTACCATAGGTTGAATCGGTGTTTGTACATCATTCCTTAACCATTATTAGGATCTTTTGGATAACAATACTATAAAGCGTCCAAAATTAGTCCACAATCTCCTAATTGACCCTTTGTTTTCTCTCCAACGTCATTTTCTTTCTAAGTGGGACGGATTTCACTCGAATCATCCTATAAGTTGAATCCTTGTTTTTATAAAAAATACTTCACCATTATCAGGGTCTTTTGGACAACAATACTATAACGCGTACCAAAATAGTCTACACTTTCGTAACTGGCCCTTTTCTTTCTAAGTGGGACGGGATTCACTCGAATCATCCTACAAGTCGAATTGGTGTTTGGACATAATTCCTGCACAATTATGAGGCTCTTAATGACAACAATACTATTAAAGCGTACAAAAATAGTCAACACTCTTTTATGTGGCCCTTTCTTTTCTCTCCAACCTCATTTTCTTTCAAAGTGGAATGGATTTAATTAGAATCGTCCTAAGTTTAATCGGTGTTTGTACATCATTCATTAACCATTATAGAGCTCTTGTGGGTAACAATACTATAATGCGTACCAAAGTTGCCCACATTCTCCTTACTAACCCTTTTCTTTCTCTGCAACCTCATTTTCTTTTTAAGTGGGACGAATTTCACTAGAATCGTCCTATAAGTTGAATCGGAGTTTGTACATCATTCCTTCACCACTATAGGGTTGTTATGGATAACAATACTTTAAAGCGTACCAAAATAGTCCACAATCTCCTAACTGACTCTTTTCTTTCTCACCAACCTCCTTTTGTTTCTAAGTGGGACGAGATTGACTAGAGTCATACTATAAGTTGAATCCGTGTTTGTACATCTTTCATTCACCATTATGAGCCTCTTAATGGCAACAATACTATAAAGTATACCAAAATAGTCCACACTCGCCTAACTGAACCTTTTGTTTCTCTTCAACCTCATTTCTGTATTGATTGGGACGGATTTCACTCGAATCGTCCTATAAGTTGAATCGTTGTTCGTACATAATACCTTCACCATTATGAGGCTCTTTTGGACTACAATAATACCAAAATAGTACACGGTCTCGTAACTGGCTCTTTTCTTTCTAACTGAGATCGGATTTACTCAAATCGTTTAAAAAGTGGAATCGGTGTTTGTAGATAATTCCTTCACCATTTTGAAGCTCTTAATGACAAAAATACTATATAGCGTACTTAAATACTCCACACTCTCCTAACCGACCCTTTTCTTTTTGTCCATCCTCCTTTTCTTTCCAAATGGGATGGGTTTCACTCGAATGGTCCTATAATTTGAATAGTAGATTTTTTACATCATTCCTTCACCATAATGAGGCTCTGCTGGACAACAATACTATAAAGAGTACCAAAAATAGTCCACACTATCCTAACTGACACCATTTTGAGGCTCTTAATGACAACAATACCATAAAGTGCACCAAAATAGTCCACAATCTCCAAACTGGCCCTTTTTATTCTCTCCAGCCTCATTTTCTTTCTAAGTGGGACGATTTTCACTCCAATCGTACCATAGGTTGAATCGGTGTTTGTACATCATTCCTTAACCATTATTAGGATCTTTTGGATAACAATACTATAAAGCGTCCAAAATTAGTCCACAATCTCCTAACTGACCCTTTGTTTTCTCTCCAACGTCATTTTCTTTCTAAGTGGGACGGATTTCACTCGAATCATCCTATAAGTTGAATCCTTGTTTTTATATAAAATACTTCACCATTATCAGGCTCTTTTGGACAACAATACTATAACGCGTACCAAAATAGTCTACACTTTCGTAACTGGCCCTTTTCTTTCTAAGTGGGACGGGATTCACTCGAATCATCCTACAAGTCGAATTGGTGTTTGGACATAATTCCTGCACAATTATGAGGCTCTTAATGACAACAATACTATTAAAGCGTACAAAAATAGTCAACACTCTTTTATGTGGCCCTTTCTTTTCTCTCCAACCTCATTTTCTTTCAAAGTGGAATGGATTTAATTAGAATCGTCCTAAGTTTAATCGGTGTTTGTACATCATTCATTAACCATTATAGAGCTCTTGTGGGTAACAATACTATAATGCGTACCAAAGTTGCCCACATTCTCCTTACTAACCCTTTTCTTTCTCTGCAACCTCATTTTCTTTTTAAGTGGGACGAATTTCACTAGAATCGTCCTATAAGTTGAATCGGAGTTTGTACATCATTCCTTCACCACTATAGGGTTGTTATGGATAACAATACTTTAAAGCGTACCAAAATAGTCCACAATCTCCTAACTGACTCTTTTCTTTCTCACCAACCTCCTTTTGTTTCTAAGTGGGACGAGATTGACTAGAGTCATACTATAAGTTGAATCCGTGTTTGTACATCTTTCATTCACCATTATGAGCCTCTTAATGGCAACAATACTATAAAGTATACCAAAATAGTCCACACTCGCCTAACTGAACCTTTTGTTTCTCTTCAACCTCATTTCTGTATTGATTGGGACGGATTTCACTCGAATCGTCCTATAAGTTGAATCGTTGTTCGTACATAATACCTTCACCATTATGAGGCTCTTTTGGACTACAATAATACCAAAATAGTACACGGTCTCGTAACTGGCTCTTTTCTTTCTAACTGAGATCGGATTTACTCAAATCGTTTAAAAAGTGGAATCGGTGTTTGTAGATAATTCCTTCACCATTTTGAAGCTCTTAATGACAAAAATACTATATAGCGTACTTAAATACTCCACACTCTCCTAACCGACCCTTTTCTTTTTGTCCATCCTCCTTTTCTTTCCAAATGGGATGGGTTTCACTCGAATGGTCCTATAATTTGAATAGTAGATTTTTTACATCATTCCTTCACCATAATGAGGCTCTGCTGGACAACAATACTATAAAGAGTACCAAAAATAGTCCACACTATCCTAACTGACACCATTTTGAGGCTCTTAATGACAACAATACCATAAAGTGCACCAAAATAGTCCACAATCTCCAAACTGGCCCTTTTTATTCTCTCCAGCCTCATTTTCTTTCTAAGTGGGACGATTTTCACTCCAATCGTACCATAGGTTGAATCGGTGTTTGTACATCATTCCTTAACCATTATTAGGATCTTTTGGATAACAATACTATAAAGCGTCCAAAATTAGTCCACAATCTCCTAACTGACCCTTTGTTTTCTCTCCAACGTCATTTTCTTTCTAAGTGGGACGGATTTCACTCGAATCATCCTATAAGTTGAATCCTTGTTTTTATATAAAATACTTCACCATTATCAGGCTCTTTTGGACAACAATACTATAACGCGTACCAAAATAGTCTACACTTTCGTAACTGGCCCTTTTCTTTCTAAGTGGGACGGGATTCACTCGAATCATCCTACAAGTCGAATTGGTGTTTGGACATAATTCCTGCACAATTATGAGGCTCTTAATGACAACAATACTATTAAAGCGTACAAAAATAGTCAACACTCTTTTATGTGGCCCTTTCTTTTCTCTCCAACCTCATTTTCTTTCAAAGTGGAATGGATTTAATTAGAATCGTCCTAAGTTTAATCGGTGTTTGTACATCATTCATTAACCATTATAGAGCTCTTGTGGGTAACAATACTATAATGCGTACCAAAGTTGCCCACATTCTCCTTACTAACCCTTTTCTTTCTCTGCAACCTCATTTTCTTTTTAAGTGGGACGAATTTCACTAGAATCGTCCTATAAGTTGAATCGGAGTTTGTACATCATTCCTTCACCACTATAGGGTTGTTATGGATAACAATACTTTAAAGCGTACCAAAATAGTCCACAATCTCCTAACTGACTCTTTTCTTTCTCACCAACCTCCTTTTGTTTCTAAGTGGGACGAGATTGACTAGAGTCATACTATAAGTTGAATCCGTGTTTGTACATCTTTCATTCACCATTATGAGCCTCTTAATGGCAACAATACTATAAAGTATACCAAAATAGTCCACACTCGCCTAACTGAACCTTTTGTTTCTCTTCAACCTCATTTCTGTATTGATTGGGACGGATTTCACTCGAATCGTCCTATAAGTTGAATCGTTGTTCGTACATAATACCTTCACCATTATGAGGCTCTTTTGGACTACAATAATACCAAAATAGTACACGGTCTCGTAACTGGCTCTTTTCTTTCTAACTGAGATCGGATTTACTCAAATCGTTTAAAAAGTGGAATCGGTGTTTGTAGATAATTCCTTCACCATTTTGAAGCTCTTAATGACAAAAATACTATATAGCGTACTTAAATACTCCACACTCTCCTAACCGACCCTTTTCTTTTTGTCCATCCTCCTTTTCTTTCCAAATGGGATGGGTTTCACTCGAATGGTCCTATAATTTGAATAGTAGATTTTTTACATCATTCCTTCACCATAATGAGGCTCTGCTGGACAACAATACTATAAAGAGTACCAAAAATAGTCCACACTATCCTAACTGACACCATTTTGAGGCTCTTAATGACAACAATACCATAAAGTGCACCAAAATAGTCCACAATCTCCAAACTGGCCCTTTTTATTCTCTCCAGCCTCATTTTCTTTCTAAGTGGGACGATTTTCACTCCAATCGTACCATAGGTTGAATCGGTGTTTGTACATCATTCCTTAACCATTATTAGGATCTTTTGGATAACAATACTATAAAGCGTCCAAAATTAGTCCACAATCTCCTAACTGACCCTTTGTTTTCTCTCCAACGTCATTTTCTTTCTAAGTGGGACGGATTTCACTCGAATCATCCTATAAGTTGAATCCTTGTTTTTATAAAAAATACTTCACCATTATCAGGCTCTTTTGGACAACAATACTATAACGCGTACCAAAATAGTCTACACTTTCGTAACTGGCCCTTTTCTTTCTAAGTGGGACGGGATTCACTCGAATCATCCTACAAGTCGAATTGGTGTTTGGACCATAATTCCTGCACAATTATGAGGCTCTTAATGACAACAATACTATTAAAGCGTACAAAAATAGTCAACACTCTTTTATGTGGCCCTTTCTTTTCTCTCCAACCTCATTTTCTTTCAAAGTGGAATGGATTTAATTAGAATCGTCCTAAGTTTAATCGGTGTTTGTACATCATTCATTAACCATTATAGAGCTCTTGTGGGTAACAATACTATAATGCGTACCAAAGTTGCCCACATTCTCCTTACTAACCCTTTTCTTTCTCTGCAACCTCATTTTCTTTTTAAGTGGGACGAATTTCACTAGAATCGTCCTATAAGTTGAATCGGAGTTTGTACATCATTCCTTCACCACTATAGGGTTGTTATGGATAACAATACTATAAAGCGTACCAAAATAGTCCACAATCTCCTAACTGACTCTTTTCTTTCTCACCAACCTCCTTTTGTTTCTAAGTGGGACGAGATTGACTAGAGTCATACTATAAGTTGAATCCGTGTTTGTACATCTTTCATTCACCATTATGAGCCTCTTAATGGCAACAATACTATAAAGTATACCAAAATAGTCCACACTCGCCTAACTGAACCTTTTGTTTCTCTTCAACCTCATTTCTGTATTGATTGGGACGGATTTCACTCGAATCGTCCTATAAGTTGAATCGTTGTTCGTACATAATACCTTCACCATTATGAGGCTCTTTTGGACTACAATACTATAAAGCATACCAAAATAGTACACGGTCTCGTAACTGGCTCTTTTCTTTCTAACTGAGATCGGATTTACTCAAATCGTTTAAAAAGTGGAATCGGTGTTTGTAGATAATTCCTTCACCATTTTGAAGCTCTTAATGACAAAAATACTATATAGCGTACTTAAATACTCCACACTCTCCTAACCGACCCTTTTCTTTTTATCCATCCTCCTTTTCTTTCCAAATGGGATGGGTTTCACTCGAATGGTCCTATAATTTGAATAGTAGATTTTTTACATCATTCCTTCACCATAATGAGGCTCTGCTGGACAACAATACTATAAAGAGTACCAAAAATAGTCCACACTATCCTAACTGACACCATTTTGAGGCTCTTAATGACAACAATACCATAAAGTGCACCAAAATAGTCCACAATCTCCAAACTGGCACTTTTTATTCTCTCCAGCCTCATTTTCTTTCTAAGTGGGACGATTTTCACTCCAATCGTACCATAGGTTGAATCGGTGTTTGTACATCATTCCTTAACCATTATTAGGATCTTTTGGATAACAATACTATAAAGCGTCCAAAATTAGTCCACAATCTCCTAACTGACCCTTTGTTTTCTCTCCAACGTCATTTTCTTTCTAAGTGGGACGGAGTTCACTCGAATCATCCTATAAGTTGAATCCTTGTTTTTATATAAAATACTTCACCATTATCAGGCTCTTTTGGACAACAATACTATAACGCGTACCAAAATAGTCTACACTTTCGTAACTGGCCCTTTTCTTTCTAAGTGGGACGGGATTCACTCGAATCATCCTATAAGTCGAATTGGTGTTTGGACATAATTCCTGCACAATTATGAGGCTCTTAATGACAACAATACTATTAAAGCGTACAAAAATAGTCAACACTCTTTTATGTGGCCCTTTCTTTTCTCTCCAACCTCATTTTCTTTCAAAGTGGAATGGATTTAATTAGAATCGTCCTAAGTTTAATCGGTGTTTGTACATCATTCATTAACCATTATAGAGCTCTTGTGGGTAACAATACTATAATGCGTACCAAAGTTGCCCACATTCTCCTTACTAACCCTTTTCTTTCTCTGCAACCTCATTTTCTTTTTAAGTGGGACGAATTTCACTAGAATCGTCCTATAAGTTGAATCGGAGTTTGTACATCATTCCTTCACCACTATAGGGTTGTTATGGATAACAATACTATAAAGCGTACCAAAATAGTCCACAATCTCCTAACTGACTCTTTTCTTTATCACCAACCTCCTTTTGTTTCTAAGTGGGACGAGATTGACTAGAGTCATACTATAAGTTGAATCCGTGTTTGTACATCTTTCATTCATCATTATGAGCCTCTTAATGGCAACAATACTATAAAGTATACCAAAATAGTCCACACTCGCCTAACTGAACCTTTTGTTTCTCTTCAACCTCATTTCTGTATTGATTGGGACGGATTTCACTCGAATCGTCCTATAAGTTGAATCGTTGTTCGTACATAATACCTTCACCATTATGAGGCTCTTTTGGACTACAATACTATAAAGCATACCAAAATAGTACACGGTCTCGTAACTGGCTCTTTTCTTTCTAACTGAGATCGGATTTACTCAAATCGTTTAAAAAGTGGAATCGGTGTTTGTAGATAATTCCTTCACCATTTTGAAGCTCTTAATGACAAAAATACTATATAGCGTACTTAAATACTCCACACTCTCCTAACCGACCCTTTTCTTTTTGTCCATCCTCCTTTTCTTTCCAAATGGGATGGGTTTCACTCGAATGGTCCTATAATTTGAATAGTAGATTTTTTACATCATTCCTTCACCATAATGAGGCTCTGCTGGACAACAATACTATAAAGAGTACCAAAAATAGTCCACACTATCCTAACTGACACCATTTTGAGGCTCTTAATGACAACAATACCATAAAGTGCACCAAAATAGTCCACAATCTCCAAACTGGCACTTTTTATTCTCTCCAGCCTCATTTTCTTTCTAAGTGGGACGATTTTCACTCCAATCGTACCATAGGTTGAATCGGTGTTTGTACATCATTCCTTAACCATTATTAGGATCTTTTGGATAACAATACTATAAAGCGTCCAAAATTAGTCCACAATCTCCTAACTGACCCTTTGTTTTCTCTCCAACGTCATTTTCTTTCTAAGTGGGACGGAGTTCACTCGAATCATCCTATAAGTTGAATCCTTGTTTTTATATAAAATACTTCACCATTATCAGGCTCTTTTGGACAACAATACTATAACGCGTACCAAAATAGTCTACACTTTCGTAACTGGCCCTTTTCTTTCTAAGTGGGACGGGATTCACTCGAATCATCCTATAAGTCGAATTGGTGTTTGGACATAATTCCTGCACAATTATGAGGCTCTTAATGACAACAATACTATTAAAGCGTACAAAAATAGTCAACACTCTTTTATGTGGCCCTTTCTTTTCTCTCCAACCTCATTTTCTTTCAAAGTGGAATGGATTTAATTAGAATCGTCCTAAGTTTAATCGGTGTTTGTACATCATTCATTAACCATTATAGAGCTCTTGTGGGTAACAATACTATAATGCGTACCAAAGTTGCCCACATTCTCCTTACTAACCCTTTTCTTTCTCTGCAACCTCATTTTCTTTTTAAGTGGGACGAATTTCACTAGAATCGTCCTATAAGTTGAATCGGAGTTTGTACATCATTCCTTCACCACTATAGGGTTGTTATGGATAACAATACTATAAAGCGTACCAAAATAGTCCACAATCTCCTAACTGACTCTTTTCTTTCTCACCAACCTCCTTTTGTTTCTAAGTGGGACGAGATTGACTAGAGTCATACTATAAGTTGAATCGGTGTTTGTACATCTTTCATTCACCATTATGAGCCTCTTAATGGCAACAATACTATAAAGTATACCAAAATAGTCCACACTCGCCTAACTGAACCTTTTGTTTCTCTTCAACCTCATTTCTGTATTGATTGGGACGGATTTCACTCGAATCGTCCTATAAGTTGAATCGTTGTTCGTACATAATACCTTCACCATTATGAGGCTCTTTTGGACTACAATACTATAAAGCATACCAAAATAGTACACGGTCTCGTAACTGGCTCTTTTCTTTCTAACTGAGATCGGATTTACTCAAATCGTTTAAAAAGTGGAATCGGTGTTTGTAGATAATTCCTTCACCATTTTGAAGCTCTTAATGACAAAAATACTATATAGCGTACTTAAATACTCCACACTCTCCTAACCGACCCTTTTCTTTTTGTCCATCCTCCTTTTCTTTCCAAATGGGATGGGTTTCACTCGAATGGTCCTATAATTTGAATAGTAGATTTTTTACATCATTCCTTCACCATAATGAGGCTCTGCTGGACAACAATACTATAAAGAGTACCAAAAATAGTCCACACTATCCTAACTGACACCATTTTGAGGCTCTTAATGACAACAATACCATAAAGTGCACCAAAATAGTCCACAATCTCCAAACTGGCCCTTTTTATTCTCTCCAGCCTCATTTTCTTTCTAAGTGGGACGATTTTCACTCCAATCGTACCATAGGTTGAATCGGTGTTTGTACATCATTCCTTAACCATTATTAGGATCTTTTGGATAACAATACTATAAAGCGTCCAAAATTAGTCCACAATCTCCTAACTGACCCTTTGTTTTCTCTCCAACGTCATTTTCTTTCTAAGTGGGACGGATTTCACTCGAATCATCCTATAAGTTGAATCCTTGTTTTTATATAAAATACTTCACCATTATCAGGCTCTTTTGGACAACAATACTATAACGCGTACCAAAATAGTCTACACTTTCGTAACTGGCCCTTTTCTTTCTAAGTGGGACGGGATTCACTCGAATCATCCTATAAGTCGAATTGGTGTTTGGACATAATTCCTGCACAATTATGAGGCTCTTAATGACAACAATACTATTAAAGCGTACAAAAATAGTCAACACTCTTTTATGTGGCCCTTTCTTTTCTCTCCAACCTCATTTTCTTTCAAAGTGGAATGGATTTAATTAGAATCGTCCTAAGTTTAATTGGTGTTTGTACATCATTCACTAACCATTATAGAGCTCTTGTGGGTAACAATACTATAATGCGTACCAAAGTTGCCCACATTCTCCTTACTAACCCTTTTCTTTCTCTGCAACCTCATTTTCTTTTTAAGTGGGACGAATTTCACTAGAATCGTCCTATAAGTTGAATCGGAGTTTGTACATCATTCCTTCACCACTATAGGGTTGTTATGGATAACAATACTATAAAGCGTACCAAAATAGTCCACAATCTCCTAACTGACTCTTTTCTTTCTCACCAACCTCCTTTTGTTTCTAAGTGGGACGAGATTGACTAGAGTCATACTATAAGTTGAATCCGTGTTTGTACATCTTTCATTCACCATTATGAGCCTCTTAATGGCAACAATACTATAAAGTATACCAAAATAGTCCACACTCGCCTAACTGAACCTTTTGTTTCTCTTCAACCTCATTTCTGTATTGATTGGAACGGATTTCACTCGAATCGTCCTATAAGTTGAATCGTTGTTCGTACATAATACCTTCACCATTATGAGGCACTTTTGGACTACAATACTATAAAGCATACCAAAATTGTACACGGTCTCGTAACTGGCTCTTTTCTTTCTAACTGAGATCGGATTTACTCAAATCGTTTAAAAAGTGGAATCGGTGTTTGTAGATAATTCCTTCACCATTTTGAAGCTCTTAATGACAAAAATACTATATAGCGTACTTAAATACTCCACACTCTCCTAACCGACCCTTTTCTTTTTGTCCATCCTCATTTTCTTTCCAAATGGGATGGGTTTCACTCGAATGGTCCTATAATTTGAATAGTATATTTTTTACATCATTCCTTCACCATAATGAGGCTCTGCTGGACAACAATACTATAAAGAGTACCAAAAATAGTCCACACTATCCTAACTGACACCATTTTGAGGCTCTTAATGACAACAATACCATAAAGTGCACCAAAATAGTCCACAATCTCCAAACTGGCCCTTTTTATTCTCTCCAGCCTCATTTTCTTTCTAAGTGGGACGATTTTCACTCCAATCGTACCATAGGTTGAATCGGTGTTTGTACATCATTCCTTAACCATTATTAGGATCTTTTGGATAACAATACTATAAAGCGTCCAAAATTAGTCCACAATCTCCTAACTGACCCTTTGTTTTCTCTCCAACGTCATTTTCTTTCTAAGTGGGACGGATTTCACTCGAATCATCCTATAAGTTGAATCCTTGTTTTTATATAAAATACTTCACCATTATCAGGCTCTTTTGGACAACAATACTATAACGCGTACCAAAATAGTCTACACTTTCGTAACTGGCCCTTTTCTTTCTAAGTGGGACGGGATTCACTCGAATCATCCTATAAGTCGAATTGGTGTTTGGACATAATTCCTGCACAATTATGAGGCTCTTAATGACAACAATACTATTAAAGCGTACAAAAATAGTCAACACTCTTTTATGTGGCCCTTTCTTTTCTCTCCAACCTCATTTTCTTTCAAAGTGGAATGGATTTAATTAGAATCGTCCTAAGTTTAATTGGTGTTTGTACATCATTCACTAACCATTATAGAGCTCTTGTGGGTAACAATACTATAATGCGTACCAAAGTTGCCCACATTCTCCTTACTAACCCTTTTCTTTCTCTGCAACCTCATTTTCTTTTTAAGTGGGACGAATTTCACTAGAATCGTCCTATAAGTTGAATCGGAGTTTGTACATCATTCCTTCACCACTATAGGGTTGTTATGGATAACAATACTATAAAGCGTACCAAAATAGTCCACAATCTCCTAACTGACTCTTTTCTTTCTCACCAACCTCCTTTTGTTTCTAAGTGGGACGAGATTGACTAGAGTCATACTATAAGTTGAATCCGTGTTTGTACATCTTTCATTCACCATTATGAGCCTCTTAATGGCAACAATACTATAAAGTATACCAAAATAGTCCACACTCGCCTAACTGAACCTTTTGTTTCTCTTCAACCTCATTTCTGTATTGATTGGAACGGATTTCACTCGAATCGTCCTATAAGTTGAATCGTTGTTCGTACATAATACCTTCACCATTATGAGGCTCTTTTGGACTACAATACTATAAAGCATACCAAAATAGTACACGGTCTCGTAACTGGCTCTTTTCTTTCTAACTGAGATCGGATTTACTCAAATCGTTTAAAAAGTGGAATCGGTGTTTGTAGATAATTCCTTCACCATTTTGAAGCTCTTAATGACAAAAATACTATATAGCGTACTTAAATACTCCACACTCTCCTAACCGACCCTTTTCTTTTTGTCCATCCTCCTTTTCTTTCCAAATGGGATGGGTTTCACTCGAATGGTCCTATAATTTGAATAGTATATTTTTTACATCATTCCTTCACCATAATGAGGCTCTGCTGGACAACAATACTATAAAGAGTACCAAAAATAGTCCACACTATCCTAACTGACACCATTTTGAGGCTCTTAATGACAACAATACCATAAAGTGCACCAAAATAGTCCACAATCTCCAAACTGGCCCTTTTTATTCTCTCGAGCCTCATTTTCTTTCTAAGTGGGACGATTTTCACTCCAATCGTACCATAGGTTGCATCGGTGTTTGTACATCATTCCTTAACCATTATTAGGATCTTTTGGATAACAATACTATAAAGCGTACCAAAATAGTCCACAATCTCCTAACTGACTCTTTTCTTTCTCACCAACCTCCTTTTGTTTCTAAGTGGGACGAGATTGACTAGAGTCATACTATAAGTTGAATCGGTGTTTGTACATCTTTCATTCACCATTATGAGCCTCTTAATGGCAACAATACTATAAAGTATACCAAAATAGTCCACACTCGCCTAACTGAACCTTTTGTTTCTCTTCAACCTCATTTCTGTATTGATTGGGACGGATTTCACTCGAATCGTCCTATAAGTTGAATCGTTGTTCGTACATAATACCTTCACCATTATGAGGCTCTTTTGGACTACAATACTATAAAGCATACCAAAATAGTACACGGTCTCGTAACTGGCTCTTTTCTTTCTAACTGAGATCGGATTTACTCAAATCGTTTAAAAAGTGGAATCGGTGTTTGTAGATAATTCCTTCACCATTTTGAAGCTCTTAATGACAAAAATACTATATAGCGTACTTAAATACTCCACACTCTCCTAACCGACCCTTTTCTTTTTGTCCATCCTCCTTTTCTTTCCAAATGGGATGGGTTTCACTCGAATGGTCCTATAATTTGAATAGTAGATTTTTTACATCATTCCTTCACCATAATGAGGCTCTGCTGGACAACAATACTATAAAGAGTACCAAAAATAGTCCACACTATCCTAACTGACACCATTTTGAGGCTCTTAATGACAACAATACCATAAAGTGCACCAAAATAGTCCACAATCTCCAAACTGGCCCTTTTTATTCTCTCCAGCCTCATTTTCTTTCTAAGTGGGACGATTTTCACTCCAATCGTACCATAGGTTGAATCGGTGTTTGTACATCATTCCTTAACCATTATTAGGATCTTTTGGATAACAATACTATAAAGCGTCCAAAATTAGTCCACAATCTCCTAACTGACCCTTTGTTTTCTCTCCAACGTCATTTTCTTTCTAAGTGGGACGGATTTCACTCGAATCATCCTATAAGTTGAATCCTTGTTTTTATATAAAATACTTCACCATTATCAGGCTCTTTTGGACAACAATACTATAACGCGTACCAAAATAGTCTACACTTTCGTAACTGGCCCTTTTCTTTCTAAGTGGGACGGGATTCACTCGAATCATCCTATAAGTCGAATTGGTGTTTGGACATAATTCCTGCACAATTATGAGGCTCTTAATGACAACAATACTATTAAAGCGTACAAAAATAGTCAACACTCTTTTATGTGGCCCTTTCTTTTCTCTCCAACCTCATTTTCTTTCAAAGTGGAATGGATTTAATTAGAATCGTCCTAAGTTTAATTGGTGTTTGTACATCATTCACTAACCATTATAGAGCTCTTGTGGGTAACAATACTATAATGCGTACCAAAGTTGCCCACATTCTCCTTACTAACCCTTTTCTTTCTCTGCAACCTCATTTTCTTTTTAAGTGGGACGAATTTCACTAGAATCGTCCTATAAGTTGAATCGGAGTTTGTACATCATTCCTTCACCACTATAGGGTTGTTATGGATAACAATACTATAAAGCGTACCAAAATAGTCCACAATCTCCTAACTGACTCTTTTCTTTCTCACCAACCTCCTTTTGTTTCTAAGTGGGACGAGATTGACTAGAGTCATACTATAAGTTGAATCCGTGTTTGTACATCTTTCATTCACCATTATGAGCCTCTTAATGGCAACAATACTATAAAGTATACCAAAATAGTCCACACTCGCCTAACTGAACCTTTTGTTTCTCTTCAACCTCATTTCTGTATTGATTGGAACGGATTTCACTCGAATCGTCCTATAAGTTGAATCGTTGTTCGTACATAATACCTTCACCATTATGAGGCACTTTTGGACTACAATACTATAAAGCATACCAAAATTGTACACGGTCTCGTAACTGGCTCTTTTCTTTCTAACTGAGATCGGATTTACTCAAATCGTTTAAAAAGTGGAATCGGTGTTTGTAGATAATTCCTTCACCATTTTGAAGCTCTTAATGACAAAAATACTATATAGCGTACTTAAATACTCCACACTCTCCTAACCGACCCTTTTCTTTTTGTCCATCCTCATTTTCTTTCCAAATGGGATGGGTTTCACTCGAATGGTCCTATAATTTGAATAGTATATTTTTTACATCATTCCTTCACCATAATGAGGCTCTGCTGGACAACAATACTATAAAGAGTACCAAAAATAGTCCACACTATCCTAACTGACACCATTTTGAGGCTCTTAATGACAACAATACCATAAAGTGCACCAAAATAGTCCACAATCTCCAAACTGGCCCTTTTTATTCTCTCCAGCCTCATTTTCTTTCTAAGTGGGACGATTTTCACTCCAATCGTACCATAGGTTGAATCGGTGTTTGTACATCATTCCTTAACCATTATTAGGATCTTTTGGATAACAATACTATAAAGCGTCCAAAATTAGTCCACAATCTCCTAACTGACCCTTTGTTTTCTCTCCAACGTCATTTTCTTTCTAAGTGGGACGGATTTCACTCGAATCATCCTATAAGTTGAATCCTTGTTTTTATATAAAATACTTCACCATTATCAGGCTCTTTTGGACAACAATACTATAACGCGTACCAAAATAGTCTACACTTTCGTAACTGGCCCTTTTCTTTCTAAGTGGGACGGGATTCACTCGAATCATCCTATAAGTCGAATTGGTGTTTGGACATAATTCCTGCACAATTATGAGGCTCTTAATGACAACAATACTATTAAAGCGTACAAAAATAGTCAACACTCTTTTATGTGGCCCTTTCTTTTCTCTCCAACCTCATTTTCTTTCAAAGTGGAATGGATTTAATTAGAATCGTCCTAAGTTTAATTGGTGTTTGTACATCATTCACTAACCATTATAGAGCTCTTGTGGGTAACAATACTATAATGCGTACCAAAGTTGCCCACATTCTCCTTACTAACCCTTTTCTTTCTCTGCAACCTCATTTTCTTTTTAAGTGGGACGAATTTCACTAGAATCGTCCTATAAGTTGAATCGGAGTTTGTACATCATTCCTTCACCACTATAGGGTTGTTATGGATAACAATACTATAAAGCGTACCAAAATAGTCCACAATCTCCTAACTGACTCTTTTCTTTCTCACCAACCTCCTTTTGTTTCTAAGTGGGACGAGATTGACTAGAGTCATACTATAAGTTGAATCCGTGTTTGTACATCTTTCATTCACCATTATGAGCCTCTTAATGGCAAGAATACTATAAAGTATACCAAAATAGTCCACACTCGCCTAACTGAACCTTTTGTTTCTCTTCAACCTCATTTCTGTATTGATTGGAACGGATTTCACTCGAATCGTCCTATAAGTTGAATCGTTGTTCGTACATAATACCTTCACCATTATGAGGCTCTTTTGGACTACAATACTATAAAGCATACCAAAATAGTACACGGTCTCGTAACTGGCTCTTTTCTTTCTAACTGAGATCGGATTTACTCAAATCGTTTAAAAAGTGGAATCGGTGTTTGTAGATAATTCCTTCACCATTTTGAAGCTCTTAATGACAAAAATACTATATAGCGTACTTAAATACTCCACACTCTCCTAACCGACCCTTTTCTTTTTGTCCATCCTCCTTTTCTTTCCAAATGGGATGGGTTTCACTCGAATGGTCCTATAATTTGAATAGTATATTTTTTACATCATTCCTTCACCATAATGAGGCTCTGCTGGACAACAATACTATAAAGAGTACCAAAAATAGTCCACACTATCCTAACTGACACCATTTTGAGGCTCTTAATGACAACAATACCATAAAGTGCACCAAAATAGTCCACAATCTCCAAACTGGCCCTTTTTATTCTCTCGAGCCTCATTTTCTTTCTAAGTGGGACGATTTTCACTCCAATCGTACCATAGGTTGAATCGGTGTTTGTACATCATTCCTTAACCATTATTAGGATCTTTTGGATAACAATACTATAAAGCGTCCAAAATTAGTCCACAATCTCCTAACTGACCCTTTGTTTTCTCTCCAACGTCATTTTCTTTCTAAGTGGGACGGATTTCACTCGAATCATCCTATAAGTTGAATCCTTGTTTTTATATAAAATACTTCACCATTATCAGGCTCTTTTGGACAACAATACTATAACGCGTACCAAAATAGTCTACACTTTCGTAACTGGCCCTTTTCTTTCTAAGTGGGACGGGATTCACTCGAATCATCCTATAAGTCGAATTGGTGTTTGGACATAATTCCTGCACAATTATGAGGCTCTTAATGACAACAATACTATTAAAGCGTACAAAAATAGTCAACACTCTTTTATGTGGCCCTTTCTTTTCTCTCCAACCTCATTTTCTTTCAAAGTGGAATGGATTTAATTAGAATCGTCCTAAGTTTAATCGGTGTTTGTACATCATTCACTAACCATTATAGAGCTCTTGTGGGTAACAATACTATAATGCGTACCAAAGTTGCCCACATTCTCCTTACTAACCCTTTTCTTTCTCTGCAACCTCATTTTCTTTTTAAGTGGGACGAATTTCACTAGAATCGTCCTATAAGTTGAATCGGAGTTTGTACATCATTCCTTCACCACTATAGGGTTGTTATGGATAACAATACTATAAAGCGTACCAAAATAGTCCACAATCTCCTAACTGACTCTTTTCTTTCTCACCAACCTCCTTTTGTTTCTAAGTGGGACGAGATTGATTAGAGTCATACTATAAGTTGAATCGGTGTTTGTACATCTTTCATTCACCATTATGAGCCTCTTAATGGCAACAATACTATAAAGTATACCAAAATAGTCCACACTCGCCTAACTGAACCTTTTGTTTCTCTTCAACCTCATTTCTGTATTGATTGGGACGGATTTCACTCGAATCGTCCTATAAGTTGAATCGTTGTTCGTACATAATACCTTCACCATTATGAGGCTCTTTTGGACTACAATACTATAAAGCATACCAAAATAGTACACGGTCTCGTAACTGGCTCTTTTCTTTCTAACTGAGATCGGATTTACTCAAATCGTTTAAAAAGTGGAATCGGTGTTTGTAGATAATTCCTTCACCATTTTGAAGCTCTTAATGACAAAAATACTATATAGCGTACTTAAATACTCCACACTCTCCTAACCGACCCTTTTCTTTTTGTCCATCCTCCTTTTCTTTCCAAATGGGATGGGTTTCACTCGAATGGTCCTATAATTTGAATAGTAGATTTTTTACATCATTCCTTCACCATAATGAGGCTCTGCTGGACAACAATACTATAAAGAGTACCAAAAATAGTCCACACTATCCTAACTGACACCATTTTGAGGCTCTTAATGACAACAATACCATAAAGTGCACCAAAATAGTCCACAATCTCCAAACTGGCCCTTTTTATTCTCTCCAGCCTCATTTTCTTTCTAAGTGGGACGATTTTCACTCCAATCGTACCATAGGTTGAATCGGTGTTTGTACATCATTCCTTAACCATTATTAGGATCTTTTGGATAACAATACTATAAAGCGTCCAAAATTAGTCCACAATCTCCTAACTGACCCTTTGTTTTCTCTCCAACGTCATTTTCTTTCTAAGTGGGACGGATTTCACTCGAATCATCCTATAAGTTGAATCCTTGTTTTTATATAAAATACTTCACCATTATCAGGCTCTTTTGGACAACAATACTATAACGCGTACCAAAATAGTCTACACTTTCGTAACTGGCCCTTTTCTTTCTAAGTGGGACGGGATTCACTCGAATCATCCTATAAGTCGAATTGGTGTTTGGACATAATTCCTGCACAATTATGAGGCTCTTAATGACAACAATACTATTAAAGCGTACAAAAATAGTCAACACTCTTTTATGTGGCCCTTTCTTTTCTCTCCAACCTCATTTTCTTTCAAAGTGGAATGGATTTAATTAGAATCGTCCTAAGTTTAATCGGTGTTTGTACATCATTCACTAACCATTATAGAGCTCTTGTGGGTAACAATACTATAATGCGTACCAAAGTTGCCCACATTCTCCTTACTAACCCTTTTCTTTCTCTGCAACCTCATTTTCTTTTTAAGTGGGACGAATTTCACTAGAATCGTCCTATAAGTTGAATCGGAGTTTGTACATCATTCCTTCACCACTATAGGGTTGTTATGGATAACAATACTATAAAGCGTACCAAAATAGTCCACAATCTCCTAACTGACTCTTTTCTTTCTCACCAACCTCCTTTTGTTTCTAAGTGGGACGAGATTGACTAGAGTCATACTATAAGTTGAATCGGTGTTTGTACATCTTTCATTCACCATTATGAGCCTCTTAATGGCAACAATACTATAAAGTATACCAAAATAGTCCACACTCGCCTAACTGAACCTTTTGTTTCTCTTCAACCTCATTTCTGTATTGATTGGGACGGATTTCACTCGAATCGTCCTATAAGTTGAATCGTTGTTCGTACATAATACCTTCACCATTATGAGGCTCTTTTGGACTACAATACTATAAAGCATACCAAAATAGTACACGGTCTCGTAACTGGCTCTTTTCTTTCTAACTGAGATCGGATTTACTCAAATCGTTTAAAAAGTGGAATCGGTGTTTGTAGATAATTCCTTCACCATTTTGAAGCTCTTAATGACAAAAATACTATATAGCGTACTTAAATACTCCACACTCCCCTAACCGACCCTTTTCTTTTTGTCCATCCTCCTTTTCTTTCCAAATGGGATGGGTTTCACTCGAATGGTCCTATAATTTGAATAGTAGATTTTTTACATCATTCCTTCACCATAATGAGGCTCTGCTGGACAACAATACTATAAAGAGTACCAAAAATAGTCCACACTATCCTAACTGACACCATTTTGAGGCTCTTAATGACAACAATACCATAAAGTGCACCAAAATAGTCCACAATCTCCAAACTGGCCCTTTTTATTCTCTCCAGCCTCATTTTCTTTCTAAGTGGGACGATTTTCACTCCAATCGTACCATAGGTTGAATCGGTGTTTGTACATCATTCCTTAACCATTATTAGGATCTTTTGGATAACAATACTATAAAGCGGAAGGGATATCTAAACAAGATTTCTAGTGAGAGAAGCTCTCCCTTCTCTCTAGAATGTGGGGTGTTTGGGATTTGGGTTAGTGGATTGAATAATGTTTTTGACTCGGTCAAACTGAGTTTGACCAAGTTATTTGTTATGTTATTCCACTGAGTCATTACGGGTTAAGAACAATTTCAGATTCATGTACTGAGTTTTAAACGGGTCATTTCAGATCTGAGTGTGTTTTGGATGTTGACTTTTTTCGTCCTTTTCACTTCAATCTGATTGGGTTCTCCATCGAAGACAAGGAGAGTGTAAGGTTGTACACACTCACAATACCCTGAAATCTGAGTAAGGGTTTGTACGAGTAGTGTTCTTTGCTTCGGTTCTTGGTGGAGTATCCAGTTTCTAAGAGAAAGAGTGGGCGACGGTCATTTCAGAGCTGGGAGTTGAGTTTCTGAAATCGGGTGTTGATTTCGAAGCCTCCTTCTTCATTGCGGTGAAGACGAAGCTGGAAGGTGAGCGAAGTTTGTAGGCTTAATACAGTAAGTTGCTTTTTCTTCTTCTTGGAGTATCCTGTTCGAAGGTGCTTCGTTTCCATATCTCCCTGAAGTCTGAGTAAGGGATCGGTGGACGAGGTTCTTGTCAGGCGATTTCATTGTGCGAAGTTGGTTCTTACGAACGCTGAGAAATTACCGTTTTGAAGTGGGTCGCTCGTCGATCTGCGGTGAAACCAGTCCATACAAAGCATTTGCTCGTCGTTTGCGGCGGTTCTAGTCCAGACGAAGCATTTGCTTGTCGGTGGTTCTTGGACTTGCCGGTTTTCAGACGCAACTGAGTTTTGAGGCGACCGGTTTGTCCTTCGTCGGTTGGTGTTTCAGTGCATACGAAGCTGAGTTTTGTTTCGGAGGCTGTGGATTTCGTCAGACGTTCTCTGGTTTTCAGACAATTCAGCCGTGTTCGCTTGTCGGTCGGTGGAGAATCCAGTTCAGACGAAGTCTTGCTCGTCGGTCTTGGAGTTCTTTGTGGCGGCCGAAGTTGGGTTTTTTCTGCCGTTCGATCTGGTTTCGGGAGGCGATTTGCTGTGGGAACCGAAGCCTCCACGACGATCTATTCGTGAACTGGGTGGCCCTTGAGCTTGGGTTTCGTCCGCTGAAGAAGACAACCCAGTAGCTGTTTCTGCAGCTGCTTGCCGAAGCTGATCCAAAGCTAAGTCTTGTAGCAGAGCTATTTCAAAACAAAAATTGCTGTTTTTACGAAGCTTGCTAGTCTGAAGCAGTACAAGCTGTTGGCTGACGCTGCAAAGTTTAAGCTTAATTTGTGCTGTGGTAGGTCAGGGTAAGTTTTCTTTGGTGCCCATTTATTGTGCCCATTTATTTTTGTTGCAAGGGTTGCTGCCCTGGTGTTTAATGAGGGTTGGTGCCCTATTCGTGTTTATTTTTTCTTTTGGGTTGGTGCCCATTTATTTTTGTTGCAAGGGTTGCTGCCCTGGTGATTTGGTGAGGGTTGGTGCCCTATTTGTGTTTTCTTCTTTTTTATGAGTCTGGTTATGGGGGATGCTGTTGAGATTGAGCGTCTGAATAAACTGGTTGAGAAGCTCAGTAATGAGCTGAATGAGCAGTATAAGGTTAAGTCCGTATTTCCTGAGGGTGATAATAAAATGTTACACAATGTTTCACAACAGGGGTCTCCTAAAAAAGGAAAGGATCTTGTGATAGATGTAGTTTCAGGTGGGGTTTCAAATGAACACCAAGTGTATGTAGAAAGGTCTGAAATTAATCTGTGTGATGAGGGTACTAAGGTTGTTGTCCCTTCCGTCTCTTCGATGAATGGGAATTTTTCAGGGGTGAGTGAAAAATTGCCGAAGCTAGGGGGTGATGTAGGTACTGTTAAACCTACGTTATCTTGGGCTGATACTCTAATTAAAAATATTTCAAAGAACAAAATGCAATTAAAATACTTCCCACAAGCTGTGAAAGATAAAATTGTTGAAATACCTTATGATGTCGAAATGAAGGGGTGTTATTTGTGGAGGGATTGCTTAGTGGGTTATTGTATGGATAGGAAACTACCATTCCCAACGGTAAATTCCATTGCAAAGAGACTCTGGGGTAATAATGGGATGACTGAGGTTATGAGCGTTGATAGGGGTTTCTTTTTGTTCAAGTTTGATAGTACTGAAAGTAGTAATTCTATTATAGAAAGCGGACCTTGGCATTTTGCAAACCAGCTTATGGTGTTGCAAAAGTGGAGGCCTGATCTTGCTATCTATAAACAAGGGTTAAAAAGTGTTCCAATATGGGCTAAATTTTATCATATTCCATTACAATTGTGGACTCCGGATGGGTTGGGATATATTGCTAGCATTTTGGGGAGACCTCTATATACTGATTCTCAAACTGATGATAGGGGTAGATTAAATTATGCCAGGATGTGTATTGAGGTGGATATTAAAGCTGAATTTCCGTCTGAGGTAGGGGTCAAGTTAGCTGATGGGAGAATTGTCACTATTGGTGTTGAATATCAATGGATACCCATGAAATGTGAGCATTGTGAGATTTTTGGACATTCTTCCAAAAATTGTGTTAAAATGAAAGTCCAAAATGCAATTCAAAAATCTAAAGAGACTAAGAAAGAATGGGTTGTTGTAGGGAAGAAAGTCGGTGAAACAAGTAATTCTGAGGCAATAAATCAGGAGCAGGTTATACCTAAAGATATTCAGAATTTAGGAAATAAAGTTGTTGAGGTTGAGATTATTGTAGAGTCAAATGAATTAAAAAATCATGAGGCTCTGGTGAATGTAAATGAATTGAAGATAGATGAGCCTAGGGATAATACAAATGTTCTTTCACCTAATAAATTCTCATGCCTGGGAGATTTTGATGATGGGGAGATAATGGAGGATTGGGGAATAGATACAGTAAATGAAAAGGAAGGTTTTATACATGATCCAGGGAGAAGGGTAGAGGAAGAAAAGAATGGTCATAAAGCTGGGGAAAACCCTCTGAGTATAAAAGAGATAGGGAGTAAGAGCTCTATTTCCTTGTTAGTCTCAGGTGTTGGTACGGTGGGCCCCATTTCTAACAAGAAATTTAAAACTAAAAGGGTCTTGAAAAGAGAGGATAAGGGGGGAGATCAGTCTGCTCAAAATTAGTTTCCATATGAATTGCTATATTTGGAATGTTCGTGGTCTTAACGGGGAGGTGAAACAGAAGGAAATTAAGTTAATGATTAAATCATTAGATATTTCTATATTTTGTTTGATTGAGACAAAGGTTTTAAAGAACAATGTTGATAAAGTGATGAAAGTGATTTGCCCAGGTTGGAAGTTAGTTAATAATTATGATTTTGCGGATTTGGGAAGATTATGGATTTGTTGGGACCCAAAGAAAATGAATGTGGATTTATTGAAGGGCAATGCTCAATTTCTTCATTGTAAAGTGAGTACTGTTGATAAAATCTATAATTGCTTCGCTACATTTATTTATGGAAGTAATGATTATATTGAGAGAAGGATTTTATGGAAAGAGTTGTTGGATATTTCCATGGCTATGAAGAACAGCCCCTGGATTTGTGTGGGTGACCTAAATGCTATTAGATATCAACATGAGAAATGGGGTGGGGATGACAAGTGGAATGCAAAAATGAGGGAATGTGGGCAGGCTCTAGATAGAGCAGGATTAATGGATTTGAAGTATAATGGTATCAAATTTTCTTGGTCCAATGGTCATGTGTTTTGTAAGCTGGATAGATGCTTAGTGAACTCAGCTTGGGTTGATTATTTTCAATCCACTGAAGTTTCTTTTTTGCCTCCAGGGGTTTCGGACCATGCTTGTATTACGGTTAAAATCTCTATGGAGGTAGAGAGGGTTAAAAGACCATTTAGGTTCAACAATTTTCTAACTAAACATGAAAAGTTTACTCAGGTGGTGAGAGATGCGTGGAATGGCCATGTTACTGGGAGTAAAATGTTTGTGGTAAATCAGAAGCTGAAAATGGTAAAGAATGCTTTGAAAATTTTAAATAAAACTCACTTTGATAATTTACCAACTCAAGTGTCTGAAGCTAGGAAAAAGTTATTAAACATTCAATGCTTGGTGGATTTGGATCCTGGAAATCACGAATTTCAAAGAATAGAAAAGGACTGTCTTAAACAATTTTATAAAGTGTCAAATGCCGAGGAATGTTTATATAGACAGCTATCGAGGATTCAATGGCTGAGGCTAGGTGATCAAAACACCAGCTATTTTCATAAGATTGCTAATCAGAGGAAAGCTCTTAACAATATAGTCTCCATAACTAGAGAGGATGGCACTGTTCTGACTGATAAAGGTGATGTTAGTAGAGAGATTGTGGGATTTTACAAGAATCTTTTTGCCAAGAGAGAAGAGGTCAGGATCCCTGTTTTGAATGAGTTTATTCAAAACCCTATTTCCCTAGAGCAAAGTATGGACATGAATAGAGATGTGACCGGAGAAGAAATAAAAGCTACTTTCCTTGCAATAAAAGATGACAAAGCCCCAGGTCCGGATGGTTTGAATGCAGTGTTTTATAAGGCGACCTGGGACGTTATTGGAAATGAGGTGGTGGATGCCATTTTGGATTTCTTTGCATCAGGTCAATTGCTTTCTGAAGTAAACTGTACTTCCATTTCTCTCATCCCCAAAGTTGATAATCCTACCAAAGTGACGGAGTTTAGGCCTATTTCAGTATGCAATGTGTTGTATAAATGCATAGCAAAAATTATTGCTAATAGGTTGAAACCCATTCTAGACTTGAGTATAAGTGCAAATCAATCTGGGTTTGTTCCGGGTAGGAGTATTTGTGATAATGTCCTGCTAGCTCAAGAGATATTACTCCATTACCATAAAGATGAGCCTCCAGCTAGAGTTGCCATGAAAATTGATTTGACTAAAGCTTATGACTCTGTCTCTTGGGATTTTTTGGGTGAGGTGTTGAAGTGTTTTGGTTTGCCTGATAGAGTTAGAGGTTGGATTCTTACTTGTTGCTCTTCTCCTAAGTTCTCTATAAATATTAATGGTGCTCTTGAAGGGTTTTTCAAAGGGGGAAGAGGGCTTAGGCAAGGGGACCCTATGTCTCCTTATCTTTTTGTGATGTGTATGGAAGTTCTCTCAGGGATGTTGAATAAACTGGGGAAAAATGACTCTTTTAAGTTCCACGCCAAATGTAAAAAATTGGAGATTAATCATTTGATGTTTGCTGATGACCTATTCCTCTTCTGTGAAGGTAATGAAAATTCAGTGAACTGTATGCTGGATGTTTTGAGGAAGTTTAGTGATTTTTCAGGTTTAATCCCTAATACTTCAAAGAGCTCCATTTTTACGTCAGGTGTGGAGGGTAGAGTCTTAGAAAATATTGTCCTTGGGTCCAACTTTTCAATTGGAAAATTGCCTGTCAAGTATTTAGGGGTGCCTCTGATTTCTTCAAAGCTTAATGCTGCTGACTGTCAAGAGTTAGTATTGAAAATTACCAGAAGGGTTCAGGCTTGGAATTGCAGATTCCTTTCCTTTGCGGGTAGGTTACAATTGATTGCCTCAGTGTTGTTTTCAGTTCAGGTTTATTGGAGTTCTACTTATATCCTTCCAAAATCTGTGTTTAAACAACTGAATGAGATAATGAGGAAATTCTTATGGAAAGGGGCTGATTTGAAGAGTGGTGGTGAGAAGTTAGCCTGGGCTAAAGTGTGTTTGCCGAAAGATGAAGGGGGCTTAGGATTAAAAGATCTGATAGCTTGGAATGTGGCAGCTATTGGTAAGCAGCTATGGAACCTGTTACAGCCTATTCCCACTAACCTCTGGAGTAAGTGGGCAAGGATTGAGCTCATGAAAGACCAGAATTTCTGGCTGCTTAAGGTACCGGATAAAAGATCTTGGTCATGGAAGAAGATAATGGGTCTATGAGATACATTTAGACAATACATTGAGTACAAGGTCGGGAATGGCGATAATATTCTTCTTTGGCATGATGATTGGTTGTATCCCAATTCTATTGTAGAAAAGCATGGGGATAGGATCAGGTATGATACTGGGTTAAGAAGCAATTGTAAAGTCAATGCTATAATCAGAAATGGGCAATGGTTTCCTCCTTTTGCAAACTCACATAAATTAATGGAGTTAAGAGATGATATTGCTACCCTTCCCCCTCCTGATTGTCATGATGTTGATACCTTGATTTGGAAGCCTACCAGGGGTAAGTATTCTATTAGTTCAGCTTGGAATTTGTTAAGGAACAGGGATAATCAAGTTCAATGGTATAAGACTGTGTGGTTCCCAAATAATATCCCAAGACATGCCTTCATCTTATGGACTTTAATTCATAATAGGATGCAAACACAAGATAAATTGGTCCTCTATGGGATGTTTCAGCAACAAAAGTGTGTCTTCTGTGACTTACCGTGTGAAAGCAGGGAACATTTATTTTTTGAATGCAGTTTCTCTTCTCAAGTTTGGTCTTCGGTTGCAATTGATAATGGTTTGAGGCAAGTTGGGAAGAAGTGGGTGGATATGGTTAATTGGTGCAATGTCCACTGTACAAATAATACTTTAAAGGCATGTGTTACCAAACTATCATTGGCTGCTAGTGTTTACATTTTATGGAGGGAAAGGAATCTCAGGCTGTTTGCTGGAGAGTTTAAAAAGGAGGATCAACTGGTTAAGGAGATAAATTCGTCTGTCAAATTTAGATTGTTTCACTTATTGGATATTCAAAATGGAGATAGAGTTTCTAGCAATGGGTGAGGGGATTATTTTTTGCTCACTTTTCATGGATTTTATGTTCAGGATTTCTGTCTGGATGAGTGGTAGAGAGCATGTTTCAGGGTTGTTGGGAATATGGTTCAGGATTTGGCTCAGAATGCGTGGGAGGTGGTTTATGATAAAATTTTTAAATGTTGCATTATCTTTTGACCCATTTGCTTACATTGTGCAGATTTATAAGTTGGTGGCTGAGTTTCACAGGGTTCGGATGGCAATGAAGTACCTCGCGGATGGCTACCACAGTTTTCGGTCGTTGTTCAGTGCTTCTGTGCAGTTTGTAAACTGCAGTTTTGTGACGGCCAGCAATGCAGTTTATCAGTGCAGATTTTTCAGTGCTGAAATACAGATTTTTCAGTGCAGATTTCAGTGTTTCAGTACTGAAATGCAGTTTTTTTCAGTGCTGAAATGCAGTTTCTTCAGTGTTACAGTGCTGAAATGCAGTTTTTTCGGTGCAGATTTTAGTATTTCAGTGCTGAAATGGTCGTTTTTCAGTGTTTCCGGGCTATTTTATAGTGCAGTTTTGTGATGGCAGACTCTTATAAGTGCTCTTGGCTATTTGACAAGGATGCTCTTCAATTTATGGACACGGTTTTAATGATGGAAAATGATGGATCAAATGCTCTGCTATTTGTTTCATTTATCTTGATTATGTTCATTTGTGGGGATTTCAAGGCTCATATTCAGATTTATAAGTTGGTGGATGATGTTCACCGGGTTCGGTCCTTCACGGTGATAGGTATTATTTCTTGTAATCTGATGAAGATTATGTATTTTTTATTTGCAGTGAGGTGCTCTAGAGATATGTTAAACATTGGTTGCTATAGTCTTATGCATTATCAGACTTATTTTTTTGTTGTCAGGGTTATGGTGTTTTTCTTGTATTTTCCCCTGTGTTTAGAGTTAAGCTTAACTCTTTGGTGGGATTGGGGGTTCCACCCTTGGGGTATGCCCCAAGTATTTTGTAGGCTTCAAGCCATTTTTTAATTTTTCTATAAAATTGATTACCTTTCAAAAAAAAAAAAAAAAAAAAAAAAAAAAAATACTATAAAGCGTCCAAAATTAGTCCACAATCTCCTAACTGACCCTTTGTTTTCTCTCCAACGTCATTTTCTTTCTAAGTGGGACGGATTTCACTCGAATCATCCCATAAGTTGAATCCTTGTTTTTATATAAAATACTTCACCATTATCAGGCTCTTTTGGACAACAATACTATAACGCGTACCAAAATAGTCTACACTTTCGTAACTGGCCCTTTTCTTTCTAAGTGGGACGGGATTCACTCGAATCATCCTATAAGTCGAATTGGTGTTTGGACATAATTCCTGCACAATTATGAGGCTCTTAATGACAACAATACTATTAAAGCGTACAAAAATAGTCAACACTCTTTTATGTGGCCCTTTCTTTTCTCTCCAACCTCATTATCTTTCAAAGTGGAATGGATTTAATTAGAATCGTCCTAAGTTTAATCGGTGTTTGTACATCATTCACTAACCATTATAGAGCTCTTGTGGGTAACAATACTATAATGCGTACCAAAGTTGCCCACATTCTCCTTACTAACCCTTTTCTTTCTCTGCAACCTCATTTTCTTTTTAAGTGGGACGAATTTCACTAGAATCGTCCTATAAGTTGAATCGGAGTTTGTACATCATTCCTTCACCACTATAGGGTTGTTATGGATAACAATAATACTATAAAGCGTACCAAAATAGTCCACAATCTCCTAACTGACTCTTTTCTTTCTCACCAACCTCCTTTTGTTTCTAAGTGGGACGAGATTGACTAGAGTCATACTATAAGTTGAATCGGTGTTTGTACATCTTTGATTCACCATTATGAGCCTCTTAATGGCAACAATACTATAAAGTATACCAAAATAGTCCACACTCGCCTAACTGAACCTTTTGTTTCTCTTCAACCTCATTTCTGTATTGATTGGGACGGATTTCACTCGAATCGTCCTATAAGTTGAATCGTTGTTCGTACATAATACCTTCACCATTATGAGGCTCTTTTGGACTACAATACTATAAAGCATACCAAAATAGTACACGGTCTCGTAACTGGCTCTTTTCTTTCTAACTGAGATCGGATTTACTCAAATCGTTTAAAAAGTGGAATCGGTGTTTGTAGATAATTCCTTCACCATTTTGAAGCTCTTAATGACAAAAATACTATATAGCGTACTTAAATACTCCACACTCTCCTAACCGACCCTTTTCTTTTTGTCCATCCTCCTTTTCTTTCCAAATGGGATGGGTTTCACTCGAATGGTCCTATAATTTGAATAGTAGATTTTTTACATCATTCCTTCACCATAATGAGGCTCTGCTGGACAACAATACTATAAAGAGTACCAAATATAGTCCACACTATCCTAACTGACACCATTTTGAGGCTCTTAATGACAACAATACCATAAAGTGCACCAAAATAGTCCACAATCTCCAAACTGGCCCTTTTTATTCTCTCCAGCCTCATTTTCTTTCTAAGTGGGACGATTTTCACTCCAATCGTACCATAGGTTGAATCGGTGTTTGTACATCATTCCTTAACCATTATTAGGATCTTTTGGATAACAATACTATAAAGCGTCCAAAATTAGTCCACAATCTCCTAACTGACCCTTTGTTTTCTCTCCAACGTCATTTTCTTTCTAAGTGGGACGGATTTCACTCGAATCATCCTATAAGTTGAATCCTTGTTTTTATATAAAATACTTCACCATTATCAGGCTCTTTTGGACAACAATACTATAACGCGTACCAAAATAGTCTACACTTTCGTAACTGGCCCTTTTCTTTCTAAGTGGGACGGGATTCACTCGAATCATCCTACAAGTCGAATTGGTGTTTGGACATAATTCCTGCACAATTATGAGGCTCTTAATGACAACAATACTATTAAAGCGTACAAAAATAGTCAACACTCTTTTATGTGGCCCTTTCTTTTCTCTCCAACCTCATTTTCTTTCAAAGTGGAATGGATTTAATTAGAATCGTCCTAAGTTTAATCGGTGTTTGTACATCATTCATTAACCATTATAGAGCTCTTGTGGGTAACAATACTATAATGCGTACCAAAGTTGCCCACATTCTCCTTACTAACCCTTTTCTTTCTCTGCAACCTCATTTTCTTTTTAAGTGGGACGAATTTCACTAGAATCGTCCTATAAGTTGAATCGGAGTTTGTACATCATTCCTTCACCACTATAGGGTTGTTATGGATAACAATACTATAAAGCGTACCAAAATAGTCCACAATCTCCTAACTGACTCTTTTCTTTCTCACCAACCTCCTTTTGTCTCTAAGTGGGACGAGATTGACTAGAGTCATACTATAAGTTGAATCCGTGTTTGTACATCTTTCATTCACCATTATGAGCCTCTTAATGGCAACAATACTATAAAGTATACCAAAATAGTCCACACTCGCCTAACTGAACCTTTTGTTTCTCTTCAACCTCATTTCTGTATTGATTGGGACGGATTTCACTCGAATCGTCCTATAAGTTGAATCGTTGTTCGTACATAATACCTTCACCATTATGAGGCTCTTTTGGACTACAATACTATAAAGCATACCAAAATAGTACACGGTCTCGTAACTGGCTCTTTTCTTTCTAACTGAGATCGGATTTACCCAAATCGTTTAAAAAGTGGAATCGGTGTTTGTAGATAATTCCTTCACCATTTTGAAGCTCTTAATGACAAAAATACTATATAGCGTACTTAAATACTCCACACTCTCCTAACCGACCCTTTTCTTTTTGTCCATCCTCCTTTTCTTTCCAAATGGGATGGGTTTCACTCGAATGGTCCTATAATTTGAATAGTAGATTTTTTAAATCATTCCTTCACCATAATGAGGCTCTGCTGGACAACAATACTATAAAGAGTACCAAAAATAGTCCACACTATCCTAACTGACACCATTTTGAGGCTCTTAATGACAACAATACCATAAAGTGCACCAAAATAGTCCACAATCTCCAAACTGGCCCTTTTTATTCTCTCCAGCCTCATTTTCTTTCTAAGTGGGACGATTTTCACTCCAATCGTACCATAGGTTGAATCGGTGTTTGTATATCATTCCTTAACCATTATTAGGATATTTGGATAACAATACTATAAAGCGTCCAAAATTAGTCCACATTCTCCTAACTGACCCTTTGTTTTCTCTCCAACGTCATTTTCTTTCTAAGTGGGACGGATTTCACTCGAATCATCCTATAAGTTGAATCCTTGTTTTTATATAAAATACTTCACCATTATCAGGCTCTTTTGGACAACAATACTATAACGCGTACCAAAATAGTCTACACTTTCGTAACTGGCCCTTTTCTTTCTAAGTGGGACGGGATTCACTCGAATCATCCTACAAGTCGAATTGGTGTTTGGACATAATTCCTGCACAATTATGAGGCTCTTAATGACAACAATACTATTAAAGCGTACAAAAATAGTCAACACTCTTTTATGTGGCCCTTTCTTTTCTCTCCAACCTCATTTTCTTTCAAAGTGGAATGGATTTTATTAGAATCGTCCTAAGTTTAATCGGTGTTTGTACATCATTCATTAACCATTATAGAGCTCTTGTGGGTAACAATACTATAATGCGTACCAAAGTTGCCCACATTCTCCTTACTAACCCTTTTCTTTCTCTGCAACCTCATTTTCTTTTTAAGTGGGACGAATTTCACTAGAATCGTCCTATAAGTTGAATCGGAGTTTGTACATCATTCCTTCACCACTATAGGGTTGTTATGGATAACAATACTATAAAGCGTACCAAAATAGTCCACAATCTCCTAACTGACTCTTTTCTTTCTCACCAACCTCCTTTTGTCTCTAAGTGGGACGAGATTGACTAGAGTCATACTATAAGTTGAATCCGTGTTTGTACATCTTTCATTCACCATTATGAGCCTCTTAATGGCAACAATACTATAAAGTATACCAAAATAGTCCACACTCGCCTAACTGAACCTTTTGTTTCTCTTCAACCTCATTTCTGTATTGATTGGGACGGATTTCACTCGAATCGTCCTATAAGTTGAATCGTTGTTCGTACATAATACCTTCACCATTATGAGGCTCTTTTGGACTACAATACTATAAAGCATACCAAAATAGTACACGGTCTCGTAACTGGCTCTTTTCTTTCTAACTGAGATCGGATTTACTCAAATCGTTTAAAAAGTGGAATCGGTGTTTGTAGATAATTCCTTCACCATTTTGAAGCTCTTAATGACAAAAATACTATATAGCGTACTTAAATACTCCACACTCTCCTAACCGACCCTTTTCTTTTTGTCCATCCTCCTTTTCTTTCCAAATGGGATGGGTTTCACTCGAATGGTCCTATAATTTGAATAGTAGATTTTTTACATCATTCCTTCACCATAATGAGGCTCTGCTGGACAACAATACTATAAAGAGTACCAAAAATAGTCCACACTATCCTAACTGACACCATTTTGAGGCTCTTAATGACAACAATACCATAAAGTGCACCAAAATAGTCCACAATCTCCAAACTGGCCCTTTTTATTCTCTCCAGCCTCATTTTCTTTCTAAGTGGGACGATTTTCACTCCAATCGTACCATAGGTTGAATCGGTGTTTGTACATCATTCCTTAACCATTATTAGGATCTTTTGGATAACAATACTATAAAGCGTCCAAAATTAGTCCACAATCTCCTAACTGACCCTTTGTTTTCTCTCCAACGTCATTTTCTTTCTAAGTGGGACGGATTTCACTCGAATCATCCTATAAGTTGAATCCTTGTTTTTATATAAAATACTTCACCATTATCAGGCTCTTTTGGACAACAATACTATAACGCGTACCAAAATAGTCTACACTTTCGTAACTGGCCCTTTTCTTTCTAAGTGGGACGGGATTCACTCGAATCATCCTACAAGTCGAATTGGTGTTTGGACATAATTCCTGCACAATTATGAGGCTCTTAATGACAACAATACTATTAAAGCGTACAAAAATAGTCAACACTCTTTTATGTGGCCCTTTCTTTTCTCTCCAACCTCATTTTCTTTCAAAGTGGAATGGATTTAATTAGAATCGTCCTAAGTTTAATCGGTGTTTGTACATCATTCATTAACCATTATAGAGCTCTTGTGGGTAACAATACTATAATGCGTGCCAAAGTTGCCCACATTCTCCTTACTAACCCTTTTCTTTCTCTGCAACCTCATTTTCTTTTTAAGTGGGACGAATTTCACTAGAATCGTCCTATAAGTTGAATCGGAGTTTGTACATCATTCCTTCACCACTATAGGGTTGTTATGGATAACAATACTATAAAGCGTACCAAAATAGTCCACAATCTCCTAACTGACTCTTTTCTTTCTCACCAACCTCCTTTTGTCTCTAAGTGGGACGAGATTGACTAGAGTCATACTATAAGTTGAATCCGTGTTTGTACATCTTTCATTCACCATTATGAGCCTCTTAATGGCAACAATACTATAAAGTATACCAAAATAGTCCACACTCGCCTAACTGAACCTTTTGTTTCTCTTCAACCTCATTTCTGTATTGATTGGGACGGATTTCACTCGAATCGTCCTATAAGTTGAATCGTTGTTCGTACATAATACCTTCACCATTATGAGGCTCTTTTGGACTACAATACTATAAAGCATACCAAAATAGTACACGGTCTCGTAACTGGCTCTTTTCTTTCTAACTGAGATCGGATTTACTCAAATCGTTTAAAAAGTGGAATCGGTGTTTGTAGATAATTCCTTCACCATTTTGAAGCTCTTAATGACAAAAATACTATATAGCGTACTTAAATACTCCACACTCTCCTAACCGACCCTTTTCTTTTTGTCCATCCTCCTTTTCTTTCCAAATGGGATGGGTTTCACTCGAATGGTCCTATAATTTGAATAGTAGATTTTTTACATCATTCCTTCACCATAATGAGGCTCTGCTGGACAACAATACTATAAAGAGTACCAAAAATAGTCCACACTATCCTAACTGACACCATTTTGAGGCTCTTAATGACAACAATACCATAAAGTGCACCAAAATAGTCCACAATCTCCAAACTGGCCCTTTTTATTCTCTCCAGCCTCATTTTCTTTCTAAGTGGGACGATTTTCACTCCAATCGTACCATAGGTTGAATCGGTGTTTGTACATCATTCCTTAACCATTATTAGGATCTTTTGGATAACAATACTATAAAGCGTCCAAAATTAGTCCACAATCTCCTAACTGACCCTTTGTTTTCTCTCCAACGTCATTTTCTTTCTAAGTGGGACGGATTTCACTCGAATCATCCTATAAGTTGAATCCTTGTTTTTATATAAAATACTTCACCATTATCAGGCTCTTTTGGACAACAATACTATAACGCGTACCAAAATAGTCTACACTTTCGTAACTGGCCCTTTTCTTTCTAAGTGGGACGGGATTCACTCGAATCATCCTACAAGTCGAATTGGTGTTTGGACATAATTCCTGCACAATTATGAGGCTCTTAATGACAACAATACTATTAAAGCGTACAAAAATAGTCAACACTCTTTTATGTGGCCCTTTCTTTTCTCTCCAACCTCATTTTCTTTCAAAGTGGAATGGATTTAATTAGAATCGTCCTAAGTTTAATCGGTGTTTGTACATCATTCATTAACCATTATAGAGCTCTTGTGGGTAACAATACTATAATGCGTGCCAAAGTTGCCCACATTCTCCTTACTAACCCTTTTCTTTCTCTGCAACCTCATTTTCTTTTTAAGTGGGACGAATTTCACTAGAATCGTCCTATAAGTTGAATCGGAGTTTGTACATCATTCCTTCACCACTATAGGGTTGTTATGGATAACAATACTATAAAGCGTACCAAAATAGTCCACAATCTCCTAACTGACTCTTTTCTTTCTCACCAACCTCCTTTTGTCTCTAAGTGGGACGAGATTGACTAGAGTCATACTATAAGTTGAATCCGTGTTTGTACATCTTTCATTCACCATTATGAGCCTCTTAATGGCAACAATACTATAAAGTATACCAAAATAGTCCACACTCGCCTAACTGAACCTTTTGTTTCTCTTCAACCTCATTTCTGTATTGATTGGGACGGATTTCACTCGAATCGTCCTATAAGTTGAATCGTTGTTCGTACATAATACCTTCACCATTATGAGGCTCTTTTGGACTACAATACTATAAAGCATACCAAAATAGTACACGGTCTCGTAACTGGCTCTTTTTTTTCTAACTGAGATCGGATTTACTCAAATCGTTTAAAAAGTGGAATCGGTGTTTGTAGATAATTCCTTCACCATTTTGAAGCTCTTAATGACAAAAATACTATATAGCGTACTTAAATACTCCACACTCTCCTAACCGACCCTTTTCTTTTTGTCCATCCTCCTTTTCTTTCCAAATGGGATGGGTTTCACTCGAATGGTCCTATAATTTGAATAGTAGATTTTTTACATCATTCCTTCACCATAATGAGGCTCTGCTGGACAACAATACTATAAAGAGTACCAAAAATAGTCCACACTATCCTAACTGACACCATTTTGAGGCTCTTAATGACAACAATACCATAAAGTGCACCAAAATAGTCCACAATCTCCAAACTGGCCCTTTTTATTCTCTCCAGCCTCATTTTCTTTCTAAGTGGGACGATTTTCACTCCAATCGTACCATAGGTTGAATCGGTGTTTGTACATCATTCCTTAACCATTATTAGGATCTTTTGGATAACAATACTATAAAGCGTCCAAAATTAGTCCACAATCTCCTAACTGACCCTTTGTTTTCTCTCCAACGTCATTTTCTTTCTAAGTGGGACGGATTTCACTCGAATCATCCTATAAGTTGAATCCTTGTTTTTATATAAAATACTTCACCATTATCAGGCTCTTTTGGACAACAATACTATAACGCGTACCAAAATAGTCTACACTTTCGTAACTGGCCCTTTTCTTTCTAAGTGGGACGGGATTCACTCGAATCATCCTACAAGTCGAATTGGTGTTTGGACATAATTCCTGCACAATTATGAGGCTCTTAATGACAACAATACTATTAAAGCGTACAAAAATAGTCAACACTCTTTTATGTGGCCCTTTCTTTTCTCTCCAACCTCATTTTCTTTCAAAGTGGAATGGATTTAATTAGAATCGTCCTAAGTTTAATCGGTGTTTGTACATCATTCATTAACCATTATAGAGCTCTTGTGGGTAACAATACTATAATGCGTACCAAAGTTGCCCACATTCTCCTTACTAACCCTTTTCTTTCTCTGCAACCTCATTTTCTTTTTAAGTGGGACGAATTTCACTAGAATCGTCCTATAAGTTGAATCGGAGTTTGTACATCATTCCTTCACCACTATAGGGTTGTTATGGATAACAATACTATAAAGCGTACCAAAATAGTCCACAATCTCCTAACTGACTCTTTTCTTTCTCACCAACCTCCTTTTGTCTCTAAGTGGGACGAGATTGACTAGAGTCATACTATAAGTTGAATCCGTGTTTGTACATCTTTCATTCACCATTATGAGCCTCTTAATGGCAACAATACTATAAAGTATACCAAAATAGTCCACACTCGCCTAACTGAACCTTTTGTTTCTCTTCAACCTCATTTCTGTATTGATTGGGACGGATTTCACTCGAATCGTCCTATAAGTTGAATCGTTGTTCGTACATAATACCTTCACCATTATGAGGCTCTTTTGGACTACAATACTATAAAGCATACCAAAATAGTACACGGTCTCGTAACTGGCTCTTTTCTTTCTAACTGAGATCGGATTTACTCAAATCGTTTAAAAAGTGGAATCGGTGTTTGTAGATAATTCCTTCACCATTTTGAAGCTCTTAATGACAAAAATACTATATAGCGTACTTAAATACTCCACACTCTCCTAACCGACCCTTTTCTTTTTGTCCATCCTCCTTTTCTTTCCAAATGGGATGGGTTTCACTCGAATGGTCCTATAATTTGAATAGTAGATTTTTTACATCATTCCTTCACCATAATGAGGCTCTGCTGGACAACAATACTATAAAGAGTACCAAAAATAGTCCACACTATCCTAACTGACACCATTTTGAGGCTCTTAATGACAACAATACCATAAAGTGCACCAAAATAGTCCACAATCTCCAAACTGGCCCTTTTTATTCTCTCCAGCCTCATTTTCTTTCTAAGTGGGACGATTTTCACTCCAATCGTACCATAGGTTGAATCGGTGTTTGTACATCATTCCTTAACCATTATTAGGATCTTTTGGATAACAATACTATAAAGCGTCCAAAATTAGTCCACAATCTCCTAACTGACCCTTTGTTTTCTCTCCAACGTCATTTTCTTTCTAAGTGGGACGGATTTCACTCGAATCATCCTATAAGTTGAATCCTTGTTTTTATATAAAATACTTCACCATTATCAGGCTCTTTTGGACAACAATACTATAACGCGTACCAAAATAGTCTACACTTTCGTAACTGGCCCTTTTCTTTCTAAGTGGGACGGGATTCACTCGAATCATCCTACAAGTCGAATTGGTGTTTGGACATAATTCCTGCACAATTATGAGGCTCTTAATGACAACAATACTATTAAAGCGTACAAAAATAGTCAACACTCTTTTATGTGGCCCTTTCTTTTCTCTCCAACCTCATTTTCTTTCAAAGTGGAATGGATTTAATTAGAATCGTCCTAAGTTTAATCGGTGTTTGTACATCATTCATTAACCATTATAGAGCTCTTGTGGGTAACAATACTATAATGCGTACCAAAGTTGCCCACATTCTCCTTACTAACCCTTTTCTTTCTCTGCAACCTCATTTTCTTTTTAAGTGGGACGAATTTCACTAGAATCGTCCTATAAGTTGAATCGGAGTTTGTACATCATTCCTTCACCACTATAGGGTTGTTATGGATAACAATACTATAAAGCGTACCAAAATAGTCCACAATCTCCTAACTGACTCTTTTCTTTCTCACCAACCTCCTTTTGTCTCTAAGTGGGACGAGATTGACTAGAGTCATACTATAAGTTGAATCCGTGTTTGTACATCTTTCATTCACCATTATGAGCCTCTTAATGGCAACAATACTATAAAGTATACCAAAATAGTCCACACTCGCCTAACTGAACCTTTTGTTTCTCTTCAACCTCATTTCTGTATTGATTGGGACGGATTTCACTCGAATCGTCCTATAAGTTGAATCGTTGTTCGTACATAATACCTTCACCATTATGAGGCTCTTTTGGACTACAATACTATAAAGCATACCAAAATAGTACACGGTCTCGTAACTGGCTCTTTTCTTTCTAACTGAGATCGGATTTACTCAAATCGTTTAAAAAGTGGAATCGGTGTTTGTAGATAATTCCTTCACCATTTTGAAGCTCTTAATGACAAAAATACTATATAGCGTACTTAAATACTCCACACTCTCCTAACCGACCCTTTTCTTTTTGTCCATCCTCCTTTTCTTTCCAAATGGGATGGGTTTCACTCGAATGGTCCTATAATTTGAATAGTAGATTTTTTACATCATTCCTTCACCATAATGAGGCTCTGCTGGACAACAATACTATAAAGAGTACCAAAAATAGTCCACACTATCCTAACTGACACCATTTTGAGGCTCTTAATGACAACAATACCATAAAGTGCACCAAAATAGTCCACAATCTCCAAACTGGCCCTTTTTATTCTCTCCAGCCTCATTTTCTTTCTAAGTGGGACGATTTTCACTCCAATCGTACCATAGGTTGAATCGGTGTTTGTACATCATTCCTTAACCATTATTAGGATCTTTTGGATAACAATACTATAAAGCGTCCAAAATTAGTCCACAATCTCCTAACTGACCCTTTGTTTTCTCTCCAACGTCATTTTCTTTCTAAGTGGGACGGATTTCACTCGAATCATCCTATAAGTTGAATCCTTGTTTTTATATAAAATACTTCACCATTATCAGGCTCTTTTGGACAACAATACTATAACGCGTACCAAAATAGTCTACACTTTCGTAACTGGCCCTTTTCTTTCTAAGTGGGACGGGATTCACTCGAATCATCCTACAAGTCGAATTGGTGTTTGGACATAATTCCTGCACAATTATGAGGCTCTTAATGACAACAATACTATTAAAGCGTACAAAAATAGTCAACACTCTTTTATGTGGCCCTTTCTTTTCTCTCCAACCTCATTTTCTTTCAAAGTGGAATGGATTTAATTAGAATCGTCCTAAGTTTAATCGGTGTTTGTACATCATTCATTAACCATTATAGAGCTCTTGTGGGTAACAATACTATAATGCGTACCAAAGTTGCCCACATTCTCCTTACTAACCCTTTTCTTTCTCTGCAACCTCATTTTCTTTTTAAGTGGGACGAATTTCACTAGAATCGTCCTATAAGTTGAATCGGAGTTTGTACATCATTCCTTCACCACTATAGGGTTGTTATGGATAACAATACTATAAAGCGTACCAAAATAGTCCACAATCTCCTAACTGACTCTTTTCTTTCTCACCAACCTCCTTTTGTCTCTAAGTGGGACGAGATTGACTAGAGTCATACTATAAGTTGAATCCGTGTTTGTACATCTTTCATTCACCATTATGAGCCTCTTAATGGCAACAATACTATAAAGTATACCAAAATAGTCCACACTCGCCTAACTGAACCTTTTGTTTCTCTTCAACCTCATTTCTTTATTGATTGGGACGGATTTCACTCGAATCGTCCTATAAGTTGAATCGTTGTTCGTACATAATACCTTCACCATTATGAGGCTCTTTTGGACTACAATACTATAAAGCATACCAAAATAGTACACGGTCTCGTAACTGGCTCTTTTCTTTCTAACTGAGATCGGATTTACTCAAATCGTTTAAAAAGTGGAATCGGTGTTTGTAGATAATTCCTTCACCATTTTGAAGCTCTTAATGACAAAAATACTATATAGCGTACTTAAATACTCCACACTCTCCTAACCGACCCTTTTCTTTTTGTCCATCCTCCTTTTCTTTCCAAATGGGATGGGTTTCACTCGAATGGTCCTATAATTTGAATAGTAGATTTTTTACATCATTCCTTCACCATAATGAGGCTCTGCTGGACAACAATACTATAAAGAGTACCAAAAATAGTCCACACTATCCTAACTGACACCATTTTGAGGCTCTTAATGACAACAATACCATAAAGTGCACCAAAATAGTCCACAATCTCCAAACTGGCCCTTTTTATTCTCTCCAGCCTCATTTTCTTTCTAAGTGGGACGATTTTCACTCCAATCGTACCATAGGTTGAATCGGTGTTTGTACATCATTCCTTAACCATTATTAGGATCTTTTGGATAACAATACTATAAAGCGTCCAAAATTAGTCCACAATCTCCTAACTGACCCTTTGTTTTCTCTCCAACGTCATTTTCTTTCTAAGTGGGACGGATTTCACTCGAATCATCCTATAAGTTGAATCCTTGTTTTTATATAAAATACTTCACCATTATCAGGCTCTTTTGGACAACAATACTATAACGCGTACCAAAATAGTCTACACTTTCGTAACTGGCCCTTTTCTTTCTAAGTGGGACGGGATTCACTCGAATCATCCTACAAGTCGAATTGGTGTTTGGACATAATTCCTGCACAATTATGAGGCTCTTAATGACAACAATACTATTAAAGCGTACAAAAATAGTCAACACTCTTTTATGTGGCCCTTTCTTTTCTCTCCAACCTCATTTTCTTTCAAAGTGGAATGGATTTAATTAGAATCGTCCTAAGTTTAATCGGTGTTTGTACATCATTCATTAACCATTATAGAGCTCTTGTGGGTAACAATACTATAATGCGTACCAAAGTTGCCCACATTCTCCTTACTAACCCTTTTCTTTCTCTGCAACCTCATTTTCTTTTTAAGTGGGACGAATTTCACTAGAATCGTCCTATAAGTTGAATCGGAGTTTGTACATCATTCCTTCACCACTATAGGGTTGTTATGGATAACAATACTATAAAGCGTACCAAAATAGTCCACAATCTCCTAACTGACTCTTTTCTTTCTCACCAACCTCCTTTTGTCTCTAAGTGGGACGAGATTGACTAGAGTCATACTATAAGTTGAATCCGTGTTTGTACATCTTTCATTCACCATTATGAGCCTCTTAATGGCAACAATACTATAAAGTATACCAAAATAGTCCACACTCGCCTAACTGAACCTTTTGTTTCTCTTCAACCTCATTTCTTTATTGATTGGGACGGATTTCACTCGAATCGTCCTATAAGTTGAATCGTTGTTCGTACATAATACCTTCACCATTATGAGGCTCTTTTGGACTACAATACTATAAAGCATACCAAAATAGTACACGGTCTCGTAACTGGCTCTTTTCTTTCTAACTGAGATCGGATTTACTCAAATCGTTTAAAAAGTGGAATCGGTGTTTGTAGATAATTCCTTCACCATTTTGAAGCTCTTAATGACAAAAATACTATATAGCGTACTTAAATACTCCACACTCTCCTAACCGACCCTTTTCTTTTTGTCCATCCTCCTTTTCTTTCCAAATGGGATGGGTTTCACTCGAATGGTCCTATAATTTGAATAGTAGATTTTTTACATCATTCCTTCACCATAATGAGGCTCTGCTGGACAACAATACTATAAAGAGTACCAAAAATAGTCCACACTATCCTAACTGACACCATTTTGAGGCTCTTAATGACAACAATACCATAAAGTGCACCAAAATAGTCCACAATCTCCAAACTGGCCCTTTTTATTCTCTCCAGCCTCATTTTCTTTCTAAGTGGGACGATTTTCACTCCAATCGTACCATAGGTTGAATCGGTGTTTGTACATCATTCCTTAACCATTATTAGGATCTTTTGGATAACAATACTATAAAGCGTCCAAAATTAGTCCACAATCTCCTAACTGACCCTTTGTTTTCTCTCCAACGTCATTTTCTTTCTAAGTGGGACGGATTTCACTCGAATCATCCTATAAGTTGAATCCTTGTTTTTATATAAAATACTTCACCATTATCAGGCTCTTTTGGACAACAATACTATAACGCGTACCAAAATAGTCTACACTTTCGTAACTGGCCCTTTTCTTTCTAAGTGGGACGGGATTCACTCGAATCATCCTACAAGTCGAATTGGTGTTTGGACATAATTCCTGCACAATTATGAGGCTCTTAATGACAACAATACTATTAAAGCGTACAAAAATAGTCAACACTCTTTTATGTGGCCCTTTCTTTTCTCTCCAACCTCATTTTCTTTCAAAGTGGAATGGATTTAATTAGAATCGTCCTAAGTTTAATCGGTGTTTGTACATCATTCATTAACCATTATAGAGCTCTTGTGGGTAACAATACTATAATGCGTACCAAAGTTGCCCACATTCTCCTTACTAACCCTTTTCTTTCTCTGCAACCTCATTTTCTTTTTAAGTGGGACGAATTTCACTAGAATCGTCCTATAAGTTGAATCGGAGTTTGTACATCATTCCTTCACCACTATAGGGTTGTTATGGATAACAATACTATAAAGCGTACCAAAATAGTCCACAATCTCCTAACTGACTCTTTTCTTTCTCACCAACCTCCTTTTGTCTCTAAGTGGGACGAGATTGACTAGAGTCATACTATAAGTTGAATCCGTGTTTGTACATCTTTCATTCACCATTATGAGCCTCTTAATGGCAACAATACTATAAAGTATACCAAAATAGTCCACACTCGCCTAACTGAACCTTTTGTTTCTCTTCAACCTCATTTCTGTATTGATTGGGACGGATTTCACTCGAATCGTCCTATAAGTTGAATCGTTGTTCGTACATAATACCTTCACCATTATGAGGCTCTTTTGGACTACAATACTATAAAGCATACCAAAATAGTACACGGTCTCGTAACTGGCTCTTTTCTTTCTAACTGAGATCGGATTTACTCAAATCGTTTAAAAAGTGGAATCGGTGTTTGTAGATAATTCCTTCACCATTTTGAAGCTCTTAATGACAAAAATACTATATAGCGTACTTAAATACTCCACACTCTCCTAACCGACCCTTTTCTTTTTGTCCATCCTCCTTTTCTTTCCAAATGGGATGGGTTTCACTCGAATGGTCCTATAATTTGAATAGTAGATTTTTTACATCATTCCTTCACCATAATGAGGCTCTGCTGGACAACAATACTATAAAGAGTACCAAAAATAGTCCACACTATCCTAACTGACACCATTTTGAGGCTCTTAATGACAACAATACCATAAAGTGCACCAAAATAGTCCACAATCTCCAAACTGGCCCTTTTTATTCTCTCCAGCCTCATTTTCTTTCTAAGTGGGACGATTTTCACTCCAATCGTACCATAGGTTGAATCGGTGTTTGTACATCATTCCTTAACCATTATTAGGATCTTTTGGATAACAATACTATAAAGCGTCCAAAATTAGTCCACAATCTCCTAACTGACCCTTTGTTTTCTCTCCAACGTCATTTTCTTTCTAAGTGGGACGGATTTCACTCGAATCATCCTATAAGTTGAATCCTTGTTTTTATATAAAATACTTCACCATTATCAGGCTCTTTTGGACAACAATACTATAACGCGTACCAAAATAGTCTACACTTTCGTAACTGGCCCTTTTCTTTCTAAGTGGGACGGGATTCACTCGAATCATCCTACAAGTCGAATTGGTGTTTGGACATAATTCCTGCACAATTATGAGGCTCTTAATGACAACAATACTATTAAAGCGTACAAAAATAGTCAACACTCTTTTATGTGGCCCTTTCTTTTCTCTCCAACCTCATTTTCTTTCAAAGTGGAATGGATTTAATTAGAATCGTCCTAAGTTTAATCGGTGTTTGTACATCATTCATTAACCATTATAGAGCTCTTGTGGGTAACAATACTATAATGCGTACCAAAGTTGCCCACATTCTCCTTACTAACCCTTTTCTTTCTCTGCAACCTCATTTTCTTTTTAAGTGGGACGAATTTCACTAGAATCGTCCTATAAGTTGAATCGGAGTTTGTACATCATTCCTTCACCACTATAGGGTTGTTATGGATAACAATACTATAAAGCGTACCAAAATAGTCCACAATCTCCTAACTGACTCTTTTCTTTCTCACCAACCTCCTTTTGTCTCTAAGTGGGACGAGATTGACTAGAGTCATACTATAAGTTGAATCCGTGTTTGTACATCTTTCATTCACCATTATGAGCCTCTTAATGGCAACAATACTATAAAGTATACCAAAATAGTCCACACTCGCCTAACTGAACCTTTTGTTTCTCTTCAACCTCATTTCTGTATTGATTGGGACGGATTTCACTCGAATCGTCCTATAAGTTGAATCGTTGTTCGTACATAATACCTTCACCATTATGAGGCTCTTTTGGACTACAATACTATAAAGCATACCAAAATAGTACACGGTCTCGTAACTGGCTCTTTTCTTTCTAACTGAGATCGGATTTACTCAAATCGTTTAAAAAGTGGAATCGGTGTTTGTAGATAATTCCTTCACCATTTTGAAGCTCTTAATGACAAAAATACTATATAGCGTACTTAAATACTCCACACTCTTCTAACCGACCCTTTTCTTTTTGTCCATCCTCCTTTTCTTTCCAAATGGGATGGGTTTCACTCGAATGGTCCTATAATTTGAATAGTAGATTTTTTACATCATTCCTTCACCATAATGAGGCTCTGCTGGACAACAATACTATAAAGAGTACCAAAAATAGTCCACACTATCCTAACTGACACCATTTTGAGGCTCTTAATGACAACAATACCATAAAGTGCACCAAAATAGTCCACAATCTCCAAACTGGCCCTTTTTATTCTCTCCAGCCTCATTTTCTTTCTAAGTGGGACGATTTTCACTCCAATCATACCATAGGTTGAATCGGTGTTTGTACATCATTCCTTAACCATTATTAGGATCTTTTGGATAACAATACTATAAAGCGTCCAAAATTAGTCCACAATCTCCTAACTGACCCTTTGTTTTCTCTCCAACGTCATTTTCTTTCTAAGTGGGACGGATTTCACTCGAATCATCCTATAAGTTGAATCCTTGTTTTTATATAAAATACTTCACCATTATCAGGCTCTTTTGGACAACAATACTATAACGCGTACCAAAATAGTCTACACTTTCGTAACTGGCCCTTTTCTTTCTAAGTGGGACGGGATTCACTCGAATCATCCTACAAGTCGAATTGGTGTTTGGACATAATTCCTGCACAATTATGAGGCTCTTAATGACAACAATACTATTAAAGCGTACAAAAATAGTCAACACTCTTTTATGTGGCCCTTTCTTTTCTCTCCAACCTCATTTTCTTTCAAAGTGGAATGGATTTAATTAGAATCGTCCTAAGTTTAATCGGTGTTTGTACATCATTCATTAACCATTATAGAGCTCTTGTGGGTAACAATACTATAATGCGTACCAAAGTTGCCCACATTCTCCTTACTAACCCTTTTCTTTCTCTGCAACCTCATTTTCTTTTTAAGTGGGACGAATTTCACTAGAATCGTCCTATAAGTTGAATCGGAGTTTGTACATCATTCCTTCACCACTATAGGGTTGTTATGGATAACAATACTATAAAGCGTACCAAAATAGTCCACAATCTCCTAACTGACTCTTTTCTTTCTCACCAACCTCCTTTTGTCTCTAAGTGGGACGAGATTGACTAGAGTCATACTATAAGTTGAATCCGTGTTTGTACATCTTTCATTCACCATTATGAGCCTCTTAATGGCAACAATACTATAAAGTATACCAAAATAGTCCACACTCGCCTAACTGAACCTTTTGTTTCTCTTCAACCTCATTTCTGTATTGATTGGGACGGATTTCACTCGAATCGTCCTATAAGTTGAATCGTTGTTCGTACATAATACCTTCACCATTATGAGGCTCTTTTGGACTACAATACTATAAAGCATACCAAAATAGTACACGGTCTCGTAACTGGCTCTTTTCTTTCTAACTGAGATCGGATTTACTCAAATCGTTTAAAAAGTGGAATCGGTGTTTGTAGATAATTCCTTCACCATTTTGAAGCTCTTAATGACAAAAATACTATATAGCGTACTTAAATACTCCACACTCTCCTAACCGACCCTTTTCTTTTTGTCCATCCTCCTTTTCTTTCCAAATGGGATGGGTTTCACTCGAATGGTCCTATAATTTGAATAGTAGATTTTTTACATCATTCCTTCACCATAATGAGGCTCTGCTGGACAACAATACTATAAAGAGTACCAAAAATAGTCCACACTATCCTAACTGACACCATTTTGAGGCTCTTAATGACAACAATACCATAAAGTGCACCAAAATAGTCCACAATCTCCAAACTGGCCCTTTTTATTCTCTCCAGCCTCATTTTCTTTCTAAGTGGGACGATTTTCACTCCAATCGTACCATAGGTTGAATCGGTGTTTGTACATCATTCCTTAACCATTATTAGGATCTTTTGGATAACAATACTATAAAGCGTCCAAAATTAGTCCACAATCTCCTAACTGACCCTTTGTTTTCTCTCCAACGTCATTTTCTTTCTAAGTGGGACGGATTTCACTCGAATCATCCTATAAGTTGAATCCTTGTTTTTATATAAAATACTTCACCATTATCAGGCTCTTTTGGACAACAATACTATAACGCGTACCAAAATAGTCTACACTTTCGTAACTGGCCCTTTTCTTTCTAAGTGGGACGGGATTCACTCGAATCATCCTACAAGTCGAATTGGTGTTTGGACATAATTCCTGCACAATTATGAGGCTCTTAATGACAACAATACTATTAAAGCGTACAAAAATAGTCAACACTCTTTTATGTGGCCCTTTCTTTTCTCTCCAACCTCATTTTCTTTCAAAGTGGAATGGATTTAATTAGAATCGTCCTAAGTTTAATCGGTGTTTGTACATCATTCATTAACCATTATAGAGCTCTTGTGGGTAACAATACTATAATGCGTACCAAAGTTGCCCACATTCTCCTTACTAACCCTTTTCTTTCTCTGCAACCTCATTTTCTTTTTAAGTGGGACGAATTTCACTAGAATCGTCCTATAAGTTGAATCGGAGTTTGTACATCATTCCTTCACCACTATAGGGTTGTTATGGATAACAATACTATAAAGCGTACCAAAATAGTCCACAATCTCCTAACTGACTCTTTTCTTTCTCACCAACCTCCTTTTGTCTCTAAGTGGGACGAGATTGACTAGAGTCATACTATAAGTTGAATCCGTGTTTGTACATCTTTCATTCACCATTATGAGCCTCTTAATGGCAACAATACTATAAAGTATACCAAAATAGTCCACACTCGCCTAACTGAACCTTTTGTTTCTCTTCAACCTCATTTCTGTATTGATTGGGACGGATTTCACTCGAATCGTCCTATAAGTTGAATCGTTGTTCGTACATAATACCTTCACCATTATGAGGCTCTTTTGGACTACAATACTATAAAGCATACCAAAATAGTACACGGTCTCGTAACTGGCTCTTTTCTTTCTAACTGAGATCGGATTTACTCAAATCGTTTAAAAAGTGGAATCGGTGTTTGTAGATAATTCCTTCACCATTTTGAAGCTCTTAATGACAAAAATACTATATAGCGTACTTAAATACTCCACACTCTCCTAACCGACCCTTTTCTTTTTGTCCATCCTCCTTTTCTTTCCAAATGGGATGGGTTTCACTCGAATGGTCCTATAATTTGAATAGTAGATTTTTTACATCATTCCTTCACCATAATGAGGCTCTGCTGGACAACAATACTATAAAGAGTACCAAAAATAGTCCACACTATCCTAACTGACACCATTTTGAGGCTCTTAATGACAACAATACCATAAAGTGCACCAAAATAGTCCACAATCTCCAAACTGGCCCTTTTTATTCTCTCCAGCCTCATTTTCTTTCTAAGTGGGACGATTTTCACTCCAATCGTACCATAGGTTGAATCGGTGTTTGTACATCATTCCTTAACCATTATTAGGATCTTTTGGATAACAATACTATAAAGCGTCCAAAATTAGTCCACAATCTCCTAACTGACCCTTTGTTTTCTCTCCAACGTCATTTTCTTTCTAAGTGGGACGGATTTCACTCGAATCATCCTATAAGTTGAATCCTTGTTTTTATATAAAATACTTCACCATTATCAGGCTCTTTTGGACAACAATACTATAACGCGTACCAAAATAGTCTACACTTTCGTAACTGGCCCTTTTCTTTCTAAGTGGGACGGGATTCACTCGAATCATCCTACAAGTCGAATTGGTGTTTGGACATAATTCCTGCACAATTATGAGGCTCTTAATGACAACAATACTATTAAAGCGTACAAAAATAGTCAACACTCTTTTATGTGGCCCTTTCTTTTCTCTCCAACCTCATTTTCTTTCAAAGTGGAATGGATTTAATTAGAATCGTCCTAAGTTTAATCGGTGTTTGTACATCATTCATTAACCATTATAGAGCTCTTGTGGGTAACAATACTATAATGCGTACCAAAGTTGCCCACATTCTCCTTACTAACCCTTTTCTTTCTCTGCAACCTCATTTTCTTTTTAAGTGGGACGAATTTCACTAGAATCGTCCTATAAGTTGAATCGGAGTTTGTACATCATTCCTTCACCACTATAGGGTTGTTATGGATAACAATACTATAAAGCGTACCAAAATAGTCCACAATCTCCTAACTGACTCTTTTCTTTCTCACCAACCTCCTTTTGTCTCTAAGTGGGACGAGATTGACTAGAGTCATACTATAAGTTGAATCCGTGTTTGTACATCTTTCATTCACCATTATGAGCCTCTTAATGGCAACAATACTATAAAGTATACCAAAATAGTCCACACTCGCCTAACTGAACCTTTTGTTTCTCTTCAACCTCATTTCTGTATTGATTGGGACGGATTTCACTCGAATCGTCCTATAAGTTGAATCGTTGTTCGTACATAATACCTTCACCATTATGAGGCTCTTTTGGACTACAATACTATAAAGCATACCAAAATAGTACACGGTCTCGTAACTGGCTCTTTTCTTTCTAACTGAGATCGGATTTACTCAAATCGTTTAAAAAGTGGAATCGGTGTTTGTAGATAATTCCTTCACCATTTTGAAGCTCTTAATGACAAAAATACTATATAGCGTACTTAAATACTCCACACTCTCCTAACCGACCCTTTTCTTTTTGTCCATCCTCCTTTTCTTTCCAAATGGGATGGGTTTCACTCGAATGGTCCTATAATTTGAATAGTAGATTTTTTACATCATTCCTTCACCATAATGAGGCTCTGCTGGACAACAATACTATAAAGAGTACCAAAAATAGTCCACACTATCCTAACTGACACCATTTTGAGGCTCTTAATGACAACAATACCATAAAGTGCACCAAAATAGTCCACAATCTCCAAACTGGCCCTTTTTATTCTCTCCAGCCTCATTTTCTTTCTAAGTGGGACGATTTTCACTCCAATCGTACCATAGGTTGAATCGGTGTTTGTACATCATTCCTTAACCATTATTAGGATCTTTTGGATAACAATACTATAAAGCGTCCAAAATTAGTCCACAATCTCCTAACTGACCCTTTGTTTTCTCTCCAACGTCATTTTCTTTCTAAGTGGGACGGATTTCACTCGAATCATCCTATAAGTTGAATCCTTGTTTTTATATAAAATACTTCACCATTATCAGGCTCTTTTGGACAACAATACTATAACGCGTACCAAAATAGTCTACACTTTCGTAACTGGCCCTTTTCTTTCTAAGTGGGACGGGATTCACTCGAATCATCCTACAAGTCGAATTGGTGTTTGGACATAATTCCTGCACAATTATGAGGCTCTTAATGACAACAATACTATTAAAGCGTACAAAAATAGTCAACACTCTTTTATGTGGCCCTTTCTTTTCTCTCCAACCTCATTTTCTTTCAAAGTGGAATGGATTTAATTAGAATCGTCCTAAGTTTAATCGGTGTTTGTACATCATTCATTAACCATTATAGAGCTCTTGTGGGTAACAATACTATAATGCGTACCAAAGTTGCCCACATTCTCCTTACTAACCCTTTTCTTTCTCTGCAACCTCATTTTCTTTTTAAGTGGGACGAATTTCACTAGAATCGTCCTATAAGTTGAATCGGAGTTTGTACATCATTCCTTCACCACTATAGGGTTGTTATGGATAACAATACTATAAAGCGTACCAAAATAGTCCACAATCTCCTAACTGACTCTTTTCTTTCTCACCAACCTCCTTTTGTCTCTAAGTGGGACGAGATTGACTAGAGTCATACTATAAGTTGAATCCGTGTTTGTACATCTTTCATTCACCATTATGAGCCTCTTAATGGCAACAATACTATAAAGTATACCAAAATAGTCCACACTCGCCTAACTGAACCTTTTGTTTCTCTTCAACCTCATTTCTGTATTGATTGGGACGGATTTCACTCGAATCGTCCTATAAGTTGAATCGTTGTTCGTACATAATACCTTCACCATTATGAGGCTCTTTTGGACTACAATACTATAAAGCATACCAAAATAGTACACGGTCTCGTAACTGGCTCTTTTCTTTCTAACTGAGATCGGATTTACTCAAATCGTTTAAAAAGTGGAATCGGTGTTTGTAGATAATTCCTTCACCATTTTGAAGCTCTTAATGACAAAAATACTATATAGCGTACTTAAATACTCCACACTCTCCTAACCGACCCTTTTCTTTTTGTCCATCCTCCTTTTCTTTCCAAATGGGATGGGTTTCACTCGAATGGTCCTATAATTTGAATAGTAGATTTTTTACATCATTCCTTCACCATAATGAGGCTCTGCTGGACAACAATACTATAAAGAGTACCAAAAATAGTCCACACTATCCTAACTGACACCATTTTGAGGCTCTTAATGACAACAATACCATAAAGTGCACCAAAATAGTCCACAATCTCCAAACTGGCCCTTTTTATTCGCTCCAGCCTCATTTTCTTTCTAAGTGGGACGATTTTCACTCCAATCGTACCATAGGTTGAATCGGTGTTTGTACATCATTCCTTAACCATTATTAGGATCTTTTGGATAACAATACTATAAAGCGTCCAAAATTAGTCCACAATCTCCTAACTGACCCTTTGTTTTCTCTCCAACGTCATTTTCTTTCTAAGTGGGACGGATTTCACTCGAATCATCCTATAAGTTGAATCCTTGTTTTTATAAAAAATACTTCACCATTATCAGGCTCTTTTGGACAACAATACTATAACGCGTACCAAAATAGTCTACACTTTCGTAACTGGCCCTTTTCTTTCTAAGTGGGACGGGATTCACTCGAATCATCCTACAAGTCGAATTGGTGTTTGGACATAATTCCTGCACAATTATGAGGCTCTTAATGACAACAATACTATTAAAGCGTACAAAAATAGTCAACACTCTTTTATGTGGCCCTTTCTTTTCTCTCCAACCTCATTTTCTTTCAAAGTGGAATGGATTTAATTAGAATCGTCCTAAGTTTAATCGGTGTTTGTACATCATTCATTAACCATTATAGAGCTCTTGTGGGTAACAATACTATAATGCGTACCAAAGTTGCCCACATTCTCCTTACTAACCCTTTTCTTTCTCTGCAACCTCATTTTCTTTTTAAGTGGGACGAATTTCACTAGAATCGTCCTATAAGTTGAATCGGAGTTTGTACATCATTCCTTCACCACTATAGGGTTGTTATGGATAACAATACTATAAAGCGTACCAAAATAGTCCACAATCTCCTAACTGACTCTTTTCTTTCTCACCAACCTCCTTTTGTTTCTAAGTGGGACGAGATTGACTAGAGTCATACTATAAGTTGAATCCGTGTTTGTACATCTTTCATTCACCATTATGAGCCTCTTAATGGCAACAATACTATAAAGTATACCAAAATAGTCCACACTCGCCTAACTGAACCTTTTGTTTCTCTTCAACCTCATTTCTGTATTGATTGGGACGGATTTCACTCGAATCGTCCTATAAGTTGAATCGTTGTTCGTACATAATACCTTCACCATTATGAGGCTCTTTTGGACTACAATACTATAAAGCATACCAAAATAGTACACGGTCTCGTAACTGGCTCTTTTCTTTCTAACTGAGATCGGATTTACTCAAATCGTTTAAAAAGTGGAATCGGTGTTTGTAGATAATTCCTTCACCATTTTGAAGCTCTTAATGACAAAAATACTATATAGCGTACTTAAATACTCCACACTCTCCTAACCGACCCTTTTCTTTTTGTCCATCCTCCTTTTCTTTCCAAATGGGATGGGTTTCACTCGAATGGTCCTATAATTTGAATAGTAGATTTTTTACATCATTCCTTCACCATAATGAGGCTCTGCTGGACAACAATACTATAAAGAGTACCAAAAATAGTCCACACTATCCTAACTGACACCATTTTGAGGCTCTTAATGACAACAATACCATAAAGTGCACCAAAATAGTCCACAATCTCCAAACTGGCCCTTTTTATTCTCTCCAGCCTCATTTTCTTTCTAAGTGGGACGATTTTCACTCCAATCGTACCATAGGTTGAATCGGTGTTTGTACATCATTCCTTAACCATTATTAGGATCTTTTGGATAACAATACTATAAAGCGTCCAAAATTAGTCCACAATCTCCTAACTGACCCTTTGTTTTCTCTCCAACGTCATTTTCTTTCTAAGCGGGACGGATTTCACTCGAATCATCCTATAAGTTGAATCCTTGTTTTTATATAAAATACTTCACCATTATCAAGCTCTTTTGGACAACAATACTATAACGCGTACCAAAATAGTCTACACTTTCGTAACTGGCCCTTTTCTTTCTAAGTGGGACGGGATTCACTCGAATCATCCTACAAGTCGAATTGGTGTTTGGACATAATTCCTGCACAATTATGAGGCTCTTAATGACAACAATACTATTAAAGCGTACAAAAATAGTCAACACTCTTTTATGTGGCCCTTTCTTTTCTCTCCAACCTCATTTTCTTTCAAAGTGGAATGGATTTAATTAGAATCGTCCTAAGTTTAATCGGTGTTTGTACATCATTCGTTAACCATTATAGAGCTCTTGTGGGTAACAATACTATAATGCGTACCAAAGTTGCCCACATTCTCCTTACTAACCCTTTTCTTTCTCTGCAACCTCATTTTCTTTTTAAGTGGGACGAATTTCACTAGAATCGTCCTATAAGTTGAATCGGAGTTTGTACATCATTCCTTCACCACTATAGGGTTGTTATGGATAACAATACTATAAAGCGTACCAAAATAGTCCACAATCTCCTAAATGACTCTTTTCTTTCTCACCAACCTCCTTTTGTTTCTAAGTGGGACGAGATTGACTAGAGTCATACTATAAGTTGAATCCGTGTTTGTACATCTTTCATTCACCATTATGAGCCTCTTAATGGCAACAATACTATAAAGTATACCAAAATAGTCCACACTCGCCTAACTGAACCTTTTGTTTCTCTTCAACCTCATTTCTGTATTGATTGGGACGGATTTCACTCGAATCGTCCTATAAGTTGAATCGTTGTTCGTACATAATACCTTCACCATTATGAGGCTCTTTTGGACTACAATACTATAAAGCATACCAAAATAGTACACGGTCTCGTAACTGGCTCTTTTCTTTCTAACTGAGATCGGATTTACTCAAATCGTTTAAAAAGTGGAATCGGTGTTTGTAGATAATTCCTTCACCATTTTGAAGCTCTTAATGACAAAAATACTATATAGCGTACTTAAATACTCCACACTCTCCTAACCGACCCTTTTCTTTTTGTCCATCCTCCTTTTCTTTCCAAATGGGATGGGTTTCACTCGAATGGTCCTATAATTTGAATAGTAGATTTTTTACATCATTCCTTCACCATAATGAGGCTCTGCTGGACAACAATACTATAAAGAGTACCAAAAATAGTCCACACTATCCTAACTGACACCATTTTGAGGCTCTTAATGACAACAATACCATAAAGTGCACCAAAATAGTCCACAATCTCCAAACTGGCCCTTTTTATTCTCTCCAGCCTCATTTTCTTTCTAAGTGGGACGATTTTCACTCCAATCGTACCATAGGTTGAATCGGTGTTTGTACATCATTCCTTAACCATTATTAGGATCTTTTGGATAACAATATTATAAAGCGTCCAAAATTAGTCCACAATCTCCTAACTGACCCTTTGTTTTCTCTCCAACGTCATTTTCTTTCTAAGTGGGACGGATTTCACTCGAATCATCCTATAAGTTGAATCCTTGTTTTTATATAAAATACTTCACCATTATCAGGCTCTTTTGGACAACAATACTATAACGCGTACCAAAATAGTCTACACTTTCGTAACTGGCCCTTTTCTTTCTAAGTGGGACGGGATTCACTCGAATCATCCTACAAGTCGAATTGGTGTTTGGACATAATTCCTGCACAATTATGAGGCTCTTAATGACAACAATACTATTAAAGCGTACAAAAATAGTCAACACTCTTTTATGTGGCCCTTTCTTTTCTCTCCAACCTCATTTTCTTTCAAAGTGGAATGGATTTAATTAGAATCGTCCTAAGTTTAATCGGTGTTTGTACATCATTCATTAACCATTATAGAGCTCTTGTGGGTAACAATACTATAATGCGTACCAAAGTTGCCCACATTCTCCTTACTAACCCTTTTCTTTCTCTGCAACCTCATTTTCTTTTTAAGTGGGACGAATTTCACTAGAATCGTCCTATAAGTTGAATCGGAGTTTGTACATCATTCCTTCACCACTATAGGGTTGTTATGGATAACAATACTATAAAGCGTACCAAAATAGTCCACAATCTCCTAACTGACTCTTTTCTTTCTCACCAACCTCCTTTTGTCTCTAAGTGGGACGAGATTGACTAGAGTCATACTATAAGTTGAATCCGTGTTTGTACATCTTTCATTCACCATTATGAGCCTCTTAATGGCAACAATACTATAAAGTATACCAAAATAGTCCACACTCGCCTAACTGAACCTTTTGTTTCTCTTCAACCTCATTTCTGTATTGATTGGGACGGATTTCACTCGAATCGTCCTATAAGTTGAATCGTTGTTCGTACATAATACCTTCACCATTATGAGGCTCTTTTGGACTACAATACTATAAAGCATACCAAAATAGTACACGGTCTCGTAACTGGCTCTTTTCTTTCTAACTGAGATCGGATTTACTCAAATCGTTTAAAAAGTGGAATCGGTGTTTGTAGATAATTCCTTCACCATTTTGAAGCTCTTAATGACAAAAATACTATATAGCGTACTTAAATACTCCACACTCTCCTAACCGACCCTTTTCTTTTTGTCCATCCTCCTTTTCTTTCCAAATGGGATGGGTTTCACTCGAATGGTCCTATAATTTGAATAGTAGATTTTTTACATCATTCCTTCACCATAATGAGGCTCTGCTGGACAACAATACTATAAAGAGTACCAAAAATAGTCCACACTATCCTAACTGACACCATTTTGAGGCTCTTAATGACAACAATACCATAAAGTGCACCAAAATAGTCCACAATCTCCAAACTGGCCCTTTTTATTCTCTCCAGCCTCATTTTCTTTCTAAGTGGGACGATTTTCACTCCAATCGTACCATAGGTTGAATCGGTGTTTGTACATCATTCCTTAACCATTATTAGGATCTTTTGGATAACAATACTATAAAGCGTCCAAAATTAGTCCACGATCTCCTAACTGACCCTTTGTTTTCTCTCCAACGTCATTTTCTTTCTAAGTGGGACGGATTTCACTCGAATCATCCTATAAGTTGAATCCTTGTTTTTATAAAAAATACTTCACCATTATCAGGCTCTTTTGGACAACAATACTATAACGCGTACCAAAATAGTCTACACTTTCGTAACTGGCCCTTTTCTTTCTAAGTGGGACGGGATTCACTCGAATCATCCTACAAGTCGAATTGGTGTTTGGACATAATTCCTGCACAATTATGAGGCTCTTAATGACAACAATACTATTAAAGCGTACAAAAATAGTCAACACTCTTTTATGTGGCCCTTTCTTTTCTCTCCAACCTCATTTTCTTTCAAAGTGGAATGGATTTAATTAGAATCGTCCTAAGTTTAATCGGTGTTTGTACATCATTCATTAACCATTATAGAGCTCTTGTGGGTAACAATACTATAATGCGTACCAAAGTTGCCCACATTCTCCTTACTAACCCTTTTCTTTCTCTGCAACCTCATTTTCTTTTTAAGTGGGACGAATTTCACTAGAATCGTCCTATAAGTTGAATCGGAGTTTGTACATCATTCCTTCACCACTATAGGGTTGTTATGGATAACAATACTATAAAGCGTACCAAAATAGTCCACAATCTCCTAACTGACTCTTTTCTTTCTCACCAACCTCCTTTTGTTTCTAAGTGGGACGAGATTGACTAGAGTCATACTATAAGTTGAATCCGTGTTTGTACATCTTTCATTCACCATTATGAGCCTCTTAATGGCAACAATACTATAAAGTATACCAAAATAGTCCACACTCGCCTAACTGAACCTTTTGTTTCTCTTCAACCTCATTTCTGTATTGATTGGGACGGATTTCACTCGAATCGTCCTATAAGTTGAATCGTTGTTCGTACATAATACCTTCACCATTATGAGGCTCTTTTGGACTACAATACTATAAAGCATACCAAAATAGTACACGGTCTCGTAACTGGCTCTTTTCTTTCTAACTGAGATCGGATTTACTCAAATCGTTTAAAAAGTGGAATCGGTGTTTGTAGATAATTCCTTCACCATTTTGAAGCTCTTAATGACAAAAATACTATATAGCGTACTTAAATACTCCACACTCTCCTAACCGACCCTTTTCTTTTTGTCCATCCTCCTTTTCTTTCCAAATGGGATGGGTTTCACTCGAATGGTCCTATAATTTGAATAGTAGATTTTTTACATCATTCCTTCACCATAATGAGGCTCTGCTGGACAACAATACTATAAAGAGTACCAAAAATAGTCCACACTATCCTAACTGACACCATTTTGAGGCTCTTAATGACAACAATACCATAAAGTGCACCAAAATAGTCCACAATCTCCAAACTGGCCCTTTTTATTCTCTCCAGCCTCATTTTCTTTCTAAGTGGGACGATTTTCACTCCAATCGTACCATAGGTTGAATCGGTGTTTGTACATCATTCCTTAACCATTATTAGGATCTTTTGGATAACAATACTATAAAGCGTCCAAAATTAGTCCACGATCTCCTAACTGACCCTTTGTTTTCTCTCCAACGTCATTTTCTTTCTAAGTGGGACGGATTTCACTCGAATCATCCTATAAGTTGAATCCTTGTTTTTATAAAAAATACTTCACCATTATCAGGCTCTTTTGGACAACAATACTATAACGCGTACCAAAATAGTCTACACTTTCGTAACTGGCCCTTTTCTTTCTAAGTGGGACGGGATTCACTCGAATCATCCTACAAGTCGAATTGGTGTTTGGACATAATTCCTGCACAATTATGAGGCTCTTAATGACAACAATACTATTAAAGCGTACAAAAATAGTCAACACTCTTTTATGTGGCCCTTTCTTTTCTCTCCAACCTCATTTTCTTTCAAAGTGGAATGGATTTAATTAGAATCGTCCTAAGTTTAATCGGTGTTTGTACATCATTCATTAACCATTATAGAGCTCTTGTGGGTAACAATACTATAATGCGTACCAAAGTTGCCCACATTCTCCTTACTAACCCTTTTCTTTCTCTGCAACCTCATTTTCTTTTTAAGTGGGACGAATTTCACTAGAATCGTCCTATAAGTTGAATCGGAGTTTGTACATCATTCCTTCACCACTATAGGGTTGTTATGGATAACAATACTATAAAGCGTACCAAAATAGTCCACAATCTCCTAACTGACTCTTTTCTTTCTCACCAACCTCCTTTTGTTTCTAAGTGGGACGAGATTGACTAGAGTCATACTATAAGTTGAATCCGTGTTTGTACATCTTTCATTCACCATTATGAGCCTCTTAATGGCAACAATACTATAAAGTATACCAAAATAGTCCACACTCGCCTAACTGAACCTTTTGTTTCTCTTCAACCTCATTTCTGTATTGATTGGGACGGATTTCACTCGAATCGTCCTATAAGTTGAACCATTATTAGGATCTTTTGGATAAAATACTATAAAGCGTCCAAAATTAGTCCACAATCTCCTAACTGACCCTTTGTTTTCTCTCCAACGTCATTTTCTTTCTAAGTGGGACGGATTTCACTCGAATCATCCTATAAGTTGAATCCTTGTTTTGATAAAAAATACTTCACCATTATCAGGCTCTTTTGGACAACAATACTATAACGCGTACCAAAATAGTCTACACTTTCGTAACTGGCCCTTTTCTTTCTAAGTGGGACGGGATTCACTCGAATCATCCTACAAGTCGAATTGGTGTTTGGACATAATTCCTGCACAATTATGAGGCTCTTAATGACAACAATACTATTAAAGCGTACAAAAATAGTCAACACTCTTTTATGTGGCCCTTTCTTTTCTCTCCAACCTCATTTTCTTTCAAAGTGGAATGGATTTAATTAGAATCGTCCTAAGTTTAATCGGTGTTTGTACATCATTCATTAACCATTATAGAGCTCTTGTGGGTAACAATACTATAATGCGTACCAAAGTTGCCCACATTCTCCTTACTAACCCTTTTCTTTCTCTGCAACCTCATTTTCTTTTTAAGTGGGACGACTTTCACTAGAATCGTCCTATAAGTTGAATCGGAGTTTGTACATCATTCCTTCACCACTATAGGGTTGTTATGGATAACAATACTATAAAGCGTACCAAAATAGTCCACAATCTCCTAACTGACTCTTTTCTTTCTCACCAACCTCCTTTTGTTTCTAAGTGGGACGAGATTGACTAGAGTCATACTATAAGTTGAATCCGTGTTTGTACATCTTTCATTCACCATTATGAGCCTCTTAATGGCAACAATACTATAAAGTATACCAAAATAGTCCACACTCGCCTAACTGAACCTTTTGTTTCTCTTCAACCTCATTTCTGTATTGATTGGGACGGATTTCACTCGAATCGTCCTATAAGTTGAACCATTATTAGGATCTTTTGGATAAAATACTATAAAGCGTCCAAAATTAGTCCACAATCTCCTAACTGACCCTTTGTTTTCTCTCCAACGTCATTTTCTTTCTAAGTGGGACGGATTTCACTCGAATCATCCTATAAGTTGAATCCTTGTTTTGATAAAAAATACTTCACCATTATCAGGCTCTTTTGGACAACAATACTATAACGCGTACCAAAATAGTCTACACTTTCGTAACTGGCCCTTTTCTTTCTAAGTGGGACGGGATTCACTCGAATCATCCTACAAGTCGAATTGGTGTTTGGACATAATTCCTGCACAATTATGAGGCTCTTAATGACAACAATACTATTAAAGCGTACAAAAATAGTCAACACTCTTTTATGTGGCCCTTTCTTTTCTCTCCAACCTCATTTTCTTTCAAAGTGGAATGGATTTAATTAGAATCGTCCTAAGTTTAATCGGTGTTTGTACATCATTCATTAACCATTATAGAGCTCTTGTGGGTAACAATACTATAATGCGTACCAAAGTTGCCCACATTCTCCTTACTAACCCTTTTCTTTCTCTGCAACCTCATTTTCTTTTTAAGTGGGACGACTTTCACTAGAATCGTCCTATAAGTTGAATCGGAGTTTGTACATCATTCCTTCACCACTATAGGGTTGTTATGGATAACAATACTATAAAGCGTACCAAAATAGTCCACAATCTCCTAACTGACTCTTTTCTTTCTCTCCAACCTCCTTTTGTTTCTAAGTGGGACGAGATTGACTAGAGTCATACTATAAGTTGAATCCGTGTTTGTACATCTTTCATTCACCATTATGAGCCTCTTAATGGCAACAATACTATAAAGTATACCAAAATAGTCCACACTCGCCTAACTGAACCTTTTGTTTCTCTTCAACCTCATTTCTGTATTGATTGGGACGGATTTCACTCGAATCGTCCTATAAGTTGAATCGTTGTTCGTACATAATACCTTCACCATTATGAGGCTCTTTTGGACTACAATACTATAAAGCATACCAAAATAGTACACGGTCTCGTAACTGGCTCTTTTCTTTCTAACTGAGATCGGATTTACTCAAATCGTTTAAAAAGTGGAATCGGTGTTTGTAGATAATTCCTTCACCATTTTGAAGCTCTTAATGACAAAAATACTATATAGCGTACTTAAATACTCCACACTCTCCTAACCGACCCTTTTCTTTTTGTCCATCCTCCTTTTCTTTCCAAATGGGATGGGTTTCACTCGAATGGTCCTATAATTTGAATAGTAGATTTTTTACATCATTCCTTCACCATAATGAGGCTCTGCTGGACAACAATACTATAAAGAGTACCAAAAATAGTCCACACTATCCTAACTGACACCATTTTGAGGCTCTTAATGACAACAATACCATAAAGTGCACCAAAATAGTCCACAATCTCCAAACTGGCCCTTTTTATTCTCTCCAGCCTCATTTTCTTTCTAAGTGGGACGATTTTCACTCCAATCGTACCATAGGTTGAATCGGTGTTTGTACATCATTCCTTAACCATTATTAGGATCTTTTGGATAACAATACTATAAAGCGTCCAAAATTAGTCCACAATCTCCTAACTGACCCTTTGTTTTCTCTCCAACGTCATTTTCTTTCTAAGTGGGACGGATTTCACTCGAATCATCCTATAAGTTGAATCCTTGTTTTTATAAAAAATACTTCACCATTATCAGGCTCTTTTGGACAACAATACTATAACGCGTACCGAAATAGTCTACACTTTCGTAACTGGCCCTTTTCTTTCTAAGTGGGACGGGATTCACTCGAATCATCCTACAAGTCGAATTGGTGTTTGGACATAATTCCTGCACAATTATGAGGCTCTTAATGACAACAATACTATTAAAGCGTACAAAAATAGTCAACACTCTTTTATGTGGCCCTTTCTTTTCTCTCCAACCTCATTTTCTTTCAAAGTGGAATGGATTTAATTAGAATCGTCCTAAGTTTAATCGGTGTTTGTACATCATTCATTAACCATTATAGAGCTCTTGTGGGTAACAATACTATAATGCGTACCAAAGTTGCCCACATTCTCCTTACTAACCCTTTTCTTTCTCTGCAACCTCATTTTCTTTTTAAGTGGGACGAATTTCACTAGAATCGTCCTATAAGTTGAATCGGAGTTTGTACATCATTCCTTCACCACTATAGGGTTGTTATGGATAACAATACTATAAAGCGTACCAAAATAGTCCACAATCTCCTAACTGACTCTTTTCTTTCTCACCAACCTCCTTTTGTTTCTAAGTGGGACGAGATTGACTAGAGTCATACTATAAGTTGAATCCGTGTTTGTACATCTTTCATTCACCATTATGAGCCTCTTAATGGCAACAATACTATAAAGTATACCAAAATAGTCCACACTCGCCTAACTGAACCTTTTGTTTCTCTTCAACCTCATTTCTGTATTGATTGGGACGGATTTCACTCGAATCGTCCTATAAGTTGAATCGTTGTTCGTACATAATACCTTCACCATTATGAGGCTCTTTTGGACTACAATACTATAAAGCATACCAAAATAGTACACGGTCTCGTAACTGGCTCTTTTCTTTCTAACTGAGATCGGATTTACTCAAATCGTTTAAAAAGTGGAATCGGTGTTTGTAGATAATTCCTTCACCATTTTGAAGCTCTTAATGACAAAAATACTATATAGCGTACTTAAATACTCCACACTCTCCTAACCGACCCTTTTCTTTTTGTCCATCCTCCTTTTCTTTCCAAATGGGATGGGTTTCACTCGAATGGTCCTATAATTTGAATAGTAGATTTTTTACATCATTCCTTCACCATAATGAGGCTCTGCTGGACAACAATACTATAAAGAGTACCAAAAATAGTCCACACTATCCTAACTGACACCATTTTGAGGCTCTTAATGACAACAATACCATAAAGTGCACCAAAATAGTCCACAATCTCCAAACTGGCCCTTTTTATTCTCTCCAGCCTCATTTTCTTTCTAAGTGGGACGATTTTCACTCCAATCGTACCATAGGTTGAATCGGTGTTTGTACATCATTCCTTAACCATTATTAGGATCTTTTGGATAACAATACTATAAAGCGTCCAAAATTAGTCCACAATCTCCTAACTGACCCTTTGTTTTCTCTCCAACGTCATTTTCTTTCTAAGTGGGACGGATTTCACTCGAATCATCCTATAAGTTGAATCCTTGTTTTTATATAAAATACTTCACCATTATCAGGCTCTTTTGGACAACAATACTATAACGCGTACCAAAATAGTCTACACTTTCGTAACTGGCCCTTTTCTTTCTAAGTGGGACGGGATTCACTCGAATCATCCTACAAGTCGAATTGGTGTTTGGACATAATTCCTGCACAATTATGAGGCTCTTAATGACAACAATACTATTAAAGCGTACAAAAATAGTCAACACTCTTTTATGTGGCCCTTTCTTTTCTCTCCAACCTCATTTTCTTTCAAAGTGGAATGGATTTAATTAGAATCGTCCTAAGTTTAATCGGTGTTTGTACATCATTCATTAACCATTATAGAGCTCTTGTGGGTAACAATACTATAATGCGTACCAAAGTTGCCCACATTCTCCTTACTAACCCTTTTCTTTCTCTGCAACCTCATTTTCTTTTTAAGTGGGACGAATTTCACTAGAATCGTCCTATAAGTTGAATCGGAGTTTGTACATCATTCCTTCACCACTATAGGGTTGTTATGGATAACAATACTATAAAGCGTACCAAAATAGTCCACAATCTCCTAACTGACTCTTTTCTTTCTCACCAACCTCCTTTTGTTTCTAAGTGGGACGAGATTGACTAGAGTCATACTATAAGTTGAATCCGTGTTTGTACATCTTTCATTCACCATTATGAGCCTCTTAATGGCAACAATACTATAAAGTATACCAAAATAGTCCACACTCGCCTAACTGAACCTTTTGTTTCTCTTCAACCTCATTTCTGTATTGATTGGGACGGATTTCACTCGAATCGTCCTATAAGTTGAATCGTTGTTCGTACATAATACCTTCACCATTATGAGGCTCTTTTGGACTACAATACTATAAAGCATACCAAAATAGTACACGGTCTCGTAACTGGCTCTTTTCTTTCTAACTGAGATCGGATTTACTCAAATCGTTTAAAAAGTGGAATCGGTGTTTGTAGATAATTCCTTCACCATTTTGAAGCTCTTAATGACAAAAATACTATATAGCGTACTTAAATACTCCACACTCTCCTAACCGACCCTTTTCTTTTTGTCCATCCTCCTTTTCTTTCCAAATGGGATGGGTTTCACTCGAATGGTCCTATAATTTGAATAGTAGATTTTTTACATCATTCCTTCACCATAATGAGGCTCTGCTGGACAACAATACTATAAAGAGTACCAAAAATAGTCCACACTATCCTAACTGACACCATTTTGAGGCTCTTAATGACAACAATACCATAAAGTGCACCAAAATAGTCCACAATCTCCAAACTGGCCCTTTTTATTCTCTCCAGCCTCATTTTCTTTCTAAGTGGGACGATTTTCACTCCAATCGTACCATAGGTTGAATCGGTGTTTGTACATCATTCCTTAACCATTATTAGGATCTTTTGGATAACAATACTATAAAGCGTCCAAAATTAGTCCACAATCTCCTAACTGACCCTTTGTTTTCTCTCCAACGTCATTTTCTTTCTAAGTGGGACGGATTTCACTCGAATCATCCTATAAGTTGAATCCTTGTTTTTATAAAAAATACTTCACCATTATCAGGCTCTTTTGGACAACAATACTATAACGCGTACCGAAATAGTCTACACTTTCGTAACTGGCCCTTTTCTTTCTAAGTGGGACGGGATTCACTCGAATCATCCTACAAGTCGAATTGGTGTTTGGACATAATTCCTGCACAATTATGAGGCTCTTAATGACAACAATACTATTAAAGCGTACAAAAATAGTCAACACTCTTTTATGTGGCCCTTTCTTTTCTCTCCAACCTCATTTTCTTTCAAAGTGGAATGGATTTAATTAGAATCGTCCTAAGTTTAATCGGTGTTTGTACATCATTCATTAACCATTATAGAGCTCTTGTGGGTAACAATACTATAATGCGTACCAAAGTTGCCCACATTCTCCTTACTAACCCTTTTCTTTCTCTGCAACCTCATTTTCTTTTTAAGTGGGACGAATTTCACTAGAATCGTCCTATAAGTTGAATCGGAGTTTGTACATCATTCCTTCACCACTATAGGGTTGTTATGGATAACAATACTATAAAGCGTACCAAAATAGTCCACAATCTCCTAACTGACTCTTTTCTTTCTCACCAACCTCCTTTTGTTTCTAAGTGGGACGAGATTGACTAGAGTCATACTATAAGTTGAATCCGTGTTTGTACATCTTTCATTCACCATTATGAGCCTCTTAATGGCAACAATACTATAAAGTATACCAAAATAGTCCACACTCGCCTAACTGAACCTTTTGTTTCTCTTCAACCTCATTTCTGTATTGATTGGGACGGATTTCACTCGAATCGTCCTATAAGTTGAATCGTTGTTCGTACATAATACCTTCACCATTATGAGGCTCTTTTGGACTACAATACTATAAAGCATACCAAAATAGTACACGGTCTCGTAACTGGCTCTTTTCTTTCTAACTGAGATCGGATTTACTCAAATCGTTTAAAAAGTGGAATCGGTGTTTGTAGATAATTCCTTCACCATTTTGAAGCTCTTAATGACAAAAATACTATATAGCGTACTTAAATACTCCACACTCTCCTAACCGACCCTTTTCTTTTTGTCCATCCTCCTTTTCTTTCCAAATGGGATGGGTTTCACTCGAATGGTCCTATAATTTGAATAGTAGATTTTTTACATCATTCCTTCACCATAATGAGGCTCTGCTGGACAACAATACTATAAAGAGTACCAAAAATAGTCCACACTATCCTAACTGACACCATTTTGAGGCTCTTAATGACAACAATACCATAAAGTGCACCAAAATAGTCCACAATCTCCAAACTGGCCCTTTTTATTCTCTCCAGCCTCATTTTCTTTCTAAGTGGGACGATTTTCACTCCAATCGTACCATAGGTTGAATCGGTGTTTGTACATCATTCCTTAACCATTATTAGGATCTTTTGGATAACAATACTATAAAGCGTCCAAAATTAGTCCACAATCTCCTAACTGACCCTTTGTTTTCTCTCCAACGTCATTTTCTTTCTAAGTGGGACGGATTTCACTCGAATCATCCTATAAGTTGAATCCTTGTTTTTATAAAAAATACTTCACCATTATCAGGCTCTTTTGGACAACAATACTATAACGCGTACCAAAATAGTCTACACTTTCGTAACTGGCCCTTTTCTTTCTAAGTGGGACGGGATTCACTCGAATCATCCTACAAGTCGAATTGGTGTTTGGACATAATTCCTGCACAATTATGAGGCTCTTAATGACAACAATACTATTAAAGCGTACAAAAATAGTCAACACTCTTTTATGTGGCCCTTTCTTTTCTCTCCAACCTCATTTTCTTTCAAAGTGGAATGGATTTAATTAGAATCGTCCTAAGTTTAATCGGTGTTTGTACATCATTCATTAACCATTATAGAGCTCTTGTGGGTAACAATACTATAATGCGTACCAAAGTTGCCCACATTCTCCTTACTAACCCTTTTCTTTCTCTGCAACCTCATTTTCTTTTTAAGTGGGACGAATTTCACTAGAATCGTCCTATAAGTTGAATCGGAGTTTGTACATCATTCCTTCACCACTATAGGGTTGTTATGGATAACAATACTATAAAGCGTACCAAAATAGTCCACAATCTCCTAACTGACTCTTTTCTTTCTCACCAACCTCCTTTTGTTTCTAAGTGGGACGAGATTGACTAGAGTCATACTATAAGTTGAATCCGTGTTTGTACATCTTTCATTCACCATTATGAGCCTCTTAATGGCAACAATACTATAAAGTATACCAAAATAGTCCACACTCGCCTAACTGAACCTTTTGTTTCTCTTCAACCTCATTTCTGTATTGATTGGGACGGATTTCACTCGAATCGTCCTATAAGTTGAATCGTTGTTCGTACATAATACCTTCACCATTATGAGGCTCTTTTGGACTACAATACTATAAAGCATACCAAAATAGTACACGGTCTCGTAACTGGCTCTTTTCTTTCTAACTGAGATCGGATTTACTCAAATCGTTTAAAAAGTGGAATCGGTGTTTGTAGATAATTCCTTCACCATTTTGAAGCTCTTAATGACAAAAATACTATATAGCGTACTTAAATACTCCACACTCTCCTAACCGACCCTTTTCTTTTTGTCCATCCTCCTTTTCTTTCCAAATGGGATGGGTTTCACTCGAATGGTCCTATAATTTGAATAGTAGATTTTTTACATCATTCCTTCACCATAATGAGGCTCTGCTGGACAACAATACTATAAAGAGTACCAAAAATAGTCCACACTATCCTAACTGACACCATTTTGAGGCTCTTAATGACAACAATACCATAAAGTGCACCAAAATAGTCCACAATCTCCAAACTGGCCCTTTTTATTCTCTCCAGCCTCATTTTCTTTCTAAGTGGGACGATTTTCACTCCAATCGTACCATAGGTTGAATCGGTGTTTGTACATCATTCCTTAACCATTATTAGGATCTTTTGGATAACAATACTATAAAGCGTCCAAAATTAGTCCACAATCTCCTAACTGACCCTTTGTTTTCTCTCCAACGTCATTTTCTTTCTAAGTGGGACGGATTTCACTCGAATCATCCTATAAGTTGAATCCTTGTTTTTATAAAAAATACTTCACCATTATCAGGCTCTTTTGGACAACAATACTATAACGCGTACCGAAATAGTCTACACTTTCGTAACTGGCCCTTTTCTTTCTAAGTGGGACGGGATTCACTCGAATCATCCTACAAGTCGAATTGGTGTTTGGACATAATTCCTGCACAATTATGAGGCTCTTAATGACAACAATACTATTAAAGCGTACAAAAATAGTCAACACTCTTTTATGTGGCCCTTTCTTTTCTCTCCAACCTCATTTTCTTTCAAAGTGGAATGGATTTAATTAGAATCGTCCTAAGTTTAATCGGTGTTTGTACATCATTCATTAACCATTATAGAGCTCTTGTGGGTAACAATACTATAATGCGTACCAAAGTTGCCCACATTCTCCTTACTAACCCTTTTCTTTCTCTGCAACCTCATTTTCTTTTTAAGTGGGACGAATTTCACTAGAATCGTCCTATAAGTTGAATCGGAGTTTGTACATCATTCCTTCACCACTATAGGGTTGTTATGGATAACAATACTATAAAGCGTACCAAAATAGTCCACAATCTCCTAACTGACTCTTTTCTTTCTCACCAACCTCCTTTTGTTTCTAAGTGGGACGAGATTGACTAGAGTCATACTATAAGTTGAATCCGTGTTTGTACATCTTTCATTCACCATTATGAGCCTCTTAATGGCAACAATACTATAAAGTATACCAAAATAGTCCACACTCGCCTAACTGAACCTTTTGTTTCTCTTCAACCTCATTTCTGTATTGATTGGGACGGATTTCACTCGAATCGTCCTATAAGTTGAATCGTTGTTCGTACATAATACCTTCACCATTATGAGGCTCTTTTGGACTACAATACTATAAAGCATACCAAAATAGTACACGGTCTCGTAACTGGCTCTTTTCTTTCTAACTGAGATCGGATTTACTCAAATCGTTTAAAAAGTGGAATCGGTGTTTGTAGATAATTCCTTCACCATTTTGAAGCTCTTAATGACAAAAATACTATATAGCGTACTTAAATACTCCACACTCTCCTAACCGACCCTTTTCTTTTTGTCCATCCTCCTTTTCTTTCCAAATGGGATGGGTTTCACTCGAATGGTCCTATAATTTGAATAGTAGATTTTTTACATCATTCCTTCACCATAATGAGGCTCTGCTGGACAACAATACTATAAAGAGTACCAAAAATAGTCCACACTATCCTAACTGACACCATTTTGAGGCTCTTAATGACAACAATACCATAAAGTGCACCAAAATAGTCCACAATCTCCAAACTGGCCCTTTTTATTCTCTCCAGCCTCATTTTCTTTCTAAGTGGGACGATTTTCACTCCAATCGTACCATAGGTTGAATCGGTGTTTGTACATCATTCCTTAACCATTATTAGGATCTTTTGGATAACAATACTATAAAGCGTCCAAAATTAGTCCACAATCTCCTAACTGACCCTTTGTTTTCTCTCCAACGTCATTTTCTTTCTAAGTGGGACGGATTTCACTCGAATCATCCTATAAGTTGAATCCTTGTTTTTATAAAAAATACTTCACCATTATCAGGCTCTTTTGGACAACAATACTATAACGCGTACCAAAATAGTCTACACTTTCGTAACTGGCCCTTTTCTTTCTAAGTGGGACGGGATTCACTCGAATCATCCTACAAGTCGAATTGGTGTTTGGACATAATTCCTGCACAATTATGAGGCTCTTAATGACAACAATACTATTAAAGCGTACAAAAATAGTCAACACTCTTTTATGTGGCCCTTTCTTTTCTCTCCAACCTCATTTTCTTTCAAAGTGGAATGGATTTAATTAGAATCGTCCTAAGTTTAATCGGTGTTTGTACATCATTCATTAACCATTATAGAGCTCTTGTGGGTAACAATACTATAATGCGTACCAAAGTTGCCCACATTCTCCTTACTAACCCTTTTCTTTCTCTGCAACCTCATTTTCTTTTTAAGTGGGACGAATTTCACTAGAATCGTCCTATAAGTTGAATCGGAGTTTGTACATCATTCCTTCACCACTATAGGGTTGTTATGGATAACAATACTATAAAGCGTACCAAAATAGTCCACAATCTCCTAACTGACTCTTTTCTTTCTCACCAACCTCCTTTTGTTTCTAAGTGGGACGAGATTGACTAGAGTCATACTATAAGTTGAATCCGTGTTTGTACATCTTTCATTCACCATTATGAGCCTCTTAATGGCAACAATACTATAAAGTATACCAAAATAGTCCACACTCGCCTAACTGAACCTTTTGTTTCTCTTCAACCTCATTTCTGTATTGATTGGGACGGATTTCACTCGAATCGTCCTATAAGTTGAATCGTTGTTCGTACATAATACCTTCACCATTATGAGGCTCTTTTGGACTACAATACTATAAAGCATACCAAAATAGTACACGGTCTCGTAACTGGCTCTTTTCTTTCTAACTGAGATCGGATTTACTCAAATCGTTTAAAAAGTGGAATCGGTGTTTGTAGATAATTCCTTCACCATTTTGAAGCTCTTAATGACAAAAATACTATATAGCGTACTTAAATACTCCACACTCTCCTAACCGACCCTTTTCTTTTTGTCCATCCTCCTTTTCTTTCCAAATGGGATGGGTTTCACTCGAATGGTCCTATAATTTGAATAGTAGATTTTTTACATCATTCCTTCACCATAATGAGGCTCTGCTGGACAACAATACTATAAAGAGTACCAAAAATAGTCCACACTATCCTAACTGACACCATTTTGAGGCTCTTAATGACAACAATACCATAAAGTGCACCAAAATAGTCCACAATCTCCAAACTGGCCCTTTTTATTCTCTCCAGCCTCATTTTCTTTCTAAGTGGGACGATTTTCACTCCAATCGTACCATAGGTTGAATCGGTGTTTGTACATCATTCCTTAACCATTATTAGGATCTTTTGGATAACAATACTATAAAGCGTCCAAAATTAGTCCACAATCTCCTAACTGACCCTTTGTTTTCTCTCCAACGTCATTTTCTTTCTAAGTGGGACGGATTTCACTCGAATCATCCTATAAGTTGAATCCTTGTTTTTATAAAAAATACTTCACCATTATCAGGCTCTTTTGGACAACAATACTATAACGCGTACCAAAATAGTCTACACTTTCGTAACTGGCCCTTTTCTTTCTAAGTGGGACGGGATTCACTCGAATCATCCTACAAGTCGAATTGGTGTTTGGACATAATTCCTGCACAATTATGAGGCTCTTAATGACAACAATACTATTAAAGCGTACAAAAATAGTCAACACTCTTTTATGTGGCCCTTTCTTTTCTCTCCAACCTCATTTTCTTTCAAAGTGGAATGGATTTAATTAGAATCGTCCTAAGTTTAATCGGTGTTTGTACATCATTCATTAACCATTATAGAGCTCTTGTGGGTAACAATACTATAATGCGTACCAAAGTTGCCCACATTCTCCTTACTAACCCTTTTCTTTCTCTGCAACCTCATTTTCTTTTTAAGTGGGACGAATTTCACTAGAATCGTCCTATAAGTTGAATCGGAGTTTGTACATCATTCCTTCACCACTATAGGGTTGTTATGGATAACAATACTATAAAGCGTACCAAAATAGTCCACAATCTCCTAACTGACTCTTTTCTTTCTCACCAACCTCCTTTTGTTTCTAAGTGGGACGAGATTGACTAGAGTCATACTATAAGTTGAATCCGTGTTTGTACATCTTTCATTCACCATTATGAGCCTCTTAATGGCAACAATACTATAAAGTATACCAAAATAGTCCACACTCGCCTAACTGAACCTTTTGTTTCTCTTCAACCTCATTTCTGTATTGATTGGGACGGATTTCACTCGAATCGTCCTATAAGTTGAATCGTTGTTCGTACATAATACCTTCACCATTATGAGGCTCTTTTGGACTACAATACTATAAAGCATACCAAAATAGTACACGGTCTCGTAACTGGCTCTTTTCTTTCTAACTGAGATCGGATTTACTCAAATCGTTTAAAAAGTGGAATCGGTGTTTGTAGATAATTCCTTCACCATTTTGAAGCTCTTAATGACAAAAATACTATATAGCGTACTTAAATACTCCACACTCTCCTAACCGACCCTTTTCTTTTTGTCCATCCTCCTTTTCTTTCCAAATGGGATGGGTTTCACTCGAATGGTCCTATAATTTGAATAGTAGATTTTTTACATCATTCCTTCACCATAATGAGGCTCTGCTGGACAACAATACTATAAAGAGTACCAAAAATAGTCCACACTATCCTAACTGACACCATTTTGAGGCTCTTAATGACAACAATACCATAAAGTGCACCAAAATAGTCCACAATCTCCAAACTGGCCCTTTTTATTCTCTCCAGCCTCATTTTCTTTCTAAGTGGGACGATTTTCACTCCAATCGTACCATAGGTTGAATCGGTGTTTGTACATCATTCCTTAACCATTATTAGGATCTTTTGGATAACAATACTATAACGCGTCCAAAATTAGTCCACAATCTCCTAACTGACCCTTTGTTTTCTCTCCAACGTCATTTTCTTTCTAAGTGGGACGGATTTCACTCGAATCATCCTATAAGTTGAATCCTTGTTTTTATAAAAAATACTTCACCATTATCAGGCTCTTTTGGACAACAATACTATAACGCGTACCAAAATAGTCTACACTTTCGTAACTGGCCCTTTTCTTTCTAAGTGGGACGGGATTCACTCGAATCATCCTACAAGTCGAATTGGTGTTTGGACATAATTCCTGCACAATTATGAGGCTCTTAATGACAACAATACTATTAAAGCGTACAAAAATAGTCAACACTCTTTTATGTGGCCCTTTCTTTTCTCTCCAACCTCATTTTCTTTCAAAGTGGAATGGATTTAATTAGAATCGTCCTAAGTTTAATCGGTGTTTGTACATCATTCATTAACCATTATAGAGCTCTTGTGGGTAACAATACTATAATGCGTACCAAAGTTGCCCACATTCTCCTTACTAACCCTTTTCTTTCTCTGCAACCTCATTTTCTTTTTAAGTGGGACGAATTTCACTAGAATCGTCCTATAAGTTGAATCGGAGTTTGTACATCATTCCTTCACCACTATAGGGTTGTTATGGATAACAATACTATAAAGCGTACCAAAATAGTCCACAATCTCCTAACTGACTCTTTTCTTTCTCACCAACCTCCTTTTGTTTCTAAGTGGGACGAGATTGACTAGAGTCATACTATAAGTTGAATCCGTGTTTGTACATCTTTCATTCACCATTATGAGCCTCTTAATGGCAACAATACTATAAAGTATACCAAAATAGTCCACACTCGCCTAACTGAACCTTTTGTTTCTCTTCAACCTCATTTCTGTATTGATTGGGACGGATTTCACTCGAATCGTCCTATAAGTTGAATCGTTGTTCGTACATAATACCTTCACCATTATGAGGCTCTTTTGGACTACAATACTATAAAGCATACCAAAATAGTACACGGTCTCGTAACTGGCTCTTTTCTTTCTAACTGAGATCGGATTTACTCAAATCGTTTAAAAAGTGGAATCGGTGTTTGTAGATAATTCCTTCACCATTTTGAAGCTCTTAATGACAAAAATACTATATAGCGTACTTAAATACTCCACACTCTCCTAACCGACCCTTTTCTTTTTGTCCATCCTCCTTTTCTTTCCAAATGGGATGGGTTTCACTCGAATGGTCCTATAATTTGAATAGTAGATTTTTTACATCATTCCTTCACCATAATGAGGCTCTGCTGGACAACAATACTATAAAGAGTACCAAAAATAGTCCACACTATCCTAACTGACACCATTTTGAGGCTCTTAATGACAACAATACCATAAAGTGCACCAAAATAGTCCACAATCTCCAAACTGGCCCTTTTTATTCTCTCCAGCCTCATTTTCTTTCTAAGTGGGACGATTTTCACTCCAATCGTACCATAGGTTGAATCGGTGTTTGTACATCATTCCTTAACCATTATTAGGATCTTTTGGATAACAATACTATAAAGCGTCCAAAATTAGTCCACAATCTCCTAACTGACCCTTTGTTTTCTCTCCAACGTCATTTTCTTTCTAAGTGGGACGGATTTCACTCGAATCATCCTATAAGTTGAATCCTTGTTTTTATAAAAAATACTTCACCATTATCAGGCTCTTTTGGACAACAATACTATAACGCGTACCAAAATAGTCTACACTTTCGTAACTGGCCCTTTTCTTTCTAAGTGGGACGGGATTCACTCGAATCATCCTACAAGTCGAATTGGTGTTTGGACATAATTCCTGCACAATTATGAGGCTCTTAATGACAACAATACTATTAAAGCGTACAAAAATAGTCAACACTCTTTTATGTGGCCCTTTCTTTTCTCTCCAACCTCATTTTCTTTCAAAGTGGAATGGATTTAATTAGAATCGTCCTAAGTTTAATCGGTGTTTGTACATCATTCATTAACCATTATAGAGCTCTTGTGGGTAACAATACTATAATGCGTACCAAAGTTGCCCACATTCTCCTTACTAACCCTTTTCTTTCTCTGCAACCTCATTTTCTTTTTAAGTGGGACGAATTTCACTAGAATCGTCCTATAAGTTGAATCGGAGTTTGTACATCATTCCTTCACCACTATAGGGTTGTTATGGATAACAATACTATAAAGCGTACCAAAATAGTCCACAATCTCCTAACTGACTCTTTTCTTTCTCACCAACCTCCTTTTGTTTCTAAGTGGGACGAGATTGACTAGAGTCATACTATAAGTTGAATCCGTGTTTGTACATCTTTCATTCACCATTATGAGCCTCTTAATGGCAACAATACTATAAAGTATACCAAAATAGTCCACACTCGCCTAACTGAACCTTTTGTTTCTCTTCAACCTCATTTCTGTATTGATTGGGACGGATTTCACTCGAATCGTCCTATAAGTTGAATCGTTGTTCGTACATAATACCTTCACCATTATGAGGCTCTTTTGGACTACAATACTATAAAGCATACCAAAATAGTACACGGTCTCGTAACTGGCTCTTTTCTTTCTAACTGAGATCGGATTTACTCAAATCGTTTAAAAAGTGGAATCGGTGTTTGTAGATAATTCCTTCACCATTTTGAAGCTCTTAATGACAAAAATACTATATAGCGTACTTAAATACTCCACACTCTCCTAACCGACCCTTTTCTTTTTGTCCATCCTCCTTTTCTTTCCAAATGGGATGGGTTTCACTCGAATGGTCCTATAATTTGAATAGTAGATTTTTTACATCATTCCTTCACCATAATGAGGCTCTGCTGGACAACAATACTATAAAGAGTACCAAAAATAGTCCACACTATCCTAACTGACACCATTTTGAGGCTCTTAATGACAACAATACCATAAAGTGCACCAAAATAGTCCACAATCTCCAAACTGGCCCTTTTTATTCTCTCCAGCCTCATTTTCTTTCTAAGTGGGACGATTTTCACTCCAATCGTACCATAGGTTGAATCGGTGTTTGTACATCATTCCTTAACCATTATTAGGATCTTTTGGATAACAATACTATAAAGCGTCCAAAATTAGTCCACAATCTCCTAACTGACCCTTTGTTTTCTCTCCAACGTCATTTTCTTTCTAAGTGGGACGGATTTCACTCGAATCATCCTATAAGTTGAATCCTTGTTTTTATAAAAAATACTTCACCATTATCAGGCTCTTTTGGACAACAATACTATAACGCGTACCAAAATAGTCTACACTTTCGTAACTGGCCCTTTTCTTTCTAAGTGGGACGGGATTCACTCGAATCATCCTACAAGTCGAATTGGTGTTTGGACATAATTCCTGCACAATTATGAGGCTCTTAATGACAACAATACTATTAAAGCGTACAAAAATAGTCAACACTCTTTTATGTGGCCCTTTCTTTTCTCTCCAACCTCATTTTCTTTCAAAGTGGAATGGATTTAATTAGAATCGTCCTAAGTTTAATCGGTGTTTGTACATCATTCATTAACCATTATAGAGCTCTTGTGGGTAACAATACTATAATGCGTACCAAAGTTGCCCACATTCTCCTTACTAACCCTTTTCTTTCTCTGCAACCTCATTTTCTTTTTAAGTGGGACGAATTTCACTAGAATCGTCCTATAAGTTGAATCGGAGTTTGTACATCATTCCTTCACCACTATAGGGTTGTTATGGATAACAATACTATAAAGCGTACCAAAATAGTCCACAATCTCCTAACTGACTCTTTTCTTTCTCACCAACCTCCTTTTGTTTCTAAGTGGGACGAGATTGACTAGAGTCATACTATAAGTTGAATCCGTGTTTGTACATCTTTCATTCACCATTATGAGCCTCTTAATGGCAACAATACTATAAAGTATACCAAAATAGTCCACACTCGCCTAACTGAACCTTTTGTTTCTCTTCAACCTCATTTCTGTATTGATTGGGACGGATTTCACTCGAATCGTCCTATAAGTTGAATCGTTGTTCGTACATAATACCTTCACCATTATGAGGCTCTTTTGGACTACAGTACTATAAAGCATACCAAAATAGTACACGGTCTCGTAACTGGCTCTTTTCTTTCTAACTGAGATCGGATTTACTCAAATCGTTTAAAAAGTGGAATCGGTGTTTGTAGATAATTCCTTCACCATTTTGAAGCTCTTAATGACAAAAATACTATATAGCGTACTTAAATACTCCACACTCTCCTAACCGACCCTTTTCTTTTTGTCCATCCTCCTTTTCTTCCCAAATGGGATGGGTTTCACTCGAATGGTCCTATAATTTGAATAGTAGATTTTTTACATCATTCCTTCACCATAATGAGGCTCTGCTGGACAACAATACTATAAAGAGTACCAAAAATAGTCCACACTATCCTAACTGACACCATTTTGAGGCTCTTAATGACAACAATACCATAAAGTGCACCAAAATAGTCCACAATCTCCAAACTGGCCCTTTTTATTCTCTCCAGCCTCATTTTCTTTCTAAGTGGGACGATTTTCACTCCAATCGTACCATAGGTTGAATCGGTGTTTGTACATCATTCCTTAACCATTATTAGGATCTTTTGGATAACAATACTATAAAGCGTCCAAAATTAGTCCACGATCTCCTAACTGACCCTTTGTTTTCTCTCCAACGTCATTTTCTTTCTAAGTGGGACGGATTTCACTCGAATCATCCTATAAGTTGAATCCTTGTTTTTATAAAAAATACTTCACCATTATCAGGCTCTTTTGGACAACAATACTATAACGCGTACCAAAATTGTCTACACTTTCGTAACTGGCCCTTTTCTTTCTAAGTGGGACGGGATTCACTCGAATCATCCTACAAGTCGAATTGGTGTTTGGACATAATTCCTGCACAATTATGAGGCTCTTAATGACAACAATACTATTAAAGCGTACAAAAATAGTCAACACTCTTTTATGTGGCCCTTTCTTTTCTCTCCAACCTCATTTTCTTTCAAAGTGGAATGGATTTAATTAGAATCGTCCTAAGTTTAATCGGTGTTTGTACATCATTCATTAACCATTATAGAGCTCTTGTGGGTAACAATACTATAATGCGTACCAAAGTTGCCCACATTCTCCTTACTAACCCTTTTCTTTCTCTGCAACCTCATTTTCTTTTTAAGTGGGACGAATTTCACTAGAATCGTCCTATAAGTTGAATCGGAGTTTGTACATCATTCCTTCACCACTATAGGGTTGTTATGGATAACAATACTATAAAGCGTACCAAAATAGTCCACAATCTCCTAACTGACTCTTTTCTTTCTCACCAACCTCCTTTTGTTTCTAAGTGGGACGAGATTGACTAGAGTCATACTATAAGTTGAATCCGTGTTTGTACATCTTTCATTCACCATTATGAGCCTCTTAATGGCAACAATACTATAAAGTATACCAAAATAGTCCACACTCGCCTAACTGAACCTTTTGTTTCTCTTCAACCTCATTTCTGTATTGATTGGGACGGATTTCACTCGAATCGTCCTATAAGTTGAACCATTATTAGGATCTTTTGGATAAAATACTATAAAGCGTCCAAAATTAGTCCACAATCTCCTAACTGACCCTTTGTTTTCTCTCCAACGTCATTTTCTTTCTAAGTGGGACGGATTTCACTCGAATCATCCTATAAGTTGAATCCTTGTTTTTATAAAAAATACTTCACCATTATCAGGCTCTTTTGGACAACAATACTATAACGCGTACCAAAATAGTCTACACTTTCGTAACTGGCCCTTTTCTTTCTAAGTGGGACGGGATTCACTCGAATCATCCTACAAGTCGAATTGGTGTTTGGACATAATTCCTGCACAATTATGAGGCTCTTAATGACAACAATACTATTAAAGCGTACAAAAATAGTCAACACTCTTTTATGTGGCCCTTTCTTTTCTCTCCAACCTCATTTTCTTTCAAAGTGGAATGGATTTAATTAGAATCGTCCTAAGTTTAATCGGTGTTTGTACATCATTCATTAACCATTATAGAGCTCTTGTGGGTAACAATACTATAATGCGTACCAAAGTTGCCCACATTCTCCTTACTAACCCTTTTCTTTCTCTGCAACCTCATTTTCTTTTTAAGTGGGACGAATTTCACTAGAATCGTCCTATAAGTTGAATCGGAGTTTGTACATCATTCCTTCACCACTATAGGGTTGTTATGGATAACAATACTATAAAGCGTACCAAAATAGTCCACAATCTCCTAACTGACTCTTTTCTTTCTCACCAACCTCCTTTTGTTTCTAAGTGGGACGAGATTGACTAGAGTCATACTATAAGTTGAATCCGTGTTTGTACATCTTTCATTCACCATTATGAGCCTCTTAATGGCAACAATACTATAAAGTATACCAAAATAGTCCACACTCGCCTAACTGAACCTTTTGTTTCTCTTCAACCTCATTTCTGTATTGATTGGGACGGATTTCACTCGAATCGTCCTATAAGTTGAATCGTTGTTCGTACATAATACCTTCACCATTATGAGGCTCTTTTGGACTACAGTACTATAAAGCATACCAAAATAGTACACGGTCTCGTAACTGGCTCTTTTCTTTCTAACTGAGATCGGATTTACTCAAATCGTTTAAAAAGTGGAATCGGTGTTTGTAGATAATTCCTTCACCATTTTGAAGCTCTTAATGACAAAAATACTATATAGCGTACTTAAATACTCCACACTCTCCTAACCGACCCTTTTCTTTTTGTCCATCCTCCTTTTCTTCCCAAATGGGATGGGTTTCACTCGAATGGTCCTATAATTTGAATAGTAGATTTTTTACATCATTCCTTCACCATAATGAGGCTCTGCTGGACAACAATACTATAAAGAGTACCAAAAATAGTCCACACTATCCTAACTGACACCATTTTGAGGCTCTTAATGACAACAATACCATAAAGTGCACCAAAATAGTCCATAATCTCCAAACTGGCCCTTTTTATTCTCTCCAGCCTCATTTTCTTTCTAAGTGGGACGATTTTCACTCCAATCGTACCATAGGTTGAATCGGTGTTTGTACATCATTCCTTAACCATTATTAGGATCTTTTGGATAACAATACTATAAAGCGTCCAAAATTAGTCCACAATCTCCTAACTGACCCTTTGTTTTCTCTCCAACGTCATTTTCTTTCTAAGTGGGACGGATTTCACTCGAATCATCCTATAAGTTGAATCCTTGTTTTTATAAAAAATACTTCACCATTATCAGGCTCTTTTGGACAACAATACTATAACGCGTACCAAAATAGTCTACACTTTCGTAACTGGCCCTTTTCTTTCTAAGTGGGACGGGATTCACTCGAATCATCCTACAAGTCGAATTGGTGTTTGGACATAATTCCTGCACAATTATGAGGCTCTTAATGACAACAATACTTTTAAAGCATACAAAAATAGTCAACACTCTTTTATGTGGCCCTTTCTTTTCTCTCCAACCTCATTTTCTTTCAAAGTGGAATGGATTTAATTAGAATCGTCCTAAGTTTAATCGGTGTTTGTACATCATTCATTAACCATTATAGAGCTCTTGTGGGTAACAATACTATAATGCGTACCAAAGTTGCCCACATTCTCCTTACTAACCCTTTTCTTTCTCTGCAACCTCATTTTCTTTTTAAGTGGGACGAATTTCACTAGAATCGTCCTATAAGTTGAATCGGAGTTTGTACATCATTCCTTCACCACTATAGGGTTGTTATGGATAACAATACTATAAAGCGTACCAAAATAGTCCACAATCTCCTAACTGACTCTTTTCTTTCTCACCAACCTCCTTTTGTTTCTAAGTGGGACGAGATTGACTAGAGTCATACTATAAGTTGAATCCGTGTTTGTACATCTTTCATTCACCATTATGAGCCTCTTAATGGCAACAATACTATAAAGTATACCAAAATAGTCCACACTCGCCTAACTGAACCTTTTGTTTCTCTTCAACCTCATTTCTGTATTGATTGGGACGGATTTCACTCGAATCGTCCTATAAGTTGAATCGTTGTTCGTACATAATACCTTCACCATTATGAGGCTCTTTTGGACTACAGTACTATAAAGCATACCAAAATAGTACACGGTCTCGTAACTGGCTCTTTTCTTTCTAACTGAGATCGGATTTACTCAAATCGTTTAAAAAGTGGAATCGGTGTTTGTAGATAATTCCTTCACCATTTTGAAGCTCTTAATGACAAAAATACTATATAGCGTACTTAAATACTCCACACTCTCCTAACCGACCCTTTTCTTTTTGTCCATCCTCCTTTTCTTCCCAAATGGGATGGGTTTCACTCGAATGGTCCTATAATTTGAATAGTAGATTTTTTACATCATTCCTTCACCATAATGAGGCTCTGCTGGACAACAATACTATAAAGAGTACCAAAAATAGTCCACACTATCCTAACTGACACCATTTTGAGGCTCTTAATGACAACAATACCATAAAGTGCACCAAAATAGTCCACAATCTCCAAACTGGCCCTTTTTATTCTCTCCAGCCTCATTTTCTTTCTAAGTGGGACGATTTTCACTCCAATCGTACCATAGGTGGAATCGGTGTTTGTACATCATTCCTTAACCATTATTAGGATCTTTTGGATAACAATACTATAAAGCGTCCAAAATTAGTCCACCATCTCCTAACTGACCCTTTGTTTTCTCTCCAACGTCATTTTCTTTCTAAGTGGGACGGATTTCACTCGAATCATCCTATAAGTTGAATCCTTGTTTTTATAAAAAATACTTCACCATTATCAGGCTCTTTTGGACAACAATACTATAACGCGTACCAAAATAGTCTACACTTTCGTAACTGGCCCTTTTCTTTCTAAGTGGGACGGGATTCACTCGAATCATCCTACAAGTCGAATTGGTGTTTGGACATAATTCCTGCACAATTATGAGGCTCTTAATGACAACAATACTATTAAAGCGTACAAAAATAGTCAACACTCTTTTATGTGGCCCTTTCTTTTCTCTCCAACCTCATTTTCTTTCAAAGTGGAATGGATTTAATTAGAATCGTCCTAAGTTTAATCGGTGTTTGTACATCATTCATTAACCATTATAGAGCTCTTGTGGGTAACAATACTATAATGCGTACCAAAGTTGCCCACATTCTCCTTACTAACCCTTTTCTTTCTCTGCAACCTCATTTTCTTTTTAAGTGGGACGAATTTCACTAGAATCGTCCTATAAGTTGAATCGGAGTTTGTACATCATTCCTTCACCACTATAGGGTTGTTATGGATAACAATACTATAAAGCGTACCAAAATAGTCCACAATCTCCTAACTGACTCTTTTCTTTCTCACCAACCTCCTTTTGTTTCTAAGTGGGACGAGATTGACTAGAGTCATACTATAAGTTGAATCCGTGTTTGTACATCTTTCATTCACCATTATGAGCCTCTTAATGGCAACAATACTATAAAGTATACCAAAATAGTCCACACTCGCCTAACTGAACCTTTTGTTTCTCTTCAACCTCATTTCTGTATTGATTGGGACGGATTTCACTCGAATCGTCCTATAAGTTGAATCGTTGTTCGTACATAATACCTTCACCATTATGAGGCTCTTTTGGACTACAGTACTATAAAGCATACCAAAATAGTACACGGTCTCGTAACTGGCTCTTTTCTTTCTAACTGAGATCGGATTTACTCAAATCGTTTAAAAAGTGGAATCGGTGTTTGTAGATAATTCCTTCACCATTTTGAAGCTCTTAATGACAAAAATACTATATAGCGTACTTAAATACTCCACACTCTCCTAACCGACCCTTTTCTTTTTGTCCATCCTCCTTTTCTTCCCAAATGGGATGGGTTTCACTCGAATGGTCCTATAATTTGAATAGTAGATTTTTTACATCATTCATTCACCATAATGAGGCTCTGCTGGACAACAATACTATAAAGAGTACCAAAAATAGTCCACACTATCCTAACTGACACCATTTTGAGGCTCTTAATGACAACAATATCATAAAGTGCACCAAAATAGTCCACAATCTCCAAACTGGCCCTTTTTATTCTCTCCAGCCTCATTTTCTTTCTAAGTGGGACGATTTTCACTCCAATCGTACCATAGGTGGAATCGGTGTTTGTACATCATTCCTTAACCATTATTAGGATCTTTTGGATAACAATACTATAAAGCGTCCAAAATTAGTCCACAATCTCCTAACTGACCCTTTGTTTTCTCTCCAACGTCATTTTCTTTCTAAGTGGGACGGATTTCACTCGAATCATCCTATAAGTTGAATCCTTGTTTTTATAAAAAATACTTCACCATTATCAGGCTCTTTTGGACAACAATACTATAACGCGTACCAAAATAGTCTACACTTTCGTAACTGGCCCTTTTCTTTCTAAGTGGGACGGGATTCACTCGAATCATCCTACAAGTCGAATTGGTGTTTGGACATAATTCCTGCACAATTATGAGGCTCTTAATGACAACAATACTATTAAAGCGTACAAAAATAGTCAACACTCTTTTATGTGGCCCTTTCTTTTCTCTCCAACCTCATTTTCTTTCAAAGTGGAATGGATTTAATTAGAATCGTCCTAAGTTTAATCGGTGTTTGTACATCATTCATTAACCATTATAGAGCTCTTGTGGGTAACAATACTATAATGCGTACCAAAGTTGCCCACATTCTCCTTACTAACCCTTTTCTTTCTCTGCAACCTCATTTTCTTTTTAAGTGGGACGAATTTCACTAGAATCGTCCTATAAGTTGAATCGGAGTTTGTACATCATTCCTTCACCACTATAGGGTTGTTATGGATAACAATACTATAAAGCGTACCAAAATAGTCCACAATCTCCTAACTGACTCTTTTCTTTCTCACCAACCTCCTTTTGTTTCTAAGTGGGACGAGATTGACTAGAGTCATACTATAAGTTGAATCCGTGTTTGTACATCTTTCATTCACCATTATGAGCCTCTTAATGGCAACAATACTATAAAGTATACCAAAATAGTCCACACTCGCCTAACTGAACCTTTTGTTTCTCTTCAACCTCATTTCTGTATTGATTGGGACGGATTTCACTCGAATCGTCCTATAAGTTGAATCGTTGTTCGTACATAATACATTCACCATTATGAGGCTCTTTTGGACTACAATACTATAAAGCATACCAAAATAGTACACGGTCTCGTAACTGGCTCTTTTCTTTCTAACTGAGATCGGATTTACTCAAATCGTTTAAAAAGTGGAATCGGTGTTTGTAGATAATTCCTTCACCATTTTGAAGCTCTTAATGACAAAAATACTATATAGCGTACTTAAATACTCCACACTCTCCTAACCGACCCTTTTCTTTTTGTCCATCCTCCTTTTCTTTCCAAATGGGATGGGTTTCACTCGAATGGTCCTATAATTTGAATAGTAGATTTTTTACATCATTCCTTCACCATAATGAGGCTCTGCTGGACAACAATACTATAAAGAGTACCAAAAATAGTCCACACTATCCTAACTGACACCATTTTGAGGCTCTGAATGACAACAATACCATAAAGTGCACCAAAATAGTCCACAATCTCCAAACTGGCCCTTTTTATTCTCTCCAGCCTCATTTTCTTTCTAATTGGGACGATTTTCACTCCAATCGTACCATAGGTTGAATCGGTGTTTGTACATCATTCCTTAACCATTATTAGGATCTTTTGGATAACAATACTATAAAGCGTCCAAAATTAGTCCACAATCTCCTAACTGACCCTTTGTTTTCTCTCCAACGTCATTTTCTTTCTAAGTGGGACGGATTTCACTCGAATCATCCTATAAGTTGAATCCTTGTTTTTATAAAAAATACTTCACCATTATCAGGCTCTTTTGGACAACAATACTATAACGCGTACCAAAATAGTCTACACTTTCGTAACTGGCCCTTTTCTTTCTAAGTGGGACGGGATTCACTCGAATCATCCTACAAGTCGAATTGGTGTTTGGACATAATTCCTGCACAATTATGAGGCTCTTAATGACAACAATACTATTAAAGCGTACAAAAATAGTCAACACTCTTTTATGTGGCCCTTTCTTTTCTCTCCAACCTCATTTTCTTTCAAAGTGGAATGGATTTAATTAGAATCGTCCTAAGTTTAATCGGTGTTTGTACATCATTCATTAACCATTATAGAGCTCTTGTGGGTAACAATACTATAATGCGTACCAAAGTTGCCCACATTCTCCTTACTAACCCTTTTCTTTCTCTGCAACCTCATTTTCTTTTTAAGTGGGACGAATTTCACTAGAATCGTCCTATAAGTTGAATCGGAGTTTGTACATCATTCCTTCACCACTATAGGGTTGTTATGGATAACAATACTATAAAGCGTACCAAAATAGTCCACAATCTCCTAACTGACTCTTTTCTTTCTCACCAACCTCCTTTTGTTTCTAAGTGGGACGAGATTGACTAGAGTCATACTATAAGTTGAATCCGTGTTTGTACATCTTTCATTCACCATTATGAGCCTCTTAATGGCAACAATACTATAAAGTATACCAAAATAGTCCACACTCGCCTAACTGAACCTTTTGTTTCTCTTCAACCTCATTTCTGTATTGATTGGGACGGATTTCACTCGAATCGTCCTATAAGTTGAATCGTTGTTCGTACATAATACCTTCACCATTATGAGGCTCTTTTGGACTACAATAATACCAAAATAGTACACGGTCTCGTAACTGGCTCTTTTCTTTCTAACTGAGATCGGATTTACTCAAATCGTTTAAAAAGTGGAATCGGTGTTTGTAGATAATTCCTTCACCATTTTGAAGCTCTTAATGACAAAAATACTATATAGCGTACTTAAATACTCCACACTCTCCTAACCGACCCTTTTCTTTTTGTCCATCCTCCTTTTCTTCCCAAATGGGATGGGTTTCACTCGAATGGTCCTATAATTTGAATAGTAGATTTTTTACATCATTCCTTCACCATAATGAGGCTCTGCTGGACAACAATACTATAAAGAGTACCAAAAATAGTCCACACTATCCTAACTGACACCATTTTGAGGCTCTTAATGACAACAATACCATAAAGTGCACCAAAATAGTCCACAATCTCCAAACTGGCCCTTTTTATTCTCTCCAGCCTCATTTTCTTTCTAAGTGGGACGATTTTCACTCCAATCGTACCATAGGTTGAATCGGTGTTTGTACATCATTCCTTAACCATTATTAGGATCTTTTGGATAACAATACTATAAAGCGTCCAAAATTAGTCCACAATCTCCTAACTGACCCTTTGTTTTCTCTCCAACGTCATTTTCTTTCTAAGTGGGACGGATTTCACTCGAATCATCCTATAAGTTGAATCCTTGTTTTTATAAAAAATACTTCACCATTATCAGGCTCTTTTGGACAACAATACTATAACGCGTACCAAAATAGTCTACACTTTCGTAACTGGCCCTTTTCTTTCTAAGTGGGACGGGATTCACTCGAATCATCCTACAAGTCGAATTGGTGTTTGGACATAATTCCTGCACAATTATGAGGCTCTTAATGACAACAATACTATTAAAGCGTACAAAAATAGTCAACACTCTTTTATGTGGCCCTTTCTTTTCTCTCCAACCTCATTTTCTTTCAAAGTGGAATGGATTTAATTAGAATCGTCCTAAGTTTAATCGGTGTTTGTACATCATTCATTAACCATTATAGAGCTCTTGTGGGTAGCAATACTATAATGCGTACCAAAGTTGCCCACATTCTCCTTACTAACCCTTTTCTTTCTCTGCAACCTCATTTTCTTTTTAAGTGGGACGAATTTCACTAGAATCGTCCTATAAGTTGAATCGGAGTTTGTACATCATTCCTTCACCACTATAGGGTTGTTATGGATAACAATACTATAAAGCGTACCAAAATAGTCCACAATCTCCTAACTGACTCTTTTCTTTCTCACCAACCTCCTTTTGTTTCTAAGTGGGACGAGATTGACTAGAGTCATACTATAAGTTGAATCCGTGTTTGTACATCTTTCATTCACCATTATGAGCCTCTTAATGGCAACAATACTATAAAGTATACCAAAATAGTCCACACTCGCCTAACTGAACCTTTTGTTTCTCTTCAACCTCATTTCTGTATTGATTGGGACGGATTTCACTCGAATCGTCCTATAAGTTGAATCGTTGTTCGTACATAATACCTTCACCATTATGAGGCTCTTTTGGACTACAATAATACCAAAATAGTACACGGTCTCGTAACTGGCTCTTTTCTTTCTAACTGAGATCGGATTTACTCAAATCGTTTAAAAAGTGGAATCGGTGTTTGTAGATAATTCCTTCACCATTTTGAAGCTCTTAATGACAAAAATACTATATAGCGTACTTAAATACTCCACACTCTCCTAACCGACCCTTTTCTTTTTGTCCATCCTCCTTTTCTTCCCAAATGGGATGGGTTTCACTCGAATGGTCCTATAATTTGAATAGTAGATTTTTTACATCATTCCTTCACCATAATGAGGCTCTGCTGGACAACAATACTATAAAGAGTACCAAAAATAGTCCACACTATCCTAACTGACACCATTTTGAGGCTCTTAATGACAACAATACCATAAAGTGCACCAAAATAGTCCACAATCTCCAAACTGGCCCTTTTTATTCTCTCCAGCCTCATTTTCTTTCTAAGTGGGACGATTTTCACTCCAATCGTACCATAGGTTGAATCGGTGTTTGTACATCATTCCTTAACCATTATTAGGATCTTTTGGATAACAATACTATAAAGCGTCCAAAATTAGTCCACAATCTCCTAACTGACCCTTTGTTTTCTCTCCAACGTCATTTTCTTTCTAAGTGGGACGGATTTCACTCGAATCATCCTATAAGTTGAATCCTTGTTTTTATAAAAAATACTTCACCATTATCAGGCTCTTTTGGACAACAATACTATAACGCGTACCAAAATAGTCTACACTTTCGTAACTGGCCCTTTTCTTTCTAAGTGGGACGGGATTCACTCGAATCATCCTACAAGTCGAATTGGTGTTTGGACATAATTCCTGCACAATTATGAGGCTCTTAATGACAACAATACTATTAAAGCGTACAAAAATAGTCAACACTCTTTTATGTGGCCCTTTCTTTTCTCTCCAACCTCATTTTCTTTCAAAGTGGAATGGATTTAATTAGAATCGTCCTAAGTTTAATCGGTGTTTGTACATCATTCATTAACCATTATAGAGCTCTTGTGGGTAGCAATACTATAATGCGTACCAAAGTTGCCCACATTCTCCTTACTAACCCTTTTCTTTCTCTGCAACCTCATTTTCTTTTTAAGTGGGACGAATTTCACTAGAATCGTCCTATAAGTTGAATCGGAGTTTGTACATCATTCCTTCACCACTATAGGGTTGTTATGGATAACAATACTATAAAGCGTACCAAAATAGTCCACAATCTCCTAACTGACTCTTTTCTTTCTCACCAACCTCCTTTTGTTTCTAAGTGGGACGAGATTGACTAGAGTCATACTATAAGTTGAATCCGTGTTTGTACATCTTTCATTCACCATTATGAGCCTCTTAATGGCAACAATACTATAAAGTATACCAAAATAGTCCACACTCGCCTAACTGAACCTTTTGTTTCTCTTCAACCTCATTTCTGTATTGATTGGGACGGATTTCACTCGAATCGTCCTATAAGTTGAATCGTTGTTCGTACATAATACCTTCACCATTATGAGGCTCTTTTGGACTACAATACTATAAAGCATACCAAAATAGTACACGGTCTCGTAACTGGCTCTTTTCTTTCTAACTGAGATCGGATTTACTCAAATCGTTTAAAAAGTGGAATCGGTGTTTGTAGATAATTCCTTCACCATTTTGAAGCTCTTAATGACAAAAATACTATATAGCGTACTTAAATACTCCACACTCTCCTAACCGACCCTTTTCTTTTTGTCCATCCTCCTTTTCTTTCCAAATGGGTTGGGTTTCACTCGAATGGTCCTATAATTTGAATAGTAGATTTTTTACATCATTCCTTCACCATAATGAGGCTCTGCTGGACAACAATACTATAAAGAGTAGCAAAAATAGTCCACACTATCCTAACTGACACCATTTTGAGGCTCTTAATGACAACAATACCATAAAGTGCACCAAAATAGTCCACAATCTCCAAACTAGCCCTTTTTATTCTCTCCAGCCTCATTTTCTTTATAAGTGGGACGATTTTCACTCCAATCGTACCATAGGTTGAATCGGTGTTTGTACATCATTCCTTAACCATTATTAGGATCTTTTGGATAACAATACTATAAAGCGTCCAAAATTAGTCCACAATCTCCTAACTGACCCTTTGTTTTCTCTCCAACGTCATTTTCTTTCTAAGTGGGACGGATTTCACTCGAATCATCCTATAAGTTGAATCCTTGTTTTTATATAAAATACTTCACCATTATCAGGCTCTTTTGGACAACAATACTATAACGCGTACCAAAATAGTCTACACTTTCGTAACTGGCCCTTTTCTTTCTAAGTGGGACGGGATTCACTCGAATCATCCTACAAGTCGAATTGGTGTTTGGACATAATTCCTGCACAATTATGAGGCTCTTAATGACAACAATACTATTAAAGCGTACAAAAATAGTCAACACTCTTTTATGTGGCCCTTTCTTTTCTCTCCAACCTCATTTTCTTTCAAAGTGGAATGGATTTAATTAGAATCGTCCTAAGTTTAATCGGTGTTTGTACATCATTCATTAACCATTATAGAGCTCTTGTGGGTAACAATACTATAATGCGTACCAAAGTTGCCCACATTCTCCTTACTAACCCTTTTCTTTCTCTGCAACCTCATTTTCTTTTTAAGTGGGACGAATTTCACTAGAATCGTCCTATAAGTTGAATCGGAGTTTTCACATCATTCCTTCACCACTATAGGGTTGTTATGGATAACAATACTATAAAGCGTACCAAAATAGTCCACAATCTCCTAACTGACTCTTTTCTTTCTCACCAACCTCCTTTTGTTTCTAAGTGGGACGAGATTGACTAGAGTCATACTATAAGTTGAATCCGTGTTTGTACATCTTTCATTCACCATTATGAGCCTCTTAATGGCAACAATACTATAAAGTATACCAAAATAGTCCACACTCGCCTAACTGAACCTTTTGTTTCTCTTCAACCTCATTTCTGTATTGATTGGGACGGATTTCACTCGAATCGTCCTATAAGTTGAATCGTTGTTCGTACATAATACCTTCACCATTATGAGGCTCTTTTGGACTACAATACTATAAAGCATACCAAAATAGTACACGGTCTCGTAACTGGCTCTTTTCTTTCTAACTGAGATCGGATTTACTCAAATCGTTTAAAAAGTGGAATCGGTGTTTGTAGATAATTCCTTCACCATTTTGAAGCTCTTAATGACAAAAATACTATATAGCGTACTTAAATACTCCACACTCTCCTAACCGACCCTTTTCTTTTTGTCCATCCTCCTTTTCTTTCCAAATGGGATGGGTTTCACTCGAATGGTCCTATAATTTGAATAGTAGATTTTTTACATCATTCCTTCACCATAATGAGGCTCTGCTGGACAACAATACTATAAAGAGTACCAAAAATAGTCCACACTATCCTAACTGACACCATTTTGAGGCTCTTAATGACAACAATACCATAAAGTGCACCAAAATAGTCCACAATCTCCAAACTGGCCCATTTTATTCTCTCCAGCCTCATTTTCTTTCTAAGTGGGACGATTTTCACTCCAATCGTACCATAGGTTGAATCGGTGTTTGTACATCATTCCTTAACCATTATTAGGATCTTTTGGATAACAATACTATAAAGCGTCCAAAATTAGTCCACAATCTCCTAACTGACCCTTTGTTTTCTCTCCAACGTCATTTTCTTTCTAAGTGGGACGGATTTCACTCGAATCATCCTATAAGTTGAATCCTTGTTTTTATATAAAATACTTCACCATTATCAGGCTCTTTTGGACAACAATACTATAACGCGTACCAAAATAGTCTACACTTTCGTAACTGGCCCTTTTCTTTCTAAGTGGGACGGGATTCACTCGAATCATCCTACAAGTCGAATTGGTGTTTGGACATAATTCCTGCACAATTATGAGGCTCTTAATGACAACAATACTATTAAAGCGTACAAAAATAGTCAACACTCTTTTATGTGGCCCTTTCTTTTCTCTCCAACCTCATTTTCTTTCAAAGTGGAATGGATTTAATTAGAATCGTCCTAAGTTTAATCGGTGTTTGTACATCATTCATTAACCATTATAGAGCTCTTGTGGGTAACAATACTATAATGCGTACCAAAGTTGCCCACATTCTCCTTACTAACCCTTTTCTTTCTCTGCAACCTCATTTTCTTTTTAAGTGGGACGAATTTCACTAGAATCGTCCTATAAGTTGAATCGGAGTTTTCACATCATTCCTTCACCACTATAGGGTTGTTATGGATAACAATACTATAAAGCGTACCAAAATAGTCCACAATCTCCTAACTGACTCTTTTCTTTCTCACCAACCTCCTTTTGTTTCTAAGTGGGACGAGATTGACTAGAGTCATACTATAAGTTGAATCCGTGTTTGTACATCTTTCATTCACCATTATGAGCCTCTTAATGGCAACAATACTATAAAGTATACCAAAATAGTCCACACTCGCCTAACTGAACCTTTTGTTTCTCTTCAACCTCATTTCTGTATTGATTGGGACGGATTTCACTCGAATCGTCCTATAAGTTGAATCGTTGTTCGTACATAATACCTTCACCATTATTAGGCTCTTTTGGACTACAATAATACCAAAATAGGACACGGTCTCGTAACTGGCTCTTTTCTTTCTAACTGAGATCGGATTTACTCAAATCGTTTAAAAAGTGGAATCGGTGTTTTTAGATAATTCCTTCACCATTTTGAAGCTCTTAATGACAAAAATACTATATAGCGTACTTAAATACTCCACACTCTCCTAACCGACCCTTTTCTTTTTGTCCATCCTCCTTTTCTTTCCAAATGGGATGGGTTTCACTCGAATGGTCCTATAATTTGAATAGTAGATTTTTTACATCATTCCTTCACCATAATGAGGCTCTGCTGGACAACAATACTATAAAGAGTACCAAAAATAGTCCACACTATCCTAACTGACACCATTTTGAGGCTCTTAATCACAACAATACCATAAAGTGCACCAAAATAGTCCACAATCTCCAAACTGGCCCTTTTTATTCTCTCCAGCCTCATTTTCTTTCTAAGTGGGACGATTTTCACTCCAATCGTACCATAGGTTGAATCGGTGTTTGTACATCATTTCTTAACCATTATTAGGATCTTTTGGATAACAATACTATAAAGCGTCCAAAATTAGTCCACAATCTCCTAACTGACCCTTTGCTTTCTCTCCAACGTCATTTTCTTTCTAAGTGGGACGGATTTCACTCGAATCATCCTATAAGTTGAATCCTTGTTTTTATATAAAATACTTCACCATTATCAGGCTCTTTTGGACAACAATAGTATAACGCGTACCAAAATAGTCTACACTTTCGTAACTGGCCCTTTTCTTTCTAAGTGGGACGGGATTTACTCGAATCATCCTACAAGTCGAATTGGTGTTTGGACATAATTCCTGCACAATTATGAGGCTCTTAATGACAACAATACTATTAAAGCGTACAAAAATAGTCAACACTCTTTTATGTGGCCCTTTCTTTTCTCTCCAACCTCATTTTCTTTCAAAGTGGAATGGATTTAATTAGAATCGTCCTAAGTTTAATCGGTGTTTGTACATCATTCATTAACCATTATAGAGCTCTTGTGGGTAACAATACTATAATGCGTACCAAAGTTGCCCACATTCTCCTTACTAACCCTTTTCTTTCTCTGCAACCTCATTTTCTTTTTAAGTGGGACGAATTTCACTAGAATCGTCCTATAAGTTGAATCGGAGTTTGTACATCATTCCTTCACCACTATAGGGTTGTTATGGATAACAATACTATTAAGCGTACCAAAATAGTCCACAATCTCCTAACTGACTCTTTTCTTTCTCACCAACCTCCTTTTGTTTCTAAGTGGGACGAGATTGACTAGAGTCATACTATAAGTTGAATCCGTGTTTGTACATCTTTCATTCACCATTATGAGCCTCTTAATGGCAACAATACTATAAAGTATACCAAAATAGTCCACACTCGCCTAACTGAACCTTTTGTTTCTCTTCAACCTCATTTCTGTATTGATTGGGACGGATTTCACTCGAATCGTCCTATAAGTTGAATCGTTGTTCGTACATAATACCTTCACCATTATGAGGCTCTTTTGGACTACAATAATACCAAAATAGTACACGGTCTCGTAACTGGCTCTTTTCTTTCTAACTGAGATCGGATTTACTCAAATCGTTTAAAAAGTGGAATCGGTGTTTGTAGATAATTCCTTCACCATTTTGAAGCTCTTAATGACAAAAATACTATATAGCGTACTTAAATACTCCACACTCTCCTAACCGACCCTTTTCTTTTTGTCCATCCTCCTTTTCTTTCCAAATGGGATGGGTTTCACTCGAATGGTCCTATAATTTGAATAGTAGATTTTTTACATCATTCCTTCACCATAATGAGGCTCTGCTGGACAACAATACTATAAAGAGTACCAAAAATAGTCCACACTATCCTAACTGACACCATTTTGAGGCTCTTAATGACAACAATACCATAAAGTGCACCAAAATAGTCCACAATCTCCAAACTGGCCCTTTTTATTCTCTCCAGCCTCATTTTCTTTCTAAGTGGGACGATTTTCACTCCAATCGTACCATAGGTTGAATCGGTGTTTGTACATCATTCCTTAACCATTATTAGGATCTTTTGGATAACAATACTATAAAGCGTCCAAAATTAGTCCACAATCTCCTAACTGACCCTTTGTTTTCTCTCCAACGTCATTTTCTTTCTAAGTGGGACGGATTTCACTCGAATCATCCTATAAGTTGAATCCTTGTTTTTATATAAAATACTTCACCATTATCAGTCTCTTTTGGACAACAATACTATAACGCGTACCAAAATAGTCTACACTTTCGTAACTGGCCCTTTTCTTTCTAAGTGGGACGGGATTCACTCGAATCATCCTACAAGTCGAATTGGTGTTTGGACATAATTCCTGCACAATTATGAGGCTCTTAATGACAACAATACTATTAAAGCGTACAAAAATAGTCAACACTCTTTTATGTGGCCCTTTCTTTTCTCTCCAACCTCATTTTCTTTCAAAGTGGAATGGATTTAATTAGAATCGTCCTAAGTTTAATCGGTGTTTGTACATCATTCATTAACCATTATAGAGCTCTTGTGGGTAACAATACTATAATGCGTACCAAAGTTGCCCACATTCTCCTTACTAACCCTTTTCTTTCTCTGCAACCTCATTTTCTTTTTAAGTGGGACGAATTTCACTAGAATCGTCCTATAAGTTGAATCGGAGTTTGTACATCATTCCTTCACCACTATAGGGTTGTTATGGATAACAATACTATAAAGCGTACCAAAATAGTCCACAATCTCCTAACTGACTCTTTTCTTTCTCACCAACCTCCTTTTGTTTCTAAGTGGGACGAGATTGACTAGAGTCATACTATAAGTTGAATCCGTGTTTGTACATCTTTCATTCACCATTATGAGCCTCTTAATGGCAACAATACTATAAAGTATACCAAAATAGTCCACACTCGCCTAACTGAACCTTTTGTTTCTCTTCAACCTCATTTCTGTATTGATTGGGACGGATTTCACTCGAATCGTCCTATAAGTTGAATCGTTGTTCGTACATAATACCTTCACCATTATGAGGCTCTTTTGGACTACAATACTATAAAGCATACCAAAATAGTACACGGTCTCGTAACTGGCTCTTTTCTTTCTAACTGAGATCGGATTTACTCAAATCGTTTAAAAAGTGGAATCGGTGTTTGTAGATAATTCCTTCACCATTTTGAAGCTCTTAATGACAAAAATACTATATAGCGTACTTAAATACTCCACACTCTCCTAACCGACCCTTTTCTTTTTGTCCATCCTCCTTTTCTTTCCAAATGGGATGGGTTTCACTCGAATGGTCCTATAATTTGAATAGTAGATTTTTTACATCATTCCTTCACCATAATGAGGCTCTGCTGGACAACAATACTATAAAGAGTACCAAAAATAGTCCACACTATCCTAACTGACACCATTTTGAGGCTCTTAATGACAACAATACCATAAAGTGCACCAAAATAGTCCACAATCTCCAAACTGGCCCTTTTTATTCTCTCCAGCCTCATTTTCTTTCTAAGTAGGACGATTTTCACTCCAATCGTACCATAGGTTGAATCGGTGTTTGTACATCATTCCTTAACCATTATTAGGATCTTTTGGATAACAATACTATAAAGCGTCCAAAATTAGTCCACAATCTCCTAACTGACCCTTTGTTTTCTCTCCAACGTCATTTTCTTTCTAAGTGGGACGGATTTCACTCGAATCATCCTATAAGTTGAATCCTTGTTTTTATATAAAATACTTCACCATTATCAGGCTCTTTTGGACAACAATACTATAACGCGTACCAAAATAGTCTACACTTTCGTAACTGGCCCTTTTCTTTCTAAGTGGGACGGGATTCACTCGAATCATCCTACAAGTCGAATTGGTGTTTGGACATAATTCCTGCACAATTATGAGGCTCTTAATGACAACAATACTATTAAAGCGTACAAAAATAGTCAACACTCTTTTATGTGGCCCTTTCTTTTCTCTCCAACCTCATTTTCTTTCAAAGTGGAATGGATTTAATTAGAATCGTCCTAAGTTTAATCGGTGTTTGTACATCATTCATTAACCATTATAGAGCTCTTGTGGGTAACAATACTATAATGCGTACCAAAGTTGCCCACATTCTCCTTACTAACCCTTTTCTTTCTCTGCAACCTCATTTTCTTTTTAAGTGGGACGAATTTCACTAGAATCGTCCTATAAGTTGAATCGGAGTTTGTACATCATTCCTTCACCACTATAGGGTTGTTATGGATAACAATACTATAAAGCGTACCAAAATAGTCCACAATCTCCTAACTGACTCTTTTCTTTCTCACCAACCTCCTTTTGTTTCTAAGTGGGACGAGATTGACTAGAGTCATACTATAAGTTGAATCCGTGTTTGTACATCTTTCATTCACCATTATGAGCCTCTTAATGGCAACAATACTATAAAGTATACCAAAATAGTCCACACTCGCCTAACTGAACCTTTTGTTTCTCTTCAACCTCATTTCTGTATTGATTGGGACGGATTTCACTCGAATCGTCCTATAAGTTGAATCGTTGTTCGTACATAATACCTTCACCATTATGAGGCTCTTTTGGACTACAATAATACCAAAATAGTACACGGTCTCGTAACTGGCTCTTTTCTTTCTAACTGAGATCGGATTTACTCAAATCGTTTAAAAAGTGGAATCGGTGTTTGTAGATAATTCCTTCACCATTTTGAAGCTCTTAATGACAAAAATACTATATAGCGTACTTAAATACTCCACACTCTCCTAACCGACCCTTTTCTTTTTGTCCATCCTCCTTTTCTTTCCAAATGGGATGGGTTTCACTCGAATGGTCCTATAATTTGAATAGTAGATTTTTTACATCATTCCTTCACCATAATGAGGCTCTGCTGGACAACAATACTATAAAGAGTACCAAAAATAGTCCACACTATCCTAACTGACACCATTTTGAGGCTCTTAATGACAACAATACCATAAAGTGCACCAAAATAGTCCACAATCTCCAAACTGGCCCTTTTTATTCTCTCCAGCCTCATTTTCTTTCTAAGTGGGACGATTTTCACTCCAATCGTACCATAGGTTGAATCGGTGTTTGTACATCATTCCTTAACCATTATTAGGATCTTTTGGATAACAATACTATAAAGCGTCCAAAATTAGTCCACAATCTCCTAACTGACCCTTTGTTTTCTCTCCAACGTCATTTTCTTTCTAAGTGGGACGGATTTCACTCGAATCATCCTATAAGTTGAATCCTTGTTTTTATATAAAATACTTCACCATTATCAGTCTCTTTTGGACAACAATACTATAACGCGTACCAAAATAGTCTACACTTTCGTAACTGGCCCTTTTCTTTCTAAGTGGGACGGGATTCACTCGAATCATCCTACAAGTCGAATTGGTGTTTGGACATAATTCCTGCACAATTATGAGGCTCTTAATGACAACAATACTATTAAAGCGTACAAAAATAGTCAACACTCTTTTATGTGGCCCTTTCTTTTCTCTCCAACCTCATTTTCTTTCAAAGTGGAATGGATTTAATTAGAATCGTCCTAAGTTTAATCGGTGTTTGTACATCATTCATTAACCATTATAGAGCTCTTGTGGGTAACAATACTATAATGCGTACCAAAGTTGCCCACATTCTCCTTACTAACCCTTTTCTTTCTCTGCAACCTCATTTTCTTTTTAAGTGGGACGAATTTCACTAGAATCGTCCTATAAGTTGAATCGGAGTTTGTACATCATTCCTTCACCACTATAGGGTTGTTATGGATAACAATACTATAAAGCGTACCAAAATAGTCCACAATCTCCTAACTGACTCTTTTCTTTCTCACCAACCTCCTTTTGTTTCTAAGTGGGACGAGATTGACTAGAGTCATACTATAAGTTGAATCCGTGTTTGTACATCTTTCATTCACCATTATGAGCCTCTTAATGGCAACAATACTATAAAGTATACCAAAATAGTCCACACTCGCCTAACTGAACCTTTTGTTTCTCTTCAACCTCATTTCTGTATTGATTGGGACGGATTTCACTCGAATCGTCCTATAAGTTGAATCGTTGTTCGTACATAATACCTTCACCATTATGAGGCTCTTTTGGACTACAATAATACCAAAATAGTACACGGTCTCGTAACTGGCTCTTTTCTTTCTAACTGAGATCGGATTTACTCAAATCGTTTAAAAAGTGGAATCGGTGTTTGTAGATAATTCCTTCACCATTTTGAAGCTCTTAATGACAAAAATACTATATAGCGTACTTAAATACTCCACACTCTCCTAACCGACCCTTTTCTTTTTGTCCATCCTCCTTTTCTTTCCAAATGGGATGGGTTTCACTCGAATGGTCCTATAATTTGAATAGTAGATTTTTTACATCATTCCTTCACCATAATGAGGCTCTGCTGGACAACAATACTATAAAGAGTACCAAAAATAGTCCACACTATCCTAACTGACACCATTTTGAGGCTCTTAATGACAACAATACCATAAAGTGCACCAAAATAGTCCACAATCTCCAAACTGGCCCTTTTTATTCTCTCCAGCCTCATTTTCTTTCTAAGTGGGACGATTTTCACTCCAATCGTACCATAGGTTGAATCGGTGTTTGTACATCATTCCTTAACCATTATTAGGATCTTTTGGATAACAATACTATAAAGCGTCCAAAATTAGTCCACAATCTCCTAACTGACCCTTTGTTTTCTCTCCAACGTCATTTTCTTTCTAAGTGGGACGGATTTCACTCGAATCATCCTATAAGTTGAATCCTTGTTTTTATATAAAATACTTCACCATTATCAGTCTCTTTTGGACAACAATACTATAACGCGTACCAAAATAGTCTACACTTTCGTAACTGGCCCTTTTCTTTCTAAGTGGGACGGGATTCACTCGAATCATCCTACAAGTCGAATTGGTGTTTGGACATAATTCCTGCACAATTATGAGGCTCTTAATGACAACAATACTATTAAAGCGTACAAAAATAGTCAACACTCTTTTATGTGGCCCTTTCTTTTCTCTCCAACCTCATTTTCTTTCAAAGTGGAATGGATTTAATTAGAATCGTCCTAAGTTTAATCGGTGTTTGTACATCATTCATTAACCATTATAGAGCTCTTGTGGGTAACAATACTATAATGCGTACCAAAGTTGCCCACATTCTCCTTACTAACCCTTTTCTTTCTCTGCAACCTCATTTTCTTTTTAAGTGGGACGAATTTCACTAGAATCGTCCTATAAGTTGAATCGGAGTTTGTACATCATTCCTTCACCACTATAGGGTTGTTATGGATAACAATACTATAAAGCGTACCAAAATAGTCCACAATCTCCTAACTGACTCTTTTCTTTCTCACCAACCTCCTTTTGTTTCTAAGTGGGACGAGATTGACTAGAGTCATACTATAAGTTGAATCCGTGTTTGTACATCTTTCATTCACCATTATGAGCCTCTTAATGGCAACAATACTATAAAGTATACCAAAATAGTCCACACTCGCCTAACTGAACCTTTTGTTTCTCTTCAACCTCATTTCTGTATTGATTGGGACGGATTTCACTCGAATCGTCCTATAAGTTGAATCGTTGTTCGTACATAATACCTTCACCATTATGAGGCTCTTTTGGACTACAATAATACCAAAATAGTACACGGTCTCGTAACTGGCTCTTTTCTTTCTAACTGAGATCGGATTTACTCAAATCGTTTAAAAAGTGGAATCGGTGTTTGTAGATAATTCCTTCACCATTTTGAAGCTCTTAATGACAAAAATACTATATAGCGTACTTAAATACTCCACACTCTCCTAACCGACCCTTTTCTTTTTGTCCATCCTCCTTTTCTTTCCAAATGGGATGGGTTTCACTCGAATGGTCCTATAATTTGAATAGTAGATTTTTTACATCATTCCTTCACCATAATGAGGCTCTGCTGGACAACAATACTATAAAGAGTACCAAAAATAGTCCACACTATCCTAACTGACACCATTTTGAGGCTCTTAATGACAACAATACCATAAAGTGCACCAAAATAGTCCACAATCTCCAAACTGGCCCTTTTTATTCTCTCCAGCCTCATTTTCTTTCTAAGTGGGACGATTTTCACTCCAATCGTACCATAGGTTGAATCGGTGTTTGTACATCATTCCTTAACCATTATTAGGATCTTTTGGATAACAATACTATAAAGCGTCCAAAATTAGTCCACAATCTCCTAACTGACCCTTTGTTTTCTCTCCAACGTCATTTTCTTTCTAAGTGGGACGGATTTCACTCGAATCATCCTATAAGTTGAATCCTTGTTTTTATATAAAATACTTCACCATTATCAGTCTCTTTTGGACAACAATACTATAACGCGTACCAAAATAGTCTACACTTTCGTAACTGGCCCTTTTCTTTCTAAGTGGGACGGGATTCACTCGAATCATCCTACAAGTCGAATTGGTGTTTGGACATAATTCCTGCACAATTATGAGGCTCTTAATGACAACAATACTATTAAAGCGTACAAAAATAGTCAACACTCTTTTATGTGGCCCTTTCTTTTCTCTCCAACCTCATTTTCTTTCAAAGTGGAATGGATTTAATTAGAATCGTCCTAAGTTTAATCGGTGTTTGTACATCATTCATTAACCATTATAGAGCTCTTGTGGGTAACAATACTATAATGCGTACCAAAGTTGCCCACATTCTCCTTACTAACCCTTTTCTTTCTCTGCAACCTCATTTTCTTTTTAAGTGGGACGAATTTCACTAGAATCGTCCTATAAGTTGAATCGGAGTTTGTACATCATTCCTTCACCACTATAGGGTTGTTATGGATAACAATACTATAAAGCGTACCAAAATAGTCCACAATCTCCTAACTGACTCTTTTCTTTCTCACCAACCTCCTTTTGTTTCTAAGTGGGACGAGATTGACTAGAGTCATACTATAAGTTGAATCGGTGTTTGTACATCTTTGATTCACCATTATGAGCCTCTTAATGGCAACAATACTATAAAGTATACCAAAATAGTCCACACTCGCCTAACTGAACCTTTTGTTTCTCTTCAACCTCATTTCTGTATTGATTGGGACGGATTTCACTCGAATCGTCCTATAAGTTGAATCGTTGTTCGTACATAATACATTCACCATTATGAGGCTCTTTTGGACTACAATACTATAAAGCATACCAAAATAGTACACGGTCTCGTAACTGGCTCTTTTCTTTCTAACTGAGATCGGATTTACTCAAATCGTTTAAAAAGTGGAATCGGTGTTTGTAGATAATTCCTTCACCATTTTGAAGCTCTTAATGACAAAAATACTATATAGCGTACTTAAATACTCCACACTCTCCTAACCGACCCTTTTCTTTTTGTCCATCCTCCTTTTCTTTCCAAATGGGATGGGTTTCACTCGAATGGTCCTATAATTTGAATAGTAGATTTTTTACATCATTCCTTCACCATAATGAGGCTCTGCTGGACAACAATACTATAAAGAGTACCAAAAATAGTCCACACTATCCTAACTGACACCATTTTGAGGCTCTTAATGACAACAATACCATAAAGTGCACCAAAATAGTCCACAATCTCCAAACTGGCCCTTTTTATTCTCTCCAGCCTCATTTTCTTTCTAAGTGGGACGATTTTCTCTCCAATCGTACCATAGGTTGAATCGGTGTTTGTACATCATTCCTTAACCATTATTAGGATCTTTTGGATAACAATACTATAAAGCGTCCAAAATTAGTCCACAATCTCCTAACTGACCCTTTGTTTTCTCTCCAACGTCATTTTCTTTCTAAGTGGGACGGATTTCACTCGAATCATCCTATAAGTTGAATCCTTGTTTTTATATAAAATACTTCACCATTATCAGGCTCTTTTGGACAACAATACTATAACGCGTACCAAAATAGTCTACACTTTCGTAACTGGCCCTTTTCTTTCTAAGTGGGACGGGATTCACTCGAATCATCCTACAAGTCGAATTGGTGTTTGGACATAATTCCTGCACAATTATGAGGCTCTTAATGACAACAATACTATTAAAGCGTACAAAAATAGTCAACACTCTTTTATGTGGCCCTTTCTTTTCTCTCCAACCTCATTTTCTTTCAAAGTGGAATGGATTTAATTAGAATCGTCCTAAGTTTAATCGGTGTTTGTACATCATTCATTAACCATTATAGAGCTCTTGTGGGTAACAATACTATAATGCGTACCAAAGTTGCCCACATTCTCCTTACTAACCCTTTTCTTTCTCTGCAACCTCATTTTCTTTTTAAGTGGGACGAATTTCACTAGAATCGTCCTATAAGTTGAATCGGAGTTTGTACATCATTCCTTCACCACTATAGGGTTGTTATGGATAACAATACTATAAAGCGTACCAAAATAGTCCACAATCTCCTAACTGACTCTTTTCTTTCTCACCAACCTCCTTTTGTTTCTAAGTGGGACGAGATTGACTAGAGTCATACTATAAGTTGAATCCGTGTTTGTACATCTTTCATTCACCATTATGAGCCTCTTAATGGCAACAATACTATAAAGTATACCAAAATAGTCCACACTCGCCTAACTGAACCTTTTGTTTCTCTTCAACCTCATTTCTGTATTGATTGGGACGGATTTCACTCGAATCGTCCTATAAGTTGAATCGTTGTTCGTACATAATACCTTCACCATTATGAGGCTCTTTTGGACTACAATAATACCAAAATAGTACACGGTCTCGTAACTGGCTCTTTTCTTTCTAACTGAGATCGGATTTACTCAAATCGTTTAAAAAGTGGAATCGGTGTTTGTAGATAATTCCTTCACCATTTTGAAGCTCTTAATGACAAAAATACTATATAGCGTACTTAAATACTCCACACTCTCCTAACCGACCCTTTTCTTTTTGTCCATCCTCCTTTTCTTTCCAAATGGGATGGGTTTCACTCGAATGGTCCTATAATTTGAATAGTAGATTTTTTACATCATTCCTTCACCATAATGAGGCTCTGCTGGACAACAATACTATAAAGAGTACCAAAAATAGTCCACACTATCCTAACTGACACCATTTTGAGGCTCTTAATGACAACAATACCATAAAGTGCACCAAAATAGTCCACAATCTCCAAACTGGCCCTTTTTATTCTCTCCAGCCTCATTTTCTTTCTAAGTGGGACGATTTTCACTCCAATCGTACCATAGGTTGAATCGGTGTTTGTACATCATTCCTTAACCATTATTAGGATCTTTTGGATAACAATACTATAAAGCGTCCAAAATTAGTCCACAATCTCCTAACTGACCCTTTGTTTTCTCTCCAACGTCATTTTCTTTCTAAGTGGGACGGATTTCACTCGAATCATCCTATAAGTTGAATCCTTGTTTTTATATAAAATACTTCACCATTATCAGGCTCTTTTGGACAACAATACTATAACGCGTACCAAAATAGTCTACACTTTCGTAACTGGCCATTTTCTTTCTAAGTGGGACGGGATTCACTCGAATCATCCTACAAGTCGAATTGGTGTTTGGACATAATTCCTGCACAATTATGAGGCTCTTAATGACAACAATACTATTAAAGCGTACAAAAATAGTCAACACTCTTTTATGTGGCCCTTTCTTTTCTCTCCAACCTCATTTTCTTTCAAAGTGGAATGGATTTAATTAGAATCGTCCTAAGTTTAATCGGTGTTTGTACATCATTCATTAACCATTATAGAGCTCTTGTGGGTAACAATACTATAATGCGTACCAAAGTTGCCCACATTCTCCTTACTAACCCTTTTCTTTCTCTGCAACCTCATTTTCTTTTTAAGTGGGACGAATTTCACTAGAATCGTCCTATAAGTTGAATCGGAGTTTGTACATCATTCCTTCACCACTATAGGGTTGTTATGGATAACAATACTATAAAGCGTACCAAAATAGTCCACAATCTCCTAACTGACTCTTTTCTTTCTCACCAACCTCCTTTTGTTTCTAAGTGGGACGAGATTGACTAGAGTCATACTATAAGTTGAATCGGTGTTTGTACATCTTTGATTCACCATTATGAGCCTCTTAATGGCAACAATACTATAAAGTATACCAAAATAGTCCACACTCGCCTAACTGAACCTTTTGTTTCTCTTCAACCTCATTTCTGTATTGATTGGGACGGATTTCACTCGAATCGTCCTATAAGTTGAATCGTTGTTCGTACATAATACCTTCACCATTATGAGGCTCTTTTGGACTACAATAATACCAAAATAGTACACGGTCTCGTAACTGGCTCTTTTCTTTCTAACTGAGATCGGATTTACTCAAATCGTTTAAAAAGTGGAATCGGTGTTTGTAGATAATTCCTTCACCATTTTGAAGCTCTTAATGACAAAAATACTATATAGCGTACTTAAATACTCCACACTCTCCTAACCGACCCTTTTCTTTTTGTCCATCCTCCTTTTCTTTCCAAATGGGATGGGTTTCACTCGAATGGTCCTATAATTTGAATAGTAGATTTTTTACATCATTCCTTCACCATAATGAGGCTCTGCTGGACAACAATACTATAAAGAGTACCAAAAATAGTCCACACTATCCTAACTGACACCATTTTGAGGCTCTTAATGACAACAATACCATAAAGTGCACCAAAATAGTCCACAATCTCCAAACTGGCCCTTTTTATTCTCTCCAGCCTCATTTTCTTTCTAAGTGGGACGATTTTCACTCCAATCGTACCATAGGTTGAATCGGTGTTTGTACATCATTCCTTAACCATTATTAGGATCTTTTGGATAACAATACTATAAAGCGTCCAAAATTAGTCCACAATCTCCTAACTGACCCTTTGTTTTCTCTCCAACGTCATTTTCTTTCTAAGTGGGACGGATTTCACTCGAATCATCCTATAAGTTGAATCCTTGTTTTTATATAAAATACTTCACCATTATCAGGCTCTTTTGGACAACAATACTATAACGCGTACCAAAATAGTCTACACTTTCGTAACTGGCCATTTTCTTTCTAAGTGGGACGGGATTCACTCGAATCATCCTACAAGTCGAATTGGTGTTTGGACATAATTCCTGCACAATTATGAGGCTCTTAATGACAACAATACTATTAAAGCGTACAAAAATAGTCAACACTCTTTTATGTGGCCCTTTCTTTTCTCTCCAACCTCATTTTCTTTCAAAGTGGAATGGATTTAATTAGAATCGTCCTAAGTTTAATCGGTGTTTGTACATCATTCATTAACCATTATAGAGCTCTTGTGGGTAACAATACTATAATGCGTACCAAAGTTGCCCACATTCTCCTTACTAACCCTTTTCTTTCTCTGCAACCTCATTTTCTTTTTAAGTGGGACGAATTTCACTAGAATCGTCCTATAAGTTGAATCGGAGTTTGTACATCATTCCTTCACCACTATAGGGTTGTTATGGATAACAATACTATAAAGCGTACCAAAATAGTCCACAATCTCCTAACTGACTCTTTTCTTTCTCACCAACCTCCTTTTGTTTCTAAGTGGGACGAGATTGACTAGAGTCATACTATAAGTTGAATCCGTGTTTGTACATCTTTCATTCACCATTATGAGCCTCTTAATGGCAACAATACTATAAAGTATACCAAAATAGTCCACACTCGCCTAACTGAACCTTTTGTTTCTCTTCAACCTCATTTCTGTATTGATTGGGACGGATTTCACTCGAATCGTCCTATAAGTTGAATCGTTGTTCGTACATAATACCTTCACCATTATGAGGCTCTTTTGGACTACAATAATACCAAAATAGTACACGGTCTCGTAACTGGCTCTTTTCTTTCTAACTGAGATCGGATTTACTCAAATCGTTTAAAAAGTGGAATCGGTGTTTGTAGATAATTCCTTCACCATTTTGAAGCTCTTAATGACAAAAATACTATATAGCGTACTTAAATACTCCACACTCTCCTAACCGACCCTTTTCTTTTTGTCCATCCTCCTTTTCTTTCCAAATGGGATGGGTTTCACTCGAATGGTCCTATAATTTGAATAGTAGATTTTTTACATCATTCCTTCACCATAATGAGGCTCTGCTGGACAACAATACTATAAAGAGTACCAAAAATAGTCCACACTATCCTAACTGACACCATTTTGAGGCTCTTAATGACAACAATACCATAAAGTGCACCAAAATAGTCCACAATCTCCAAACTGGCCCTTTTTATTCTCTCCAGCCTCATTTTCTTTCTAAGTGGGACGATTTTCACTCCAATCGTACCATAGGTTGAATCGGTGTTTGTACATCATTCCTTAACCATTATTAGGATCTTTTGGATAACAATACTATAAAGCGTCCAAAATTAGTCCACAATCTCCTAACTGACCCTTTGTTTTCTCTCCAACGTCATTTTCTTTCTAAGTGGGACGGATTTCACTCGAATCATCCTATAAGTTGAATCCTTGTTTTTATATAAAATACTTCACCATTATCAGGCTCTTTTGGACAACAATACTATAACGCGTACCAAAATAGTCTACACTTTCGTAACTGGCCCTTTTCTTTCTAAGTGGGACGGGATTCACTCGAATCATCCTACAAGTCGAATTGGTGTTTGGACATAATTCCTGCACAATTATGAGGCTCTTAATGACAACAATACTATTAAAGCGTACAAAAATAGTCAACACTCTTTTATGTGGCCCTTTCTTTTCTCTCCAACCTCATTTTCTTTCAAAGTGGAATGGATTTAATTAGAATCGTCCTAAGTTTAATCGGTGTTTGTACATCATTCATTAACCATTATAGAGCTCTTGTGGGTAACAATACTATAATGCGTACCAAAGTTGCCCACATTCTCCTTACTAACCCTTTTCTTTCTCTGCAACCTCATTTTCTTTTTAAGTGGGATGAATTTCACTAGAATCGTCCTATAAGTTGAATCGGAGTTTGTACATCATTCCTTCACCACTATAGGGTTGTTATGGATAACAATACTATAAAGCGTACCAAAATAGTCCACAATCTCCTAACTGACTCTTTTCTTTCTCACCAACCTCCTTTTGTTTCTAAGTGGGACGAGATTGACTAGAGTCATACTATAAGTTGAATCCGTGTTTGTACATCTTTCATTCACCATTATGAGCCTCTTAATGGCAACAATACTATAAAGTATACCAAAATAGTCCACACTCGCCTAACTGAACCTTTTGTTTCTCTTCAACCTCATTTCTGTATTGATTGGGACGGATTTCACTCGAATCGTCCTATAAGTTGAATCGTTGTTCGTACATAATACCTTCACCATTATGAGGCTCTTTTGGACTACAATAATACCAAAATAGTACACGGTCTCGTAACTGGCTCTTTTCTTTCTAACTGAGATCGGATTTACTCAAATCGTTTAAAAAGTGGAATCGGTGTTTGTAGATAATTCCTTCACCATTTTGAAGCTCTTAATGACAAAAATACTATATAGCGTACTTAAATACTCCACACTCTCCTAACCGACCCTTTTCTTTTTGTCCATCCTCCTTTTCTTTCCAAATGGGATGGGTTTCACTCGAATGGTCCTATAATTTGAATAGTAGATTTTTTACATCATTCCTTCACCATAATGAGGCTCTGCTGGACAACAATACTATAAAGAGTACCAAAAATAGTCCACACTATCCTAACTGACACCATTTTGAGGCTCTTAATGACAACAATACCATAAAGTGCACCAAAATAGTCCACAATCTCCAAACTGGCCCTTTTTATTCTCTCCAGCCTCATTTTCTTTCTAAGTGGGACGATTTTCACTCCAATCGTACCATAGGTTGAATCGGTGTTTGTACATCATTCCTTAACCATTATTAGGATCTTTTGGATAACAATACTATAAAGCGTCCAAAATTAGTCCACAATCTCCTAACTGACCCTTTGTTTTCTCTCCAACGTCATTTTCTTTCTAAGTGGGACGGATTTCTCCTATAAGTTGAATCCTTGTTTTTATATAAAATACTTCACCATTATCAGGCTCTTTTGGACAACAATACTATAACGCGTACCAAAATAGTCTACACTTTCGTAACTGGCCCTTTTCTTTCTAAGTGGGACGGGATTCACTCGAATCATCCTACAAGTCGAATTGGTGTTTGGACATAATTCCTGCACAATTATGAGGCTCTTAATGACAACAATACTATTAAAGCGTACAAAAATAGTCAACACTCTTTTATGTGGCCCTTTCTTTTCTCTCCAACCTCATTTTCTTTCAAAGTGGAATGGATTTAATTAGAATCGTCCTAAGTTTAATCGGTGTTTGTACATCATTCATTAACCATTATAGAGCTCTTGTGGGTAACAATACTATAATGCGTACCAAAGTTGCCCACATTCTCCTTACTAACCCTTTTCTTTCTCTGCAACCTCATTTTCTTTTTAAGTGGGACGAATTTCACTAGAATCGTCCTATAAGTTGAATCGGAGTTTGTACATCATTCCTTCACCACTATAGGGTTGTTATGGATAACAATACTATAAAGCGTACCAAAATAGTCCACAATCTCCTAACTGACTCTTTTCTTTCTCACCAACCTCCTTTTGTTTCTAAGTGGGACGAGATTGACTAGAGTCATACTATAAGTTGAATCCGTGTTTGTACATCTTTCATTCACCATTATGAGCCTCTTAATGGCAACAATACTATAAAGTATACCAAAATAGTCCACACTCGCCTAACTGAACCTTTTGTTTCTCTTCAACCTCATTTCTGTATTGATTGGGACGGATTTCACTCGAATCGTCCTATAAGTTGAATCGTTGTTCGTACATAATACCTTCACCATTATGAGGCTCTTTTGGACTACAATAATACCAAAATAGTACACGGTCTCGTAACTGGCTCTTTTCTTTCTAACTGAGATCGGATTTACTCAAATCGTTTAAAAAGTGGAATCGGTGTTTGTAGATAATTCCTTCACCATTTTGAAGCTCTTAATGACAAAAATACTATATAGCGTACTTAAATACTCCACACTCTCCTAACCGACCCTTTTCTTTTTGTCCATCCTCCTTTTCTTTCCAAATGGGATGGGTTTCACTCGAATGGTCCTATAATTTGAATAGTAGATTTTTTACATCATTCCTTCACCATAATGCGGCTCTGCTGGACAACAATACTATAAAGAGTACCAAAAATAGTCCACACTATCCTAACTGACACCATTTTGAGGCTCTTAATGACAACAATACCATAAAGTGCACCAAAATAGTCCACAATCTCCAAACTGGCCCTTTTTATTCTCTCCAGCCTCATTTTCTTTCTAAGTGGGATGATTTTCACTCCAATCGTACCATAGGTTGAATCGGTGTTTGTACATCATTCCTTAACCATTATTAGGATCTTTTGGATAACAATACTATAAAGCGTCCAAAATTAGTCCACAATCTCCTAACTGACCCTTTGTTTTCTCTCCAACGTCATTTTCTTTCTAAGTGGGACGGATTTCACTCGAATCATCCTATAAGTTGAATCCTTGTTTTTATATAAAATACTTCACCATTATCAGGCTCTTTTGGACAACAATACTATAACGCGTACCAAAATAGTCTACACTTTCGTAACTGGCCATTTTCTTTCTAAGTGGGACGGGATTCACTCGAATCATCCTACAAGTCGAATTGGTGTTTGGACATAATTCCTGCACAATTATGAGGCTCTTAATGACAACAATACTATTAAAGCGTACAAAAATAGTCAACACTCTTTTATGTGGCCCTTTCTTTTCTCTCCAACCTCATTTTCTTTCAAAGTGGAATGGATTTAATTAGAATCGTCCTAAGTTTAATCGGTGTTTGTACATCATTCATTAACCATTATAGAGCTCTTGTGGGTAACAATACTATAATGCGTACCAAAGTTGCCCACATTCTCCTTACTAACCCTTTTCTTTCTCTGCAACCTCATTTTCTTTTTAAGTGGGACGAATTTCACTAGAATCGTCCTATAAGTTGAATCGGAGTTTGTACATCATTCCTTCACCACTATAGGGTTGTTATGGATAACAATACTATAAAGCGTACCAAAATAGTCCACAATCTCCTAACTGACTCTTTTCTTTCTCACCAACCTCCTTTTGTTTCTAAGTGGGACGAGATTGACTAGAGTCATACTATAAGTTGAATCCGTGTTTGTACATCTTTCATTCACCATTATGAGCCTCTTAATGGCAACAATACTATAAAGTATACCAAAATAGTCCACACTCGCCTAACTGAACCTTTTGTTTCTCTTCAACCTCATTTCTGTATTGATTGGGACGGATTTCACTCGAATCGTCCTATAAGTTGAATCGTTGTTCGTACATAATACCTTCACCATTATGAGGCTCTTTTGGACTACAATAATACCAAAATAGTACACGGTCTCGTAACTGGCTCTTTTCTTTCTAACTGAGATCGGATTTACTCAAATCGTTTAAAAAGTGGAATCGGTGTTTGTAGATAATTCCTTCACCATTTTGAAGCTCTTAATGACAAAAATACTATATAGCGTACTTAAATACTCCACACTCTCCTAACCGACCCTTTTCTTTTTGTCCATCCTCCTTTTCTTTCCAAATGGGATGGGTTTCACTCGAATGGTCCTATAATTTGAATAGTAGATTTTTTACATCATTCCTTCACCATAATGCGGCTCTGCTGGACAACAATACTATAAAGAGTACCAAAAATAGTCCACACTATCCTAACTGACACCATTTTGAGGCTCTTAATGACAACAATACCATAAAGTGCACCAAAATAGTCCACAATCTCCAAACTGGCCCTTTTTATTCTCTCCAGCCTCATTTTCTTTCTAAGTGGGACGATTTTCACTCCAATCGTACCATAGGTTGAATCGGTGTTTGTACATCATTCCTTAACCATTATTAGGATCTTTTGGATAACAATACTATAAAGCGTCCAAAATTAGTCCACAATCTCCTAACTGACCCTTTGTTTTCTCTCCAACGTCATTTTCTTTCTAAGTGGGACGGATTTCACTCGAATCATCCTATAAGTTGAATCCTTGTTTTTATATAAAATACTTCACCATTATCAGGCTCTTTTGGACAACAATACTATAACGCGTACCAAAATAGTCTACACTTTCGTAACTGGCCCTTTTCTTTCTAAGTGGGACGGGATTCACTCGAATCATCCTACAAGTCGAATTGGTGTTTGGACATAATTCCTGCACAATTATGAGGCTCTTAATGACAACAATACTATTAAAGCGTACAAAAATAGTCAACACTCTTTTATGTGGCCCTTTCTTTTCTCTCCAACCTCATTTTCTTTCAAAGTGGAATGGATTTAATTAGAATCGTCCTAAGTTTAATCGGTGTTTGTACATCATTCATTAACCATTATAGAGCTCTTGTGGGTAACAATACTATAATGCGTACCAAAGTTGCCCACATTCTCCTTACTAACCCTTTTCTTTCTCTGCAACCTCATTTTCTTTTTAAGTGGGACGAATTTCACTAGAATCGTCCTATAAGTTGAATCGGAGTTTGTACATCATTCCTTCACCACTATAGGGTTGTTATGGATAACAATACTATAAAGCGTACCAAAATAGTCCACAATCTCCTAACTGACTCTTTTCTTTCTCACCAACCTCCTTTTGTTTCTAAGTGGGACGAGATTGACTAGAGTCATACTATAAGTTGAATCCGTGTTTGTACATCTTTCATTCACCATTATGAGCCTCTTAATGGCAACAATACTATAAAGTATACCAAAATAGTCCACACTCGCCTAACTGAACCTTTTGTTTCTCTTCAACCTCATTTCTGTATTGATTGGGACGGATTTCACTCGAATCGTCCTATAAGTTGAATCGTTGTTCGTACATAATACCTTCACCATTATGAGGCTCTTTTGGACTACAATAATACCAAAATAGTACACGGTCTCGTAACTGGCTCTTTTCTTTCTAACTGAGATCGGATTTACTCAAATCGTTTAAAAAGTGGAATCGGTGTTTGTAGATAATTCCTTCACCATTTTGAAGCTCTTAATGACAAAAATACTATATAGCGTACTTAAATACTCCACACTCTCCTAACCGACCCTTTTCTTTTTGTCCATCCTCCTTTTCTTTCCAAATGGGATGGGTTTCACTCGAATGGTCCTATAATTTGAATAGTAGATTTTTTACATCATTCCTTCACCATAATGCGGCTCTGCTGGACAACAATACTATAAAGAGTACCAAAAATAGTCCACACTATCCTAACTGACACCATTTTGAGGCTCTTAATGACAACAATACCATAAAGTGCACCAAAATAGTCCACAATCTCCAAACTGGCCCTTTTTATTCTCTCCAGCCTCATTTTCTTTCTAAGTGGGACGATTTTCACTCCAATCGTACCATAGGTTGAATCGGTGTTTGTACATCATTCCTTAACCATTATTAGGATCTTTTGGATAACAATACTATAAAGCGTCCAAAATTAGTCCACAATCTCCTAACTGACCCTTTGTTTTCTCTCCAACGTCATTTTCTTTCTAAGTGGGACGGATTTCACTCGAATCATCCTATAAGTTGAATCCTTGTTTTTATATAAAATACTTCACCATTATCAGGCTCTTTTGGACAACAATACTATAACGCGTACCAAAATAGTCTACACTTTCGTAACTGGCCCTTTTCTTTCTAAGTGGGACGGGATTCACTCGAATCATCCTACAAGTCGAATTGGTGTTTGGACATAATTCCTGCACAATTATGAGGCTCTTAATGACAACAATACTATTAAAGCGTACAAAAATAGTCAACACTCTTTTATGTGGCCCTTTCTTTTCTCTCCAACCTCATTTTCTTTCAAAGTGGAATGGATTTAATTAGAATCGTCCTAAGTTTAATCGGTGTTTGTACATCATTCATTAACCATTATAGAGCTCTTGTGGGTAACAATACTATAATGCGTACCAAAGTTGCCCACATTCTCCTTACTAACCCTTTTCTTTCTCTGCAACCTCATTTTCTTTTTAAGTGGGACGAATTTCACTAGAATCGTCCTATAAGTTGAATCGGAGTTTGTACATCATTCCTTCACCACTATAGGGTTGTTATGGATAACAATACTATAAAGCGTACCAAAATAGTCCACAATCTCCTAACTGACTCTTTTCTTTCTCACCAACCTCCTTTTGTTTCTAAGTGGGACGAGATTGACTAGAGTCATACTATAAGTTGAATCCGTGTTTGTACATCTTTCATTCACCATTATGAGCCTCTTAATGGCAACAATACTATAAAGTATACCAAAATAGTCCACACTCGCCTAACTGAACCTTTTGTTTCTCTTCAACCTCATTTCTGTATTGATTGGGACGGATTTCACTCGAATCGTCCTATAAGTTGAATCGTTGTTCGTACATAATACCTTCACCATTATGAGGCTCTTTTGGACTACAATAATACCAAAATAGTACACGGTCTCGTAACTGGCTCTTTTCTTTCTAACTGAGATCGGATTTACTCAAATCGTTTAAAAAGTGGAATCGGTGTTTGTAGATAATTCCTTCACCATTTTGAAGCTCTTAATGACAAAAATACTATATAGCGTACTTAAATACTCCACACTCTCCTAACCGACCCTTTTCTTTTTGTCCATCCTCCTTTTCTTTCCAAATGGGATGGGTTTCACTCGAATGGTCCTATAATTTGAATAGTAGATTTTTTACATCATTCCTTCACCATAATGCGGCTCTGCTGGACAACAATACTATAAAGAGTACCAAAAATAGTCCACACTATCCTAACTGACACCATTTTGAGGCTCTTAATGACAACAATACCATAAAGTGCACCAAAATAGTCCACAATCTCCAAACTGGCCCTTTTTATTCTCTCCAGCCTCATTTTCTTTCTAAGTGGGACGATTTTCACTCCAATCGTACCATAGGTTGAATCGGTGTTTGTACATCATTCCTTAACCATTATTAGGATCTTTTGGATAACAATACTATAAAGCGTCCAAAATTAGTCCACAATCTCCTAACTGACCCTTTGTTTTCTCTCCAACGTCATTTTCTTTCTAAGTGGGACGGATTTCACTCGAATCATCCTATAAGTTGAATCCTTGTTTTTATATAAAATACTTCACCATTATCAGGCTCTTTTGGACAACAATACTATAACGCGTACCAAAATAGTCTACACTTTCGTAACTGGCCCTTTTCTTTCTAAGTGGGACGGGATTCACTCGAATCATCCTACAAGTCGAATTGGTGTTTGGACATAATTCCTGCACAATTATGAGGCTCTTAATGACAACAATACTATTAAAGCGTACAAAAATAGTCAACACTCTTTTATGTGGCCCTTTCTTTTCTCTCCAACCTCATTTTCTTTCAAAGTGGAATGGATTTAATTAGAATCGTCCTAAGTTTAATCGGTGTTTGTACATCATTCATTAACCATTATAGAGCTCTTGTGGGTAACAATACTATAATGCGTACCAAAGTTGCCCACATTCTCCTTACTAACCCTTTTCTTTCTCTGCAACCTCATTTTCTTTTTAAGTGGGACGAATTTCACTAGAATCGTCCTATAAGTTGAATCGGAGTTTGTACATCATTCCTTCACCACTATAGGGTTGTTATGGATAACAATACTATAAAGCGTACCAAAATAGTCCACAATCTCCTAACTGACTCTTTTCTTTCTCACCAACCTCCTTTTGTTTCTAAGTGGGACGAGATTGACTAGAGTCATACTATAAGTTGAATCCGTGTTTGTACATCTTTCATTCACCATTATGAGCCTCTTAATGGCAACAATACTATAAAGTATACCAAAATAGTCCACACTCGCCTAACTGAACCTTTTGTTTCTCTTCAACCTCATTTCTGTATTGATTGGGACGGATTTCACTCGAATCGTCCTATAAGTTGAATCGTTGTTCGTACATAATACCTTCACCATTATGAGGCTCTTTTGGACTACAATAATACCAAAATAGTACACGGTCTCGTAACTGGCTCTTTTCTTTCTAACTGAGATCGGATTTACTCAAATCGTTTAAAAAGTGGAATCGGTGTTTGTAGATAATTCCTTCACCATTTTGAAGCTCTTAATGACAAAAATACTATATAGCGTACTTAAATACTCCACACTCTCCTAACCGACCCTTTTCTTTTTGTCCATCCTCCTTTTCTTTCCAAATGGGATGGGTTTCACTCGAATGGTCCTATAATTTGAATAGTAGATTTTTTACATCATTCCTTCACCATAATGCGGCTCTGCTGGACAACAATACTATAAAGAGTACCAAAAATAGTCCACACTATCCTAACTGACACCATTTTGAGGCTCTTAATGACAACAATACCATAAAGTGCACCAAAATAGTCCACAATCTCCAAACTGGCCCTTTTTATTCTCTCCAGCCTCATTTTCTTTCTAAGTGGGACGATTTTCACTCCAATCGTACCATAGGTTGAATCGGTGTTTGTACATCATTCCTTAACCATTATTAGGATCTTTTGGATAACAATACTATAAAGCGTCCAAAATTAGTCCACAATCTCCTAACTGACCCTTTGTTTTCTCTCCAACGTCATTTTCTTTCTAAGTGGGACGGATTTCACTCGAATCATCCTATAAGTTGAATCCTTGTTTTTATATAAAATACTTCACCATTATCAGGCTCTTTTGGACAACAATACTATAACGCGTACCAAAATAGTCTACACTTTCGTAACTGGCCCTTTTCTTTCTAAGTGGGACGGGATTCACTCGAATCATCCTACAAGTCGAATTGGTGTTTGGACATAATTCCTGCACAATTATGAGGCTCTTAATGACAACAATACTATTAAAGCGTACAAAAATAGTCAACACTCTTTTATGTGGCCCTTTCTTTTCTCTCCAACCTCATTTTCTTTCAAAGTGGAATGGATTTAATTAGAATCGTCCTAAGTTTAATCGGTGTTTGTACATCATTCATTAACCATTATAGAGCTCTTGTGGGTAACAATACTATAATGCGTACCAAAGTTGCCCACATTCTCCTTACTAACCCTTTTCTTTCTCTGCAACCTCATTTTCTTTTTAAGTGGGACGAATTTCACTAGAATCGTCCTATAAGTTGAATCGGAGTTTGTACATCATTCCTTCACCACTATAGGGTTGTTATGGATAACAATACTATAAAGCGTACCAAAATAGTCCACAATCTCCTAACTGACTCTTTTCTTTCTCACCAACCTCCTTTTGTTTCTAAGTGGGACGAGATTGACTAGAGTCATACTATAAGTTGAATCCGTGTTTGTACATCTTTCATTCACCATTATGAGCCTCTTAATGGCAACAATACTATAAAGTATACCAAAATAGTCCACACTCGCCTAACTGAACCTTTTGTTTCTCTTCAACCTCATTTCTGTATTGATTGGGACGGATTTCACTCGAATCGTCCTATAAGTTGAATCGTTGTTCGTACATAATACCTTCACCATTATGAGGCTCTTTTGGACTACAATAATACCAAAATAGTACACGGTCTCGTAACTGGCTCTTTTCTTTCTAACTGAGATCGGATTTACTCAAATCGTTTAAAAAGTGGAATCGGTGTTTGTAGATAATTCCTTCACCATTTTGAAGCTCTTAATGACAAAAATACTATATAGCGTACTTAAATACTCCACACTCTCCTAACCGACCCTTTTCTTTTTGTCCATCCTCCTTTTCTTTCCAAATGGGATGGGTTTCACTCGAATGGTCCTATAATTTGAATAGTAGATTTTTTACATCATTCCTTCACCATAATGCGGCTCTGCTGGACAACAATACTATAAAGAGTACCAAAAATAGTCCACACTATCCTAACTGACACCATTTTGAGGCTCTTAATGACAACAATACCATAAAGTGCACCAAAATAGTCCACAATCTCCAAACTGGCCCTTTTTATTCTCTCCAGCCTCATTTTCTTTCTAAGTGGGACGATTTTCACTCCAATCGTACCATAGGTTGAATCGGTGTTTGTACATCATTCCTTAACCATTATTAGGATCTTTTGGATAACAATACTATAAAGCGTCCAAAATTAGTCCACAATCTCCTAACTGACCCTTTGTTTTCTCTCCAACGTCATTTTCTTTCTAAGTGGGACGGATTTCACTCGAATCATCCTATAAGTTGAATCCTTGTTTTTATATAAAATACTTCACCATTATCAGGCTCTTTTGGACAACAATACTATAACGCGTACCAAAATAGTCTACACTTTCGTAACTGGCCCTTTTCTTTCTAAGTGGGACGGGATTCACTCGAATCATCCTACAAGTCGAATTGGTGTTTGGACATAATTCCTGCACAATTATGAGGCTCTTAATGACAACAATACTATTAAAGCGTACAAAAATAGTCAACACTCTTTTATGTGGCCCTTTCTTTTCTCTCCAACCTCATTTTCTTTCAAAGTGGAATGGATTTAATTAGAATCGTCCTAAGTTTAATCGGTGTTTGTACATCATTCATTAACCATTATAGAGCTCTTGTGGGTAACAATACTATAATGCGTACCAAAGTTGCCCACATTCTCCTTACTAACCCTTTTCTTTCTCTGCAACCTCATTTTCTTTTTAAGTGGGACGAATTTCACTAGAATCGTCCTATAAGTTGAATCGGAGTTTGTACATCATTCCTTCACCACTATAGGGTTGTTATGGATAACAATACTATAAAGCGTACCAAAATAGTCCACAATCTCCTAACTGACTCTTTTCTTTCTCACCAACCTCCTTTTGTTTCTAAGTGGGACGAGATTGACTAGAGTCATACTATAAGTTGAATCCGTGTTTGTACATCTTTCATTCACCATTATGAGCCTCTTAATGGCAACAATACTATAAAGTATACCAAAATAGTCCACACTCGCCTAACTGAACCTTTTGTTTCTCTTCAACCTCATTTCTGTATTGATTGGGACGGATTTCACTCGAATCGTCCTATAAGTTGAATCGTTGTTCGTACATAATACCTTCACCATTATGAGGCTCTTTTGGACTACAATAATACCAAAATAGTACACGGTCTCGTAACTGGCTCTTTTCTTTCTAACTGAGATCGGATTTACTCAAATCGTTTAAAAAGTGGAATCGGTGTTTGTAGATAATTCCTTCACCATTTTGAAGCTCTTAATGACAAAAATACTATATAGCGTACTTAAATACTCCACACTCTCCTAACCGACCCTTTTCTTTTTGTCCATCCTCCTTTTCTTTCCAAATGGGATGGGTTTCACTCGAATGGTCCTATAATTTGAATAGTAGATTTTTTACATCATTCCTTCACCATAATGCGGCTCTGCTGGACAACAATACTATAAAGAGTACCAAAAATAGTCCACACTATCCTAACTGACACCATTTTGAGGCTCTTAATGACAACAATACCATAAAGTGCACCAAAATAGTCCACAATCTCCAAACTGGCCCTTTTTATTCTCTCCAGCCTCATTTTCTTTCTAAGTGGGACGATTTTCACTCCAATCGTACCATAGGTTGAATCGGTGTTTGTACATCATTCCTTAACCATTATTAGGATCTTTTGGATAACAATACTATAAAGCGTCCAAAATTAGTCCACAATCTCCTAACTGACCCTTTGTTTTCTCTCCAACGTCATTTTCTTTCTAAGTGGGACGGATTTCACTCGAATCATCCTATAAGTTGAATCCTTGTTTTTATATAAAATACTTCACCATTATCAGGCTCTTTTGGACAACAATACTATAACGCGTACCAAAATAGTCTACACTTTCGTAACTGGCCCTTTTCTTTCTAAGTGGGACGGGATTCACTCGAATCATCCTACAAGTCGAATTGGTGTTTGGACATAATTCCTGCACAATTATGAGGCTCTTAATGACAACAATACTATTAAAGCGTACAAAAATAGTCAACACTCTTTTATGTGGCCCTTTCTTTTCTCTCCAACCTCATTTTCTTTCAAAGTGGAATGGATTTAATTAGAATCGTCCTAAGTTTAATCGGTGTTTGTACATCATTCATTAACCATTATAGAGCTCTTGTGGGTAACAATACTATAATGCGTACCAAAGTTGCCCACATTCTCCTTACTAACCCTTTTCTTTCTCTGCAACCTCATTTTCTTTTTAAGTGGGACGAATTTCACTAGAATCGTCCTATAAGTTGAATCGGAGTTTGTACATCATTCCTTCACCACTATAGGGTTGTTATGGATAACAATACTATAAAGCGTACCAAAATAGTCCACAATCTCCTAACTGACTCTTTTCTTTCTCACCAACCTCCTTTTGTTTCTAAGTGGGACGAGATTGACTAGAGTCATACTATAAGTTGAATCCGTGTTTGTACATCTTTCATTCACCATTATGAGCCTCTTAATGGCAACAATACTATAAAGTATACCAAAATAGTCCACACTCGCCTAACTGAACCTTTTGTTTCTCTTCAACCTCATTTCTGTATTGATTGGGACGGATTTCACTCGAATCGTCCTATAAGTTGAATCGTTGTTCGTACATAATACCTTCACCATTATGAGGCTCTTTTGGACTACAATAATACCAAAATAGTACACGGTCTCGTAACTGGCTCTTTTCTTTCTAACTGAGATCGGATTTACTCAAATCGTTTAAAAAGTGGAATCGGTGTTTGTAGATAATTCCTTCACCATTTTGAAGCTCTTAATGACAAAAATACTATATAGCGTACTTAAATACTCCACACTCTCCTAACCGACCCTTTTCTTTTTGTCCATCCTCCTTTTCTTTCCAAATGGGATGGGTTTCACTCGAATGGTCCTATAATTTGAATAGTAGATTTTTTACATCATTTCCTTCACCATAATGAGGCTCTGCTGGACAACAATACTATAAAGAGTACCAAAAATAGTCCACACTATCCTAACTGACACCATTTTGAGGCTCTTAATGACAACAATACCATAAAGTGCACCAAAATAGTCCACAATCTCCAAACTGGCCCTTTTTATTCTCTCCAGCCTCATTTTCTTTCTAAGTGGGACGATTTTCACTCCAATCGTACCATAGGTTGAATCGGTGTTTGTACATCATTCCTTAACCATTATTAGGATCTTTTGGATAACAATACTATAAAGCGTCCAAAATTAGTCCACAATCTCCTAACTGACCCTTTGTTTTCTCTCCAACGTCATTTTCTTTCTAAGTGGGACGGATTTCACTCGAATCATCCTATAAGTTGAATCCTTGTTTTTATATAAAATACTTCACCATTATCAGGCTCTTTTGGACAACAATACTATAACGCGTACCAAAATAGTCTACACTTTCGTAACTGGCCCTTTTCTTTCTAAGTGGGACGGGATTCACTCGAATCATCCTACAAGTCGAATTGGTGTTTGGACATAATTCCTGCACAATTATGAGGCTCTTAATGACAACAATACTATTAAAGCGTACAAAAATAGTCAACACTCTTTTATGTGGCCCTTTCTTTTCTCTCCAACCTCATTTTCTTTCAAAGTGGAATGGATTTAATTAGAATCGTCCTAAGTTTAATCGGTGTTTGTACATCATTCATTAACCATTATAGAGCTCTTGTGGGTAACAATACTATAATGCGTACCAAAGTTGCCCACATTCTCCTTACTAACCCTTTTCTTTCTCTGCAACCTCATTTTCTTTTTAAGTGGGACGAATTTCACTAGAATCGTCCTATAAGTTGAATCGGAGTTTGTACATCATTCCTTCACCACTATAGGGTTGTTATGGATAACAATACTATAAAGCGTACCAAAATAGTCCACAATCTCCTAACTGACTCTTTTCTTTCTCACCAACCTCCTTTTGTTTCTAAGTGGGACGAGATTGACTAGAGTCATACTATAAGTTGAATCCGTGTTTGTACATCTTTCATTCACCATTATGAGCCTCTTAATGGCAACAATACTATAAAGTATACCAAAATAGTCCACACTCGCCTAACTGAACCTTTTGTTTCTCTTCAACCTCATTTCTGTATTGATTGGGACGGATTTCACTCGAATCGTCCTATAAGTTGAATCGTTGTTCGTACATAATACCTTCACCATTATGAGGCTCTTTTGGACTACAATAATACCAAAATAGTACACGGTCTCGTAACTGGCTCTTTTCTTTCTAACTGAGATCGGATTTACTCAAATCGTTTAAAAAGTGGAATCGGTGTTTGTAGATAATTCCTTCACCATTTTGAAGCTCTTAATGACAAAAATACTATATAGCGTACTTAAATACTCCACACTCTCCTAACCGACCCTTTTCTTTTTGTCCATCCTCCTTTTCTTTCCAAATGGGATGGGTTTCACTCGAATGGTCCTATAATTTGAATAGTAGATTTTTTACATCATTCCTTCACCATAATGCGGCTCTGCTGGACAACAATACTATAAAGAGTACCAAAAATAGTCCACACTATCCTAACTGACACCATTTTGAGGCTCTTAATGACAACAATACCATAAAGTGCACCAAAATAGTCCACAATCTCCAAACTGGCCCTTTTTATTCTCTCCAGCCTCATTTTCTTTCTAAGTGGGACGATTTTCACTCCAATCGTACCATAGGTTGAATCGGTGTTTGTACATCATTCCTTAACCATTATTAGGATCTTTTGGATAACAATACTATAAAGCGTCCAAAATTAGTCCACAATCTCCTAACTGACCCTTTGTTTTCTCTCCAACGTCATTTTCTTTCTAAGTGGGACGGATTTCACTCGAATCATCCTATAAGTTGAATCCTTGTTTTTATATAAAATACTTCACCATTATCAGGCTCTTTTGGACAACAATACTATAACGCGTACCAAAATAGTCTACACTTTCGTAACTGGCCCTTTTCTTTCTAAGTGGGACGGGATTCACTCGAATCATCCTACAAGTCGAATTGGTGTTTGGACATAATTCCTGCACAATTATGAGGCTCTTAATGACAACAATACTATTAAAGCGTACAAAAATAGTCAACACTCTTTTATGTGGCCCTTTCTTTTCTCTCCAACCTCATTTTCTTTCAAAGTGGAATGGATTTAATTAGAATCGTCCTAAGTTTAATCGGTGTTTGTACATCATTCATTAACCATTATAGAGCTCTTGTGGGTAACAATACTATAATGCGTACCAAAGTTGCCCACATTCTCCTTACTAACCCTTTTCTTTCTCTGCAACCTCATTTTCTTTTTAAGTGGGACGAATTTCACTAGAATCGTCCTATAAGTTGAATCGGAGTTTGTACATCATTCCTTCACCACTATAGGGTTGTTATGGATAACAATACTATAAAGCGTACCAAAATAGTCCACAATCTCCTAACTGACTCTTTTCTTTCTCACCAACCTCCTTTTGTTTCTAAGTGGGACGAGATTGACTAGAGTCATACTATAAGTTGAATCCGTGTTTGTACATCTTTCATTCACCATTATGAGCCTCTTAATGGCAACAATACTATAAAGTATACCAAAATAGTCCACACTCGCCTAACTGAACCTTTTGTTTCTCTTCAACCTCATTTCTGTATTGATTGGGACGGATTTCACTCGAATCGTCCTATAAGTTGAATCGTTGTTCGTACATAATACCTTCACCATTATGAGGCTCTTTTGGACTACAATAATACCAAAATAGTACACGGTCTCGTAACTGGCTCTTTTCTTTCTAACTGAGATCGGATTTACTCAAATCGTTTAAAAAGTGGAATCGGTGTTTGTAGATAATTCCTTCACCATTTTGAAGCTCTTAATGACAAAAATACTATATAGCGTACTTAAATACTCCACACTCTCCTAACCGACCCTTTTCTTTTTGTCCATCCTCCTTTTCTTTCCAAATGGGATGGGTTTCACTCGAATGGTCCTATAATTTGAATAGTAGATTTTTTACATCATTCCTTCACCATAATGCGGCTCTGCTGGACAACAATACTATAAAGAGTACCAAAAATAGTCCACACTATCCTAACTGACACCATTTTGAGGCTCTTAATGACAACAATACCATAAAGTGCACCAAAATAGTCCACAATCTCCAAACTGGCCCTTTTTATTCTCTCCAGCCTCATTTTCTTTCTAAGTGGGACGATTTTCACTCCAATCGTACCATAGGTTGAATCGGTGTTTGTACATCATTCCTTAACCATTATTAGGATCTTTTGGATAACAATACTATAAAGCGTCCAAAATTAGTCCACAATCTCCTAACTGACCCTTTGTTTTCTCTCCAACGTCATTTTCTTTCTAAGTGGGACGGATTTCACTCGAATCATCCTATAAGTTGAATCCTTGTTTTTATATAAAATACTTCACCATTATCAGGCTCTTTTGGACAACAATACTATAACGCGTACCAAAATAGTCTACACTTTCGTAACTGGCCCTTTTCTTTCTAAGTGGGACGGGATTCACTCGAATCATCCTACAAGTCGAATTGGTGTTTGGACATAATTCCTGCACAATTATGAGGCTCTTAATGACAACAATACTATTAAAGCGTACAAAAATAGTCAACACTCTTTTATGTGGCCCTTTCTTTTCTCTCCAACCTCATTTTCTTTCAAAGTGGAATGGATTTAATTAGAATCGTCCTAAGTTTAATCGGTGTTTGTACATCATTCATTAACCATTATAGAGCTCTTGTGGGTAACAATACTATAATGCGTACCAAAGTTGCCCACATTCTCCTTACTAACCCTTTTCTTTCTCTGCAACCTCATTTTCTTTTTAAGTGGGACGAATTTCACTAGAATCGTCCTATAAGTTGAATCGGAGTTTGTACATCATTCCTTCACCACTATAGGGTTGTTATGGATAACAATACTATAAAGCGTACCAAAATAGTCCACAATCTCCTAACTGACTCTTTTCTTTCTCACCAACCTCCTTTTGTTTCTAAGTGGGACGAGATTGACTAGAGTCATACTATAAGTTGAATCCGTGTTTGTACATCTTTCATTCACCATTATGAGCCTCTTAATGGCAACAATACTATAAAGTATACCAAAATAGTCCACACTCGCCTAACTGAACCTTTTGTTTCTCTTCAACCTCATTTCTGTATTGATTGGGACGGATTTCACTCGAATCGTCCTATAAGTTGAATCGTTGTTCGTACATAATACCTTCACCATTATGAGGCTCTTTTGGACTACAATAATACCAAAATAGTACACGGTCTCGTAACTGGCTCTTTTCTTTCTAACTGAGATCGGATTTACTCAAATCGTTTAAAAAGTGGAATCGGTGTTTGTAGATAATTCCTTCACCATTTTGAAGCTCTTAATGACAAAAATACTATATAGCGTACTTAAATACTCCACACTCTCCTAACCGACCCTTTTCTTTTTGTCCATCCTCCTTTTCTTTCCAAATGGGATGGGTTTCACTCGAATGGTCCTATAATTTGAATAGTAGATTTTTTACATCATTCCTTCACCATAATGCGGCTCTGCTGGACAACAATACTATAAAGAGTACCAAAAATAGTCCACACTATCCTAACTGACACCATTTTGAGGCTCTTAATGACAACAATACCATAAAGTGCACCAAAATAGTCCACAATCTCCAAACTGGCCCTTTTTATTCTCTCCAGCCTCATTTTCTTTCTAAGTGGGACGATTTTCACTCCAATCGTACCATAGGTTGAATCGGTGTTTGTACATCATTCCTTAACCATTATTAGGATCTTTTGGATAACAATACTATAAAGCGTCCAAAATTAGTCCACAATCTCCTAACTGACCCTTTGTTTTCTCTCCAACGTCATTTTCTTTCTAAGTGGGACGGATTTCACTCGAATCATCCTATAAGTTGAATCCTTGTTTTTATATAAAATACTTCACCATTATCAGGCTCTTTTGGACAACAATACTATAACGCGTACCAAAATAGTCTACACTTTCGTAACTGGCCCTTTTCTTTCTAAGTGGGACGGGATTCACTCGAATCATCCTACAAGTCGAATTGGTGTTTGGACATAATTCCTGCACAATTATGAGGCTCTTAATGACAACAATACTATTAAAGCGTACAAAAATAGTCAACACTCTTTTATGTGGCCCTTTCTTTTCTCTCCAACCTCATTTTCTTTCAAAGTGGAATGGATTTAATTAGAATCGTCCTAAGTTTAATCGGTGTTTGTACATCATTCATTAACCATTATAGAGCTCTTGTGGGTAACAATACTATAATGCGTACCAAAGTTGCCCACATTCTCCTTACTAACCCTTTTCTTTCTCTGCAACCTCATTTTCTTTTTAAGTGGGACGAATTTCACTAGAATCGTCCTATAAGTTGAATCGGAGTTTGTACATCATTCCTTCACCACTATAGGGTTGTTATGGATAACAATACTATAAAGCGTACCAAAATAGTCCACAATCTCCTAACTGACTCTTTTCTTTCTCACCAACCTCCTTTTGTTTCTAAGTGGGACGAGATTGACTAGAGTCATACTATAAGTTGAATCCGTGTTTGTACATCTTTCATTCACCATTATGAGCCTCTTAATGGCAACAATACTATAAAGTATACCAAAATAGTCCACACTCGCCTAACTGAACCTTTTGTTTCTCTTCAACCTCATTTCTGTATTGATTGGGACGGATTTCACTCGAATCGTCCTATAAGTTGAATCGTTGTTCGTACATAATACCTTCACCATTATGAGGCTCTTTTGGACTACAATAATACCAAAATAGTACACGGTCTCGTAACTGGCTCTTTTCTTTCTAACTGAGATCGGATTTACTCAAATCGTTTAAAAAGTGGAATCGGTGTTTGTAGATAATTCCTTCACCATTTTGAAGCTCTTAATGACAAAAATACTATATAGCGTACTTAAATACTCCACACTCTCCTAACCGACCCTTTTCTTTTTGTCCATCCTCCTTTTCTTTCCAAATGGGATGGGTTTCACTCGAATGGTCCTATAATTTGAATAGTAGATTTTTTACATCATTTCCTTCACCATAATGAGGCTCTGCTGGACAACAATACTATAAAGAGTACCAAAAATAGTCCACACTATCCTAACTGACACCATTTTGAGGCTCTTAATGACAACAATACCATAAAGTGCACCAAAATAGTCCACAATCTCCAAACTGGCCCTTTTTATTCTCTCCAGCCTCATTTTCTTTCTAAGTGGGACGATTTTCACTCCAATCGTACCATAGGTTGAATCGGTGTTTGTACATCATTCCTTAACCATTATTAGGATCTTTTGGATAACAATACTATAAAGCGTCCAAAATTAGTCCACAATCTCCTAACTGACCCTTTGTTTTCTCTCCAACGTCATTTTCTTTCTAAGTGGGACGGATTTCACTCGAATCATCCTATAAGTTGAATCCTTGTTTTTATATAAAATACTTCACCATTATCAGGCTCTTTTGGACAACAATACTATAACGCGTACCAAAATAGTCTACACTTTCGTAACTGGCCCTTTTCTTTCTAAGTGGGACGGGATTCACTCGAATCATCCTACAAGTCGAATTGGTGTTTGGACATAATTCCTGCACAATTATGAGGCTCTTAATGACAACAATACTATTAAAGCGTACAAAAATAGTCAACACTCTTTTATGTGGCCCTTTCTTTTCTCTCCAACCTCATTTTCTTTCAAAGTGGAATGGATTTAATTAGAATCGTCCTAAGTTTAATCGGTGTTTGTACATCATTCATTAACCATTATAGAGCTCTTGTGGGTAACAATACTATAATGCGTACCAAAGTTGCCCACATTCTCCTTACTAACCCTTTTCTTTCTCTGCAACCTCATTTTCTTTTTAAGTGGGACGAATTTCACTAGAATCGTCCTATAAGTTGAATCGGAGTTTGTACATCATTCCTTCACCACTATAGGGTTGTTATGGATAACAATACTATAAAGCGTACCAAAATAGTCCACAATCTCCTAACTGACTCTTTTCTTTCTCACCAACCTCCTTTTGTTTCTAAGTGGGACGAGATTGACTAGAGTCATACTATAAGTTGAATCGGTGTTTGTACATCTTTGATTCACCATTATGAGCCTCTTAATGGCAACAATACTATAAAGTATACCAAAATAGTCCACACTCGCCTAACTGAACCTTTTGTTTCTCTTCAACCTCATTTCTGTATTGATTGGGACGGATTTCACTCGAATCGTCCTATAAGTTGAATCGTTGTTCGTACATAATACCTTCACCATTATGAGGCTCTTTTGGACTACAATAATACCAAAATAGTACACGGTCTCGTAACTGGCTCTTTTCTTTCTAACTGAGATCGGATTTACTCAAATCGTTTAAAAAGTGGAATCGGTGTTTGTAGATAATTCCTTCACCATTTTGAAGCTCTTAATGACAAAAATACTATATAGCGTACTTAAATACTCCACACTCTCCTAACCGACCCTTTTCTTTTTGTCCATCCTCCTTTTCTTTCCAAATGGGATGGGTTTCACTCGAATGGTCCTATAATTTGAATAGTAGATTTTTTACATCATTCCTTCACCATAATGAGGCTCTGCTGGACAACAATACTATAAAGAGTACCAAAAATAGTCCACACTATCCTAACTGACACCATTTTGAGGCTCTTAATGACAACAATACCATAAAGTGCACCAAAATAGTCCACAATCTCCAAACTGGCCCTTTTTATTCTCTCCAGCCTCATTTTCTTTCTAAGTGGGACGATTTTCACTCCAATCGTACCATAGGTTGAATCGGTGTTTGTACATCATTCCTTAACCATTATTAGGATCTTTTGGATAACAATACTATAAAGCGTCCAAAATTAGTCCACAATCTCCTAACTGACCCTTTGTTTTCTCTCCAACGTCATTTTCTTTCTAAGTGGGACGGATTTCACTCGAATCATCCTATAAGTTGAATCCTTGTTTTTATATAAAATACTTCACCATTATCAGGCTCTTTTGGACAACAATACTATAACGCGTACCAAAATAGTCTACACTTTCGTAACTGGCCCTTTTCTTTCTAAGTGGGACGGGATTCACTCGAATCATCCTACAAGTCGAATTGGTGTTTGGACATAATTCCTGCACAATTATGAGGCTCTTAATGACAACAATACTATTAAAGCGTACAAAAATAGTCAACACTCTTTTATGTGGCCCTTTCTTTTCTCTCCAACCTCATTTTCTTTCAAAGTGGAATGGATTTAATTAGAATCGTCCTAAGTTTAATCGGTGTTTGTACATCATTCATTAACCATTATAGAGCTCTTGTGGGTAACAATACTATAATGCGTACCAAAGTTGCCCACATTCTCCTTACTAACCCTTTTCTTTCTCTGCAACCTCATTTTCTTTTTAAGTGGGACGAATTTCACTAGAATCGTCCTATAAGTTGAATCGGAGTTTGTACATCATTCCTTCACCACTATAGGGTTGTTATGGATAACAATACTATAAAGCGTACCAAAATAGTCCACAATCTCCTAACTGACTCTTTTCTTTCTCACCAACCTCCTTTTGTTTCTAAGTGGGACGAGATTGACTAGAGTCATACTATAAGTTGAATCCGTGTTTGTACATCTTTGATTCACCATTATGAGCCTCTTAATGGCAACAATACTATAAAGTATACCAAAATAGTCCACACTCGCCTAACTGAACCTTTTGTTTCTCTTCAACCTCATTTCTGTATTGATTGGGACGGATTTCACTCGAATCGTCCTATAAGTTGAATCGTTGTTCGTACATAATACCTTCACCATTATGAGGCTCTTTTGGACTACAATAATACCAAAATAGTACACGGTCTCGTAACTGGCTCTTTTCTTTCTAACTGAGATCGGATTTACTCAAATCGTTTAAAAAGTGGAATCGGTGTTTGTAGATAATTCCTTCACCATTTTGAAGCTCTTAATGACAAAAATACTATATAGCGTACTTAAATACTCCACACTCTCCTAACCGACCCTTTTCTTTTTGTCCATCCTCCTTTTCTTTCCAAATGGGATGGGTTTCACTCGAATGGTCCTATAATTTGAATAGTAGATTTTTTACATCATTCCTTCACCATAATGAGGCTCTGCTGGACAACAATACTATAAAGAGTACCAAAAATAGTCCACACTATCCTAACTGACACCATTTTGAGGCTCTTAATGACAACAATACCATAAAGTGCACCAAAATAGTCCACAATCTCCAAACTGGCCCTTTTTATTCTCTCCAGCCTCATTTTCTTTCTAAGTGGGACGATTTTCACTCCAATCGTACCATAGGTTGAATCGGTGTTTGTACATCATTCCTTAACCATTATTAGGATCTTTTGGATAACAATACTATAAAGCGTCCAAAATTAGTCCACAATCTCCTAACTGACCCTTTGTTTTCTCTCCAACGTCATTTTCTTTCTAAGTGGGACGGATTTCACTCGAATCATCCTATAAGTTGAATCCTTGTTTTTATATAAAATACTTCACCATTATCAGGCTCTTTTGGACAACAATACTATAACGCGTACCAAAATAGTCTACACTTTCGTAACTGGCCCTTTTCTTTCTAAGTGGGACGGGATTCACTCGAATCATCCTACAAGTCGAATTGGTGTTTGGACATAATTCCTGCACAATTATGAGGCTCTTAATGACAACAATACTATTAAAGCGTACAAAAATAGTCAACACTCTTTTATGTGGCCCTTTCTTTTCTCTCCAACCTCATTTTCTTTCAAAGTGGAATGGATTTAATTAGAATCGTCCTAAGTTTAATCGGTGTTTGTACATCATTCATTAACCATTATAGAGCTCTTGTGGGTAACAATACTATAATGCGTACCAAAGTTGCCCACATTCTCCTTACTAACCCTTTTCTTTCTCTGCAACCTCATTTTCTTTTTAAGTGGGACGAATTTCACTAGAATCGTCCTATAAGTTGAATCGGAGTTTGTACATCATTCCTTCACCACTATAGGGTTGTTATGGATAACAATACTATAAAGCGTACCAAAATAGTCCACAATCTCCTAACTGACTCTTTTCTTTCTCACCAACCTCCTTTTGTTTCTAAGTGGGACGAGATTGACTAGAGTCATACTATAAGTTGAATCGGTGTTTGTACATCTTTGATTCACCATTATGAGCCTCTTAATGGCAACAATACTATAAAGTATACCAAAATAGTCCACACTCGCCTAACTGAACCTTTTGTTTCTCTTCAACCTCATTTCTGTATTGATTGGGACGGATTTCACTCGAATCGTCCTATAAGTTGAATCGTTGTTCGTACATAATACCTTCACCATTATGAGGCTCTTTTGGACTACAATAATACCAAAATAGTACACGGTCTCGTAACTGGCTCTTTTCTTTCTAACTGAGATCGGATTTACTCAAATCGTTTAAAAAGTGGAATCGGTGTTTGTAGATAATTCCTTCACCATTTTGAAGCTCTTAATGACAAAAATACTATATAGCGTACTTAAATACTCCACACTCTCCTAACCGACCCTTTTCTTTTTGTCCATCCTCCTTTTCTTTCCAAATGGGATGGGTTTCACTCGAATGGTCCTATAATTTGAATAGTAGATTTTTTACATCATTCCTTCACCATAATGAGGCTCTGCTGGACAACAATACTATAAAGAGTACCAAAAATAGTCCACACTATCCTAACTGACACCATTTTGAGGCTCTTAATGACAACAATACCATAAAGTGCACCAAAATAGTCCACAATCTCCAAACTGGCCCTTTTTATTCTCTCCAGCCTCATTTTCTTTCTAAGTGGGACGATTTTCACTCCAATCGTACCATAGGTTGAATCGGTGTTTGTACATCATTCCTTAACCATTATTAGGATCTTTTGGATAACAATACTATAAAGCGTCCAAAATTAGTCCACAATCTCCTAACTGACCCTTTGTTTTCTCTCCAACGTCATTTTCTTTCTAAGTGGGACGGATTTCACTCGAATCATCCTATAAGTTGAATCCTTGTTTTTATATAAAATACTTCACCATTATCAGGCTCTTTTGGACAACAATACTATAACGCGTACCAAAATAGTCTACACTTTCGTAACTGGCCCTTTTCTTTCTAAGTGGGACGGGATTCACTCGAATCATCCTACAAGTCGAATTGGTGTTTGGACATAATTCCTGCACAATTATGAGGCTCTTAATGACAACAATACTATTAAAGCGTACAAAAATAGTCAACACTCTTTTATGTGGCCCTTTCTTTTCTCTCCAACCTCATTTTCTTTCAAAGTGGAATGGATTTAATTAGAATCGTCCTAAGTTTAATCGGTGTTTGTACATCATTCATTAACCATTATAGAGCTCTTGTGGGTAACAATACTATAATGCGTACCAAAGTTGCCCACATTCTCCTTACTAACCCTTTTCTTTCTCTGCAACCTCATTTTCTTTTTAAGTGGGACGAATTTCACTAGAATCGTCCTATAAGTTGAATCGGAGTTTGTACATCATTCCTTCACCACTATAGGGTTGTTATGGATAACAATACTATAAAGCGTACCAAAATAGTCCACAATCTCCTAACTGACTCTTTTCTTTCTCACCAACCTCCTTTTGTTTCTAAGTGGGACGAGATTGACTAGAGTCATACTATAAGTTGAATCCGTGTTTGTACATCTTTGATTCACCATTATGAGCCTCTTAATGGCAACAATACTATAAAGTATACCAAAATAGTCCACACTCGCCTAACTGAACCTTTTGTTTCTCTTCAACCTCATTTCTGTATTGATTGGGACGGATTTCACTCGAATCGTCCTATAAGTTGAATCGTTGTTCGTACATAATACCTTCACCATTATGAGGCTCTTTTGGACTACAATAATACCAAAATAGTACACGGTCTCGTAACTGGCTCTTTTCTTTCTAACTGAGATCGGATTTACTCAAATCGTTTAAAAAGTGGAATCGGTGTTTGTAGATAATTCCTTCACCATTTTGAAGCTCTTAATGACAAAAATACTATATAGCGTACTTAAATACTCCACACTCTCCTAACCGACCCTTTTCTTTTTGTCCATCCTCCTTTTCTTTCCAAATGGGATGGGTTTCACTCGAATGGTCCTATAATTTGAATAGTAGATTTTTTACATCATTCCTTCACCATAATGAGGCTCTGCTGGACAACAATACTATAAAGAGTACCAAAAATAGTCCACACTATCCTAACTGACACCATTTTGAGGCTCTTAATGACAACAATACCATAAAGTGCACCAAAATAGTCCACAATCTCCAAACTGGCCCTTTTTATTCTCTCCAGCCTCATTTTCTTTCTAAGTGGGACGATTTTCACTCCAATCGTACCATAGGTTGAATCGGTGTTTGTACATCATTCCTTAACCATTATTAGGATCTTTTGGATAACAATACTATAAAGCGTCCAAAATTAGTCCACAATCTCCTAACTGACCCTTTGTTTTCTCTCCAACGTCATTTTCTTTCTAAGTGGGACGGATTTCACTCGAATCATCCTATAAGTTGAATCCTTGTTTTTATATAAAATACTTCACCATTATCAGGCTCTTTTGGACAACAATACTATAACGCGTACCAAAATAGTCTACACTTTCGTAACTGGCCCTTTTCTTTCTAAGTGGGACGGGATTCACTCGAATCATCCTACAAGTCGAATTGGTGTTTGGACATAATTCCTGCACAATTATGAGGCTCTTAATGACAACAATACTATTAAAGCGTACAAAAATAGTCAACACTCTTTTATGTGGCCCTTTCTTTTCTCTCCAACCTCATTTTCTTTCAAAGTGGAATGGATTTAATTAGAATCGTCCTAAGTTTAATCGGTGTTTGTACATCATTCATTAACCATTATAGAGCTCTTGTGGGTAACAATACTATAATGCGTACCAAAGTTGCCCACATTCTCCTTACTAACCCTTTTCTTTCTCTGCAACCTCATTTTCTTTTTAAGTGGGACGAATTTCACTAGAATCGTCCTATAAGTTGAATCGGAGTTTGTACATCATTCCTTCACCACTATAGGGTTGTTATGGATAACAATACTATAAAGCGTACCAAAATAGTCCACAATCTCCTAACTGACTCTTTTCTTTCTCACCAACCTCCTTTTGTTTCTAAGTGGGACGAGATTGACTAGAGTCATACTATAAGTTGAATCGGTGTTTGTACATCTTTGATTCACCATTATGAGCCTCTTAATGGCAACAATACTATAAAGTATACCAAAATAGTCCACACTCGCCTAACTGAACCTTTTGTTTCTCTTCAACCTCATTTCTGTATTGATTGGGACGGATTTCACTCGAATCGTCCTATAAGTTGAATCGTTGTTCGTACATAATACCTTCACCATTATGAGGCTCTTTTGGACTACAATAATACCAAAATAGTACACGGTCTCGTAACTGGCTCTTTTCTTTCTAACTGAGATCGGATTTACTCAAATCGTTTAAAAAGTGGAATCGGTGTTTGTAGATAATTCCTTCACCATTTTGAAGCTCTTAATGACAAAAATACTATATAGCGTACTTAAATACTCCACACTCTCCTAACCGACCCTTTTCTTTTTGTCCATCCTCCTTTTCTTTCCAAATGGGATGGGTTTCACTCGAATGGTCCTATAATTTGAATAGTAGATTTTTTACATCATTCCTTCACCATAATGAGGCTCTGCTGGACAACAATACTATAAAGAGTACCAAAAATAGTCCACACTATCCTAACTGACACCATTTTGAGGCTCTTAATGACAACAATACCATAAAGTGCACCAAAATAGTCCACAATCTCCAAACTGGCCCTTTTTATTCTCTCCAGCCTCATTTTCTTTCTAAGTGGGACGATTTTCACTCCAATCGTACCATAGGTTGAATCGGTGTTTGTACATCATTCCTTAACCATTATTAGGATCTTTTGGATAACAATACTATAAAGCGTCCAAAATTAGTCCACAATCTCCTAACTGACCCTTTGTTTTCTCTCCAACGTCATTTTCTTTCTAAGTGGGACGGATTTCACTCGAATCATCCTATAAGTTGAATCCTTGTTTTTATATAAAATACTTCACCATTATCAGGCTCTTTTGGACAACAATACTATAACGCGTACCAAAATAGTCTACACTTTCGTAACTGGCCCTTTTCTTTCTAAGTGGGACGGGATTCACTCGAATCATCCTACAAGTCGAATTGGTGTTTGGACATAATTCCTGCACAATTATGAGGCTCTTAATGACAACAATACTATTAAAGCGTACAAAAATAGTCAACACTCTTTTATGTGGCCCTTTCTTTTCTCTCCAACCTCATTTTCTTTCAAAGTGGAATGGATTTAATTAGAATCGTCCTAAGTTTAATCGGTGTTTGTACATCATTCATTAACCATTATAGAGCTCTTGTGGGTAACAATACTATAATGCGTACCAAAGTTGCCCACATTCTCCTTACTAACCCTTTTCTTTCTCTGCAACCTCATTTTCTTTTTAAGTGGGACGAATTTCACTAGAATCGTCCTATAAGTTGAATCGGAGTTTGTACATCATTCCTTCACCACTATAGGGTTGTTATGGATAACAATACTATAAAGCGTACCAAAATAGTCCACAATCTCCTAACTGACTCTTTTCTTTCTCACCAACCTCCTTTTGTTTCTAAGTGGGACGAGATTGACTAGAGTCATACTATAAGTTGAATCGGTGTTTGTACATCTTTGATTCACCATTATGAGCCTCTTAATGGCAACAATACTATAAAGTATACCAAAATAGTCCACACTCGCCTAACTGAACCTTTTGTTTCTCTTCAACCTCATTTCTGTATTGATTGGGACGGATTTCACTCGAATCGTCCTATAAGTTGAATCGTTGTTCGTACATAATACCTTCACCATTATGAGGCTCTTTTGGACTACAATAATACCAAAATAGTACACGGTCTCGTAACTGGCTCTTTTCTTTCTAACTGAGATCGGATTTACTCAAATCGTTTAAAAAGTGGAATCGGTGTTTGTAGATAATTCCTTCACCATTTTGAAGCTCTTAATGACAAAAATACTATATAGCGTACTTAAATACTCCACACTCTCCTAACCGACCCTTTTCTTTTTGTCCATCCTCCTTTTCTTTCCAAATGGGATGGGTTTCACTCGAATGGTCCTATAATTTGAATAGTAGATTTTTTACATCATTCCTTCACCATAATGAGGCTCTGCTGGACAACAATACTATAAAGAGTACCAAAAATAGTCCACACTATCCTAACTGACACCATTTTGAGGCTCTTAATGACAACAATACCATAAAGTGCACCAAAATAGTCCACAATCTCCAAACTGGCCCTTTTTATTCTCTCCAGCCTCATTTTCTTTCTAAGTGGGACGATTTTCACTCCAATCGTACCATAGGTTGAATCGGTGTTTGTACATCATTCCTTAACCATTATTAGGATCTTTTGGATAACAATACTATAAAGCGTCCAAAATTAGTCCACAATCTCCTAACTGACCCTTTGTTTTCTCTCCAACGTCATTTTCTTTCTAAGTGGGACGGATTTCACTCGAATCATCCTATAAGTTGAATCCTTGTTTTTATATAAAATACTTCACCATTATCAGGCTCTTTTGGACAACAATACTATAACGCGTACCAAAATAGTCTACACTTTCGTAACTGGCCCTTTTCTTTCTAAGTGGGACGGGATTCACTCGAATCATCCTACAAGTCGAATTGGTGTTTGGACATAATTCCTGCACAATTATGAGGCTCTTAATGACAACAATACTATTAAAGCGTACAAAAATAGTCAACACTCTTTTATGTGGCCCTTTCTTTTCTCTCCAACCTCATTTTCTTTCAAAGTGGAATGGATTTAATTAGAATCGTCCTAAGTTTAATCGGTGTTTGTACATCATTCATTAACCATTATAGAGCTCTTGTGGGTAACAATACTATAATGCGTACCAAAGTTGCCCACATTCTCCTTACTAACCCTTTTCTTTCTCTGCAACCTCATTTTCTTTTTAAGTGGGACGAATTTCACTAGAATCGTCCTATAAGTTGAATCGGAGTTTGTACATCATTCCTTCACCACTATAGGGTTGTTATGGATAACAATACTATAAAGCGTACCAAAATAGTCCACAATCTCCTAACTGACTCTTTTCTTTCTCACCAACCTCCTTTTGTTTCTAAGTGGGACGAGATTGACTAGAGTCATACTATAAGTTGAATCGGTGTTTGTACATCTTTGATTCACCATTATGAGCCTCTTAATGGCAACAATACTATAAAGTATACCAAAATAGTCCACACTCGCCTAACTGAACCTTTTGTTTCTCTTCAACCTCATTTCTGTATTGATTGGGACGGATTTCACTCGAATCGTCCTATAAGTTGAATCGTTGTTCGTACATAATACCTTCACCATTATGAGGCTCTTTTGGACTACAATAATACCAAAATAGTACACGGTCTCGTAACTGGCTCTTTTCTTTCTAACTGAGATCGGATTTACTCAAATCGTTTAAAAAGTGGAATCGGTGTTTGTAGATAATTCCTTCACCATTTTGAAGCTCTTAATGACAAAAATACTATATAGCGTACTTAAATACTCCACACTCTCCTAACCGACCCTTTTCTTTTTGTCCATCCTCCTTTTCTTTCCAAATGGGATGGGTTTCACTCGAATGGTCCTATAATTTGAATAGTAGATTTTTTACATCATTCCTTCACCATAATGAGGCTCTGCTGGACAACAATACTATAAAGAGTACCAAAAATAGTCCACACTATCCTAACTGACACCATTTTGAGGCTCTTAATGACAACAATACCATAAAGTGCACCAAAATAGTCCACAATCTCCAAACTGGCCCTTTTTATTCTCTCCAGCCTCATTTTCTTTCTAAGTGGGACGATTTTCACTCCAATCGTACCATAGGTTGAATCGGTGTTTGTACATCATTCCTTAACCATTATTAGGATCTTTTGGATAACAATACTATAAAGCGTCCAAAATTAGTCCACAATCTCCTAACTGACCCTTTGTTTTCTCTCCAACGTCATTTTCTTTCTAAGTGGGACGGATTTCACTCGAATCATCCTATAAGTTGAATCCTTGTTTTTATATAAAATACTTCACCATTATCAGGCTCTTTTGGACAACAATACTATAACGCGTACCAAAATAGTCTACACTTTCGTAACTGGCCCTTTTCTTTCTAAGTGGGACGGGATTCACTCGAATCATCCTACAAGTCGAATTGGTGTTTGGACATAATTCCTGCACAATTATGAGGCTCTTAATGACAACAATACTATTAAAGCGTACAAAAATAGTCAACACTCTTTTATGTGGCCCTTTCTTTTCTCTCCAACCTCATTTTCTTTCAAAGTGGAATGGATTTAATTAGAATCGTCCTAAGTTTAATCGGTGTTTGTACATCATTCATTAACCATTATAGAGCTCTTGTGGGTAACAATACTATAATGCGTACCAAAGTTGCCCACATTCTCCTTACTAACCCTTTTCTTTCTCTGCAACCTCATTTTCTTTTTAAGTGGGACGAATTTCACTAGAATCGTCCTATAAGTTGAATCGGAGTTTGTACATCATTCCTTCACCACTATAGGGTTGTTATGGATAACAATACTATAAAGCGTACCAAAATAGTCCACAATCTCCTAACTGACTCTTTTCTTTCTCACCAACCTCCTTTTGTTTCTAAGTGGGACGAGATTGACTAGAGTCATACTATAAGTTGAATCGGTGTTTGTACATCTTTGATTCACCATTATGAGCCTCTTAATGGCAACAATACTATAAAGTATACCAAAATAGTCCACACTCGCCTAACTGAACCTTTTGTTTCTCTTCAACCTCATTTCTGTATTGATTGGGACGGATTTCACTCGAATCGTCCTATAAGTTGAATCGTTGTTCGTACATAATACCTTCACCATTATGAGGCTCTTTTGGACTACAATAATACCAAAATAGTACACGGTCTCGTAACTGGCTCTTTTCTTTCTAACTGAGATCGGATTTACTCAAATCGTTTAAAAAGTGGAATCGGTGTTTGTAGATAATTCCTTCACCATTTTGAAGCTCTTAATGACAAAAATACTATATAGCGTACTTAAATACTCCACACTCTCCTAACCGACCCTTTTCTTTTTGTCCATCCTCCTTTTCTTTCCAAATGGGATGGGTTTCACTCGAATGGTCCTATAATTTGAATAGTAGATTTTTTACATCATTCCTTCACCATAATGAGGCTCTGCTGGACAACAATACTATAAAGAGTACCAAAAATAGTCCACACTATCCTAACTGACACCATTTTGAGGCTCTTAATGACAACAATACCATAAAGTGCACCAAAATAGTCCACAATCTCCAAACTGGCCCTTTTTATTCTCTCCAGCCTCATTTTCTTTCTAAGTGGGACGATTTTCACTCCAATCGTACCATAGGTTGAATCGGTGTTTGTACATCATTCCTTAACCATTATTAGGATCTTTTGGATAACAATACTATAAAGCGTCCAAAATTAGTCCACAATCTCCTAACTGACCCTTTGTTTTCTCTCCAACGTCATTTTCTTTCTAAGTGGGACGGATTTCACTCGAATCATCCTATAAGTTGAATCCTTGTTTTTATATAAAATACTTCACCATTATCAGGCTCTTTTGGACAACAATACTATAACGCGTACCAAAATAGTCTACACTTTCGTAACTGGCCCTTTTCTTTCTAAGTGGGACGGGATTCACTCGAATCATCCTACAAGTCGAATTGGTGTTTGGACATAATTCCTGCACAATTATGAGGCTCTTAATGACAACAATACTATTAAAGCGTACAAAAATAGTCAACACTCTTTTATGTGGCCCTTTCTTTTCTCTCCAACCTCATTTTCTTTCAAAGTGGAATGGATTTAATTAGAATCGTCCTAAGTTTAATCGGTGTTTGTACATCATTCATTAACCATTATAGAGCTCTTGTGGGTAACAATACTATAATGCGTACCAAAGTTGCCCACATTCTCCTTACTAACCCTTTTCTTTCTCTGCAACCTCATTTTCTTTTTAAGTGGGACGAATTTCACTAGAATCGTCCTATAAGTTGAATCGGAGTTTGTACATCATTCCTTCACCACTATAGGGTTGTTATGGATAACAATACTATAAAGCGTACCAAAATAGTCCACAATCTCCTAACTGACTCTTTTCTTTCTCACCAACCTCCTTTTGTTTCTAAGTGGGACGAGATTGACTAGAGTCATACTATAAGTTGAATCGGTGTTTGTACATCTTTCATTCACCATTATGAGCCTCTTAATGACAACAATACTATAAAGTATACCAAAATAGTCCACACTCGCCTAACTGAACCTTTTGTTTCTCTTCAACCTCATTTCTGTATTGATCGGGACGGATTTCACTCGAATCGTCCTATAAGTTGAATCGTTGTTCGTACATAATACCTTCACCATTGTGAGGCTCTTTTGGACTACAATACTATAAAGCATACCAAAATAGTACACGGTCTCGTAACTGGCTCTTTTCTTTCTAACTGAGATCGGATTTACTCAAATCGTTTAAAAAGTTGAATCGGTGTTTGTAGATAATTCCTTCACCATTTTGAAGCTCTTAATGACAAAAATACTATATAGCGTACTTAAATACTCCACACTCTCCTAACCGACCCTTTTCTTTTTGTCCATCCTCCTTTTCTTTCCAAATGGGATGGGTTTCACTCGAATGGTCCTATAATTTGAATAGTAGATTTTTTACATCATTCCTTCACCATAATGAGGCTCTGCTGGACAACAATACTATAAAGAGTACCAAAAATAGTCCACACTATCCTAACTGACACCATTTTGAGGCTCTTAATGACAACAATACCATAAAGTGCACCAAAATAGTCCACAATCTCCAAACTGGCCCTTTTTATTCTCTCCAGCCTCATTTTCTTTCTAAGTGGGACGATTTTCACTCGAATCGTACCATAGGTTGAATCGGTGTTTGTACATCATTCCTTAACCATTATTAGGATCTTTTGGATAACAATACTATAAAGCGTCCAAAATTAGTCCACAATCTCCTAACTGACCCTTTGTTTTCTCTCCAACGTCATTTTCTTTCTAAGTGGGACGGATTTCACTCGAATCATCCTATAAGTTGAATCCTTGTTTATATAAAATACTTCACCATTATCAGGCTCTTTTGGACAACAATACTATAACGCGTACCAAAATAGTCTACACTTTCGTAACTGGCCCTTTTCTTTCTAAGTGAGACGGGATTCACTCGAATCATCCTATAAGTTGAATTGGTGTTTGGACATAATTTCTTCACAATTAAGAGGTTCTTAATGACAACAATACTATTAAAGCGTACAAAAAAAGTCAACACTCTTTTATGTGGCCCTTTCTTTTCTCTCCAACCTCATTTTCTTTCAAAGTGGAATGGATTTAATTAGAATCGTCCTAAGTTTAATCGGTGTTTGTACATCATTCATTAACCATTATAGAGCTCTTGTGGGTAACAATACTATAATGCGTACCAAAGTTGCCCACATTCTCCTTACTAACCCTTTTCTTTCTCTGCAACCTCATTTTCTTTTTAAGTGGGACGAATTTCACTAGAATCGTCCTATAAGTTGAATCGGAGTTTGTACATCATTCCTTCACAACTATAGGGTTGTTATGGATAACAATACTATAAAACGTACCAAAATAGTCCACAATCTCCTAACTGACTCTTTTCTTTCTCACCAACCTCCTTTTGTTTCTAAGTGGGACGAGATTGACTAGAGTCATACTATAAGTTGAATCGGTGTTTGTACATCTTTCATTCACCATTTTGAGCCTCTTAATGACACCAATACTATAAAGTATTCCAAAATAGTCCACACTCGCCTAACTGAACTTTTTGTTTCTCTTCAACCTCATTTCTGTATTGATTGGGACGGATTTCACTCGAATCGTCCTATAAGTTGAATCGTTGTTCGTACATAATACCTTCTCCATTATGAGGCTCTTTTGGACTACAATACTATAAAGCATACCAAAATAGTACAAAGTCTCGTAACTGGCTCTTTTCTTTCTAACTGAGATCGGATTTACTCAAATCGTTTAAAAAGTTGAATCGGTGTTTGTAGATAATTCCTTCACCATTTTGAATCTCTTAATGACAAAAATACTATATAGCGTACTTAAATACTCCACACTCTCCTAACCGACCCTTTTCTTTTTGTCCATCCTCCTTTTCTTTCCAAATGGGATGGGTTTCACTCGAATGGTCCTATAATTTGAATAGTACATTTTTTACATCATTCCTTCACCATAATGAGGCTCTGCTGGACAACAATACTATAAAGAGTACCAAAAATAGTCCACACTATCCTAACTGACACCATTTTGAGGCTCTTAATGACAACAATACCATAAAGTGCACCAAAATAGTCCACAATCTCCAAACTGGCCCTTTTTATTCTCTCGAGCCTCATTTTCTTTCTAAGTGGGACGATTTTCACTCGAATCGTACCATAGGTTGAATCGGTGTTTGTACATCATTCCTTAACCATTATTAGGATCTTTTGGATAACAATACTATAAAGCGTCCAAAATTAGTCCACAATCTCCTAACTGACCCTTTGTTTTCTCTCCAACGTCATTTTCTTTCTAAGTGGGACGGATTTCACTCGAATCATCCTATAAGTTGAATCCTTGTTTATATAAAATACTTCACCATTATCAGGCTCTTTTGGACAACAATACTATAACGCGTACCAAAATAGTCTACACTTTCGTAACTGGCCCTTTTCTTTCTAAGTGAGACGGGATTCACTCGAATCATCCTATAAGTTGAATTGGTGTTTGGACATAATTCCTTCACAATTATGAGGCTCTTAATGACAACAATACTATTAAAGCGTACAAAAATAGTCAACACTCTTTTATGTGGCCCTTTCTATTCTCTCCAACCTCATTTTCTTTCAAAGTGGAATGGATTTAATTAGAATCGTCCTAAGTTTAATCGGTGTTTGTACATCATTCATTAACCATTATAGAGCTCTTGTGGATAACAATACTATAATGCGTACCAAAGTTGCCCACATTCTCCTTACTAACCCTTTTCTTTCTCTGCAACCTCATTTTCTTTTTAAGTGGGACGAATTTCACTAGAATCGTCCTATAAGTTGAATCGGAGTTTGTACATCATTCCTTCACCACTTGTAGATACAATATTTGCACAACACAAAAAGATCCCTTCTCATTAATTTTCATTGAATTATATACATTTTTCCAATGGGCCTTTGGCCCATTAGGGCAACACTTTCAACTTTACATAATATATTCCTTTACACGTCAGCTATGTAGGTCCTATATCATGCCATTGCCTTGAGCTTATGGGCCTTCGAGTTCCTTCAAAAATGCTCTTCGGGTCGGGGCAAGATACTTCTCGGACCGCGGGGCTGATGTATCGGTCGGGTTATGACGTGGGCACAATGATCGGGTCACAATCTCGGGCCATTCCTGGATCGATCCGGTCGGGACGGGCTTTTTCATGGGTCGGGAAAACTCACATGTACACAGGCCCTCTTTTAGCTTATGGGCCTGCATCCAATGGGCCCATTAATTAGGTGAAAGATTCTTAAGGCCCATCAAAAAGTCCTCAGGGTTGGTGCACGGGACGCGTGGCGGATGGTGAGGGGACGCGTGCCGAATGATGCGGGACGCCTTTAATGCTGCAGCTGCCGCCATCATTGCAATTTGATCTTGTGGCTGAGATGGCATAGATTTGTGTGAGATGGGCCGGGTCATGTCGATCCGATACTCTGACCCGGGTGACCGAAACGTCATACCTATCTATATATAACCCACATACATCACACTTGCACCGCTTTTGGATTACTTCTCGTTATTTTCTCTGCCATACTCAAGCATTATCTGCAACTCAAATCCATTCTCACCTACAAAATCTCCATATTGTCTCATCAATTTCTGCAAACATCAGCGATCTTAATTGATTTTTACACTGTGTGAAGTGTTTTGAACCGTGCTGCAAAGCGTTTGACCGGACGCATCCTTCTCTGTTTCCTGGTACAGTTGCCGGTTTCTGCAAACCACCTAGCCGGAGGAAAAACTCAAGGAGAGACTGCCGGAATCATCTTTGTCTTTTTGTAAGTTGTTCTTCTCAATTTTCTATCCTTTCGTCAAATATGTCGGGGAGTGATGATACCAGGTCGGTTAGCGACCTGCAAGTGACAGACACTGACCTAACTGTTACTGATCCCGATATCTCGGAGAGCACCCCGTCCGTAGAGATTACTCGGGTCATTAGGTCTAGTCCCCCGGAAGTCACTCAGGAAGAAGGGGATCGGGCAGTATAGGATGATGTCAAGACGGGTCAGGATGCCGAGGAGGAGGAGAACTTCTGCAATGACCCTCTCCCAGCCAAATATAGGAAAGACGCTCAACTTAGGAGCCTCAGGGTCCCTGAAGGGGTTGAGGTTAGGCACTACCCTCGGGACAAAGATTTCAGGATCGGGGAAGGTCTGAAGGATGGGGAGATACTGCTTTCCTCATTTCACCTGGCTATACTAAAGTTTCCCATTCACCCTTTCTTCCTCCTGACTTTGGCTACTTTGGGACTGGCCCCCCTTCAAGTCGGTCCCAACTTTTATAGGATCCTGGCCATGATCTTGTTCATTAATAAGGAACTGAATCTAGACTTAGGTTTGGCCGAGCTTCTGCTTTCCTACAAACTTCAAGAACAGAAGGATAATAGGGGTCGGTACAACCTGACTTCCTACGTCAAGAGGAAGTTATGTGATAACGTCCCGACATCCAACAAGGGATGGAAAGAGAGGATGATAATAGTGAGTGGTCAGTGGCGACATCCCGATGCTATGAACATCCCTGTCTACCATGTATTCCAGCCCACCCGACTTCCTGAATTTAAGAGTTTTCATACCCGAGCCTCATGCCACTGCGAAATGTGCAATGATAAGTTGGGTACGCAAGTGATGGATTTCCTGAAGGCTCCTCGGGATAAGAGGGATGTCGGGTATATAAGGGCTCGATTTGAGCTGTTGCGTGCTAAAGTGTGGAGTCAGGATTTAATGGATAGCCAGAATTGCCTGACTGGATCTGTATTGCAGGAGTTTGCATCGGGAGAATTAGCATCAAGGATTGCCTCGGGTTCTGCTGCGACTACGTCAGGGTCAAGGAGATTGAAGTCCAAGTCATCAGGAACCAAGAAGCTCAAGAGAAAAATGTCTGGGGATCAACGAAAAAGGAAGGCGGTTAGCCTGCCCCAACTTTCGATCAAGAGGGCCAGAAGGGTTGATACTGGCTCTACATCCTTCATCTGTGGGGTAGATATCCCTTCAGTCTCTGAAAATCCCGATATACCTCCAGTTAGTGAGAATCCAGCAAGCCATCAATCGGCAGGATCCACCGGAGGGCCCGTTGGCACGCCCCCCCTCCTATTCCGGCAGAGAGTCATCCCGTCACACCCCCGCCTCCCCCTACTGATGGCCCACAAATTGGTGCATCGGATGCGGCCGAGGTCGGGGATGGTCGTGCCCTGGTCCCGAGCTTGGGGGGTGCGAGTCTGAGTCCTCCTCGGGCGGATCCTCCTCGGGCAGATCATTCAGTCAGACCTAGTTCTAGCAGAAGCGTTGCACTTGGTGTTCCTTCCTCAGTATCGGATACCCGAGACCTAGGCTCTGATGATGAGGAACATGATCGATCTCGACCATCCAAGCTGAGTACTGCCATTTCTAAAAATGTCAGGAAACAGGACAATAGAGAGATCGAGAAAGCTGCTGAGAGTGGGAGAGACGTTCCCCATGGCCCTCGCTTCAGGCTGGATACTCGAAAAGGTCATCCATATGTGGGGGTGGCGGACAAGACGATCGACAACCCTGAAGCTCTGCGAGAGATGGCCCTGGGGGTGTGGACCCCGGCTGATAGGTTGGCCATGGGGCGGTACGACAGGTTGGACCTGGCTCTGGACGGGCCTGAGCTTGCAATGAAGGTAATAATTTCTCTACGCTCGTGTATTTGGCTTCTATTTCATCCCTGATCTTTTGTGCTAACATCCTTGCTTTCAGATGCTTCACGCTACACAGGCGTATAATTGCAAGCTTGAGGAAGATGCCCGAGTCATTAACGCCCTGAATCGGGATGTTCAGGTCCACAAAGCTGGGTGTGTCAAGGCCTTGGAACAGCTCAAGAAGGCCAACGAGAAGATTCAGTCCTTGACATACCGGGCCGTCGCAGCAGAGGAAGGGCTCGCATCTGCCAAGGCGGCGACCCTAGAGCTTGCAGCTGCCAAGGCAACGATTTCCGACCTTGAGGGTAAGGCTCGGGAGGCTGAACGGATGGCTAACCGAGACGTCCAGGCTCGGGAAGTCCTAACTCTTCAAGTGCAGGCACTGACCGAAGAAATTGAGAAGTTAAAGACTTCGGGGCAGCAGCTGCTTGAGGAGAAGGTCGAGGTTGAGAATGCACTAGGTGTGGAGAGATCTCGGGTAGAAATGTGTCACAAGGGAGGCAACCAGATGATCGCTCGTTTTGTGCTGACAAGCAAGTACCGTTAAGAGCAGGGCTGGCGGGAATGCATAACTGAGCTTCAAAAGCCTGAGGGTGACCGATACATCCCGACCATAGAAGACCTTGATCTCAGCATAGGAGTGGGGCCTCCGTATGCTGATCCCGAGGCGGAACCTGAGGACCTGGCGTTTGGTGAGTTCCTTCAGGGTCCCTTGCCCGCTCCGCCTTGTCCTTGTGGCCTGGATGAGCCCCAAGCACAATCCCTCGAGAACCAAGCCTCAGGTGGCAATGAGGACCCTCCGGTGGAAGAATAGGGCTTTTCCCTTAGATTTTTGCTTTTTATTTTGTTTGCAACAACTGTGTCAAAGCTTTGTTGTATCAGCCTTGGCCACTGGGGCCCCTTTTAGTATAAGTGAATTCACCTATTCAATCTTTGCCGGGAATATGCATGATCCGATGCTTCATTAATAAAAATTGGGATTTTGAATTGTAGCTTGGTAGGACTACTGATGCCATCGGACCATAAGTCAGTGAGATCTCTCGGGCGCTTTGGGCCCATGGAGAGGATTCAACACTTAGGTTTTGATATAAAACCCGACCTCTGGTGGGTCTGTGAAGATCTCTCGGGCGCTTTGGGCCCATAGAGAGATTCTACATTTGGGTTTTCAGATAAAACCCGACCGCTAGTGGATCTGTGAAGATCTCTCGGGCGCTTTGGGCCCATGGAGAGATTCAACACATAGGTTTGAAACTGATTTTTGTAAAACCCGACCACTGGTGGGTCTGTGAAGATCTCTCGGGCGCTTTGGGCCCATGGAGAGGATTCAACACTTAGGTTTTGAAATAAAACCCGACCTCTGGTGGGTCTGTGAAGATCTCTCGGGCGCTTTGGGCCCATGGAGAGGATTCAACACTTAGGTTTTGAGATAAAACCCGACCACTGGTGGGTCTGTGAAGATCTCTCGGGCGCTTTTGGCCCATGGAGAGGATGCAACACTTAGGTTTTGAGATAAAACCCGACCACTGGTGGGTCTGTGAAGATCTCTCGGGCGCTTTTGGCCCATGGAGAGGATGCAACACTTAGGTTTTGAGATAAAACCCGACCACTGGTGGGTTTGTGAAGATCTCTCGGGCGCTTTGGGCCCATGGAGAGGATGCAACACTTAGGTTTTGAGATAAAACCCGACCACTGGTGGGTCTGTGAAGATCTCTCGGGCGCTTTGGGCCCATGGAGAGGATTCGACACTCAGGTTTTGAGATAAAACCCGACCACTGGTGGGTCTGTGAAGATCTCTCGGGCGCTTTGGGCCCATGGAGAGGATTCGACACTTAGGTTTTGAGATAAAACCCGACCACTGGTGGGTCTGTGAAGATCTCTCGGGCGCTTTGGGCCCATGGAGAGGATGCAACACTTTGGTTTTGAAAATGACTTTTGTAAAATCCGACCACTGGTGGGTCTGTGAAGATCTCTCGGGCGCTTTGGGCCCATGGAGAGGATTCAACACTTAGGTTGTTAAATTTATATAATCATGGAGACGCTTTAGGTAGGCTTAGATATGATCGGGAAGAAATTGAACTTCTATTTTTATCTTTCGGGCTCCAGTGGCCTTTCTTTACAGTAATTGAAATAAAGTATCCCTAGGGATAATACCTTTTGAGTCGGGATGCATTCTGTGTGTTAGGCTCCCTTCGATTATCAAAATATCTGAGTAGTCGGTAAGCCCCGCGCCCAACTACCTCAGTGACGGTGTAGGGTCCCTCCCATGGCTCTTGGAGTTTGCCCACATGTCCAATTTTCCGTATGACGACCATGTCTCCAACTTGGAATCCCCTCCTTTTTACTCTTTTATTGAAGTGATTCTTGACCCGTTGTTGGTAAGCTGTCAGCCTTATCCCGGCAATTTATCTTTTTTCTTCCAGTAGGTTGAGCTTGTGTGACAAGCATTGATTATTTGTTTTCTCATCCCATGCCAGTGATCTCAGCGTCGGGACGGCATACTCCGTGGGGATTACGGCTTCTGCCCCATATGCCATGCCAAAAGGTGTTTCACCGGTCGGTTGTCGGGGAGTGGTTCTATACGACCATAGTACCTCCGGCAACTTGTCCAACCATGCTCCTTTGGCCTTCTCGAGTTTCTTTGCCAGAGTGCTGAAGATGGAACGATTGGTCCTTTCTGCCTGTCCATTGGCTTGCGGGTATCCTACAGTGGAGGTGTTTTGATTGATTCCGTGTTGGGCCAAAAACGACCTGACCGGTTCACAGTCTAGGTTGGTGCCGTTGTCCATCATGATGGTCCGAGGTACCCCGAACCTGCAGATGATGTGATTCCATATGAACTTGACTACATGGCTCCCCTTTATTGATGGATAAGCCTCGGCCTCAACCCATTTGGTGAAATAGTCTGTGGCGAGGAGTACATGGGTATTCTTCCTGATGACTTTTGGAAGTGGTCCGACTATATCCATTCCCCATCGGGCAAAAGGGTGCGGGACGATTGTCGGGTTCAAGAATTCCGGGGGCTGCAGTATGGCATCACCGTGCATCTGACAGGCTTTGCACCTGCGCACATATTCCTCCGAATCTCGGGATAGGTAGGGCCAAAAATAACCCTGGGACAGGATTTTATGGGCAAGAGACCGGGCACCCGAATGATTTCCACAAGCTCCAGCATGTATCTCTTGCATTACTGTCTCTGCCTCGGAAGGAGTTACGCACCGTAGATACGGACCCGAGAAAGATTTTCTGTAGAGCTGGCCCTGGATGATCGAGTACCGGGCTGACTTCATTCTAATTTTCCTTGCCTCTGCCTTATCAGTCGGTAGAGTCCCGAGATTTAGATAGTCGATTATATGATCCATCCAGCTTGGTTCTCGGGGAACTAGACATATCAATTCAGCGGGCTTTATGATGCTCGGTGCAGTGATGAAGTCGGTCAGTACTACTCGAGTCATGTCTTCACCAGCTGCGGATGCCTGATTCGCCAAGTGATCGGCCGAGGAGTTTTCTTCCCGAGGGATTTGGCTGAATGTTAACTTTTGAAAACTTTCTGATTCCTTGAGCACAAGCGCTCTGTAAGATTCCATTTTCGGATCCCTTGTCTCGTATTCACCGGTTATTTGCCTGACAATTAGCTGGGAGTCACTGTACACGGATAGGGATTGAATTTGAAGGCTCTTGGCTAATCTCAATCCTGATATAACCGCCTCGTACTCTGCCTCATTGTTGGTGGCTGAGAATTGTAATTGTGCCGAGGCTTGTAACTTAGTCCCGTCGGGAGTATGTATTTCCAGCCCGACACCTGCTCTATTGGCGCACACTGAACCGTCCACGAATAACTTCCACGTTACCAACTCATCGGGCTGATCGATCTCCTCGGTTTCCCCTTCCAAGAGGAAGTCGGCCACGGCCTGTCCTTTGATCGAGACTCTGGGTACGTAAGTTATGTCATAAATTCCCAGTTCAATGGCCCATTTCGAAACTCTTCCGGAAAGATCGGGCTTTGCCATAAGTACACGAATGGGAGTGGTAGTGGGGACAATGATATGATGAGCTTCGAAGTAATGCCTGAGACGTCGTTTGGCATTGATCAGGGATAAGACCAACTTTTCCTGCTTGTTGTACCGTGTCTCGGGATCGGCTAGTGCCTTACTGGTGTAAAAGATGGGCATCTGGAGGTTCCTGTCCTCTCTGATGAGCACGGTGCTAGTTGAAACTGATGATACTGCCAGATACAAGAGCAGGACATCATCGGGCTCGGGTGTTGCAAGAATGGGAGGCTTGAGCATGTACTCCTTCAATCGGGACAAGGCTTTAGTTTGCTCGGGTCCCCACACTTCTCCCTTCCTTGCCTTGATCGCCTGGAAGATGGGTCGGCAACGGTCGGTCAGCCTTGCAATGAATCGGCTTAATGCCACGACCCTTCCGGTCAAGATTTGAACTTCTTTGTGTGTGGATGGCTCTTTGGTTTCGAGCAGAGCCTTTACTTGGGTCGGACTGGCTTGAATGCCCGACCGATCAACAATGTGTCCCAGAAACTGTCCCAAGGACACCCCGAAGGAGCATTTTGCTGGATTGAGCTTCATCCCGTGTTTCCTCAGGGTATCAAACACCTTACGGAGATGCCCCAAGTGGTCAGTCTTATTTCTGCTCTTGACAACCGTGTCGTCAATGTAAGCCTCGACTACTGTGCCCATCATCCCTTTAAATATCCTGTTCACCAGTCTTTGAAAGGTGGCTCCTGCATTTTTTAGTCCGAAAGGCATAACTCTAAAGCAATAGGTACCTGTTTCCGTAATGAAGGAGGTTTTTTCCTCATCCCCTGGGTCCATCGGGATTTGGTTGTAACCCGAGTAGGCATCCAGGAAGGTTAACCTCTCGTAGCCTGCAGTAGCATCGACCATTTGATCTATTTTGGGCAGGGGGAAACTGTCTTTCGGGCAAGATTTGTTTAAGTCGGTGAAGTCGACGCAGACTCGCCATTTCCCGTTCTTTTTCTGCACAACAACCACATTGGACAGCCACTCGGGATAATGGACCTCTCTGATGAATCCGGCTTCCAGCAACTTTGACACCTCGTCGGCTATGATTTGGTTCCTTTGGCCCCCCATTCGCCTTTGTTTTTGTCGAACGGGTCGAATATTTGGATCGACATGTAATGTGTGTCGGACTATGGAGGGGTCGATGCCGGGCATATCAGTATGCTCCCACGCGAAGACGTCATGATTGTCCTGTAGGAATGTTGTCAGTTCATTCAATTCACAAGTGGTGAGGCTTGTACCTGCTAGGTGGCCTTATCGGGCATTACAGACACCGGCTGCAGAGGCTCTGCCACGATCGGGGGACCCGACTCCCCGTCCTGTAGTTGCTATTTGGACTCCAGGTCATGATCGTCCTCTCGGGATCTCTTTCGATCGGGATTGTCCTTCATTTCTTTGATGGTGACGGCGTAGCATTGCTTGGCCGCCACTTGATCCCCTCTGATGTCGATTATGTCGTACCCATTTGGGCCAACGCACCTCATCATTTGGTGGAGAGTTGACGGTACCCCCTGCATTCTGTGTATCCATCCCCTTCCCATAAGAAGATTGTACGATGGTTTCACGTCCACCACCACGAAAGTTTCGGACAGAGTTCTCTGGGCCGCCGTCACAGGTAGCCTGACCTCCCCGAGAGGCTCGACTTGTTTTCCGTCGAACCCGGCAATTGGGTTTCGGGAAGTCGCGATGTCACTCGGGTTGATTTCCAATTTATCAAAAGCCCATTTGGTCATGATGTTGGCGCTGCTTCCCGGGTCAACCATGACCCTCTTCACAAGACATCCCGAGACCATCAGAGTGATGACTAGCGGGTCCTCGTGCGGGACCTGGATGTGCCGCAGGTCCTCCTGGGAGAAGAGTATCTGAGATTGCCCCGTTCGGTGGTGGATCTCGTTTATCCCAGATATCCTGGCGATCTGATGTGCTCTTCTCATTTGTGTGCGTCTCGATCCTTCGCTGCTTTGTGGATCGGGACCCCCATGGATCATATTGATGATCCTGACCGGGTGAGCAGGACCCTGATTCCGTTGGTTATATTGTGCTGGTGGGTTGGCCCTTGGACCATCCCTCTGGATATAATCCTTCAGTTCCCCTCGGGCTATCATTCCTTCCACCTGGCGTCTTAGGTTTCGGCAATCGTTGGTCGTGTGGCCAAAATCACCATGAAGGGGGCAATGCTTAGATCTATCCCTTTGATCAAGGGGTTGCCTGATTGGGGGAGGAGTTTGGAAGATTCCTCGAGCTTTGTTCTCCTGGAAAAGCTTGGCAAGCGTCACTTTTAATGGAGTAATCTTCTCTTCAACCTTTGCACGTCTATCGGGTTGAGGGGGAAACTGAGATGAAGAGTGGCTCGGGGGATTTGAGCGTTTGCGATTCATATCATGTCGGGATTTGTCTGACGTTTTATCCTTAGATTTCATTTCCACACTGACCAGTGCCGCTCTCCTTTGTCGGGTTGCTTCTTCCTCTTCGATTCTCAAGTGGCCTTGCGCCCTGGAATTGAGTTCTACTATTCCCGAGGGAGGTCGCTTCACAAGTGATTGGTGAAACTTGGTCCCCGGGATGAGAGCCATCCTGAAGGCCTCCACGGCAGAGTGTTGGTCGCAGTTGTCGATGGAGGACGACTCGACATTGAATCGGGACAGGAAGCTCTTGAGGGATTCGCCCTTTTCCTGAGTCATGGTGAAGAGGCTCGAGATGGTCTTCTTCTGCCTCTTGTTCCCGAAATATTGCGCCACAAAGAGATCGGATAATTGCTGCCAGCTGCCAATGGATCTCGGCCGTTGCTTTCTGAACCAGAGGAGCGGTGCATCGATAAGACTGGTCGGGAAAACTTTGCATAGCAGGGCTTCGTTCTCGGCGTACATCGTCATCTTCTGGTGGATCTGGTAGATATGCTCCTCGGGATCCTTCGTTCCGTCGTAAGGAGTGAATCTGGGCATGACGAACTTCCTTGGGAAGGGTTCCTGGGTGATCTCCACACTGAAGGGCGACTGAACCGAGTCGGCAGAGGCTCTGAGGGCCTGGTCATCGGTGGATCTGGCTCTCAGATCATTCATGACTTTCTTCTGAAATTCTGCCATCATCTCCTGGAGCTTCTGCGACGTCAAAGGTTCGTCGATAACTGGAGTATCGCCGGTAGCCGGGGCCTTGCCTGGCCGGTGAGATGTTTCACCATGCTCCTCTCGTGTTTGGGCATCACCTTGGGTCTGTGATTGATCGGGAACTATCTGTGGGATAGTTGCCTGATTCAATCTCGCGAGGAGTTCCTCACTCCTCCTTTCCGCCGCCAGGCTCCTTGCCTCGGCGGCCTGGCTGCGATTCTTCGCCTCCGCCAGCCGCTGCAGGAGATTTTCAATCGATGGTGGGGCGCTTGGTTGTCCGGTGGGCGGGAATCAGTGCTTCAGAATGGGATCTGGTTACCGGCATCGTTATATCTGGACAATGAGGATGGTATGAAAGGTGTATCTGGGTTTCACTCAGCTTTTTTGGAGGTAGGAAGATGGTCGGTGATCTGACCTAATTTCCCACAGACGGCGCCATTGTGTAGATACAATATTTGCACAACACAAAAAGATCCCTTGTCATTACTTTTCATTGAATTATATATATTTTTCCAATCGGCCTTTGGCCTATTAGGGCAACACTTTCAACTTTACATAATATATTCCTTTACACGTCAGCTATGTAGGTCCAATATCATGCAATTGCCTTGAGCTTATGGGCCTTCGACTTCCTTCAAAAATGCTCTTCGGGTCGGGGCAAGATACTTCTCGGACCGCGGGGCTGATGTATCGGTCGGGTTATGACGTGGGCACAATGATCGGGTCACAATCTTGGGCCATTCCTATATCGATCCGGTCGGGACGGGCTTTTTCATGGGCCGGGAAAACTCACATGTACACCACTATAGGGTTGTTATGGATAACAATACTATAAAGCATACCAAAATAGTCCACAATCTCCTAACTGACTCTTTTCTTTCTCACCAACCTCCTTTTGTTTCTAAGTGGGACGAGATTGACTAGAGTCATACTATAAGTTCAATCGGTGTTTGTACATCTTTCATTCACCATTATGAGCCTCTTAATGACAAAAATACTATAAAGTATACCAAAATAGTCCACACTCGCCTAACTGAACCTTTTGTTTCTCTTCAACCTCATTTCTATATTGATTGGGACGGATTTCACTCGAATCGTCCTATAAGTTGAATCGTTGTTCGTACATAATACCTTCACCATTATGAGGCTCTTTTGGACTACAATACTATAAAGCATACCAAAATAGTACACGGTCTCGTAACTGGCTCTTTTCTTTCTAACTGAGATCGGATTTACTCAAATCGTTTAAAAAGTTGAATCGGTGTTTGTAGATAATTCCTTCACCATTTTGAAGCTCTTAATGACAAAAGTACTATATAGCGTACTTAAATACTCCACACTCACCTAACCGACCCTTTTCTTTTTGTCCATCCTCCTTTTCTTTCCAAATGGGATGGGTTTCACTCGAATGGTCCTAAAATTTGAATAGGAGATTTTTTACATCATTCCTTCACCATAATGAGGCTGTGCTGGACAACAATACTATAAAGAGTACCAAAAATAGTCCACACTATCCTAACTGACACCATTTTGAGGCTCTTAATGACAACAATACCATAAAGTGCACCAAAATAGTCCACAATCTCCAAACTGGCCCTTTCTATTCTCTCCAGCCTAATTTTCTTTCTAAGTGGGACGATTTTCACTCGAATCGTACCATAAGTTGAATCGGTGTTTGTACATCATTCCTTAACCATTATTAGGATCTTTTGGATAACAATACTATAAAGCGTCCAAAATTAGTCCACAATCTCCTAACTGACCCTTTGTATTCTCTCCAACGTCATTTTCTTTCTAAGTGGGACGGATTTCACTCGAATCATCCTATAAGTTGAATCCTTGTTTATATAAAATACTTCACCATCATCAGGCTCTTTTGGACAACAATACTATAACGCGTACCAAAATAGTCTACACTTTCGTAACTGGCCCTTTTCTTTTTAAGTGGGACGGGATTCACTCGAATCATCCTATAAGTTGAATTGGTGTTTGGACATAATTCCTTCACAATTATGAGGCTCTTAATGACAACAATACTATTAAAGCGTACAAAAATAGTCAACACTCTTTTATGTGGCCCTTTCTTTTCTCTCCAACCTCATTTTCTTTCAAAGTGGAATGGATTTAATTAGAATCGTCCTAAGTTTAATCGGTGTTTGTACATCATTCATTAACCATTATAGAGCTCTTGTGGATAACAATACTATAATGCGTACCAAAGTTGCCCACATTCTCCTTACTAACCCTTTTATTTCTCTGCAACCTCATTTTCTTTTTAAGTGGGACGAATTTCACTAGAATTGTCCTATAAGTTGAATCGGAGTTTGTACATCATTCCTTCACCACTATAGGGTTGTTATGGATAACAATACTATAAAGCGTACCAAAATAGTCCACAATCTCCTAACTGACTCTTTTCTTTCTCACCAACCTCCTTTTGTTTCTAAGTGGGACGAGATTGACTAGAGTCATACTATAAGTTGAATCGGTGTTTGTACATAATACTATAAAGTATACCAAAATAGTCCACACTCGCCTAACTGAACCTTTTGTTTCTCTTCAAACTCATTTCTGTATTGATTAGGACGGATTTCACTCGAATCGTCCTATAAGTTGAATCGTTATTCGTACATAATACCTTCACCATTATGAGGCTCTTTTGGACTACAATACTATAAAGCATACCAAAATAGTACACGGTCTCGTAACTGGCTCTTTTCTTTCTAACTGAGATCGGATTTACTCAAATCGTTTAAAAAGTTGAATCGGTGTTTGTAGATATTTCCTTCACCATTTTGAAGCTCTTAATGACAAAAATACTATATAGCGTACTTAAATACTCGACACTCTCCTAACCGACCCTTTTCTTTTTGTCCATCCTCCTTTTCTTTTCAAATGGGATGGGTTTCACTCGAATGGTCCTATAATTTGAATAGTAGATTTTTTACATCATTCCTTCACCATAATGAGGCTCTGCTGGACAACAATACTATAAAGAGTACCAAAAATAGTCCACACTATCCTAACTGACACCATTTTGAGGCTCTTAATGACAACAATACCATAAAGTGCACCAAAATAGTCCACAATCTCCAAACTGGCGTTAAGCAACAATTGTAAAGTGAATGCTATAATCAGAAATGGGCAATGGTTTCCTCCTTTTGCAAACTCTCTTAAATTAATGGAGTTAAGAGATGATATTGTTACCCTTCCCCCTCCAGATTGTCATGTTGTTGATACATTGATTTGGAAGCCTACCAGGGTAAGTATTCTATTAGTTCATCTTGGAATTTGTTAAGGAACAGGGATACTCAAGTTCAATGGTACAAGACTGTGTGGTTCCCAAATAATATTCCAAGACATGCTTTCATCTTATGGACTTTAATTCATAATAGGATGCAGACACAAGATAAATTGGTCCGTTATGGGATGCTTCAGCAACAAAAATGTGTCTTCTGTGACTTACCGTGTGAAAGCAGGGAACATCTATTTTTTGAGTGCAGTTTCTCTTCTCAAGTTTGGTCTTCGGTTGTTATTGAAAATGGTTTGAGGCACGTTGGGAAGAAGTGGGTGGAGATGGTAAATTGGTGCAATGTCCACTGTTAAAAATATATACTATAAAGGCATGTGTTACCAAACTATCATTAGCTGCTAGTGTTTACATTTTATGGAGGGAAAGGAATCTCAGGTTGTTTGCTGGAGAGTTTAAAAAGGAGGAACAACTTGTTAAAGAGATAAATTCTTCTGTCAAATTTAGATTGTTTCACTTGTTGGATATTCAAAATGGAGATAGAGTTGCTAGCAATGGGTGAGGGGATTATTTTTTGCTCAGTTTTCCTGGAATTTATGTTCAGGATTTCTGTCTGGATGAGTGGTAGAGATCATGTTTCAGTGTTGTTGGGGGTATGGGTCAAGATTTGGTTCAGAATGCGTGCGAGGTGTTTTATGATAAATTTTTTAAATGTTGCATTATCTTTTGATCCCTTTGCTTACATTGTGCAGATTTATAAGTTGGTGGCTGATTTTCACGGGGTTCGGATGGCTATGAAGACCATCACGGATGACTACTACAGTTTTCGGTCGTTGTCCAGTGCTTCAGTGCAGTTTGTAAACTGCAGTTTTGTGACGGCCAGCAATGCAGTTTATCAGTGCAGACTTTTCAGTGCTGAAATTTAGAATTTTCAGTGCAGATTTCAGTGTTTCAGTACTGAAATGCAGTTTTTTCAGTGCAGATTTCAGAATTTCAGTGCTGGAATGGTCGTTTTTCAGTGCTTCAGGGCAGAAATACAGTTTTTTCAGTGCCGATTTCGGTGTTTCAGTACTGAAATGCAGTTTTTTTTCAGTGCTGAAATGCAGTATTTTCAGTGTTTCAGTGCTGAAATGCAGTTTTTATCAGTGCAGATTTCAGAATTTCAGATTTTTCAGTGCCGATTTCTGTGTCTCAGTACTGAAATGCAGTTTTTTTTCAGTGCTGAAATGCAGTATTTTCAGTGTTTCAGTGCTGAAATGCAGTTCTTATCAGTGCATCATGGTTAATGATGGAAAATGATGGATCAAATGTTCTGCTATTTGTTTCATTTATATTGATTATGTTCATATGTGGGGATTTCAAGGCTCATTTTAATGTTGTCCACAATCTGATGAAGACCGGACCACTAATGCTTTGGAGGAGTATGGTTATTGTTAAACCAATGGTTTCATGTAATTCTCTGGTTTATTGGTTTAGTAATAGAGATAGCATGGTTTTTGTGTATTTCATCCCTTTTAACAATTTAAATATAAAGATTTGGTGGGTTTGGGGATACCACCCTTGGGAATGCCCAAGTTTTTTGTAGGCTTTTTCCGTTTCTGGTTTTTATAATATTGACTTACTTTTCAAAAAAAATAAAAATAAATAATCTCCAAACTGGCCATTTTTATTCTCTCCAGCCTCATTTTCTTTCTAAGTGGGACGATTTTCACTCGAATCGTACCATAAGTTGAATCGGTGTTTGTACATCATTCCTTAACCATTATTAGGATCTTTTGGATAACAATACTATAAAGCGTCCAAAATTAGTCCACAATCTCCTAACTGACCCTTTGTTTTCTCTCCAACGTCATTTTCTTTCTAAGTGGGACGGATTTCACTCGAATCATCCTATAAGTTGAATCCTTGTTTATATAAAATACTTCACCATTATCAGGCTCTTTTGGACAACAGTACTATAACGCGTACCAAAATAGTCTACACTTTCGTAACTGGCCCTTTTCTTTCTAAGTGGGACGGGATTCACTCGAATCATCCTATAAGTTGAATTGGTGTTTGGACATAATTCCTTCACAATTATGAGGCTCTTAATGACAACAATACTATTAAAGCGTACAAAAATAGTCAACACTCTTTTATGTGGCCCTTTCTTTTCTCTCCAACCTCATTTTCTTTCAAAGTGGAATGGATTTAATTAGAATCGTCCTAAGTTTAATCGGTGTTTGTACATCATTCATTAACCATTATAGAGCTCTTGTGGATAACAATACTATAATGCGTACCAAAGTTGCCCACATTCTCCTTACTAACCCTTTTCTTTCTCTGCAACCTCATTTTCTTTTCAAATAGGACGAATTTCACTAGAATCGTCCTATAAGTTGAATCGGAGTTTGTACATCATTCCTTCACCATTATAGGGATGTTATGGATAACAATACTATAAAGCGTACCAAAATAGTCCACAATCTCCTAACTGACTCTTTTCTTTCTCACCAACCTCCTTTTGTTTCTAAGTGGGACGAGATTGACTAGAATCATACTATAAGTTGAATCGGTGTTTGTACATCTTTCATTCACCATTATGAGCCTCTTAATGACAACAATACTATAAAGTACACCAAAATAGTCCACACTCGCCTAACTGAACCTTTTGTTTCTCTTCAACCTCATTTCTGTATTGATTGGGACAGATTTCACTCGAATCGTCCTATAAGTTGAATCGTTGTTCGTACATAATACCTTCACCATTATGAGGCTCTTTCGGACTACAACACTATAAAGCATACCAAAATAGTACACAGTCTCGTAACTGGCTCTTTTCTTTCTAACTGAGATCGGATTTACTCAAATCGTTTAAAAAGTTGAATCGGTGTTTGTAGATAATTCCTTCACCATTTTGAAGCTCTTAATGACAAAAATACTATATAGCGTACTTAAATGCTCCACACTCTCCTAACCGACCCTTTTCTTTTTGTCCATCCTCCTTTTCTTTCTAAATGGGATGGGTTTCACTCGAATGGTCCTATAATTTGAATAGTAGATTTTAAATCATTCCTTCACCATAATGAGGCTCTGCTGGACAGCAATACTATAAAGAGTACCAAAAATGGTCCACACTTTCCTAACTGACACCATTTTGAGGCTCTTAATGACAACAATACCATAAAGTGCACCAAAATAGTCCACAATCTCCAAACTGGCCCTTTTTATTCTCTCCAGCCTCATTTTCTTTCTAAGTTGGACGATTTTCACTCGAATCGTACCATAAGTTGAATCGGTGTTTGTACATCATACCTTAACCATTATTAGGATCTTTTGGATAACAATACTATAAAGCGTCTAAAATTAGTCCACAATCTCCTAACTGACCCTTTGTTTTCTCTCCAACGTCATTTTCTTTCTAAGTGGGACGGATTTCACTCGAATCATCCTATAAGTTGAATCCTTGTTTATATAAAATACTTCACCATTATCAGGCTCTTTTGGACAACAATACTATAACGCGTACCAAAATAGTCTACACTTTCGTAACTGGCCCTTTTCTTTCTAAGTGGGACGGGATTCACTCGAATCATCCTATAAGTTGAATTGGTGTTTGGACATAATTCCTTCACAATTATGAGGCTCTTAATGACAACAATACTATTAAAGCGTACAAAAATAGTCAACACTCTTTTATGTGGCCCTTTCTTTTCTCTCCAACCTCATTTTCTTTCAAAGTGGAATGGATTTAATTAGAATCGTCCTAAGTTTAATCGGTGTTTGTACATCATTCATTAACCATTATAGAGCTCTTGTGGATAACAATACTATAATGCGTACCAAAGTTGCCCACATTCTCCATACTAACCCTTTTCTTTCTCTGCAACCTCATTTTCTTTTTAAGTGGGACGAATTTCAGTATAATCGTCCTATAAGTTGAATCGTAGTTTGTACATCATTCCTTCACCACTATAGGGTTGTTATGGATAACAATGCTATAAAGCGTACCAAAATAGTCCCCAATCTCCTAACTGACTCTTTTCTTTCTCACCAACCTCCTTTTGTTTCTAAGTGGGACGAGATTGACTAGAGTCATACTATACGTTGAATCGGTGTTTGTACATCTTTCATTCACCATTATGAGCCTCTTAATGACAACAATACTATAAAGTATACCAAAATAGTCCACACTCTCCTAACTGAACCTTTTGTTTCTCTTCAACCTCATTTCTGTATTGATTGGGACGGATTTCACTCGAATCGTCCTATAAGTTGAATCGTTGTTCGTACATAATACCTTCACCATTATGAGGCTCTTTTGGACTACAATATTATAAAGCATACCAAAATAGTACACAGTCTCGTAACTGGAACTTTTCTTTCTAACTGAGATCGGATTTACTCAAATCGTTTTAAAAGTTGAATCGGTGTTTGTAGTTAATTCCTTCACCATTTTGAAGCACTTAATGACAAAAATACTATATAGCGTACTTAAATACTCCACACTCTCCTAACCGACCCTTTTCTTTTTGTCCATCCTCCTTTTCTTTCCAAATGGGATGGGTTTCACTCGAATGGTCCTATAATTTGAATAGTAGATTTTTTACATCATTCCTTCACCATAATGAGGCTCTTCTGGACAACAATACTATAAAGAGTACCAAAAATAGTCCACACTATCCTAACTGACACCATTTTGAGGCTCTTAATGACAACAATACAATAAAGTGCACCAAAATAGTCCACAATCTCCAAACTGGCCATTTTTATTCTCTCCAGCCTCATTTTCTTTCTAAGTGGGACGATTTTCACTCGAATCGTACCATAAGTTGAATCGGTGTTTGTACATCATTCCTTAACCATTATTAGGATCTTTTGGATAACAATACTATAAAGCGTCCAAAATTAGTCCACAATCTCCTAACTGACCCTTTGTTTTCTCTCCAACGTCATTTTCTTTCTAAGTGGGACGGATTTCACTCGAATCATCCTATAAGTTGAATCCTTGTTTATATAAAATACTTCACCATTATCAGGCTCTTTTGGACAACAGTACTATAACGCGTACCAAAATAGTCTACACTTTCGTAACTGGCCCTTTTCTTTCTAAGTGGGACGGGATTCACTCGAATCATCCTATAAGTTGAATTGGTGTTTGGACATAATTCCTTCACAATTATGAGGCTCTTAATGACAACAATACTATTAAAGCGTACAAAAATAGTCAACACTCTTTTATGTGGCCCTTTCTTTTCTCTCCAACCTCATTTTCTTTCAAAGTGGAATGGATTTAATTAGAATCGTCCTAAGTTTAATCGGTGTTTGTACATCATTCATTAACCATTATAGAGCTCTTGTGGATAACAATACTATAATGCGTACCAAAGTTGCCCACATTCTCCTTACTAACCCTTTTCTTTCTCTGCAACCTCATTTTCTTTTCAAATAGGACGAATTTCACTAGAATCGTCCTATAAGTTGAATCGGAGTTTGTACATCATTCCTTCACCATTATAGGGATGTTATGGATAACAATACTATAAAGCGTACCAAAATAGTCCACAATCTCCTAACTGACTCTTTTCTTTCTCACCAACCTCCTTTTGTTTCTAAGTGGGACGAGATTGACTAGAATCATACTATAAGTTGAATCGGTGTTTGTACATCTTTCATTCACCATTATGAGCCTCTTAATGACAACAATACTATAAAGTACACCAAAATAGTCCACACTCGCCTAACTGAACCTTTTGTTTCTCTTCAACCTCATTTCTGTATTGATTGGGACAGATTTCACTCGAATCGTCCTATAAGTTGAATCGTTGTTCGTACATAATACCTTCACCATTATGAGGCTCTTTCGGACTACAACACTATAAAGCATACCAAAATAGTACACAGTCTCGTAACTGGCTCTTTTCTTTCTAACTGAGATCGGATTTACTCAAATCGTTTAAAAAGTTGAATCGGTGTTTGTAGATAATTCCTTCACCATTTTGAAGCTCTTAATGACAAAAATACTATATAGCGTACTTAAATGCTCCACACTCTCCTAACCGACCCTTTTCTTTTTGTCCATCCTCCTTTTCTTTCTAAATGGGATGGGTTTCACTCGAATGGTCCTATAATTTGAATAGTAGATTTTAAATCATTCCTTCACCATAATGAGGCTCTGCTGGACAACAATACTATAAAGAGTACCAAAAATGGTCCACACTTTCCTAACTGACACCATTTTGAGGCTCTTAATGACAACAATACCATAAAGTGCACCAAAATAGTCCACAATCTCCAAACTGGCCCTTTTTATTCTCTCCAGCCTCATTTTCTTTCTAAGTGGGACGATTTTCTCTCGAATCGTACCATAAGTTGAATCGGTGTTTGTACATCATACCTTAACCATTATTAGGATCTTTTGGATAACAATACTATAAAGCGTCTAAAATTAGTCCACAATCTCCTAACTGACCCTTTGTTTTCTCTCCAACGTCATTTTCTTTCTAAGTGGGACGGATTTCACTCGAATCATCCTATAAGTTGAATCCTTGTTTATATAAAATACTTCACCATTATCAGGCTCTTTTGGACAACAATACTATAACGCGTACCAAAATAGTCTACACTTTCGTAACTGGCCCTTTTCTTTCTAAGTGGGACGGGATTCACTCGAATCATCCTATAAGTTGAATTGGTGTTTGGACATAAGTCCTTCACAATTATGAGGCTCTTAATGACAACAATACTATTAAAGCGTACAAAAATAGTCAACACTCTTTTATGTGGCCCTTTCTTTTCTCTCCAACCTCATTTTCTTTCAAAGTGGAATGGATTTAATTAGAATCGTCCTAAGTTTAATCGGTATTTGTACATCATTCATTAACCATTATAGAGCTCTTGTGGATAACAATACTATAATGCGTACCAAAGTTGCCCACATTCTCCTTACTAACCCTTTTCTTTCTCTGCAACCTCATTTTCTTTTTAAGTGGGACGAATTTCAGTAGAATCGTCCTATAAGTTGAATCGGAGTTTGTACATCATTCCTTTACCACTATAGGGTTGTTATGGATAACAATGCTATAAAGCGTACCAAAATAGTCCCCAATCTCCTAACTGACTCTTTTCTTTCTCACCAACCTCCTTTTGTTTCTAAGTGGGACGAGATTGACTAGAGTCATACTATACGTTGAATCGGTGTTTGTACATCTTTCATTCACCATTATGAGCCTCTTAATGACAACAATACTATAATGTATACCAAAATAGTCCACACTCTCCTAACTGAACCTTTTGTTTCTCTTCAACCTCATTTCTGTATTGATTGGGACGGATTTCACTCGAATCGTCCTATAAGTTGAATCGTTGTTCGTACATAATACCTTCACCATTATGAGGCTCTTTTGGACTACAATATTATAAAGCATACCAAAATAGTACACAGTCTCGTAACTGGAACTTTTCTTTCTAACTGAGATCGGATTTACTCAAATCGTTTTAAAAGTTGAATCGGTGTTTGTAGATAATTCCTTCACCATTTTGAAGCACTTAATGACAAAAATACTATATAGCGTACTTAAATACTCCACACTCTCCTAACCGACCCTTTTCTTTTTGTCCATCCTCCTTTTCTTTCCAAATAGGATGGGTTTCACTCGAATGGTCCTATAATTTGAATAGTAGATTTTTTACATCATTCCTTCACCATAATGAGGCTCTTCTGGACAACAATACTATAAAGAGTACCAAAAATAGTCCACACTATCCTAACTGACACCATTTTGAGGCTCTTAATGACAACAATACAATAAAGTGCACCAAAATAGTCCACAATCTCCAAACTGGGCCTTTTTATTCTCTCCAGCCTCATTTTCTTTCTAAGTGGGACGATTTTCACTCGAATCGTACCATAAGTTGAATCGGTGTTTGTACATCATTCCTTAACCATTATTAGGATCTTTTGGATAACAATACTATAAAGCGTCCAAAATTAGTCCACAATCTCCTAACTGACCCTTTGTTTTCTCTCCAACGTCATTTTCTTTCTAAGTGGGACGGATTTCACTCGAATCATCCTATAAGTTGAATCCTTGTTTATATAAAATACTTCACCATTATCAGGCTCTTTTGGACAACAGTACTATAACGCGTACCAAAATAGTCTACACTTTCGTAACTGGCCCTTTTCTTTCTAAGTGGGACGGGATTCACTCGAATCATCCTATAAGTTGAATTGGTGTTTGGACATAATTCCTTCACAATTATGAGGCTCTTAATGACAACAATACTATTAAAGCGTACAAAAATAGTCAACACTCTTTTATGTGGCCCTTTCTTTTCTCTCCAACCTCATTTTCTTTCAAAGTGGAATGGATTTAATTAGAATCGTCCTAAGTTTAATCGGTGTTTGTACATCATTCATTAACCATTATAGAGCTCTTGTGGATAACAATACTATAATGCGTACCAAAGTTGCCCACATTCTCCTTACTAACCCTTTTCTTTCTCTGCAACCTCATTTTCTTTTTAAGTGGGACGAATTTCAGTAGAATCGTCCTATAAGTTGAATCGGAGTTTGTACATCATTCCTTCACCACTATAGGGTTGTTATGGATAACAATGCTATAAAGCGTACCAAAATAGTCCCCAATCTCCTAACTGACTCTTTTCTTTCTCACCAACCTCCTTTTGTTTCTAAGTGGGACGAGATTGACTAGAGTCATACTATAAGTTGAATCGGTGTTTGTACATCTTTCATTCACCATTATGAGCCTCTTAATGACAACAATACTATAAAGTACACCAAAATAGTCCACACTCGCCTAACTGAACCTTTTGTTTCTCTTCAACCTCATTTCTGTATTGATTGGGACAGATTTCACTCGAATCGTCCTATAAGTTGAATCGTTGTTCGTACATAATACCTTCACCATTATGAGGCTTTTTCGGACTACAACACTATAAAGCATACCAAAATAGTACACAGTCTCGTAACTGGCTCTTTTCTTTCTAACTGAGATCGGATTTACTCAAATCGTTTAAAAAGTTGAATCGGTGTTTGTAGATAATTCCTTCACCATTTTGAAGCTCTTAATGACAAAAATACTATATAGCGTACTTAAATGCTCCACACTCTCCTAACCGACCCTTTTCTTTTTGTCCATCCTCCTTTTCTTTCTAAATGGGATGGGTTTCACTCGAATGGTCCTATAATTTGAATAGTAGATTTTAAATCTTTCCTTCACCATAATGAGGCTCTGCTGGACAGCAATACTATAAAGAGTACCAAAAATGGTCCACACTTTCCTAACTGACACCATTTTGAGGCTCTTAATGACAACAATACCATAAAGTGCACCAAAATAGTCCACAATCTCCAAACTGGCCCTTTTTATTCTCTCCAGCCTCATTTTCTTTCTAAGTGGGACGATTTTCACTCGAATCGTACCATAAGTTGAATCGGTGTTTGTACATCATACCTTAACCATTATTAGGATCTTTTGGATAACAATACTATAAAGCGTCTAAAATTAGTCCACAATCTCCTAACTGACCCTTTGTTTTCTCTCCAACGTCATTTTCTTTCTAAGTGGGACGGATTTCACTCGAATCATCCTATAAGTTGAATCCTTGTTTATATAAAATACTTCACCATTATCAGTCTCTTTTGGACAACAATACTATAACGCGTACCAAAATAGTCTACACTTTCGTAACTGGCCCTTTTCTTTCTAAGTGGGACGGGATTCACTCGAATCATCCTATAAGTTGAATTGGTGTTTGGACATAATTCCTTCACAATTATGAGGCTCTTAATGACAACAATACTATTAAAGCGTACAAAAATAGTCAACACTCTTTTATGTGGCCCTTTCTTTTCTCTCCAACCTCATTTTCTTTCAAAGTGGAATGGATTTAATTAGAATCGTCCTAAGTTTAATCGGTGTTTGTACATCATTCATTAACCATTATAGAGCTCTTGTGGATAACAATACTATAATGCGTACCAAAGTTGCCCACATTCTCCTTACTAACCATTTTCTTTCTCTGCAACCTCATTTTCTTTTTAAGTGGGACGAATTTCAGTAGAATCGTCCTATAAGTTGAATCGGAGTTTGTACATCATTCCTTCACCACTATAGGGTTGTTATGGATAACAATGCTATAAAGCGTACCAAAATAGTCCCCAATCTCCTAACTGACTCTTTTCTTTCTCACCAACCTCCCTTTGTTTCTAAGTGGGACGAGATTGACTAGAGTCATACTATACGTTGAATCGGTGTTTGTACATCTTTCATTCACCATTATGAGCCTCTTAATGACAACAATACTATAAAGTATACCAAAATAGTCCACACTCTCCTAACTGAACCTTTTGTTTCTCTTCAACCTCATTTCTGTATTGATTGGGACGGATTTCACTCGAATCGTCCTATAAGTTGAATCGTTGTTCGTACATAATACCTTCACCATTATGAGGCTCTTTTGGACTACAATATTATAAAGCATACCAAAATAGTACACAGTCTCGTAACTGGAACTTTTCTTTCTAACTGAGATCGGATTTACTCAAATCGTTTTAAAAGTTGAATCGGTGTTTGTAGATAATTCCTTCACCATTTTGAAGCACTTAATGACAAAAATACTATATAGCGTACTTAAATACTCCACACTCTCCTAACCGACCCTTTTCTTTTTGTCCAATTCCTTTTCTTTCCATATGGGATGGGTTTCACTCGAATGGTCCTATAATTTGAATAGTAGATTTTTTACATCATTCCTTCACCATAATGAGGCTCTTCTGGACAACAATACTATAAAGAGTACCAAAAATAGTCCACACTATCCTAACTGACACCATTTTGAGGCTCTTAATGACAACAATACAATAAAGTGCACCAAAATAGTCCACAATCTCCAAACTGGGCCCTTTTATTCTCTCCAGCCTCATTTTCTTTCTAAGTGGGACGATTTTCACTCGAATCGTACCATAAGTTGAATCGGTGTTTGTACATCATTCCTTAACCATTATTAGGATCTTTTGGATAACAATACTATAAAGCGTCCAAAATTAGTCCACAATCTCCTAACTGACCATTTGTTTTCTCTCCAACGTCATTTTCTTTCTAAGTGGGACGGATTTCACTCGAATCATCCTATAAGTTGAATCCTTGTTTATATAAAATACTTCACCATTATCAGGCTCTTTTGGACAACAGTACTATAACGCGTACCAAAATAGTCTACACTTTCGTAACTGGCCCTTTTCTTTCTAAGTGGGACGGGATTCACTCGAATCATCCTATAAGTTGAATTGGTGTTTGGACATAATTCCTTCACAATTATGAGGCTCTTAATGACAACAATACTATTAAAGCGTACAAAAATAGTCAACACTCTTTTATGTGGCCCTTTCTTTTCTCTCCAACCTCATTTTCTTTCAAAGTGGAATGGATTTAATTAGAATCGTCCTAAGTTTAATCGGTGTTTGTACATCATTCATTAACCATTATAGAGCTCTTGTGGATAACAATACTATAATGCGTACCAAAGTTGCCCACATTCTCCTTACTAACCCTTTTCTTTCTCTGCAACCTCATTTTCTTTTCAAATAGGACGAATTTCACTAGAATCGTCCTATAAGTTGAATCGGAGTTTGTACATCATTCCTTCACCATTATAGGGATGTTATGGATAACAATACTATAAAGCGTACCAAAATAGTCCACAATCTCCTAACTGACTCTTTTCTTTCTCACCAACCTCCTTTTGTTTCTAAGTGGGACGAGATTGACTAGAATCATACTATAAGTTGAATCGGTGTTTGTACATCTTTCATTCACCATTATGAGCCTCTTAATGACAACAATACTATAAAGTACACCAAAATAGTCCACACTCGCCTAACTGAACCTTTTGTTTCTCTTCAACCTCATTTCTGTATTGATTGGGACAGATTTCACTCGAATCGTCCTATAAGTTGAATCGTTGTTCGTACATAATACCTTCACCATTATGAGGCTCTTTCGGACTACAACACTATAAAGCATACCAAAATAGTACACAGTCTCGTAACTGGCTCTTTTCTTTCTAACTGAGATCGGATTTACTCAAATCGTTTAAAAAGTTGAATCGGTGTTTGTAGATAATTCCTTCACCATTTTGAAGCTCTTAATGACAAAAATACTATATAGCGTACTTAAATGCTCCACACTCTCCTAACCGACCCTTTTCTTTTTGTCCATCCTCCTTTTCTTTCTAAATGGGATGGGTTTCACTCGAATGGTCCTATAATTTGAATAGTAGATTTTAAATCATTCCTTCACCATAATGAGGCTCTGCTGGACAGCAATACTATAAAGAGTACCAAAAATGGTCCACACTTTCCTAACTGACACCATTTTGAGGCTCTTAATGACAACAATACCATAAAGTGCACCAAAATAGTCCACAATCTCCAAACTGGGCCTTTTTATTCTCTCCAGCCTCATTTTCTTTCTAAGTGGGACGATTTTCACTCGAATCGTACCATAAGTTGAATCGGTGTTTGTACATCATACCTTAACCATTATTAGGATCTTTTGGATAACAATACTATAAAGCGTCTAAAATTAGTCCACAATCTCCTAACTGACCCTTTGTTTTCTCTCCAACGTCATTTTCTTTCTAAGTGGGACGGATTTCACTCGAATCATCCTATAAGTTGAATCCTTGTTTATATAAAATACTTCACCATTATCAGGCTCTTTTGGACAACAGTACTATAACGCGTACCAAAATAGTCTACACTTTCGTAACTGGCCCTTTTCTTTCTAAGTGGGACGGGATTCACTCGAATCATCCTATAAGTTGAATTGGTGTTTGGACATAATTCCTTCACAATTATGAGGCTCTTAATGACAACAATACTATTAAAGCGTACAAAAATAGTCAACACTCTTTTATGTGGCCCTTTCTTTTCTCTCCAACCTCATTTTCTTTCAAAGTGGAATGGATTTAATTAGAATCGTCCTAAGTTTAATCGGTGTTTGTACATCATTCATTAACCATTATAGAGCTCTTGTGGATAACAATACTATAATGCGTACCAAAGTTGCCCACATTCTCCTTACTAACCTTTTCTTTCTCTGCAACCTCATTTTCTTTTTAAGTGGGACGAATTTCAGTAGAATCGTCCTATAAGTTGAATCGGAGTTTGTACATCATTCCTTCACCACTATAGGGTTGTTATGGATAACAATGCTATAAAGCGTACCAAAATAGTCCCCAATCTCCTAACTGACTCTTTTCTTTCTCACCAACCTCCTTTTGTTTCTAAGTGGGACGAGATTGACTAGAATCATACTATAACTTGAATCGGTGTTTGTACATCTTTCATTCACCATTATGAGCCTCTTAATGACAACAATACTATAAAGTACACCAAAATAGTCCACACTCGCCTAACTGAACCTTTTGTTTCTCTTCAACCTCATTTCTGTATTGATTGGGACAGATTTCACTCGAATCGTCCTATAAGTTGAATCGTTGTTCGTACATAATACCTTCACCATTATGAGGCTCTTTCGGACTACAACACTATAAAGCATACCAAAATAGTACACAGTCTCGTAACTGGAACTTTTCTTTCTAACTGAGATCGGATTTACTCAAATCGTTTTAAAAGTTGAATCGGTGTTTGTAGATAATTCCTTCACCATTTTGAAGCACTTAATGACAAAAATACTATATAGCGTACTTAAATACTCCACACTCTCCTAACCGACCCTTTTCTTTTTGTCCATCCTCCTTTTCTTTCCAAATGGGATGGGTTTCACTCGAATGGTCCTATAATTTGAATAGTAGATTTTTTACATCATTCCTTCACCATAATGAAGCTCTTCTGGACAACAATACTATAAAGAGTACCAAAAATAGTCCACACTATCCTAACTGACACCATTTTGAGGCTCTTAATGACAACAATACAATAAAGTGCACCAAAATAGTCCACAATCTCCAAACTGGGCCTTTTTATTCTCTCCAGCCTCATTTTCTTTCTAAGTGGGACGATTTTCACTCGAATCGTACCATAAGTTGAATCGGTGTTTGTACATCATTCCTTAACCATTATTAGGATCTTTTGGATAACAATACTATAAAGCGTCCAAAATTAGTCCACAATCTCCTAACTGACCCTTTGTTTTCTCTCCAACGTCATTTTCTTTCTAAGTGGGACGGATTTCACTCGAATCATCCTATAAGTTGAATCCTTGTTTATATAAAATACTTCACCATTATCAGGCTCTTTTGGACAACTGTACTATAACGCGTACCAAAATAGTCTACACTTTCGTAACTGGCCCTTTTCTTTCTAAGTGGGACGAGATTCACTAGAATCATCCTATAAGTTGAATTGGTGTTTGGACATAATTCCTTCACAATTATGAGGCTCTTAATGACAACAATACTATTAAAGCGTACAAAAATAGTCAACACTCTTTTATGTGGCCCTTTCTTTTCTCTCCAACCTCATTTTCTTTCAAAGTGGAATGGATTTAATTAGAATCGTCCTAAGTTTAATCGGTGTTTGTACATCATTCATTAACCATTATAGAGCTCTTGTGGATAACAATACTATAATGCGTACCAAAGTTGCCCACATTCTCCTTACTAACCCTTTTCTTTCTCTGCAACCTCATTTTCTTTTCAAATAGGACGAATTTCACTAGAATCGTCCTATAAGTTGAATCGGAGTTTGTACATCATTCCTTCACCATTATAGGGATGTTATGGATAACAATACTATAAAGCGTACCAAAATAGTCCACAATCTCCTAACTGACTCTTTTCTTTCTCACCAACCTCCTTTTGTTTCTAAGTGGGACGAGATTGACTAGAATCATACGATAAGTTGAATCGGTGTTTGTACATCTTTCATTCACCATTTTGAGCCTCTTAATGACAACAATACTATAAAGTACACCAAAATAGTCCACACTCGCCTAACTGAACCTTTTGTTTCTCTTCAACCTCATTTCTGTATTGATTGGGACAGATTTCACTCGAATCGTCCTATAAGTTGAATCGTTGTTCGTACATAATACCTTCACCATTATGAGGCTCTTTCGGACTACAACACTATAAAGCATACCAAAATAGTACACAGTCTCGTAACTGGCTCTTTTCTTTCTAACTGAGATCGGATTTACTCAAATCGTTTAAAAAGTTGAATCGGTGTTTGTAGATAATTCCTTCACCATTTTGAAGCTCTTAATGACAAAAATACTATATAGCGTACATAAATGCTCCACACTCTCCTAACCGACCCTTTTCTTTTTGTCCATCCTCCTTTTCTTTCTAAATGGGATGGGTTTCACTCGAATGGTCCTATAATTTGAATAGTAGATTTTAAATCATTCCTTCACCATAATGAGGCTCTGCTGGACAGCAATACTATAAAGAGTACCAAAAATGGTCCACACTTTCCTAACTGACACCATTTTGAGGCTCTTAATGACAACAATACCATAAAGTGCACCAAAATAGTCCACAATCTCCAAACTGGGCCTTTTTATTCTCTCCAGCCTCATTTTCTTTCTAAGTGGGACGATTTTCACTCGAATCGTACCATAAGTTGAATCGGTGTTTGTACATCATACCTTAACCATTATTAGGATCTTTTGGATAACAATACTATAAAGCGTCTAAAATTAGTCCACAATCTCCTAACTGACCCTTTGTTTTCTCTCCAACGTCATTTTCTTTCTAAGTGGGACGGATTTCACTCGAATCATCCTATAAGTTGAATCCTTGTTTATATAAAATACTTCACCATTATCAGGCTCTTTTGGACAACAATACTATAACGCGTACCAAAATAGTCTACACTTTCGTAACTGGCCCTTTTCTTTCTAAGTGGGACGGGATTCACTCGAATCATCCTATAAGTTGAATTGGTGTTTGGACATAATTCCTTCACAATTATGAGGCTCTTAATGACAACAATACTATTAAAGCGTACAAAAATAGTCAACACTCTTTTATGTGGCCCTTTCTTTTCTCTCCAACCTCATTTTCTTTCAAAGTGGAATGGATTTAATTAGAATCGTCCTAAGTTTAATCGGTGTTTGTACATCATTCATTAACCATTATAGAGCTCTTGTGGATAACAATACTATAATGCGTACCAAAGTTGCCCACATTCTCCTTACTAACCCTTTTCTTTCTCTGCAACCTCATTTTCTTTTTAAGTGGGACGAATTTCAGTAGAATCGTCCTATAAGTTGAATCGGAGTTTGTACATCATTCCTTCACCACTATAGGGTTGTTATGGATAACAATGCTATAAAGCGTACCAAAATAGTCCCCAATCTCCTAACTGACTCTTTTCTTTCTCACCAACCTCCTTTTGTTTCTAAGTGGGACGAGATTGACTAGAGTCATACTATACGTTGAATCGGTGTTTGTACATCTTTCATTCACCATTATGAGCCTCTTAATGACAACAATACTATAAAGTATACCAAAATAGTCCACACTCTCCTAACTGAACCTTTTGTTTCTCTTCAACCTCATTTCTGTATTGATTGGGACGGATTTCACTCGAATCGTCCTATAAGTTGAATCGTTGTTCGTACATAATACCTTCACCATTATGAGGCTCTTTTGGACTACAATATTATAAAGCATACCAAAATAGTACACAGTCTCGTAACTGGAACTTTTCTTTCTAACTGAGATCGGATTTACTCAAATCGTTTTAAAAGTTGAATCGGTGTTTGTAGATAATTCCTTCACCATTTTGAAGCACTTAATGACAAAAATACTATATAGCGTACTTAAATACTCCACACTCTCCTAACCGACCCTTTTCTTTTTGTCCATCCTCCTTTTCTTTCCAAATGGGATGGGTTTCACTCGAATGGTCCTATAATTTGAATAGTAGATTTTTTACATCATTCCTTCACCATAATGAAGCTCTTCTGGACAACAATACTATAAAGAGTACCAAAAATAGTCCACACTATCCTAACTGACACCATTTTGAGGCTCTTAATGACAACAATACAATAAAGTGCACCAAAATAGTCCACAATCTCCAAACTGGGCCTTTTTATTCTCTCCAGCCTCATTTTCTTTCTAAGTGGGACGATTTTCACTCGAATCGTACCATAAGTTGAATCGGTGTTTGTACATCATTCCTTAACCATTATTAGGATCTTTTGGATAACAATACTATAAAGCGTCCAAAATTAGTCCACAATCTCCTAACTGACCCTTTGTTTTCTCTCCAACGTCATTTTCTTTCTAAGTGGGACGGATTTCACTCGAATCATCCTATAAGTTGAATCCTTGTTTATATAAAATACTTCACCATTATCAGGCTCTTTTGGACAACAGTAGTATAACGCGTACCAAAATAGTCTACACTTTCGTAACTTGCCCTTTTCTTTCTAAGTGGGACGGGATTCACTAGAATCATCCTATAAGTTGAATTGGTGTTTGGACATAATTCCTTCACAATTATGAGGCTCTTAATGACAACAATACTATTAAAGCGTACAAAAATAGTCAACACTCTTTTATGTGGCCCTTTCTTTTCTCTCCAACCTCATTTTCTTTCAAAGTGGAATGGATTTAATTAGAATCGTCCTAAGTTTAATCGGTGTTTGTACATCATTCATTAACCATTATAGAGCTCTTGTGGATAACAATACTATAATGCGTACCAAAGTTGCCCACATTCTCCTTACTAACCCTTTTCTTTCTCTGCAACCTCATTTTCTTTTCAAATAGGACGAATTTCACTAGAATCGTCCTATAAGTTGAATCGGAGTTTGTACATCATTCCTTCACCATTATAGGGATGTTATGGATAACAATACTATAAAGCGTACCAAAATAGTCCACAATCTCCTAACAGACTCTTTTCTTTCTCACCAACCTCCTTTTGTTTCTAAGTGGGACGAGATTGACTAGAATCATACTATAAGTTGAATCGGTGTTTGTACATCTTTCATTCACCATTATGAGCCTCTTAATGACAACAATACTATAAAGTACACCAAAATAGTCCACACTCGCCTAACTGAACCTTTTGTTTCTCTTCAACCTCATTTCTGTATTGATTGGGACAGATTTCACTCGAATCGTCCTATAAGTTGAATCGTTGTTCGTACATAATACCTTCACCATTATGAGGCTCTTTCGGACTACAACACTATAAAGCATACCAAAATAGTACACAGTCTCGTAACTGGCTCTTTTCTTTCTAACTGAGATCGGATTTACTCAAATCGTTTAAAAAGTTGAATCGGTGTTTGTAGATAATTCCTTCACCATTTTGAAGCTCTTAATGACAAAAATACTATATAGCGTACTTAAATGCTCCACACTCTCCTAACCGACCCTTTTCTTTTTGTCCATCCTCCTTTTCTTTCTAAATGGGATGGGTTTCACTCGAATGGTCCTATAATTTGAATAGTTGATTTTAAATCATTCCTTCACCATAATGAGGCTCTGCTGGACAACAATACTATAAAGAGTACCAAAAATGGTCCACACTTTCCTAACTGACACCATTTTGAGGCTCTTAATGACAACAATACCATAAAGTGCACCAAAATAGTCCACAATCTCCAAACTGGCCCTTTTTATTCTCTCCAGCCTCATTTTCTTTCTAAGTGGGACGATTTTCACTCGAATCGTACCATAAGTTGAATCGGTGTTTGTACATCATACCTTAACCATTATTAGGATCTTTTGGATAACAATACTATAAAGCGTCTAAAATTAGTCCACAATCTCCTAACTGACCCTTTGTTTTCTCTCCAACGTCATTTTCTTTCTAAGTGGGACGGATTTCACTCGAATCATCCTATAAGTTGAATCCTTGTTTATATAAAATACTTCACCATTATCAGGCTCTTTTGGACAACAATACTATAACGCGTACCAAAATAGTCTACACTTTCGTAACTGGCCCTTTTCTTTCTAAGTGGGACGGGATTCACTCGAATCATCCTATAAGTTGAATTGGTGTTTGGACATAATTCCTTCACAATTATGAGGCTCTTAATGACAACAATACTATTAAAGCGTACAAAAATAGTCAACACTCTTTTATGTGGCCCTTTCTTTTCTCTCCAACCTCATTTTCTTTCAAAGTGGAATGGATTTAATTAGAATCGTCCTAAGTTTAATCGGTGTTTGTACATCATTCATTAACCATTATAGAGCTCTTGTGGATAACAATACTATAATGCGTACCAAAGTTGCCCACATTCTCCTTACTAACCCTTTTCTTTCTCTGCAACCTCATTTTCTTTTTAAGTGGGACGAATTTCAGTAGAATCGTCCTATAAGTTGAATCGGAGTTTGTACATCATTCCTTCACCACTATAGGGTTGTTATGGATAACAATGCTATAAAGCGTACCAAAATAGTCCCCAATCTCCTAACTGACTCTTTTCTTTCTCACCAACCTCCTTTTGTTTCTAAGTGGGACGAGATTGACTAGAGTCATACTATACGTTGAATCGGTGTTTGTACATCTTTCATTCACCATTATGAGCCTCTTAATGACAACAATACTATAAAGTATACCAAAATAGTCCACACTCTCCTAACTGAACCTTTTGTTTCTCTTCAACCTCATTTCTGTATTGATTGGGACGGATTTCACTCGAATCGTCCTATAAGTTGAATCGTTGTTCGTACATAATACCTTCACCATTATGAGGCTCTTTTGGACTACAATATTATAAAGCATACCAAAATAGTACACAGTCTCGTAACTGGAACTTTTCTTTCTAACTGAGATCGGATTTACTCAAATCGTTTTAAAAGTTGAATCGGTGTTTGTAGATAATTCCTTCACCATTTTGAAGCACTTAATTACAAAAATACTATATAGCGTACTTAAATACTCCACACTCTCCTAACCGACCCTTTTCTTTTTGTCCATCCTCCTTTTCTTTCCAAATGGGATGGGTTTCACTCGAATGGTCCTATAATTTGAATAGTAGATTTTTTACATCATTCCTTCACCATAATGAAGCTCTTCTGGACAACAATACTATAAAGAGTACCAAAAATAGTCCACACTATCCTAACTGACACCATTTTGAGGCTCTTAATGACAACAATACAATAAAGTGCACCAAAATAGTCCACAATCTCCAAACTGGGCCTTTTTATTCTCTCCAGCCTCATTTTCTTTCTAAGTGGGACGATTTTCACTCGAATCGTACCATAAGTTGAATCGGTGTTTGTACATCATTCCTTAACCATTATTAGGATCTTTTGGATAACAATACTATAAAGCGTCCAAAATTAGTCCACAATCTCCTAACTGACCCTTTGTTTTCTCTCCAACGTCATTTTCTTTCTAAGTGGGACGGATTTCACTCGAATCATCCTATAAGTTGAATCCTTGTTTATATAAAATACTTCACCATTATCAGGCTCTTTTGGACAACAGTACTATAACGCGTACCAAAATAGTCTACACTTTCGTAACTGGCCCTTTTCTTTCTAAGTGGGACGGGATTCACTCGAATCATCCTATAAGTTGAATTGGTGTTTGGACATAATTCCTTCACAATTATGAGGCTCTTAATGACAACAATACTATTAAAGCGTACAAAAATAGTCAACACTCTTTTATGTGGCCCTTTCTTTTCTCTCCAACCTCATTTTCTTTCAAAGTGGAATGGATTTAATTAGAATCGTCCTAAGTTTAATCGGTGTTTGTACATCATTCATTAACCATTATAGAGCTCTTGTGGATAACAATACTATAATGCGTACCAAAGTTGCCCACATTCTCCATACTAACCCTTTTCTTTCTCTGCAACCTCATTTTCTTTTTAAGTGGGACGAATTTCAGTAGAATCGTCCTATAAGTTGAATCGGAGTTTGTACATCATTCCTTCACCACTATAGGGTTGTTATGGATAACAATGCTATAAAGCGTACCAAAATAGTCCACAATCTCCTAACTGACTCTTTTCTTTCTCACCAACCTCCTTTTGTTTCTAAGTGGGACGAGATTGACTAGAGTCATACTATACGTTGAATCGGTGTTTGTACATCTTTCATTCACCATTATGAGCCTCTTAATGACAACAATACTATAAAGTATACCAAAATAGTCCACACTCGCCTAACTGAACCTTTTGTTTCTCTTCAACCTCATTTCTGTATTGATTGGGACGGATTTCACTCGAATCGTCCTATAAGTTGAATCGTTGTTCGTACATAATACCTTCACCATTATGAGGCTCTTTTGGACTACAATATTATAAAGCATACCAAAATAGTACACAGTCTCGTAACTGGAACTTTTCTTTCTAACTGAGATCGGATTTACTCAAATCGTTTTAAAAGTTGAATCGGTGTTTGTAGATAATTCCTTCACCATTTTGAAGCACTTAATGACAAAAATACTATATAGCGTACTTAAATACTCCACACTCTCCTAACCGACCCTTTTCTTTTTGTCCATCCTCCTTTTCTTTCCAAATGGGATGGGTTTCACTCGAATGGTCCTATAATTTGAATAGTAGATTTTTTACATCATTCCTTCACCATAATGAGGCTCTTCTGGACAACAATACTATAAAGAGTACCAAAAATAGTCCACACTATCCTAACTGACACCATTTTGAGGCTCTTAATGACAACAATACAATAAAGTGCACCAAAATAGTCCACAATCTCCAAACTGGGCCTTTTTATTCTCTCCAGCCTCATTTTCTTTCTAAGTGGGACGATTTTCACTCGAATCGTACCATAAGTTGAATCGGTGTTTGTACATCATTCCTTAACCATTATTAGGATCTTTTGGATAACAATACTATAAAGCGTCCAAAATTAGTCCACAATCTCCTAACTGACCCTTTGTTTTCTCTCCAACGTCATTTTCTTTCTAAGTGGGACGGATTTCACTCGAATCATCCTATAAGTTGAATCCTTGTTTATATAAAATACTTCACCATTATCAGGCTCTTTTGGACAACAGTAGTATAACGCGTACCAAAATAGTCTACACTTTCGTAACTTGCCCTTTTCTTTCTAAGTGGGACGGGATTCACTAGAATCATCCTATAAGTTGAATTGGTGTTTGGACATAATTCCTTCACAATTATGAGGCTCTTAATGACAACAATACTATTAAAGCGTACAAAAATAGTCAACACTCTTTTATGTGGCCCTTTCTTTTCTCTCCAACCTCATTTTCTTTCAAAGTGGAATGGATTTAATTAGAATCGTCCTAAGTTTAATCGGTGTTTGTACATCATTCATTAACCATTATAGAGCTCTTGTGGATAACAATACTATAATGCGTACCAAAGTTGCCCACATTCTCCTTACTAACCCTTTTCTTTCTCTGCAACCTCATTTTCTTTTCAAATAGGACGAATTTCACTAGAATCGTCCTATAAGTTGAATCGGAGTTTGTACATCATTCCTTCACCATTATAGGGATGTTATGGATAACAATACTATAAAGCGTACCAAAATAGTCCACAATCTCCTAACAGACTCTTTTCTTTCTCACCAACCTCCTTTTGTTTCTAAGTGGGACGAGATTGACTAGAATCATACTATAAGTTGAATCGGTGTTTGTACATCTTTCATTCACCATTATGAGCCTCTTAATGACAACAATACTATAAAGTACACCAAAATAGTCCACACTCGCCTAACTGAACCTTTTGTTTCTCTTCAACCTCATTTCTGTATTGATTGGGACAGATTTCACTCGAATCGTCCTATAAGTTGAATCGTTGTTCGTACATAATACCTTCACCATTATGAGGCTCTTTCGGACTACAACACTATAAAGCATACCAAAATAGTACACAGTCTCGTAACTGGCTCTTTTCTTTCTAACTGAGATCGGATTTACTCAAATCGTTTAAAAAGTTGAATCGGTGTTTGTAGATAATTCCTTCACCATTTTGAAGCTCTTAATGACAAAAATACTATATAGCGTACTTAAATGCTCCACACTCTCCTAACCGACCCTTTTCTTTTTGTCCATCCTCCTTTTCTTTCTAAATGGGATGGGTTTCACTCGAATGGTCCTATAATTTGAATAGTTGATTTTAAATCATTCCTTCACCATAATGAGGCTCTGCTGGACAACAATACTATAAAGAGTACCAAAAATGGTCCACACTTTCCTAACTGACACCATTTTGAGGCTCTTAATGACAACAATACCATAAAGTGCACCAAAATAGTCCACAATCTCCAAACTGGCCCTTTTTATTCTCTCCAGCCTCATTTTCTTTCTAAGTGGGACGATTTTCACTCGAATCGTACCATAAGTTGAATCGGTGTTTGTACATCATACCTTAACCATTATTAGGATCTTTTGGATAACAATACTATAAAGCGTCTAAAATTAGTCCACAATCTCCTAACTGACCCTTTGTTTTCTCTCCAACGTCATTTTCTTTCTAAGTGGGACGGATTTCACTCGAATCATCCTATAAGTTGAATCCTTGTTTATATAAAATACTTCACCATTATCAGGCTCTTTTGGACAACAATACTATAACGCGTACCAAAATAGTCTACACTTTCGTAACTGGCCCTTTTCTTTCTAAGTGGGACGGGATTCACTCGAATCATCCTATAAGTTGAATTGGTGTTTGGACATAATTCCTTCACAATTATGAGGCTCTTAATGACAACAATACTATTAAAGCGTACAAAAATAGTCAACACTCTTTTATGTGGCCCTTTCTTTTCTCTCCAACCTCATTTTCTTTCAAAGTGGAATGGATTTAATTAGAATCGTCCTAAGTTTAATCGGTGTTTGTACATCATTCATTAACCATTATAGAGCTCTTGTGGATAACAATACTATAATGCGTACCAAAGTTGCCCACATTCTCCTTACTAACCCTTTTCTTTCTCTGCAACCTCATTTTCTTTTCAAATAGGACGAATTTCACTAGAATCGTCCTATAAGTTGAATCGGAGTTTGTACATCATTCCTTCACCATTATAGGGATGTTATGGATAACAATACTATAAAGCGTACCAAAATAGTCCACAATCTCCTAACAGACTCTTTTCTTTCTCACCAACCTCCTTTTGTTTCTAAGTGGGACGAGATTGACTAGAGTCATACTATACGTTGAATCGGTGTTTGTACATCTTTCATTCACCATTATGAGCCTCTTAATGACAACAATACTATAAAGTACACCAAAATAGTCCACACTCGCCTAACTGAACCTTTTGTTTCTCTTCAACCTCATTTCTGTATTGATTGGGACAGATTTCACTCGAATCGTCCTATAAGTTGAATCGTTGTTCGTACATAATACCTTCACCATTATGAGGCTCTTTCGGACTACAACACTATAAAGCATACCAAAATAGTACACAGTCTCGTAACTGGCTCTTTTCTTTCTAACTGAGATCGGATTTACTCAAATCGTTTAAAAAGTTGAATCGGTGTTTGTAGATAATTCCTTCACCATTTTGAAGCTCTTAATGACAAAAATACTATATAGCGTACTTAAATGCTCCACACTCTCCTAACCGACCCTTTTCTTTTTGTCCATCCTCCTTTTCTTTCTAAATGGGATGGGTTTCACTCGAATGGTCCTATAATTTGAATAGTAGATTTTAAATCATTCCTTCACCATAATGAGGCTCTGCTGGACAACAATACTATAAAGAGTACCAAAAATGGTCCACACTTTCCTAACTGACACCATTTTGAGGCTCTTAATGACAACAATACCATAAAGTGCACCAAAATAGTCCACAATCTCCAAACTGGCCCTTTTTATTCTCTCCAGCCTCATTTTCTTTCTAAGTGGGACGATTTTCACTCGAATCGTACCATAAGTTGAATCGGTGTTTGTACATCATACCTTAACCATTATTAGGATCTTTTGGATAACAATACTATAAAGCGTCCAAAATTAGTCCACAATCTCCTAACTGACCCTTTGTTTTCTCTCCAACGTCATTTTCTTTCTAAGTGGGACGGATTTCACTCGAATCATCCTATAAGTTGAATCCTTGTTTATATAAAATACTTCACCATTATCAGGCTCTTTTGGACAACAGTACTATAACGCGTACCAAAATAGTCTACACTTTCGTAACTGGCCCTTTTCTTTCTAAGTGGGACGGGATTCACTCGAATCATCCTATAAGTTGAATTGGTGTTTGGACATAATTCCTTCACAATTATGAGGCTCTTAATGACAACAATACTATTAAAGCGTACAAAAATAGTCAACACTCTTTTATGTGGCCCTTTCTTTTCTCTCCAACCTCATTTTCTTTCAAAGTGGAATGGATTTAATTAGAATCGTCCTAAGTTTAATCGGTGTTTGTACATCATTCATTAACCATTATAGAGCTCTTGTGGATAACAATACTATAATGCGTACCAAAGTTGCCCACATTCTCCTTACTAACCCTTTTCTTTCTCTGCAACCTCATTTTCTTTTTAAGTGGGACGAATTTCAGTAGAATCGTCCTATAAGTTGAATCGGAGTTTGTACATCATTCCTTCACCATTATAGGGATGTTATGGATAACAATACTATAAAGCGTACCAAAATAGTCCACAATCTCCTAACTGACTCTTTTCTTTCTCACCAACCTCCTTTTGTTTCTAAGTGGGACAAGATTGACTAGAATCGTACTATAAGTTGAATCGGTGTTTGTACATCTTTCATTCACCATTATGAGCCTCTTAATGACAACAATACTATAAAGTACACCAAAATAGTCCACACTCGCCTAACTGAACCTTTTGTTTCTCTTCAACCTCATTTCTGTAATGATTGGGACAGATTTCACTCGAATCGTCCTTTAAGTTGAATCGTTGTTCGTACATAATACCTTCACCATTATGAGGCTCTTTCGGACTACAACACTATAAAGCATACCAAAATAGTACACAGTCTCGTAACTGGCTCTTTTCTTTCTAACTGAGATCGGATTTACTCAAATCGTTTAAAAAGTTGAATCGGTGTTTGTAGATAATTCCTTCACCATTTTGAAGCTCTTAATGACAAAAATACTATATAGCGTACTTAAATACTCCACACTCTCCTAACCGACCCTTTTCTTTTTGTCCATCCTCCTTTTCTTTCCAAATGGGATGGGTTTCACTCGAATGGTCCTATAATCTGAATAGTAGATTTTTTACATCATTCCTTCACCATAATGAGGCTCTTCTGGACAACAATACTATAAAGAGTACCAAAAATAGTCCACACTATCCTAACTGACACCATTTTGAGGTTCTTAATGACAACAATACCATAAAGTGCACCAAAATAGTCCACAATCTCCAAACTGGGCCTTTTTATTCTCTCCAGCCTCATTTTCTTTCTAAGTGGGACGATTTTCACTCGAATCGTACCATAAGTTGAATCGGTGTTTGTACATCATTCCTTAACCATTATTAGGATCTTTTGGATAACAATACTATAAAGCGTCTAAAATTAGTCCACAATCTCCTAACTAACCCTTTGTTTTCTCTCCAACGTCATTTTCTTTCTAAGTGGGACGGATTTCACTCGAATCATCCTATAAGTTGAATCCTTGTTTATATAAAATACTTCACCATTATCAGGCTCTTTTGGACAACAGTACTATAACGCGTACCAAAATAGTCTACACTTTCTTAACTGGCCCTTTTCTTTCTAAGTGGGACGGGATTCACTCGAATCATCCTATAAGTTGAATTGGTGTTTGGACATAATTCCTTCACAATTATGAGGCTCTTAATGACAACAATACTATTAAAGCGTACAAAAATAGTCAACACTCTTTTATGTGGCCCTTTCTTTTCTCTCCAACCTCATTTTCTTTCAAAGTGGAATGGATTTAATTAGAATCGTCCTAAGTTTAATCGGTGTTTGTACATCATTCATTAACCATTATAGAGCTCTTGTGGATAACAATACTATAATGCGTACCAAAGTTGCCCACATTCTCCTTACTAACCCTTTTCTTTCTCTGCAACATCATTTTCTTTTTAAGTGGGACGAATTTCAGTAGAATCGTCCTATAAGTTGAATCGGAGTTTGTACATCATTCCTTCACCACTATAGGGTTGTTATGGATAACAATGCTATAAAGCGTACCAAAATAGTCCACAATCTCCTAACTGACTCTTTTCTTTCTCACCAACCTCCTTTTGTTTCTAAGTGGGACGAGATTGACTAGAGTCATACTATACGTTGAATCGGTGTTTATACATCTTTCATTCACCATTATGAGCCTCTTAATGACAACAATACTATAAAGTATACCAAAATATTCCACACTCGCCTAACTGAACCTTTTGTTTCTCTTCAACCTCATTTCTGTATTGATTGGGACGGATTTCACTCGAATCGTCCTATAAGTTGAATCGTTGTTCGTACATAATACCTTCCCCATTATGAGGCTCTTTCGGACTACAATACTATAAAGCATACCAAAATAGTACATCGTCTCGTAACTGGCACTTTTCTTTCTAACTGAGATCGGATTTACTCAAATCGTTTTAAAAGTTGAATCGGTGTTTGTAGATAATTCCTTCACCATTTTGAAGCACTTAATGACAAAAATACTATATAGCGTACTTAAATACTCCACACTCTCCTAACCGACCCTTTTCTTTTTGTCCATCCTCCTTTTCTTTCCAAATGGGATGGGTTTCACTCGAATGGTCCTATAATTTGAATAGTAGATTTTTTACATCATTCCTTCACCATAATGAGGCTCTTCTGGACAACAATACTATAAAGAGTACCAAAAATAGTCCACACTATCCTAACTGACACCATTTTGAGGTTCTTAATGACAACAATACCATAAAGTGCACCAAAATAGTCCACAATCTCCAAACTGGGCCTTTTTATTCTCTCCAGCCTCATTTTCTTTCTAAGTGGGACGATTTTCACTCGAATCGTACCATCAGTTGAATCGGTATTTGTACATCATTCCTTAACCATTATTAGGATCTTTTGGATAACAATACTATAAAGCGTCCAAAATTAGTCCACAATCTCCGAACTGACCCTTTGTTTTCTCTCCAACGTCATTTTCTTTCTAAGTGGGACGGATTTCACTCGAATCATCCTATAAGTTGAATCCTTGTTTATATAAAATACTTCACCATTATCAGGCTCTTTTGGACAACAGTACTATAACGCGTACCAAAATAGTCTACACTTTCTTAACTGGCCCTTTTCTTTCTAAGTGGGACGGGATTCACTCGAATCATCCTATAAGTTGAATTGGTGTTTGGACATAATTCCTTCACAATTATGAGGCTCTTAATGACAACAATACTATTAAAGCGTACAAAAATAGTCAACACTCTTTTATGTGGCCCTTTCTTTTCTCTCCAACCTCATTTTCTTTCAAAGTGGAATGGATTTAATTAGAATCGTCCTAAGTTTAATCGGTGTTTGTACATCATTCATTAACCATTATAGAGCTCTTGTGGATAACAATACTATAATGCGTACCAAAGTTGCCCACATTCTCCTTACTAACCCTTTTCTTTCTCTGCAACATCATTTTCTTTTTAAGTGGGACGAATTTCAGTAGAATCGTCCTATAAGTTGAATCGGAGTTTGTACATCATTCCTTCACCACTATAGGGTTGTTATGGATAACAATGCTATAAAGCGTACCAAAATAGTCCACAATCTCCTAACTGACTCTTTTCTTTCTCACCAACCTCCTTTTGTTTCTAAGTGGGACGAGATTGACTAGAGTCATACTATACGTTGAATCGGTGTTTATACATCTTTCATTCACCATTATGAGCCTCTTAATGACAACAATACTATAAAGTATACCAAAATATTCCACACTCGCCTAACTGAACCTTTTGTTTCTCTTCAACCTCATTTCTGTATTGATTGGGACGGATTTCACTCGAATCGTCCTATAAGTTGAATCGTTGTTCGTACATAATACCTTCCCCATTATGAGGCTCTTTCGGACTACAATACTATAAAGCATACCAAAATAGTACATCGTCTCGTAACTGGCACTTTTCTTTCTAACTGAGATCGGATTTACTCAAATCGTTTTAAAAGTTGAATCGGTGTTTGTAGATAATTCCTTCACCATTTTGAAGCACTTAATGACAAAAATACTATATAGCGTACTTAAATACTCCACACTCTCCTAACCGACCCTTTTCTTTTTGTCCATCCTCCTTTTCTTTCCAAATGGGATGGGTTTCACTCGAATGGTCCTATAATTTGAATAGTAGATTTTTTACATCATTCCTTCACCATAATGAGGCTCTTCTGGACAACAATACTATAAAGAGTACCAAAAATAGTCCACACTATCCTAACTGACACCATTTTGAGGTTCTTAATGACAACAATACCATAAAGTGCACCAAAATAGTCCACAATCTCCAAACTGGGCCTTTTTATTCTCTCCAGCCTCATTTTCTTTCTAAGTGGGACGATTTTCACTCGAATCGTACCATCAGTTGAATCGGTATTTGTACATCATTCCTTAACCATTATTAGGATCTTTTGGATAACAATACTATAAAGCGTCCAAAATTAGTCCACAATCTCCGAACTGACCCTTTGTTTTCTCTCCAACGTCATTTTCTTTCTAAGTGGGACGGATTTCACTCGAATCATCCTATAAGTTGAATCCTTGTTTATATAAAATACTTCACCATTATCAGGCTCTTTTGGACAACAGTACTATAACGCGTACCAAAATAGTCTACACTTTCTTAACTGGCCCTTTTCTTTCTAAGTGGGACGGGATTCACTCGAATCATCCTATAAGTTGAATTGGTGTTTGGATATAATTCCTTCACAATTATGAGGCTCTTAATGACAACAATACTATTAAAGCGTACAAAAATAGTCAACACTCTTTTATGTGGCCCTTTCTTTTCTCTCCAACCTCATTTTCTTTGAAAGTGGAATGGATTTAATTAGAATCGTCCTAAGTTTAATCGGTGTTTGTACATCATTCATTAACCATTATAGAGCTCTTGTGGATAACAATACTATAATGCGTACCAAAGTTGCCCACATTCTCCTTACTAACCCTCTTCTTTCTCTGCAACCTCATTTTCTTTTTAAGTGGGACGAATTTCAGTAGAATCGTCCTATAAGTTGAATCGGAGTTTGTACATCATTCCTTCACCACTATAGGGTTGTTATGGATAACAATGCTATAAAGCGTACCAAAATAGTCCACAATCTCCTAACTGACTCTTTTCTTTCTCACCAACCTCCTTTTGTTTCTAAGTGGGACGAGATTGACTAGAGTCATACTATACGTTGAATCGGTGTTTGTACATCTTTCATTCACCATTATGAGCCTCTTAATGACAACAATACTATAAAGTATACCAAAATAGTCCACACTCGCCTAACTGAACCTTTTGTTTCTCTTCAACCTCATTTCTGTATTGATTGGGACGGATTTCACTCGAATCGTCCTATAAGTTGAATCGTTGTTCGTACATAATACCTTCACCATTATGAGGCTCTTTTGGACTACAATATTATAAAGCATACCAAAATAGTACACCGTCTCGTAACTGGCACTTTTCTTTCTAACTGAGATCGGATTTACTCAAATCGTTTTAAAAGTTGAATCGGTGTTTGTAGATAATTCCTTCACCATTTTGAAGCACTTAATGACAAAAATACTATATAGCGTACTTAAATACTCCACACTCTCCTAACCGACCCTTTTCTTTTTGTCCATCCTCCTTTTCTTTCCAAATGGGATGGGTTTCACTCGAATGGTCCTATAAATTGAATAGTAGATTTTTTTGCATCATTCCTTAACCATAATGAGGCTCTGCTGGACAACAATACTATAAAGAGTACCAAAAATAGTCCACACTATCCTAACTGACACCATTTTGAGGCTCTTAATGACAACAATACAATAAAGTGCACCAAAATAGTCCACAATCTCCAAACTGGGCCTTTTTATTCTCTCCAGCCTCATTTTCTTTCTAAGTGGGACGATTTTCACTCGAATCGTACCATAAGTTGAATCGGTGTTTGTACATCATTCCTTAACCATTATTAGGATCTTTTGGATAACAATACTATAAAGCGTCCAAAATTAGTCCACAATCTCCTAACTGACCCTTTGTTTTCTCTCCAACGTCATTTTCTTTCTAAGTGGGACGGATTTCACTCGAATCATCCTATAAGTTGAATCCTTGTTTATATAAAATACTTCACCATTATCAGGCTCTTTTGGACAACAGTACTATAACGCGTACCAAAATAGTCTACACTTTCTTAACTGGCCCTTTTCTTTCTAAGTGGGACGGGATTCACTCGAATCATCCTATAAGTTGAATTGGTGTTTGGACATAATTCCTTCACAATTATGAGGCTCTTAATGACAACAATACTATTAAAGCGTACAAAAATAGTCAACACTCTTTTATGTGGCCCTTTCTTTTCTCTCCAACCTCATTTTCTTTCAAAGTGGAATGGATTTAATTAGAATCGTCCTAAGTTTAATCGGTGTTTGTACATCATTCATTAACCATTATAGAGCTCTTGTGGATAACAATACTATAATGCGTACCAAAGTTGCCCACATTCTCCTTACTAACCCTCTTCTTTCTCTGCAACCTCATTTTCTTTTTAAGTGGGACGAATTTCAGTAGAATCGTCCTATAAGTTGAATCGGAGTTTGTACATCATTCCTTCACCACTATAGGGTTGTTATGGATAACAATGCTATAAAGCGTACCAAAATAGTCCACAATCTCCTAACTGACTCTTTTCTTTCTCACCAACCTCCTTTTGTTTCTAAGTGGGACGAGATTGACTAGAGTCATACTATACGTTGAATCGGTGTTTGTACATCTTTCATTCACCATTATGAGCCTCTTAATGACAACAATACTATAAAGTATACCAAAATAGTCCACACTCGCCTAACTGAACCTTTTGTTTCTCTTCAACCTCATTTCTGTATTGATTGGGACGGATTTCACTCGAATCGTCCTATAAGTTGAATCGTTGTTCGTACATAATACCTTCACCATTATGAGGCTCTTTTGGACTACAATATTATAAAGCATACCAAAATAGTACACCGTCTCGTAACTGGCACTTTTCTTTCTAACTGAGATCGGATTTACTCAAATCGTTTTAAAAGTTGAATCGGTGTTTGTAGATAATTCCTTCACCATTTTGAAGCACTTAATGACAAAAATACTATATAGCGTACTTAAATACTCCACACTCTCCTAACCGACCCTTTTCTTTTTGTCCATCCTCCTTTTCTTTCCAAATGGGATGGGTTTCACTCGAATGGTCCTATAAATTGAATAGTAGATTTTTTTGCATCATTCCTTAACCATAATGAGGCTCTGCTGGACAACAATACTATAAAGAGTACCAAAAATAGTCCACACTATCCTAACTGACACCATTTTGAGGCTCTTAATGACAACAATACAATAAAGTGCACCAAAATAGTCCACAATCTCCAAACTGGGCCTTTTTATTCTCTCCAGCCTCATTTTCTTTCTAAGTGGGACGATTTTCACTCGAATCGTACCATAAGTTGAATCGGTGTTTGTACATCATTCCTTAACCATTATTAGGATCTTTTGGATAACAATACTATAAAGCGTCCAAAATTAGTCCACAATCTCCTAACTGACCCTTTGTTTTCTCTCCAACGTCATTTTCTTTCTAAGTGGGACGGATTTCACTCGAATCATCCTATAAGTTGAATCCTTGTTTATATAAAATACTTCACCATTATCAGGCTCTTTTGGACAACAGTACTATAACGCGTACCAAAATAGTCTACACTTTCTTAACTGGCCCTTTTCTTTCTAAGTGGGACGGGATTCACTCGAATCATCCTATAAGTTGAATTGGTGTTTGGACATAATTCCTTCACAATTATGAGGCTCTTAATGACAACAATACTATTAAAGCGTACAAAAATAGTCAACACTCTTTTATGTGGCCCTTTCTTTTCTCTCCAACCTCATTTTCTTTCAAAGTGGAATGGATTTAATTAGAATCGTCCTAAGTTTAATCGGTGTTTGTACATCATTCATTAACCATTATAGAGCTCTTGTGGATAACAATACTATAATGCGTACCAAAGTTGCCCACATTCTCCTTACTAACCCTCTTCTTTCTCTGCAACCTCATTTTCTTTTTAAGTGGGACGAATTTCAGTAGAATCGTCCTATAAGTTGAATCGGAGTTTGTACATCATTCCTTCACCACTATAGGGTTGTTATGGATAACAATGCTATAAAGCGTACCAAAATAGTCCACAATCTCCTAACTGACTCTTTTCTTTCTCACCAACCTCCTTTTGTTTCTAAGTGGGACGAGATTGACTAGAGTCATACTATACGTTGAATCGGTGTTTGTACATCTTTCATTCACCATTATGAGCCTCTTAATGACAACAATACTATAAAGTATACCAAAATAGTCCACACTCGCCTAACTGAACCTTTTGTTTCTCTTCAACCTCATTTCTGTATTGATTGGGACGGATTTCACTCGAATCGTCCTATAAGTTGAATCGTTGTTCGTACATAATACCTTCACCATTATGAGGCTCTTTTGGACTACAATATTATAAAGCATACCAAAATAGTACACCGTCTCGTAACTGGCACTTTTCTTTCTAACTGAGATCGGATTTACTCAAATCGTTTTAAAAGTTGAATCGGTGTTTGTAGATAATTCCTTCACCATTTTGAAGCACTTAATGACAAAAATACTATATAGCGTACTTAAATACTCCACACTCTCCTAACCGACCCTTTTCTTTTTGTCCATCCTCCTTTTCTTTCCAAATGGGATGGGTTTCACTCGAATGGTCCTATAAATTGAATAGTAGATTTTTTTGCATCATTCCTTAACCATAATGAGGCTCTGCTGGACAACAATACTATAAAGAGTACCAAAAATAGTCCACACTATCCTAACTGACACCATTTTGAGGCTCTTAATGACAACAATACAATAAAGTGCACCAAAATAGTCCACAATCTCCAAACTGGGCCTTTTTATTCTCTCCAGCCTCATTTTCTTTCTAAGTGGGACGATTTTCACTCGAATCGTACCATAAGTTGAATCGGTGTTTGTACATCATTCCTTAACCATTATTAGGATCTTTTGGATAACAATACTATAAAGCGTCCAAAATTAGTCCACAATCTCCTAACTGACCCTTTGTTTTCTCTCCAACGTCATTTTCTTTCTAAGTGGGACGGATTTCACTCGAATCATCCTATAAGTTGAATCCTTGTTTATATAAAATACTTCACCATTATCAGGCTCTTTTGGACAACAGTACTATAACGCGTACCAAAATAGTCTACACTTTCTTAACTGGCCCTTTTCTTTCTAAGTGGGACGGGATTCACTCGAATCATCCTATAAGTTGAATTGGTGTTTGGACATAATTCCTTCACAATTATGAGGCTCTTAATGACAACAATACTATTAAAGCGTACAAAAATAGTCAACACTCTTTTATGTGGCCCTTTCTTTTCTCTCCAACCTCATTTTCTTTCAAAGTGGAATGGATTTAATTAGAATCGTCCTAAGTTTAATCGGTGTTTGTACATCATTCATTAACCATTATAGAGCTCTTGTGGATAACAATACTATAATGCGTACCAAAGTTGCCCACATTCTCCTTACTAACCCTCTTCTTTCTCTGCAACCTCATTTTCTTTTTAAGTGGGACGAATTTCAGTAGAATCGTCCTATAAGTTGAATCGGAGTTTGTACATCATTCCTTCACCACTATAGGGTTGTTATGGATAACAATGCTATAAAGCGTACCAAAATAGTCCACAATCTCCTAACTGACTCTTTTCTTTCTCACCAACCTCCTTTTGTTTCTAAGTGGGACGAGATTGACTAGAGTCATACTATACGTTGAATCGGTGTTTGTACATCTTTCATTCACCATTATGAGCCTCTTAATGACAACAATACTATAAAGTATACCAAAATAGTCCACACTCGCCTAACTGAACCTTTTGTTTCTCTTCAACCTCATTTCTGTATTGATTGGGACGGATTTCACTCGAATCGTCCTATAAGTTGAATCGTTGTTCGTACATAATACCTTCACCATTATGAGGCTCTTTTGGACTACAATATTATAAAGCATACCAAAATAGTACACCGTCTCGTAACTGGCACTTTTCTTTCTAACTGAGATCGGATTTACTCAAATCGTTTTAAAAGTTGAATCGGTGTTTGTAGATAATTCCTTCACCATTTTGAAGCACTTAATGACAAAAATACTATATAGCGTACTTAAATACTCCACAGTCTCCTAACCGACCCTTTTCTTTTTGTCCATCCTCCTTTTCTTTCCAAATGGGATGGGTTTCACTCGAATGGTCCTATAAATTGAATAGTAGATTTTTTTGCATCATTCCTTAACCATAATGAGGCTCTGCTGGACAACAATACTATAAAGAGTACCAAAAATAGTCCACACTATCCTAACTGACACCATTTTGAGGCTCTTAATGACAACAATACAATAAAGTGCACCAAAATAGTCCACAATCTCCAAACTGGGCCTTTTTATTCCCTCCAGCCTCATTTTCTTTCTATGTGGGACGATTTTCACTCGAATCGTATCATAAGTTGAATCGGTGTTTGTACATCATTCCTTAACCATTATTAGGATCTTTTGGATAACAATACTATAAAGCGTCCAAAATTAGTCCACAATCTCCGAACTGACCCTTTGTTTTCTCTCCAACGTCATTTTCTTTCTAAGTGGGACGGATTTCACTCGAATCATCCTATAAGTTGAATCCTTGTTTATATAAAATACTTCACCATTATCAGGCTCTTTTGGACAACAGTACTATAACGCGTACCAAAATAGTCTACACTTTCGTAACTGGCCCTTTTCTTTCTAAGTGGGACGGGATTCACTCGAATCATCCTATAAGTTGAATTGGTGTTTGGACATAATTCCTTCACAATTATGAGGCTCTTAATGACAACAATACTATTAAAGCGTACAAAAATAGTCAACACTCTTTTATGTGGCCCTTTCTTTTCTCTCCAACCTCATTTTCTTTCAAAGTGGAATGGATTTAATTAGAATCGTCCTAAGTTTAATCGGTGTTTGTACATCATTCATTAACCATTATAGAGCTCTTGTGGATAACAATACTATAATGCGTACCAAAGTTGCCCACATTCTCCATACTAACCCTTTTCTTTCTCTGCAACCTCATTTTCTTTTTAAGTGGGACGAATTTCAGTAGAATCGTCCTATAAGTTGAATCGGAGTTTGTACATCATTCCTTCACCACTATAGGGTTGTTATGGATAACAATGCTATAAAGCGTACCAAAATAGTCCACAATCTCCTAACTGACTCTTTTCTTTCTCACCAACCTCCTTTTGTTTCTAAGTGGGACGAGATTGACTAGAGTCATACTATACGTTGAATCGGTGTTTGTACATCTTTCATTCACCATTATGAGCCTCTTAATGACAACAATACTATAAAGTATACCAAAATAGTCCACACTCGCCTAACTGAACCTTTTGTTTCTCTTCAACCTCATTTCTGTATTGATTGGGACGGATTTCACTCGAATCGTCCTATAAGTTGAATCGTTGTTCGTACATAATACCTTCACCATTATGAGGCTCTTTTGGACTACAATATTATAAAGCATACCAAAATAGTACACCGTCTCGTAACTGGCACTTTTCTTTCTAACTGAGATCGGATTTACTCAAATCGTTTTAAAAGTTGAATCGGTGTTTGTAGATAATTCCTTCACCATTTTGAAGCACTTAATGACAAAAATACTATATAGCGTACTTAAATACTCCACACTCTCCTAACCGACCCTTTTCTTTTTGTCCATCCTCCTTTTCTTTCCAAATGGGATGGGTTTCACTCGAATGGTCCTATAAATTGAATAGTAGATTTTTTACATCATTCCTTAACCATAATGTGGCTCTGCTGGACAACAATACTATAAAGAGTACCAAAAATAGTCCACACTATCCTAACTGACACCATTTTGAGGCTCTTAATGACAACAATACAATAAAGTGCACCAAAATAGTCCACAATCTCCAAACTGGGCCTTTTTATTCTCTCCAGCCTCATTTTCTTTCTAAGTGGGACGATTTTCACTCGAATCGTACCATAAGTTGAATCGGTGTTTGTACATCATTCCTTAACCATTATTAGGATCTTTTGGATAACAATACTATAAAGCGTCCAAAATTAGTCCACAATCTCCTAACTGACCCTTTGTTTTCTCTCCAACGTCATTTTCTTTCTAAGTGGGACGGATTTCACTCGAATCATCCTATAAGTTGAATCCTTGTTTATATAAAATACTTCACCATTATCAGGCTCTTTTGGACAACAGTACTATAACGCGTACCAAAATAGTCTACACTTTCGTAACTGGCCCTTTTCTTTCTAAGTGGGACGGGATTCACTCGAATCATCCTATAAGTTGAATTGGTGTTTGGACATAATTCCTTCACAATTATGAGGCTCTTAATGACAACAATACTATTAAAGCGTACAAAAATAGTCAACACTCTTTTATGTGGCCCTTTCTTTTCTCTCCAACCTCATTTTCTTTCAAAGTGGAATGGATTTAATTAGAATCGTCCTAAGTTTAATCGGTGTTTGTACATCATTCATTAACCATTATAGAGCTCTTGTGGATAACAATACTATAATGCGTACCAAAGTTGCCCACATTCTCCATACTAACCCTTTTCTTTCTCTGCAACCTCATTTTCTTTTTAAGTGGGACGAATTTCAGTAGAATCGTCCTATAAGTTGAATCGGAGTTTGTACATCATTCCTTCACCACTATAGGGTTGTTATGGATAACAATGCTATAAAGCGTACCAAAATAGTCCACAATCTCCTAACTGACTCTTTTCTTTCTCACCAACCTCCTTTTGTTTCTAAGTGGGACGAGATTGACTAGAGTCATACTATACGTTGAATCGGTGTTTGTACATCTTTCATTCACCATTATGAGCCTCTTAATGACAACAATACTATAAAGTATACCAAAATAGTCCACACTCGCCTAACTGAACCTTTTGTTTCTCTTCAACCTCATTTCTGTATTGATTGGGACGGATTTCACTCGAATCGTCCTATAAGTTGAATCGTTGTTCGTACATAATACCTTCACCATTATGAGGCTCTTTTGGACTACAATATTATAAAGCATACCAAAATAGTACACCGTCTCGTAACTGGCACTTTTCTTTCTAACTGAGATCGGATTTACTCAAATCGTTTTAAAAGTTGAATCGGTGTTTGTAGATAATTCCTTCACCATTTTGAAGCACTTAATGACAAAAATACTATATAGCGTACTTAAATACTCCACACTCTCCTAACCGACCCTTTTCTTTTTGTCCATCCTCCTTTTCTTTCCAAATGGGATGGGATTCACTCGAATGGTCCTATAATTTGAATAGTAGATTTTTTACATCATTCCTTCATCATAATGAGGCTCTGCTGGACAACAATACTATAAAGAGTACCAAAAATAGTCCACACTATCCTAACTGACACCATTTTGAGGTTCTTAATGACAACAATACAATAAAGTGCACCAAAATAGTCCACAATCTCCAAACTGGGCCTTTTTATTCTCTCCAGCCTCATTTTCTTTCTTAGTGGGACGATTTTCACTCGAATCGTACCATAAGTTGAATCGGTGTTTGTACATCATTCCTTAACCATTATTAGGATCTTTTGGATAACAATACTATAAAGCGTCCAAAATTAGTCCACAATCTCCGAACTGACCCTTTGTTTTCTCTCCAACGTCATTTTCTTTCCAAGTGGGACGGATTTCACTCGAATCATCCTATAAGTTGAATCTTTGTTTATATAAAATAATTCACCATTATCACGCTCTTTTGGACAACAGTACTATAACGCGTACCAAAATAGTCTACACTTTCGTAACTGGGCCTTTTCTTTCTAATTGGGACGGGATTCACTCGAATCATCCTATAAGTTGAATTGGTGTTTGGACATAATTCCTTCACAATTATGAGGCTCTTAATGACAACAATACTATTAAAGCGTACAAAAATAGTCAACACTCTTTTATGTGGCCCTTTCTTTTCTCTCCAACCTCATTTTTTTTCAAAGTGGAATGGATTTAATTAGAATCGTCCTAAGTTTAATCGGTGTTTGTACATCATTCATTAACCATTATAGAGCTCTTGTGGATAACAATACTATAATGCGTACCAAAGTTGCCCACATTCTCCTTACTAACCCTTTTCTTTCTCTGCAACCTCATTTTCTTTTTAAGTGGGACGAATTTCAGTAGAATCGTCCTATAAGTTGAATCGGAGTTTGTACATCATTCCTTCACCACTATAGGGTTGTTATGGATAACAATGCTATAAAGCGTACCAAAATAGTCCACAATCTCCTAACTGACTCTTTTCTTTCTCACCAACCTCCTTTTGTTTCTAAGTGGGACGAGATTGACTAGAGTCATACTATACGTTGAATCGGTGTTTGTACATCTTTCATTCACCATTATGAGCCTCTTAATGACAACAATACTATAAAGTATACCAAAATAGTCCACACTCGCCTAACTGAACCTTTTGTTTCTCTTCAACCTCATTTCTGTATTGATTGGGACGGATTTCACTCGAATCGTCCTATAAGTTGAATCGTTGTTCGTACATAATACCTTCACCATTATGAGGCTCTTTTGGACTACAATATTATAAAGCATACCAAAATAGTACACCGTCTCGTAACTGGCACTTTTCTTTCTAACTGAGATCGGATTTACTCAAATCGTTTTAAAAGTTGAATCGGTGTTTGTAGATAATTCCTTCACCATTTTGAAGCACTTAATGACAAAAATACTATATAGCGTACTTAAATACTCCACACTCTCCTAACCGACCCTTTTCTTTTTGTCCATCCTCCTTTTCTTTCCAAATGGGATGGGTTTCACTCGAATGGTCCTATAAATTGAATAGTAGATTTTTTACATCATTCCTTAACCATAATGAGGCTCTGCTGGACAACAATACTATAAAGAGTACCAAAAATAGTCCACACTATCCTAACTGACACCATTTTGAGGCTCTTAATGACAACAATACAATAAAGTGCACCAAAATAGTCCACAATCTCCAAACTGGGCCTTTTTATTCTCTCCAGCCTCATTTTCTTTCTAAGTGGGACGATTTTCACTCGAATCGTACCATAAGTTGAATCGGTGTTTGTACATCATTCCTTAACCATTATTAGGATCTTTTGGATAACAATACTATAAAGCGTCCAAAATTAGTCCACAATCTCCTAACTGACCCTTTGTTTTCTCTCCAACGTCATTTTCTTTCTAAGTGGGACGGATTTCACTCGAATCATCCTATAAGTTGAATCCTTGTTTATATAAAATACTTCACCATTATCAGGCTCTTTTGGACAACAGTACTATAACGCGTACCAAAATAGTCTACACTTTCGTAACTGGCCCTTTTCTTTCTAAGTGGGACGGGATTCACTCGAATCATCCTATAAGTTGAATTGGTGTTTGGACATAATTCCTTCACAATTATGAGGCTCTTAATGACAACAATACTATTAAAGCGTACAAAAATAGTCAACACTCTTTTATGTGGCCCTTTCTTTTCTCTCCAACCTCATTTTCTTTCAAAGTGGAATGGATTTAATTAGAATCGTCCTAAGTTTAATCGGTGTTTGTACATCATTCATTAACCATTATAGAGCTCTTGTGGATAACAATACTATAATGCGTACCAAAGTTGCCCACATTCTCCATACTAACCCTTTTCTTTCTCTGCAACCTCATTTTCTTTTTAAGTGGGACGAATTTCAGTAGAATCGTCCTATAAGTTGAATCGGAGTTTGTACATCATTCCTTCACCACTATAGGGTTGTTATGGATAACAATGCTATAAAGCGTACCAAAATAGTCCACAATCTCCTAACTGACTCTTTTCTTTCTCACCAACCTCCTTTTGTTTCTAAGTGGGACGAGATTGACTAGAGTCATACTATACGTTGAATCGGTGTTTGTACATCTTTCATTCACCATTATGAGCCTCTTAATGACAACAATACTATAAAGTATACCAAAATAGTCCACACTCGCCTAACTGAACCTTTTGTTTCTCTTCAACCTCATTTCTGTATTGATTGGGACGGATTTCACTCGAATCGTCCTATAAGTTGAATCGTTGTTCGTACATAATACCTTCACCATTATGAGGCTCTTTTGGACTACAATATTATAAAGCATACCAAAATAGTACACAGTCTCGTAACTGGCACTTTTCTTTCTAACTGAGATCGGATTTACTCAAATCGTTTAAAAAGTTGAATCGGTGTTTGTAGATAATTCCTTCACCATTTTGAAGCACTTAATGACAAAAATACTATATAGCGTACTTAAATACTCCACACTCTCCTAACCGACCCTTTTCTTTTTGTCCATCCTCCTTTTCTTTCCAAATGGGATGGGATTCACTCGAATGGTCCTATAATTTGAATAGTAGATTTTTTACATCATTCCTTCATCATAATGAGGCTCTTCTGGACAACAATACTATAAAGAGTACCAAAAATATTCCACACTATCCTAACTGACACCATTTTGAGGCTCTTAATGACAACAATACAATAAAGTGCACCAAAATAGTCCACAATCTCCAAACTGGGCCTTTTTATTCTCTCCAGCCTCATTTTCTTTCTTAGTGGGACGATTTTCACTCGAATCGTACCATAAGTTGAATCGGTGTTTGTACATCATTCCTTAACCATTATTAGGATCCTTTGGATAACAATACTATAAAGCGTCCAAAATTAGTCCACAATCTCCGAACTGACCCTTTGTTTTCTCTCCAACGTCATTTTCTTTCTAAGTGGGACGGATTTCACTCGAATCATCCTATAAGTTGAATCCTTGTTTATATAAAATAATTCACCATTATCAGGCTCTTTTGGACAACAGTACTATAACGCGTACCAAAATAGTCTACACTTTCGTAATTGGCCCTTTTCTTTCTAAGTGGGACGGGATTCACTCGAATCATCCTATAAGTTGAATTGGTGTTTGGACATAATTCCTTCACAATTATGAGGCTCTTAATGACAACAATACTATTAAAGCGTACAAAAATAGTCAACACTCTTTTATGTGGCCCTTTCTATTCTCTCCAACCTCATTTTCTTTCAAAGTGGAATGGATTTAATTAGAATCGTCCTAAGTTTAATCGGTGTTTGTACATCATTCATTAACCATTATAGAGCTCTTGTGGATAACAATACTATAATGCGTACCAAAGTTGCCCACATTCTCCTTACTAACCCTTTTCTTTCTCTGCAACCTCATTTTCTTTTTAAGTGGGACGAATTTCACTAGAATCGTCCTATAAGTTGAATCGGAGTTTGTACATCATTCCTTCACCACTTGTAGATACAATATTTGCACAACACAAAAAGATCCCTTCTCATTACTTTTCATTGAATTATATACATTTTTCCAATGGGCCTTTGGCCCATTAGGGCAACACTTTCAACTTTACATAATATATTCCTTTACACGTCAGCTATGTAGGTCCTATATCATGCCATTGCCTTGAGCTTATGGGCCTTCGAGTTCCTTCAAAAATGCTCTTCGGGTCGGGGCAAGATACTTCTCGGACCGCGGGGCTGATGTATCGGTCGGGTTATGACGTGGGCACAATGATCGGGTCACAATCTCGGGCCATTCCTGGATCGATCCCGTCGAGACGGGCTTTTTCATGGGCCGGGAAAACTCATATGTACACAGGCCCTCTTTTAGCTTATGGGCCTGCATCCAATGGGCCCATTAGGTGAAAGAATCTTAAGGCCCATCAAAAAGTCCTCGGGGTGGTGCGCGGGACGCGTGGCGGATGGTGAGGGGACGCGTGCCGGATGATGCGGGACGCCTTTAATACTGCAGCTGCCGCCATCATTGCAATTTGATCTTGTGGCTGAGATGGCATAGATTTGTGTGAGATGGGCCGGGTCATGTCGATCCGATACTCTGACCTGGATGACCGAAACATCATACCTATCTATATATAACCCACATACATCACACTTGCACCGCTTTTGGATTACTTCTCATTATTTTCTCTGCCATACTCAAGCATTATCTGCAACTCAAATCCATTCTCACCTACAAAATCTCCATATTGTCTCATCAATTTCTGCAAACATCAGCGATCTTAATTGATTTTTACACTGTGTGAAGTGTTTTGAACCGTGCTGCAAAGCGTTTGACCGGACGCATCCTTCTCTGTTTCCTGGTACAGTTGCCGGTTTCTGCAAACCACCTAGCCGGAGGAAAAACTCAAGGAGAGACTGCCGGAATCATCTTTGTCTTTTTGTAAGTTGTTCTTCTCAATTTTCTATCCTTTCGTCAAATATGTCGGGGAGTGATGATACCAGGTCGGTTAGCGACCTGCAAGTGACAGACACTGACCTAACTGTTACTGATCCCGATATCTCGGAGAGCACCCCGTTCGTAGAGATTACTCGGGTCATTAGGTCTAGTCCCCCGGAAGTCACTCAGGAAGAAGGGGATTGGGCAGTAGAGGATGATGTCAAGACGGGTCAGGATGCCGAGGAGGAGGAGAACTTCTGTTACTGACCCTCTCCCAGCCGAGGATGATGTCAAGATCGGGCAGTAGGGGATCAACGGAAAAGGAAGGCGGTTAGCCTGCCCCAACTTTCGATCAAGAGGGCCAGAAGGGTTGATACTGGCTCTACATCCTTCATCTGTGGGGTAGATATCCCTCCAGTCTCTGAAAATCCCGATATACCGCCAGTTAGTGAGAATCCAGCAAGCCATCAATCGGCCGGATCCACCGGAGGGCCCGTTGGCACGCTCCCCCCTCCTATTCCGGCAGAGAGTCATCCCGTCACACCCCCGCCTCCCCCTACTGATGGCCCACAAATTGGTGCATCGGATGCGGCCGAGGTCGGGGATGGTCGTGCCCTGGTCCCGAGCTTGGGGGGGTGCGAGTCTGAGTCCTCCTCGGGCGGATCCTCCTCGGGCAGATCATTCAGTCAGACCTAGTTCTAGCAGAAGCGTTGCACTTGGTGTTCCTTCCTCAGTATCGGATACCCGAGACCTAGGCTCTGATGATGAGGAACATGATCGATCCCGACCATCCAAGCTGAGTACTGCCATTTCTAAAAATGTCAGGAAACAGGACAATAGAGAGATCGAGAAAGCTGCTGAGAGTGGGAGAGACATTCCCCATGGCCCTCGCTTCAGGCTGGATACTCGAAAGGGTCATCCATATGTGGGGGTGGCAGACAAGACGATCGAAAACCCTGAAGCTCTGCGAGAGATGGCCCTGGGGGTGTGGACCCCGGCTGATAGGTTGGCCATGGGGCGGTACGACAGGTTGGACCTGGCTCTGGACGGGCCTGAGCTTGCAATGAAGGTAATAATTTCTCTACGCTCGTGTATTTGGCTTCTATTTCATCCCTGATCTTTTGTGCTAACATCCTTGCTTTCAGATGCTTCACGCTACACAGGCGTATAATTGCAAGCTTGAGGAAGATGCCCGAGTCATTAACGCCCTGAATCGGGATGTTCAGGTCCACAAAGCTGGGTGTGTCAAGGCCTTGGAACAGCTCAAGAAGGCCAACGAGAAGATTCAGTCCTTGACATACCGGGCCGTCGCAGCAGAGGAAGGGCTCGCATCTGCCAAGGCGGTGACCCTAGAGCTTGCAGCTGCCAAGGCAACGATTTCCGACCTTGAGGGTAAGGCTCGGGAGGCTGAACGGATGGCTAACCGAGAAGTCCAGGCTCGGGAAGTCCTAACTCTTCAAGTGCAGGCACTGACCGAAGAAATTGAGAAGTTAAAGACTTCGGGGCAGCAACTGCTTGAGGAGAAGGTCGAGGTTGAGAATGCACTAGGTGTGGAGAGATCTCGGGTAGAAATGTGTCACAAGGGAGGCAACCAGATGATCGCTCGTTTTGTGCTGACAAGCAAGTACCGTTACGAGCAGGGCTGGCGGGAATGCATAACTGAGCTTCAAAAGCCTGAGGGTGACCGATACATCCCGACCATAGAAGACCTTGATCTCAGCATAAAAATGGGGCCTCCGTATGCTGATCCCGAGGCGGAACCTGAGGACCTGGCGTTTGGTGAGTTCCTTCAGGGTCCCTTGCCCGCTCCGCCTTGTCCTTGTGGCCTGGATGAGCCCCAAGCACAATCCCTCGAGAACCAAGCCTCAGGTGGCAATGAGGACCCTCCGGTGGAAGAATAGGGCTTTTCCCTTAGATTTTTGCTTTTTATTTTGTTTGCAACAACTGTGTCAAAGCTTTGTTGTATCAGCCTTGGCCACTGGGGCCCCTTTTAGTATAAGTCAATTCACCTATTCAATCTTTGCCGGGAATATGCATGATCCGACGCTTCATTAATAAAAATTGGGATTTTGAATTGTAGCTTGGTAGGACTACTGATGCCATCGGACCATAAGTCTGTGAGATCTCTCGGGCGCTTTGGGCCCATGGAGAGGATTCAACACTTAGGTTTTGACATAAAACCCGACCTCTGGTGGGTCTGTGAAGATCTCTCGGGCGCTTTGGGCCCATGGAGAGGATTCAACACTTAGGTTTTGAGATAAAACCCGACCTCTGGTGGGTCTGTGAAGATCTCTCGGGCGCTTTGGGCCCATGGAGAGGATTCAACACTTAGGTTTTGAGATAAAACCCGACCACTGGTGGGTCTGTGAAGATCTCTCGGGCGCTTTTGGCCCATGGAGAGGATGCAACACTTAGGTTTTGAGATGAAACCCGACCACTGGTGGGTCTGTGAAGATCTCTCGGGCGCTTTTGGCCCATGGAGAGGATGCAACACTTAGGTTTTGAGATAAAACCCGACCACTGGTGGGTCTGTGAAGATCTCTCGGGCGCTTTGGGCCCATGGAGAGGATGCAACACTTAGGTTTTGAGATAAAACCCGACCACTGGTGGGTCTGTGAAGATCTCTCGGGCGCTTTGGGCCCATGGAGAGGATTCGACACTCAGGTTTTGAGATAAAACCCGACCACTGGTGGGTCTGTGAAGATCTCTCGGGCGCTTTGGGCCCATGGAGAGGATTCGACACTTAGGTTTTGAGATAAAACCCGACCACTGGTGGGTCTGTGAAGATCTCTCGGGCGTTTTGGGCCCATGGAGAGGATGCAACACTTTGGTTTTGAAAATGATTTTTGTAAAATCCGACCACTGGTGGGTCTGTGAAGATCTCTCGGGCGCTTTGGGCCCATGGAGAGGATTCAACACTTAGGTTTTTAAATTTATATAATCATGGAGACGCTTTAGGTAGGCTTAGATATGATCGGGAAGAAATTAAACTTCTATTTTTATCTTTTGGGCTCCAGTGGCCTTTCTTTACAGTAATTGAAATAGAGTATCCCTAGGGATAATACCTCTTGAGTCGGGATGCATTCTGTGTGTTAGGCTCCCTTCGATTATCAAAATTTCTGAGTAGTCGGTAAGCCCCGCGCCCAACTACCTCAGTGACGGTGTAGGGTCCCTCCCATGGCTCTTGGAGTTTGCCCACATGTCCAATTTTCCGTCTCACGACCATGTCTCCAACTTGGAATCCCCTCCTTTTTACTCTTTTATTGAAGTGATTCCTGACTCGTTGTTGGTAAGCTGTCAGCCTTATCCCGACAATTTCTCTTTTTTCTTCCAGTAGGTTGAGCTTGTGTGACAAGCATTGATTATTTGTTTTCTCATCCCATGCCAGTGATCTCAGCGTCGGGACGACATACTCCGTGGGGATTACGGCTTCTGCCCCATATGCCATGCCAAAAGGTGTTTCACTGGTCGGTTGTCGGGGAGTGGTTCTATACGACCATAGTACCTCCGGCAACTTGTCCAACCATGCTCCTTTGGCCTTCTCGAGTTTCTTTGCCAGAGTGCTGAAGATGGAACGATTGGTCCTTTCTGCCTGTCCATTGGCTTGCGGGTATCCTATAGAGGAGGTGTGTTGATTGATTCCGTGCTGGGCCAGAAACGACCTGACCGGTTCACAGTCTAGGTTGGTGCCGTTGTCCATCATGATGGTCCGAGGTACCCCGAACCTGCAGATGATGTGATTCCATATGAACTTGACTACATGGCTCCCCTTTATTGATGGATAAGCCTCGGCCTCAACCCATTTGGTGAAATAGTCGGTGGCGAGGAGTACATGGGTATTCTTCCTGATGGCTTTTGGAAGTGGTCCGACTATATCCATTCCCCATCGGGCAAAAGGGTGCGGGACGATTGTCGGGTTCAAGAATTCCGGGGGCTGCAGTATGGCATCACCGTGCATCTGACAGGCTTTGCACCTGCGCACATATTCCTCCGAATCTCGGGATAGGTTGGGCCAAAAATAACCCTGGGACAGGATTTTATGGGCAAGAGACCGGGCACCCGAATGATTTCCACAAGCTCCAGCATGTATCTCTTGCATTACTGTCTCTGCCTCGGAAGGAGTTACGCACCGTAGATACGGACCCGAGAAAGATTTTCTGTAGAGCTGGCCCTGGATGATCGAGTACCGGGCTGACTTCATTCTAATTTTCCTTGCCTCTGCCTTATCAGTCGGTAGAGTCCCGAGATTTAGATAGTCGATTATATGATCCATCCAGCTTGGTTCTCGGGGAACTAGACATATCAATTCAGCGGGCTTTATGATGCTCGGTGCAGTGATGAAGTCGGTCAGTACTACTCGAGTCATGTCTTCACCAGCTGCGGATGCCTGATTCGCCAAGTGATCGGCCGAGGAGTTTTCTTCCCGAGGGATTTGGCTGAATGTTAACTTTTGAAAACTTTCTGATTCGGATCCCTTGTCTCGTATTCACCGGTTATTTGCCTGACAATTAGCTGGGAGTCACTGTACACGGATAGGGATTGAATTTGAAGGCTCTTGGCTAATCTCAATCCTGATATAACCGCCTCGTACTCTGCCTCATTGTTGGTGGCTGAGAATTGTAATTGTGCCGAGGCTTGTAACTTAGTCCCGTCGGGAGTATGTATTTCCAGCCCGACACCTGCTCTATTGGTGCACATTGAACCGTCCACGAATAACTTCCACGTTACCAACTCATCGGGCTGATCGATCTCCTCGGTTTCCCCTTCCAAGAGGAAGTCGGTCACGGCCTGTCCTTTGATCGAGACTCTGGGTACGTAAGTTATGTCATAAATTCCCAGTTCAATGGCCCATTTCGAAACTCTTCCGGAAAGATCGGGCTTTGCCATAAGTACACGAATGGGAGTGGTAGTGGGGACAATGATATGATGAGCTTCGAAGTAATGCCTGAGACGTCGTTTGGCATTGATCAGGGATAAGACCAACTTTTCCTGCTTGCTGTACCATGTCTCGGGATCGGCTAGTGCCTTACTGGTGTAGAAGATGGGCATCTGGAGGTTCCTGTCCTCTCTGATGAGCACGGCGCTAGTTGAAACTGATGATACTGCCAGATACAAGAGCAGGACATCATCGGGCTCGGGTGTTGCAAGAATGGGAGGCTTGAGCATGTACTCCTTCAATCGGGACAAGGCTTTAGTTTGCTCGGGTCCCCACACTTCTCCCTTCCTTGCCTTGATCGCCTGGAAGATGGGTCGGCAACGGTCGGTCAGCCTTGCAATGAATCGGCTTAATGCCACGACCCTTCCGGTCAAGATTTGAACTTCTTTGTGTGTGGATGGCTCTTTGGTTTCGAGCAGAGCCTTTACTTGGGTCGGACTGGCTTGAATGCCCGACCGATCAACTATGTGTCCCAGAAACTGTCCCGAGGACACCCCGAAGGAGCATTTTGCTGGATTGAGCTTCATCCCGTGTTTCCTCAGGGTATCAAACACCTTACGGAGATGCCCCAAGTGGTCAGTCTTATTTCTGCTCTTGACAACCGTGTCGTCAATGTAAGCCTCGACTACTGTGCCCATCATCCCTTTAAATATCCTGTTCACCAGTCTTTGAAAGGTGGCTCCTGCATTTTTTAGTCCGAAAGGCATAACTCTAAAGCAATAGGTACCTGTTTCCGTAATGAAGGAGGTTTTTTCCTCATCCCCTGGGTCCATCGGGATTTGGTTGTAACCCGAGTAGGCATCCAGGAAGGTTAACCTCTCGTAGCCTGCAGTAGCATCGACCATTTGATCTATTTTGGGCAGGGGGAAACTGTCTTTCGGGCAAGCTTTGTTTAAGTCGGTGAAGTCGACGCAGACTCGCCATTTCCCGTTCTTTTTCTGCACAACAACCACATTGGACAGCCACTCGGGATAATGGACCTCTCTGATGAATCCGGCTTCCAGCAACTTTGACACCTCGTCGGCTATGATTTGGTTCCTTTGGCCCCCCATTCGCCTTTGTTTTTGTCGAACGGGTCGAATATTTGGATCGACATGTAATGTGTGTCGGACTATGGAGGGGTCGATGCCGGGCATATCAGTATGCTCCCACGCGAAGACGTCATGATTGTCCTGTAGGAATGTTGTCAGTTCATTCAATTCACAAGTGGTGAGGCTTGTACCTGCGTAGGTGGCCTTATCGGGCATTACAGACACCGGCTGCAGAGGCTCTGCCACGATCGGGGGACCCGACTCCCCGTCCTGTAGTTGCTATTTGGACTCCAGGTCATGATCGTCCTCTCGGGATCTCTTTCGATCGGGATTGTCCTTCATTTCTTTGATGGTGACGGCGTAGCATTGCTTGGCCGCCACTTGATCCCCTCTGATGTCGATTGTGTCGTACCCATTTGGGCCAACGCACCTCATCATTTGGTGGAGAGTTGACGGTACCCCCTGCATTCTGTGTATCCATCCCCTTCCCATAAGAAGATTGTACGATGGTTTCACGTCCACCACCACGAAAGTTTCGGACAGAGTTCTCTGGGCCGCCGTCACAGGTAGCCTGACCTCCCCGAGAGGCTCGACTTGTTTTCCGTCGAACCCGGCAATTGGGTTTCGGGAAGTCGCGATGTCACTCGGGTTGATTTCCAATTTATCAAAAGCCCATTTGGTCATGATGTTGGCGCTGCTTCCCGGGTCAACCATGACCCTCTTCACAAGACATCCCGAGACCATCAGAGTGATGACTAGCGGGTCCTCGTGCGGGACCTGGATGTGCCGCAGGTCCTCCTGGGAGAAGAGTATCTGAGATTGCCCCGTTCGGTGGTGGATCTCGTTTATCCCAGATATCCTGGCGATCTGATGTGCTCTTCTCATTTGTGTGCGTCTCGATCCTTCGCTGCTTTGTGGATCGGGACCCCCATGGATCATATTGATGATCCTGACCGGGTGAGCAGGACCCTGATTCCGTTGGTTATATTGTGCTGGTGGGTTGGCCCTTGGACCATCCCTCTGGATATAATCCTTCAGTTCCCCTCGGGCTATCATTCCTTCCACCTGGCGTCTTAGGTTTCGGCAATCGTTGGTCGTGTGGCCAAAATCACCATGAAGGGCGCAATGCTTAGATCTATCCCTTTGATCAAGGGGTTGCCTGATTGGGGGAGGAGTTTGGAAGATTCCTCGAGCTTTGTTCTCCTGGAAAAGCTTGGCAAGCGTCACTTTTAATGGAGTAATCTTCTCTTCAACCTTTGCACGTCTATCGGGTTGAGGGGGAAACTGAGATGAAGAGTGGCTCGGGGGATTTGAGCGTTTGCGATTCATATCATGTCGGGATTTGTCTGACGTTTTATCCTTAGATTTCATTTCCACACTGACCAGTGCCGCTCTCCTCTGTCGGGTTGCTTCTTCCTCTTCGATTCTCAAGTGGCCTTGCGCCCTGGAATTGAGTTCTACTATTCCCGAGGGAGGTCGCTTCACAAGTGATTGGTGAAACTTGGTCCCCGGGATGAGAGCCATCCTGAAGGCCTCCACGGCAGAGTGTTGGTCGCAGTTGTCGATGGAGGACGACTCGACATTGAATCGGGACAGGAAGCTCTTGAGGGATTCGCCCTTTTCCTGAGTCATGGTGAAGAGGCTCGAGATGGTCTTCTTCTGCCTCTTGTTCCCGAAATATTGCGCCACAAAGAGATCGGATAATTGCTGCCAGCTGCCAATGGATCTCGGCCGTTGCTTTCTGAACCAGAGGAGCGGTGCATCGATAAGACTGGTCGGGAAAACTTTGCATAGCAGGGCTTCGTTCTCGGCGTACATCGTCATCTTCTGGTGGATCTGGTAGATATGCTCCTCGGGATCCTTCGTTCCGTCGTAAGGAGTGAATCTGGGCATGACGAACTTCCTTGGGAAGGGTTCCTGGGTGATCTCCACACTGAAGGGCGACTGAACCGAGTCGGCAGAGGCTCTGAGGGCCTGGTCATCGGTGGATCTGGCTCTCAGATCATTCATGACTTTCTTCTGAAATTCTGCCATCATCTCCTGGAGCTTCTGCGACGTCAAAGGTTCGTCGATAACTGGAGTATCGCCGGTAGCTGGGGCCTTGCCTGGCCGGTGAGATGTTTCACCATGCTCCTCTCGTGTTTGGGCATCACCTTGGGTCTGTGATTGATCGGGAACTATCTGTGGGATAGTTGCCTGATTCAATCTCGCAAGGAGTTCCTCACTCCTCCTTTCCGCCGCCAGGCTCCTTGCCTCGGCGGCCTGGCTGCGATTCTTCGCCTCCGCCAGCCGCTGCAGGAGATTTTCAATCGATGGTGGGGTGCTTGGTTGTCCGGTGGGCGGGAATCAGTGCTTCAGAATGGGATCTGGTTACCGGCATCGTTATATCTGGACAATGAGGATGGTATGAAAGGTGTATCTGGGTTTCACTCAGCTTTTTTGGAGGTAGGAAGATGGTCGGTGATCTGACCTAATTTCCCACAGACGGCGCCATTGTGTAGATACAATATTTGCACAACACAAAAAGATCCCTTGTCATTACTTTTCATTGAATTATATATATTTTTCCAATGGGCCTTTGGCCTATTAGGGCAACACTTTCAACTTTACATAATATATTCCTTTACACGTCAGCTATGTAGGTCCTATATCATGCAATTGCCTTGAGCTTATGGGCCTTCGACTTCCTTCAAAAATGCTCTTCGGGTCGGGGCAAGATACTTCTCGGACCGCGGGGCTGATGTATCGGTCGGGTTATGACGTGGGCACAATGATCGGGTCACAATCTCGGGCCATTCCTATATCGATCCGGTCGGGACGGGCTTTTTCATGGGCCGGGAAAACTCACATGTACACCACTATAGGGTTGTTATGGATAACAATACTATAAAGCATACCAAAATAGTCCACAATCTCCTAACTGACTCTTTTCTTTCTCACCAACCTCCTTTTGTTTCTAAGTGGGACGAGATTGACTAGAGTCATACTATAAGTTGAATCGGTGTTTGTACATCTTTCATTCACCATTATGAGCCTCTTAATGACAACAATACTATAAAGTATACCAAAATAGTCCACACTCGCCTAACTGAACCTTTTGTTTCTCTTCAACCTCATTTCTGTATTGATTGGGACGGATTTCACTCGAATCGTCCTATAAGTTGAATCGTTGTTCGTACATAATACCTTCACCATTATGAGGCTCTTTTGGACTACAATACTATAAAGCATACCAAAATAGTACACGGTCTCGTAACTGGCTCTTTTCTTTCTAACTGAGATCGGATTTACTCAAATCGTTTAAAAAGTTGAATCGGTGTTTGTAGATAATTCCTTCACCATTTTGAAGCTCTTAATGACAAAAGTACTATATAGCGTACTTAAATACTCCACACTCTCCTAACCGACCCTTTTCTTTTTGTCCATCCTCCTTTTCTTTCAAAATGGGATGGGTTTCACTCGAATGGTCCTATAATTTGAATAGTAGATTTTTTACATCATTCCTTCACCATAATGAGGCTGTGCTGGACAACAATACTATAAAGAGTACCAAAAATAGTCCACACTATCCTAACTGACACCATTTTGAGGCTCTTAATGACAACAATACCATAAAGTGCACCAAAATAGTCCACAATCTCCAAACTGGCCCTTTTTATTCTCTCCAGCCTAATTTTCTTTCCAAGTGGGACAGATTTCACTCGAATCATCCTATAAGTTGAATCCTTGTTTATATAAAATACTTCACCATTATCAGGCTCTTTTGGACAACAATACTATAACGCGTACCAAAATAGTCTACACTTTTGTAACTGGCCCTTTTCTTTCTAAGTGGGACGGGATTCACTCGAATCATCCTATAAGTAGAATTGGTGTTTGGACATAATTCCTTCATAATTATGAGGCTCTTAATGACAACAATACTATTAAAGCGTACAAAAATAGTCAACACTCTTTTATGTGGCCCTTTCTTTTCTCTCCAACCTCATTTTCTTTCAAAGTGGAATGGATTTAATTAGAATCGTCCTAAGTTTAATCGGTGTTTGTACATCATTCATTAACCATTATAGAGCTCTTGTGGATAACAATACTATAATGCGTACCAAAGTTGCCCACATTCTCCTTACTAACCCTTTTCTTTCTCTGCAACCTCATTTTCTTTTTAAGTGGGACGAATTTCACTAGAATCGTCCTATAAGTTGAATCGGAGTTTGTACATCATTCCTTCACCACTATAGGGTTGTTATGGATAACAATACTATAAAGCATAACAAAATAGTCCACAATCTCCTAACTGACTCTTTTCTTTCTCACCAACCTCCTTTTGTTTCTAAGTGGGACGAGATTGACTAGAGTCATACTATAAGTAGAATCGGTGTTTGTACATCTTTCATTCACCATTATGAGCCTCTTAATGACAACAATACTATAAAGTATACCAAAATAGTCCACACTCGCCTAACTGAACCTTTTGTTTCTCTTCAACCTCATTTCTGTATTGATTGGGACGGATTTCACTCGAATCGTCCTATAAGTTGAATCGTTGTTCGTACATAATACCTTCACCATTATGAGGCTCTTTTGGACTACAATACTATAAAGCATACCAAAATAGTACACGGTCTCGTAACTGGCTCTTTTCTTTCTAACTGAGATCGGATTTACTCAAATCGTTTAAAAAGTTGAATCGGTGTTTGTAGATAATTCCTTCACCATTTTGAAGCTCTTAATGACAATAATACTATATAGCGTACTTAAATACTCCACACTCTCCTAACCGACCCTTTTCTTTTTGTCCATCCTCCTTTTCTTTCCAAATGGGATGAGTTTCACTCGAATGGTCCTATAATTTGAATAGTAGATTTTTTACATCATTCCTTCACCATAATGAGGCTCTGCTGGACAACAATACTATAAAGAGTACCAAAAATAGTCCACACTATCCTAACTGACACCATTTTGAGGCTCTTAATGACAACAATACCATTAAGTGCACCAATATATTCCACAATCTCCAAACTGGCCCTTTTTATTCTCTCCAGCCTCATTTTCTTTCTAAGTGGGACGATTTTCACTCGAATCGTACCATAAGTTGAATCGGTGTTTGTACATCATTCCTTAACCATTGTTAGGATCTTTTGGATAACAATACTATAAAGCGTCCAAAATTAGTCCACAATCTCCTAACTGACCCTTTGTTTTCTCTCCAACGTCATTTTATTTCCAAGTGGGACGGATTTCACTCGAATCATCCTATAAGTTGAATCCTTGTTTATATAAAATACTTCACCATTATCAGGCTCTTTTGGACAACAATACTATAACGCGTACCAAAATAGTCTACACTTTTGTAAATGGCCCTTTTCTTTCTAAGTGGGACGGGATTCACTCGAATCATCCTATAAGTTGAATTGGTGTTTGGACATAATTCCTTCATAATTATGAGGCTCTTAATGACAACAATACTATTAAAGCGTACAAAAATAGTCAACACTCTTTTATGTGGCCCTTTCTTTTCTCTCCAACCTCATTTTCTTTCAAAGTGGAATGGATTTAATTAGAATCGTCCTAAGTTTAATCGGTGTTTGTACATCATTCATTAACCATTATAGAGCTCTTGTGGATAACAATACTATAATGCGTACCAAAGTTGCCCACATTCTCCTTACTAACCCTTTTCTTTCTCTGCAACCTCATTTTCTTTTTAAGTGGGACGAATTTCACTAGAATCGTCCTATAAGTTGAATCGGAGTTTGTACATCATTCCTTCACCACTATAGGGTTGTTATGGATAACAATACTATAAAGCATAACAAAATAGTCCACAATCTCCTAACTGACTCTTTTCTTTCTCACCAACCTCCTTTTGTTTCTAAGTGGGACGAGATTGACTAGAGTCATACTATAAGTAGAATCGGTGTTTGTACATCTTTCATTCACCATTATGAGCCTCTTAATGACAACAATACTATAAAGTATACCAAAATAGTCCACACTCGCCTAACTGAACCTTTTGTTTCTCTTCAACCTCATTTCTGTATTGATTGGGACGGATTTCACTCGAATCGTCCTATAAGTTGAATCGTTGTTCGTACATAATACCTTCACCATTATGAGGCTCTTTTGGACTACAATACTATAAAGCATACCAAAATAGTACACGGTCTCGTAACTGGCTCTTTTCTTTCTAACTGAGATCGGATTTACTCAAATCGTTTAAAAAGTTGAATCGGTGTTTGTAGATAATTCCTTCACCATTTTGAAGCTCTTAATGACAATAATACTATATAGCGTACTTAAATACTCCACACTCTCCTAACCGACCCTTTTCTTTTTGTCCATCCTCCTTTTCTTTCCAAATGGGATGAGTTTCACTCGAATGGTCCTATAATTTGAATAGTAGATTTTTTACATCATTCCTTCACCATAATGAGGCTCTGCTCGACAACAATACTATAAAGAGTACCAAAAATAGTCCACACTATCCTAACTGACACCATTTTGAGGCTCTTAATGACAACAATACCATAAAGTGCACCAATATATTCCACAATCTCCAAACTGGCCATTTTTATTCTCTCCAGCCTCATTTTCTTTCTAAGTGGGACGATTTTCACTCGAATCGTACCATAAGTTGAATCGGTGTTTGTACATCATTCCTTAACCATTGTTAGGATCTTTTGGATAACAATACTATAAAGCGTCCAAAATTAGTCCACAATCTCCTAACTGACCCTTTGTTTTCTCTCCAACGTCATTTTCTTTCCAAGTGGGACGGATTTCACTCGAATCATCCTATAAGTTGAATCCTTGTTTATATAAAATACTTCACCATTATCAGGCTCTTTTGGACAACACTACTATAACGCGTACCAAAATAGTCTACACTTTTGTAACTGGCCCTTTTCTTTCTAAGTGGGACGGGATTCACTCGAATCATCCTATAAGTTGAATTGGTGTTTGGACATAATTCCTTCATAATTATGAGGCTCTTAATGACAACAATACTATTAAAGCGTACAAAAATAGTCAACACTCTTTTATGTGGCCCTTTCTTTTCTCTCCAACCTCATTTTCTTTCAAAGTGGAATGGATTTAATTAGAATCGTCCTAAGTTTAATCGGTGTTTGTACATCATTCATTAACCATTATAGAGCTCTTGTGGATAACAATACTATAATGCGTACCAAAGTTGCCCACATTCTCCTTACTAACCCTTTTCTTTCTCTGCAACCTCATTTTCTTTTTAAGTGGGACGAATTTCACTAGAATCGTCCTATAAGTTGAATCGGAGTTTGTACATCATTCCTTCACCACTATAGGGTTGTTATGGATAACAATACTATAAAGCATAACAAAATAGTCCACAATCTCCTAACTGACTCTTTTCTTTCTCACCAACCTCCTTTTGTTTCTAAGTGGGACGAGATTGACTAGAGTCATACTATAAGTAGAATCGGTGTTTGTACATCTTTCATTCACCATTATGAGCCTCTTAATGACAACAATACTATAAAGTATACCAAAATAGTCCACACTCGCCTAACTGAACCTTTTGTTTCTCTTCAACCTCATTTCTGTATTGATTGGGACGGATTTCACTCGAATCGTCCTATAAGTTGAATCGTTGTTCGTACATAATACCTTCACCATTATGAGGCTCTTTTGGACTACAATACTATAAAGCATACCAAAATAGTACACGGTCTCGTAACTGGCTCTTTTCTTTCTAACTGAGATCGGATTTACTCAAATCGTTTAAAAAGTTGAATCGGTGTTTGTAGATAATTCCTTCACCATTTTGAAGCTCTTAATGACAATAATACTATATAGCGTACTTAAATACTCCACACTCTCCTAACCGACCCTTTTCTTTTTGTCCATCCTCCTTTTCTTTCCAAATGGGATGAGTTTCACTCGAATGGTCCTATAATTTGAATAGTAGATTTTTTACATCATTCCTTCACCATAATGAGGCTCTGCTCGACAACAATACTATAAAGAGTACCAAAAATAGTCCACACTATCCTAACTGACACCATTTTGAGGCTCTTAATGACAACAATACCATAAAGTGCACCAATATATTCCACAATCTCCAAACTGGCCATTTTTATTCTCTCCAGCCTCATTTTCTTTCTAAGTGGGACGATTTTCACTCGAATCGTACCATAAGTTGAATCGGTGTTTGTACATCATTCCTTAACCATTGTTAGGATCTTTTGGATAACAATACTATAAAGCGTCCAAAATTAGTCCACAATCTCCTAACTGACCCTTTGTTTTCTCTCCAACGTCATTTTCTTTCCAAGTGGGACGGATTTCACTCGAATCATCCTATAAGTTGAATCCTTGTTTATATAAAATACTTCACCATTATCAGGCTCTTTTGGACAACACTACTATAACGCGTACCAAAATAGTCTACACTTTTGTAACTGGCCCTTTTCTTTCTAAGTGGGACGGGATTCACTCGAATCATCCTATAAGTAGAATTGGTGTTTGGACATAATTCCTTCATAATTATGAGGCTCTTAATGACAACAATACTATTAAAGCGTACAAAAATAGTCAACACTCTTTTATGTGGCCCTTTATTTTCTCTCCAACCTCATTTTCTTTCAAAGTGGAATGGATTTAATTAGAATCGTCCTAAGTTTAATCGGTGTTTGTACATCATTCATTAACCATTATAGAGCTCTTGTGGATAACAATACTATAATGCGTACCAAAGTTGCCAACATTCTCCTTACTAACCCTTTTCTTTCTCTGCAACCTCATTTTCTTTTTAAGTGGGACGAATTTCACTAGAATCGTCCTATAAGTTGAATCGGAGTTTGTACATCATTCCTTCACCACTATAGGGTTGTTATGGATAACAATACTATAAAGCATAACAAAATAGTCCACAATCTCCTAACTGACTCTTTTCTTTCTCACCAACCTCCTTTTGTTTCTAAGTGGGACGAGATTGACTAGAGTCATACTATAAGTAGAATCGGTGTTTGTACATCTTTCATTCACCATTATGAGCCTCTTAATGACAACAATACTATAAAGTATACCAAAATAGTCCACACTCGCCTAACTGAACCTTTTGTATCTCTTCAACCTCATTTCTGTATTGATTGGGACGGATTTCACTCGAATCGTCCTATAAGTTGAATCGTTGTTCGTACATAATACCTTCACCATTATGAGGCTCTTTTGGACTACAATACTATAAAGCATACCAAAATAGTACACGGTCTCGTAACTGGCTCTTTTCTTTCTAACTGAGATCGGATTTACTCAAATCGTTTAAAAAGTTGAATCGGTGTTTGTAGATAATTCCTTCACCATTTTGAAGCTCTTAATGACAATAATACTATATAGCGTACTTAAATACTCCACACTCTCCTAACCGACCCTTTTCTTTTTGTCCATCCTCCTTTTCTTTCCAAATGGGATGAGTTTCACTCGAATGGTCCTATAATTTGAATAGTAGATTTTTTACATCATTCCTTCACCATAATGAGGCTCTGCTGGACAACAATACTATAAAGAGTACCAAAAATAGTCCACACTATCCTAACAGACACCATTTTGAGGCTCTTAATGACAACAATACCATAAAGTGCACCAATATATTCCACAATCTCCAAACTGGCCCTTTTTATTCTCTCCAGCCTCATTTTCTTTCTAAGTGGGACGATTTTCACTCGAATCGTACCATAAGTTGAATCGGTGTTTGTACATCATTCCTTAACCATTGTTAGGATCTTTTGGATAACAATACTATAAAGCGTCCAAAATTAGTCCACAATCTCCTAACTGACCCTTTGTTTTCTCTCCAACGTCATTTTCTTTCCAAGTGGGACGGATTTCACTCGAATCATCCTATAAGTTGAATCCTTGTTTATATAAAATACTTCACCATTATCAGGCTCTTTTGGACAACAATACTATAACGCGTACCAAAATAGTCTACACTTTTGTAACTGGCCCTTTTCTTTCTAAGTGGGACGGGATTCACTCGAATCATCCTATAAGTTGAATTGGTGTTTGGACATAATTCCTTCATAATTATGAGGCTCTTAATGACAACAATACTATTAAAGCGTACAAAAATAGTCAACACTCTTTTATGTGGCCCTTTCTTTTCTCTCCAACCTCATTTTCTTTCAAAGTGGAATGGATTTAATTAGAATCGTCCTAAGTTTAATCGGTGTTTGTACATCATTCATTAACCATTATAGAGCTCTTGTGGATAACAATACTATAATGCGTACCAAAGTTGCCCACATTCTCCTTACTAACCCTTTTCTTTCTCTGCAACCTCATTTTCTTTTTAAGTGGGACGAATTTCACTAGAATCGTCCTATAAGTTGAATCGGAGTTTGTACATCATTCCTTCACCACTATAGGGTTGTTATGGATAACAATACTATAAAGCATAACAAAATAGTCCACAATCTCCTAACTGACTCTTTTCTTTCTCACCAACCACCTTTTGTTTCTAAGTGGGACGAGATTTACTAGAGTCATACTATAAGTAGAATCGGTGTTTGTACATCTTTCATTCACCATTATGAGCCTCTTAATAACAACAATACTATAAAGTATACCAAAATAGTCCACACTCGCCTAACTGAACCTTTTGTTTCTCTTCAACCTCATTTCTGTATTGATTGGGACGGATTTCACTCGAATCGTCCTATAAGTTGAATCGTTGTTCGTACATAATACCTTCACCATTATGAGGCTCTTTTGGACTACAATACTATAAAGCATACCAAAATAGTACACGGTCTCGTAACTGGCTCTTTTCTTTCTAACTGAGATCGGATTTACTCAAATCGTTTAAAAAGTTGAATCGGTGTTTGTAGATAATTCCTTCACCATTTTGAAGCTCTTAATGACAATAATACTATATAGCGTACTTAAATACTCCACACTCTCCTAACCGACCCTTTTCTTTTTGTCGATCCTCCTTTTCTTTCCAAATGGGATGAGTTTCACTCGAATGGTCCTATAATTTGAATAGTAGATTTTTTACATCATTCCTTCACCATAATGAGGCTCTGCTGGACAACAATACTATAAAGAGTACCAAAAATAGTCCACACTATCCTAACTGACACCATTTTGAGGCTCTTAATGACAACAATACCATAAAGTGCACCAATATATTCCCCAATCTCCAAACTGGCCCTTTTTATTCTCTCCAGCCTCATTTTCTTTCTAAGTGGGACGATTTTCACTCGAATCGTACCATAAGTTGAATCGGTGTTTGTACATCATTCCTTAACCATTGTTAGGATCTTTTGGATAACAATACTATAAAGCGTCCAAAATTAGTCCACAATCTCCTAACTGACCCTTTGTTTTCTCTCCAACGTCATTTTCTTTCCAAGTGGGACGGATTTCACTCGAATCATCCTATAAGTTGAATCCTTGTTTATATAAAATACTTCACCATTATCAGGCTCTTTTGGACAACAATACTATAACGCGTACCAAAATAGTCTACACTTTTGTAACTGGCCCTTTTCTTTCTAAGTGGGACGGGATTCACTCGAATCATCCTATAAGTTGAATTGGTGTTTGGACATAATTCCTTCATAATTATGAGGCTCTTAATGACAACAGTACTATTAAAGCGTACAAAAATAGTCAACAGTCTTTTATGTGGCCCTTTCTTTTCTCTCCAACCTCATGTTCTTTCAAAGTGGAATGGATTTAATTAGAATCGTCCTAAGTTTAATCGGTGTTTGTACATCATTCATTAACCATTATAGAGCTCTTGTGGATAACAATACTATAATGCGTACCAAAGTTGCCCACATTCTCCTTACTAACCCTTTTCTTTCTCTGCAACCTCATTTTCTTTTTAAGTGGGACGAATTTCACTAGAATCGTCCTATAAGTTGAATCGGAGTTTGTACATCATTCCTTCACCACTATAGGGTTGTTATGGATAACAATACTATAAAGCATAACAAAATAGTCCACAATCTCCTAACTGACTCTTTTCTTTCTCACCAACCTCCTTTTGTTTCTAAGTGGGACGAGATTGACTAGAGTCATACTATAAGTAGAATCGGTGTTTGTACATCTTTCATTCACCATTATGAGCCTCTTAATGACAACAATACTGTAAAGTATACCAAAATAGTCCACACTCGCCTAACTGAACCTTTTGTTTCTCTTCAACCTCATTTCTGTATTGATTGGGACGGATTTCACTCGAATCGTCCTATAAGTTGAATCGTTGTTCGTACATAATACCTTCACCATTATGAGGCTCTTTTGGACTACAATACTATAAAGCATACCAAAATAGTACACGGTCTCGTAACTGGCTCTTTTCTTTCTAACTGAGATCGGATTTACTCAAATCGTTTAAAAAGTTGAATCGGTGTTTGTAGATAATTCCTTCACCATTTTGAAGCTCTTAATGACAATAATACTATATAGCGTACATAAATACTCCACACTCTCCTAACCGACCCTTTTCTTTTTGTCCATCCTCCTTTTCTTTCCAAATGGGATGAGTTTCACTCGAATGGTCCTATAATTTGAATAGTAGATTTTTTACATCATTCCTTCACCATAATGAGGCTCTGCTGGACAACAATACTATAAAGAGTACCAAAAATAGTCCACACTATCCTAACTGACACCATTTTGAGGCTCTTAATGACAACAATACCATAAAGTGCACCAATATATTCCCCAATCTCCAAACT